>OY743226.1:70265375-71465375 GCA_963555765.1 Orthonevra nobilis | reverse complement strand
CTTATGTGTGTTACATCTGTCCATAATTTATATGAAGACAGCCCTCGTTCCAAATATATTTATTCAGCACGTGTTTATACGAATTGCATGTGTCACAAGCAAAGCCACATCATAAAGCCAAACATTCTTGAAATGGTTCATATTAATATGTAGGGGGGCTGTTGATCGTTTATTGTCAACAAATATTTATGGGCCTCAACACAGATCGTTCCAGCCTTTCCAAATAAAGCAAATTAGATCGTAAATTAAGAACGTAATCGATTAATTAAATCCGAATCCGTTTAACGCTTGTTTTTTTACGATCAGAGGGACTTTTGTCTCGCTGCGGCTGTGATATTCTGTGTGAGTGTCTCTTTCACGATCACTTAACCCGGGCATATCGAAATTGTTAGTCATTTCGTATATCTATTCAGCGATCGTGTATTACGGTGTTTTTTTTTCAGTTTTCGTATTTATAGCGCGTAAATTTCAAAAATTAATCGTTAGTTCGCTGTTTTTTTAATGCTTAGAAACAAGGCTAGTCCAACTGATGAAATGGCATTCGATCAATTAAATAAAAAGAAAAATCTCAAAAGTCAAGCGAAGAGATCTTAAATTTTAAAGAAACAAATAAAATGTTAATTTTAACGTTTCTTTTTTTTATGCTATTCTTTTCTTTATTTTTTATGGAAGAAGTGGCGCGACGCTCAAACTTAATTGCCACGAGTTAAAGTGAATATTTACGAGACACTGACTGACGCCCCCCTCATTGAAATTTATTTTTCTTAAATATATATATAAAGTATATAATTTGTTTTTTTTAAATTGAAGAATTTTAATGCAAATTAATGTACAACTGGTTTTCATATTGCCCAAGTGAGTTTTCAAAATATATTTCTCTTATTTAATTTCTTTATTGTCCACTCATTTATGATGACACCAGATACTTTGTGTGTGCTGAAACTTTGATTAGTATGGTTGGGTTCATTTAATTTAATGGCTTTTTAAGTGACATCCTCTTAAGTTTTATTGATTTCGATATTTTATTAAGTCGGTTGTAAATTGTCGCAGTGATTTAGATTGTCTTCGAAGTCATGATGACATCCTTGAGTCGTACATAAATTGTTGAGACAAAACAAAGCTATCACATCGAAATTGCTTCTGCAGTTAAAACTTAATTAGTTATCTATTCTATGGACAAGTATTTCCGGATATAAGTTAGTCAAATATGTGCCCTGAAAGACCGCAGATTGAACGTCTGAGAAAACAGATATTTTATCGATCAAAATAGTGATGTTAATCGGAAACAATAAACGTTAGCCATTCAAAAAGCATCTGAGAATTTTTGTGCTCTGATAAATAATATGAAAACAGAAGGCGTGTAGTCACGCTCGAAAAAATCCACAAAACACTTCAGGAAAATAGTGACCTTCATGGGATTCTGCTACGACCTGTCGAAGCAGAAAGTTGTGCAGTTGGTGCGACCGAAAAAAAAAAAAAAGTGCAAAGTGCAAGTGCAAAAAAAAAAAAAACAACAAACAAACAGAAAACAAAATCAAAGGTTCATAATACGAACACAAAAAAAAGATCCAAGTGTATAAAAAAACAAATTAACAAACTAAAAAAAAAAAAAAAAAACAAAAAAAACAAGTGAGTGCCACGAAAATGTCACCTCCTGCGGGGGAGGAGGAAGTAGATGCACCAATAGCCTCTACGTCCATGATAACCCGCGAGATGTATGTCAGTGCTCTTCTGACAATAAAAAAATGCCAAGAAGAGATTGAAGAACTGAAAAAGAAACAACAACAAAAATCTGAAAGTGACAGTGACGGAGCTTTTTGCATTGCCAAGCGCAAGCGATCTAAAAAAAAACAAGAAAACAAAACGCAAACGGAGAGCAGCAACCCATATGCACTCCTTGATCAAGACCACAGCATCACTCCAATGGACACGCACCAAACAACGGGACAATCCACATCATCTTCCTCATCGATTGTTATGACGATGAAGAAAAGAAACGAACAACGAGCAACGAAAACTTCCGACAACAACAACAACGTTAATGGAAAAGAAGGTAAGGAAGCAACGACGACAGTGGTGCGCAAAATTAAACCGCCACCAATAACAATTTTTAAAGAGGACAGCCGCGATATCAGCAAGCTTTTAAGCGAAAAAATTGGTAGCGGTAATTTTGTTATAAAAAATAAAAATAACAACTCATTATCGGTTAGGTTGAGTAATAAGGATGATTGTAATACTGTTAAAGAACTACTAAAAGAAACTAAATCGGAATTTTTCTCATACACCCATAAGGATGAAAAGCTTCAAACTTTTCTACTTAAGGGTCTAAGCGAAAGCTTCAGCCCAGACGAAGTCCTAGAAGAGCTCAAAAGCTTAAGTATAAAGGATCTGAAATTTGAAAAAGCTTTCAGGTACGCCACGGCGCGTTCCAAGTCCCAAAATAGAACCCTACCAATTATAGCGGTACAGTTATCTCCAGACAGTAACGCTCAGCAACTTAGAGAAGTAAGGCACATTGTTGGACACATTGTCTCCTTCGAAAAAATTCGTAGAAGCGACGTCCTTCAATGTCGTAGATGCCAACGGTTTGGGCATGCTGCTTCGAATTGCAGCATGATGTATAGATGCGTTAAGTGCCAAGAACAGCACGAACCGGGTTGTTGTCGTGTACAAAAAGAAGCGACAAAGGAGCAGTTGTCTTGCGTTCTTTGCAAGAAAGCAGGTCATCCCGCCTCATTTAGGGGGTGCCCAGTATATAAGCGGCTTGCTGATGAAATGCAAGCAAGAAAAAAGTTGGCAAAAGAACGGTCGGTTCAAAAGATTGCCATGATTGAAAACACAGTCAAAAAGGGCGTCTCGTATGCCAGCATTGTCGGAAACACTAGTGGCACACAAACAGTTTCGCACTCCGCAACCGAAAGTTTGCAGAGACAAGTAAACAATCTTGCCAGAGATGTGAAGGCACTGGCAGAGAAATTAGATGCCCTCCTGACTATGTTCAATGCTTAGGTCTTCTGTCAGCGAACTCAAGATAGCTGCTCTTAATGTCAACTCCATTCGAACAATGCCCAGACGAGGAGAATTGCTGCGCTTTGTGACAGACCACCGACATGACGTGCTCTTGTTAAGCGAAACCAATCTTAATGACAGACATTACTTGGAATTCAAGAACTACAATCTCATACGAACTGACAGGACAAATTCGAATAAGGGCGGCGGTACTGCAATCCTTATCCGAAAACCTTTAAAGTACTCCACAATTGAAATTGGTGAAATTAGAAACCTTAGTCGTCTTGAGACAACTATTATCTCACTTCCTCTGAGAGATAATAATCGTCTCTATCTTATATCTATATATGTACCACGCGCTTCCGCCGAGGAGTTTAATGTCGAAATTGAAAAATTATTTACAACACTAAGGCTTAATAATCTGAGCAACTTCTTTGTTTTGGCGGGAGATTTTAACGCCAGACACCCAACTTGGCTGGACTCATGTGCCAATACGAAAGGTAATTGCCTTAAACGTTTCATTGAGGACAACCAAGTTGAATATAAGTTTAAACTATATAGTCCAGTTTCACCAAGTCGACCCTCGGGAAATTCATATATAGACCTTTGTATCGCGGACGCGCGGTTACAAATTAAAACTATCCACGAAAATAAAATCCCGCTATTGCCCTATGATAGCGATCACAAGGCCATAGTCATGCACACATCATTGGCTGACGATTCCATATTTGCCTTCGCAACAGAGCACGAGGCTCCTAAATTCAATTTTAGGCACGCCAATTGGCACAAATTTGCTCGTTGTGCTGCGAGGACATATAGGAGAAAGCGGTCCTCTTCTGAGGTTCCTAATAACAGGAGCCTCACGAATGAGGAGTGTGACTTCTATATCGGGAATCTCAATACCGTAGTACATGAGGCTATGGAGTCGTCAGTACCAAAGATTAAGAGTAAAAATAGTGCGGAATGCTATTCAAACCGTGACATACGGACACTAGAACAACATAAAAGCTTTTTGATAACACAGATCAACAGAATACACAGACAGTTTCAGGATGATTTAAATAGCGCGGAACTAACTAGATTGAAGTCCCTCCTGAGAAATGTTAAGTCTCTTATAAGTCAACAATATAGGAATTCGGTCAATGACTACTGGAGGCAACGCGCCGAAAAAGTATTGAAGTCTGACTCAAGGAACATGTTTCCCCAAATAAAGCAGATTTTCAAGCCTCGTAGCATAGTCCAAATTCCAAAACTTAAAATAGCGCTGTCTTCTGAGCGGCTTCTTTCTCAGGCAGGGATTAATCCCCAACACTGCCCCATTATCGACAACAAATACGTAGTAGATGGCGGAAAAGACAAAATCAATCTAATTGGTTTCCATTTTGAATCAGTCCACAAAACTCAACTACAAAGCCAAAAATCTGTTGAGGTGGCTGAAGAGCTATTGCGGTTTGATAACCGAAACTGTGACGCGGCTACTCTTCTTAATTTTTCTGAGGACCTTAAAGCAGACGAACTTTCGACAGAACAGACAGATAATTACTTCACTACACTTGACGAACTTATTGACATATTTAGAAAACTAAACAACAAAAAGTCATCTGGTTTGGATGGCATTCCAAATATAGTACTAAAGCACATGCCGATCGAAATCATAAGGCAATATTGCGTAATCTTTAACAACTTGCTCAACAATTGCTACTTCCCAAGCTGTTGGAAAAAATCGAAGGTATTTCCAATAGTCAAGAAAAAGAAAGATCCTTCAGATCTCTCAAGCTATAGGCCAATAAGTCTCCTGCCTAATATTGGGAAGGTTTTCGAGGTAATTGTTTGCAAGTCAATCTTGATCGAGTGCGAAAAAAAAGAGATCGTTCCGCGGAATCAATTTGGATTTAAAAGGTACCACTCGGCAGTGCACGCCATAACAAAGCTAGTATCTGACATACACTGGAACCTAAATGCCAAGAGATGTACAGGTGCCTGTCTGGTGGACATCGAAAAAGCCTTCGACACGGTTTGGATAGACGGGCTTATATATAAATTAATTAAATATGAATTTCCCCCCCACCTCACCAGAACGATAATTTCAATGATACGCGAGAAAAGATTTGTGGTAACAAATAGAAGGTATACGACGACTAGGGATTTCGAAATCACCGAAGGTCTGGAACAGGGCACAGTATCTGCGCCATTACTATTCAACATCTTCAATGCAGATATACTCAGGGATATCCAAGATTCAATAGCATTCGCTGATGATGTCATTCTATACACTCATGGCTCAAAAATTAGGGAAATACAGAATGACCTACAACTTAAATTTGACAAACTCCAGGCTTTCTGTCGAGATTGGAAGCTCAAAATAAACAGCTCTAAATGTGAAACCATACTGTTCCGCACCCCAGTAGGACGGGGTAATTCAGATTTGAGGCGCAACTGGCGAAACTTAGTAATAAAAAATGGTGATGGTCTTCATATTGAATCAAAGACTATGGTGAAATATTTAGGCGTCCATCTGGATAAATTCCTATATTACAACGAGCATATAAACCAACAACTCAAGAAAGCTAGGGCAGCATTTATGTCACTCAAAAGTCTTTTCTACTCACACTATCTGAGATCCGATGTAAAGATCATCTGCTACCAAGCCTTTGTGCGCCCAATTCTGACTTATGCGAGTCCAGTGTGGTGGAACATAAACCCATCTTACATGGAAAAATATCGAGCCTTTGAGCGAAAATGTCTTCGAGCCTGTATGAGAATGTACAGAAGCGCCCATTCCGACTTTCGGCATTACGTCAGCAACAAGAGACTATTGGATGCTTCCGGTGTGTCCAGGATAGACAATGTTATCCTGGGCCTTGTGAGGAATCATTTTGTGCGCTCGGCGGATGTTATTGAAAACGAATTTATATCGGGCTTGTTTTACCCTAACCCGGGGTACTTTAAAAATGCATTGTCAAGTGGACACATACCGCCTGAGGCGTTTTTGTATCTGGATGCACACGGTTATATATCGGACTCGTGCAACGTACCTATCATATATCATGCTGCTAGAAGGGCCACAGACAAAAGAATCCTTTATGTACCTGCCCACTCGGGGGACGTAGCCAATGTCTGGAGATACTGCATGAGCGTACCTGAACGAGATACAAGTGATGAATCCAGAAAAAATCGAAAAAAATACTGGTGGCTTGACTGGGTTGAAGCTGACGCTTAGGTTAGGTTAGTTTTAGTTTTTTTATTATTGTAGGTAGTCTTTAAGTAAAATATATAAAGAGAAATTTTTCCTCCACATTTTTGTTTCTCTGAAATTATATTTTTATAAATACATATATATCCTAAACATAAATTTAATAATTACCTGCTATCTATGTTTAAGTAATATCTCATGTATTGCGTGCCACCCCTTTTCTTTTGTGGCCTTGTGTTTTGTAATTAAGATAGTTTATAAGCATTTTTCTTGTTTTTGCTTCATGTTACAATATTGTTTAAAGTGGAAATAAATGAGTTGAAAAAAAAAAAAAAAAAAAAAAGTGACCTTCATGGTTTTGAAGATTAAATATCTCACTTTGCTCGTAAAATCGTGCTTTTATGGTCCCGTACCCGAAGAGTGCCAACGGAAACCTAATTCTAAGACTCCGCTGTCTGTCCATATGCCACAGTGCTGTATCTTCTCAACCATAATCAGAATGTAAAAAAAGTAAGAGTACTAAAAAGTTAAAAAATGGGGTCCCCATGCAAAAACCGTGTCTTTAAAAAGGGAAGTTTTATGAAATAGGCTACAGAGAAGACGCTAGGCAGAATGCTAAAATTAAAAACATATGTTGTGTTGCATATTGTACGGTAGAACGGAATCCTTTATGACTGGCACTTGGTCGGTTTTGTATTTATTAAATGGAAAACAATTACCTTACCTTACAACTGACTCCTGTCATTTTGAAGGTCCCGTTTCTCGATAGAAAAAAAGGAACCCTTACAGGATCACTTTGTCGGCCATCTATCTGTCTCTTGAACAAATACTTAGAGCTTCTTCTTCATCGCTTTCTTTCTGTCGCATATTTTGATACTTGCAAGGGAATCGAAAAGCGGGAAAAATCTTCGAGACCGGATTCTCACGAACTTCTCGCATGTTAGGTCTGATCAAATTTGTAGGTAAAGTATTGCTCTAGTCCATCTCGCACTTGGCCATTTTTTTTGTTTATTTTTCTGTTCAAAAAAGCAAAAAATTGAACGGCCGAAATAGCTTGTTCCGTCTGTAGATGTCTGCTAGAGGCACATTTCAAACTCAAATCAAGCTAATATAATATTTGAGGGATCGTTTAGAATAGTTGTGTCATCTGAAACAGTAGCATTATTTAGAGATTTAATATGATACTACGCAACATCCTCCACGTCCTGCACGAAGTTTATAGTTGGATATTTTTGATTGGTGCACACGTCTTGAATGTTAGATTATTTTTATCGCTTAATTACTGTGACCGATCCTACGTTTGGAGTGGCCATAGCCAATAGGTTAACATTCAGTCAATTTACTTCTCATGATGCTTGGACATTTTTTACACTTTTTTCCTATTTTTCGCGGCATTCGTATTCTGTCCAGTTCGTCTCCTGCTTAAAACATTAAAAAACCGCTCTTGATCTTATAATCTCATTATTGAGTGCTATTCGCTAGATCTGTAGTCTTTCCGAGATAGAGATTTTGGAGGAAGATTGTAAGACATTAAATTAATAAATTAACTTTAACATGAAATACTTGGTAATCTAAAAGTGTTTTTTGAGCGTAGATCGGTACGAAAATCACCGGCTTTCATATCTTTTTCCACCTTTGATCCATCAGTGTAAACTGTACTCGTCCATCCTGCCAGGAAACCCCATCAATATTAATTAAATTTTTTTATTTTACTATTTATCAATATAACTTATTATTTATTATATTGTGGAGTTAGGAAATATAATATATATTCTACCGAAGCTCTACACTTACTTGGATATAAATAAATAGTTATTTGAGGTTTTCTTGTGTATTTTGAACTAATGACTCAGTGCTTCAATAACATGATTGATGTCAACACAAAGATTCAATGGTGAATTGTTGGTGAAAACACACATCATATCATCTGCAAATGCAGTGACTTTGCTTTTATATTTTATTAAAAATAATGAATTAATAAATTTAAGAAATAGAACAGGACCGAGAACAGAACCTTGAGGAACACCTACAAAGACAGAAAACACGGAGCAATGGACACCACTAATTTTTACTTTTTGTGCTCTTTTGGATAAGTGAGATGGAAACCAGAAGGCAATGGAAGGATTACATTCATTCAAAACATTTTACCAATGTTCCAATCTAAGAATATTATTATAAGAGGCAAAGTCGGTTTTAACAAAGGCAACATCATTCGAAAGTCTTTTATTTGTAGGGGAACACGAATGTTTAAACTAAGACACGTTGAACAATGATCAGAGACTTGCAAATCAACAACAGAACTATAAATTTCTGCGCTTTATGGATTGGAAAGACGTTACATAATGTTATCGATACAAGTACAGAAGAGGCAGAAATACGCGTAGGTCTATTAATACACGACTCAAAACCAAAGGAAGATAACCAAAACAAATAGACTCCAGACTCCATGTTATGCACACGCTAACGGTCCCGCGGACTTTGTGGACCAAGTTTGTGTAGCAAGACCAAGCTGTTGTTCCTTTAACAGGATTCCTTCCATAAAAAAGAATGACTTGAATTGAAACTTTTGAAGATGGACTTCGAAATTATCTTTGTTAGTTTTAAGTTTTGAAATTGACTACGACGTCAGTGTATGCAACGACTTCGATTTCAGAGTTGCAAGAATTTTATTAGCTCTATACAAAGAAGTTTGTAGACGTTGAACAAAGATTGATTTTTTTTTGTGTGATTTTTTCTGATATGGTCTGAGTGAAGCTGCTGGCCATCACGTGCTTCAAGATACCGACACCGTTTATTTAAAACCAGAGAACATGCGTCCCATTTTGGAAATGTTTTGAAGTCGCACTGTTCATCTTACTTGGCTTGAGTTTCTTCGTCGACTTTGGATAAAATAATAGCATTACATTTATCTACATGGGTCGACTGTAAGGAACCGAAAAATGCAGTGACGTTGTTAACTAAACTGAGTAATCGCCATGCAGATATTTTGAAACCTTTGGCAATTCAAAGAGTTGTGAAATATAATTCTAATATGAGACAGCTGTTATCTTAACGATCCTCGGATCGAGCTAGTGCTTCAGGATAGTTATCTGCGGTGACTTGAAAAGCTTCAATAGTGCCAAGCGCTTGAACTTTTAGGCCAGTGAGTAAGTAATTGAATTTTTCGATAATTGAGAGGCTAGTGTATGTTTTAATAAAATTCTCATATTCTGAATATAACCCTCTAAATTTAGGCAAGCTTATATTTTATAAATGGTTCACATAGTGTGGAACTGAGAATGTAGTTTCCAAAATGCTACTCTTTTTTGTACCCAACGC
The DNA here is from genome assembly GCA_963555765.1 of Orthonevra nobilis. Taxonomy (NCBI): domain Eukaryota; kingdom Metazoa; phylum Arthropoda; class Insecta; order Diptera; family Syrphidae; genus Orthonevra; species Orthonevra nobilis. The sequence goes on along the minus strand of OY743226.1, from coordinate 71,455,855 downwards.
AGCCAATATTTTTGATTTTGTCGAAATCTAGAGACAAGCTCCCCTCTTGCAGAATCCGTAGGTGTTAAACGCTCAATCTTGAAAGAAAGAGATCAATAAGATGGCTATTCAAGAGCCTTAGGCGGCAAATTCTAAAATTAGAAAAAAATTTAGTACATAATTATTTCAAAGCGTAGGATTAAAGAATTCAGTATATGTAGAAATATAATAATAAATTGATGATATATAATGTTACTTAGGTTCCGCAACAAATAGTTTGATTAACTTTGGTTTGGGGCAGACGGTTAAAATATATCCTCACTTACTTTTTCTTCAATAATTCGACAAGCAACTAGCATCGGAGCTCATACTTAGATTTTGAGTTACTGCGACTAGAAATTAAAAAAATAATTTCCTTATCATATAAAAAATTGCTTTGAAGAATAACATTGGTGATAAAATAAAATCACTTTTATTTTATTCTTAAACCTGGCTTCTATATATTCAATGGAAAAGGTGTGGGCTTGTTTTAAAAAACATATTTATTTAAAAAAAGAATTAGTTAACATTGTCCTTCCTTTTGGATCACAGCTAAAATACTTTGTATACTTATTGCTCGTGTATTTTGCTAAACTATTTTCAGCGGAACAGTAATCATATAATGCCCGTTAACAATAACTATATGATGTCAGGGCATTGCGTTACTGGATCGTTTCCAATGGATGAATTGGGAACAAATGTTGTGGTGAGTTATTTCATTTTTGTTTGACATTTACCCGCCTTCATTTTTTAAAATATGTACACTCACCGTCTTCTCTAACCGAACATTTTAATTCTTTAACAAAATAAATTGATTAAAAGTTTCGTTTAATATTTAAATTAAAGATTGCGACAATTTTCAGCGAGACTTTCTGCCGTTTGAAAATGTGAAGTAAAAGCGTCTGCTTTACATACATTTTCAACATATAGTTAACTAACAATCTTGCTCTTTAGGACATCATAAGTCTTTCGAATTAGGTATCTTCATTCCTGGTTATATCCACTTACACTGATGACAATGCCATTCAGAAACAGGAACTCAATTTCTTTACTGTGTTATTTGACAGAGCTTTGTACTTAAGCGACTGATTTAAGTACGCAGGGGCTGATTGTTCCAGTAACTGCATTATTCGTTATCACTTTGAAGTTCGGGAGCTTTTATAAATTATACGAAAAATGGGACTGGAAGTCTCGGAATCGCATTACTTGCATTGTTCTCTTCGCTCAAATATACTCTCGCCTCTTACATGAGAGTTAAACTTGGATTCTTCAGAAAAAACGTCTTATTCGACTGCTCCTTGTTGCTTTGTATTTACTTCTAATTGTGAGGAAGTTTTTCTCCTCTGTGCTTGATCTTCATCTTACTGGTCGATCGTGATCTAATGGCCTCTTTGCGCCTTGTAAGGATATATTGTAGAAATTTCAGCACGATCCCATTCGTTAATGAAAAATGAGATCCTTTAAGATGCCTTTAAGACCCTTTTGAGAGTATCTTGTGAATGTCTGAAGCCATTTTGCGTACTGTCCCTTCCGACTCATGTTTTCTGTGGAAATAACCATTGAATTCGAAGTCGATACTCACTGCCTCTTCCCTGAATTCAAAGCCACATAGCACATCACACTGAACTCTACAAGGCGCAGTTGAATAGTCCTTAATGAAATTATACAATGCCAAATGAATTTCTTATTTAAATGAGCTGCTGTATAAGAAAATTTTGAAATTAATTAATTAATTGAATTAAGTTAAATTGAATTGAATTGGGCTTCTGGAAAAAATGCATACAACCATCAAAAACACGCAATTTTCTGTGGGATAAAAGATGTTTTCCAACATTAGCCGTATTCCTGCGATGACATTTGATTTTTTCGTCAGCAGCTGTAACTAAGGTTCAGGTATTCTTCCATTGTTATTGCGGACCTAAAGAAAGACTCCGAGTTTTAGTTAATCGACCATTCATGATTAATTAAGATCTTCTATTTTCCGTTTGCCGGTTTATCAGTAGAAGGAAGGAATGGTGGCGTTTCTTCATCTCCTTTAGGAAGTTCCACTTCTTCATTTGGATTATTTTTCTGATTTAGTTTTCAGAATATGATTAAAGCTTTGTAAACAAGTGAGGGACCTGTTCTTAGTCATGAAATTCTAGGCGAAGAAAAAAAGTATTTCTAAAAAAACATTTCCTAGAATACGACCAAATCTACCGAGCCACTGGAAAAAAAACTTATGCAAAGAATGACATTTCCTTTTCCATTCCATCGCTCTCCAGCTTCCAACTTTTATTGTCGTTATAAGGATTTAAGAAGTAACACCTTGAGTGTCTTTTTAGAGGCGTAGAACCTTCGTAAGTGTTATATGACAAACAAGCTGCCGGACTGAGTAAAACAATTACATTTTTTTGATGCGCATATTTTGGCTAAATAATAATCTTACCAATTGGGCGACCGTGCTCTATCTGGAGTTCCAAGTTCATATTGGCGTTAAATTCATCGGGCATAACACTGACAGCTATGACACTTTCGGGTAAAAAAAAATACTACGAATTGAGCGAATGTAAATAAATCGACAGCAATTTGTCGGACTTAATACGGACTCCAGCCATGAATGAATTTAAACCAAAAATATCTATAGGCAAAAGGGTTGAGGAGAAAGGCGAATAATGCTAATCATAATAAGGGCAAACGTAAAATCTGACTCTTTTAGAAGTCAACATTTTGTGTTTTGTTGTCGAAGTTAGGTTTCAAACATTTGCAAGTTAAAAATTTCAAAATATTCATTGTTTCATTCATTATCTGGGTACTCAAAATAACTCCGTTTTTTCTGACAATTCTTACCCCATTCAATTTTTCAAACTGACCGTCTGGAAACTATCCGGTTCAGTGTCAAACAACAAACATCAATCATTCTTTATTTTTATTTTGTCAAACTAATCATCTGCTGTTAAATCCTAACAATACACATTTATAAACGAAACATTAATCTTTCTGCATTCAATGGCTTGATCGTCGTCCCACGTTACAGAGACAGGGGATAACACCGCTTGCTTCAGGCAATTTAAAAACAGAGGAAAAAAAGGGGAAAAAATATTGCACATACGCCCCCGTGCTTTCTAAATTTTGATTTATCTTCCCATAAATTAAATAAACCTTACATGTTCGCAAGAAAATCAAAACGTTGAATAATATTAATATTTAATCCGTTAAGCTATTCTCAGCTCATAAATTACCAATTTTAAAAGCACAGAAAAAGAGAAAAGTTCGACTTCATTATCATTCAGAAAAACCGTAGAAATATATTTAAAGTTTAAACTACTTAACACGAAAACAAAAGCCATTTTTTAATACAAAACATAAATTTTGGAAATATTTTTAAACGATTTATTTTATTAATGAAAATCAACAATGGCATAAGCAACATCAATAAAACAAAGTGGCCCAAAAGACAACCCCTGCCATTAGTATTAATTAATGCAAAACACCATGTGGATACATCCATATGTATGGATCTGCTTTCGCATAATCTATAGATTATATTTCTTGTTTTGTTAACTCTCTTAAACTGTCAGCCATGTCGTTTAATAACAAATTCAAATGATATTCCATAAAATCTGACAGTATGCCACAATTTCTCTCCATCTTCCGAGGTCCACCGCCAACAACACGAACATTATTTATTTTATTTTTTTTTTTTTCGTTAATTTTATTCATAAATTTCACTGCGCGTCTGTCTGTTTCAATGTGAAATATTTCGAAATTCGATGTCGTCGACGAAAATGACATTTTTAATGAACTGCCAGTGGTGGCGATCTTGACCAAGCCAGGCAGAAGCACTGATCATAAATTATAAATCACAAGACTGGGCGTGGAGGGGATAGATAAAAATATTAACATCGCACACAGGCGAAAAAATAAAAATCTAAATAAATAAATAAATTTGAAAACTTTACGACGCGTTATATATTTTTTTTTATTAAAAGACAAGAAAAAAAAAACGAACGCCCAAGGTAGGGGGAATAAAACAGCAAAATTAAGGAACGGAACTACAAATGAAAATGTTAATGTCAAATGTTAATCGTAAACATGACAATCGAACGAAATAAACTTTCCATCGGGCAGTTCCGGATGAATCCAAAATAATTTTCCAAACTTATCACTCGACTTTATCTTTGGATTTGGATTTTGTTGAACGCAAGCGAAATTTATTTGTTCTTCGAATTGGAATGATAACGTCGTAGAAAAGTCGGGTTTTTCTAAGATTGCATTTGTGTTTATGATGCTCTTTAAGGTGAGAGATAAAATTAATGACGCACGATCCTTAAACAAATGACAAAGATACAAAGTGAAGTTTAGCAGTCCATGAAGAGCCGACCGACAGTGTTTCCATATCTTCAAAAGTGATGTCACTAGGCCAGTGCACTCATCGAGAAAAATTATGGATTCATTTGCCGACGGCAAACTTCGAAAACAATGAAAATACTGACGCTTCTAGAAATACATAAGACTATTGTCACTTCGATGACGTTTTTAGACTGCTTCGTTGGACTTCATATTGACCCAGTTTTAAGGGAAATAGATTTTGAAATCATTGATGGCGTCGGCCAAGCCAGTTGAGGAAGTCATCTGAATGCTTAATAATTCCATACTTAAACGGACGATTTATTTCCAAACAAACTTGCTAAAAAAAGTTATTAAGATTTAGTTTCTTAACAATATTAAGTGCCATTGAGTATTTTCTTTAGGATCATGGTTTTACCAAGACATCACGATGGTTGCCTATCAATTATCGACTTTTTCAATAAGAGCGCCACAAAAGTTTTTTGAAATAAAACAAAAACGGTTTTGGATATCAATGAATTTTTTTATTCCTGTGAAAGTACGTTCGATGCCATTATGTATGGAAGTCGATTTCTTTTGCATGGCGTATATTGGCTTGTAGAAGTCCAGACGCTGAACCCAAATTTCGACGGTTTTCAAGCATAAATCGGCCGATACTGCTGCAATTTCACGTTCGATATTCGAACGAAGTTCATCAATCATCGCTGGCTTGTTGGTATAGACCATAGACTTGGCGAAGCCCCACAGGAAATAGTCTAACGGCGTCAAATCGCACGACCGAGGCGGCCAAGCGACTGGACCGTTTCGTTCTCCAAACTTGGTTTCTAATAAATTGATTGTGACATTCGCTGTGTGGCTTGTGGCGCCGTCCTGTTGGAACCACATGTCCTCCAAGTCCATATCATCCAATTGGGGCCAAAAATAATCGGTTATCATTGAACGGTAGCGATCCCCATTGACAATAACGTGGTGATCTTGATCATCACGGAAGAACTACGGCCCAATGACGCTGCCGGCCCATAAACCACACCAAACCGTAATTTTTTGGGATGCAATGATGACTCATGGAGTAATTGCTGCCTGACCAATACCGCATATTTTGTTTGTTGACGGAGCCATTCAGCCAGAAATGAGCCTCATCGCTGAAGATGATTTTTCGATGAACAATTCACGGACATACGACGCTTCTGGTGGTCAAGCGGCTTCAGTTCTTGCGTCAATTTAATCTTGTAAGGATATAGGCCAAGATCTTTTCGCAAAATTCGTCACAACGACGTCACAGTGATGCCCAACGCTTGAGAACGACGTGTGAGAGACACTTTTGGGCTTTCTGCAACTGAAGCCTCAGCGGCAGCAATATTCTCGGCACTACGGGCACTTCTTTGTCTCACTGGTACAGGAACATTTTGTACTCAAATTCAAATTTTTCCACTAGACGCTCAATTGTTGATCTGCTAGGACGATCATGACGACCATAAATTGGACTTAGCGCTCTTGACGTTGACGTTGACGTTGTCTTGACTGACTCTGAATTTCGGTAGTAAATATTAAAAATTTCGACTCGTTGTTTGCTCGTTTATCTTTAAATCATGAAATGGCAAACCTTACTGAATAGAAATGTCAAAAGAGCGGCAAGAAATATGGCGTCGTTTGCTGTTCCTGTCGCTCTACTTTTGTTTCGTCCCTGTTGGAAAACCCTTTATGTAAAGGCACTATTTTGATTTTGACAGTCCACAATGACAAAAAAATTTAGGGTCCTTCCTTTTCCAAATGATTCTGTAATACTTGCATTGGAATTGTTGGCTTCATCTCCTTTTGAAATGATATTCATTTTATAATTTAACATGCCAACTGTAAGCCTTTAAATAGATATTTCATGTCAGTGTGTGAAAAGAGTGATCCCATCCTATTGCGCAGATTTGTAGGTTCGGGAGCAGTTAACTTTCCTGTAATCTCCATTTATCTGTCGTCTATAATCCTATTCAATTCCCTTCTGACCTTCAAGAAGCCCTGTCTTGCAAGTCATGAGTGACGCTTTTTGTCAGAACTTTCTTAGCACCACCTGCCAAAATATCTTTTCATTTACATATAACAACCGTCTTCCTCGGTCTCAAGATCAAGATTTATCCATAGAATTAGAATTTTATTTCGACTTATTTGTATTCACTCAGTTCGCAGTATTTTATTTGCCATTGGTTGATGTACCTGGAAGTGAAATTTCCGTTGCGTTGAAATTATTTATTTATTTTCGTACTATCGGTTTATCTATTAGACTTATGCAACTCGTCTGAGGTCTATTGAAGAGCTTTCGTGTAAAGTTTCTTTGTCATTTTAAGGCTCGTTTATATATTAAAATGCACTGCAGAAAAGTGTAGCATGGGCGCGTTATACTTCTCGTACAAATGATGGGGTTGCACTGTCTACGTATCAGAAATAAGATTTGAAAAGTCATCTTCCTTTTAGTTTTCGAAATAAACCGACTTGGATAACATATTCAATTTATGCGAGCACTTTTTGAAGGGTTAAGTTTTGCAGTGGCTGTGTGCATTTTTTTTGTAGCTGAAGAAGCCGCACATTCCTTTATTCATTCACATTTTTTTTGGTCTTTCAAATTAATCAAAAATGTGTTGTAAGTAAGGCTCTCAAAATATGTACATACAAAAAATTCCAGAATGAAACCACATAAAAACGTCCGATTTTTCCTCCTGATTCAAAAATGTATCTCAAGACAGCCGTAACCGGAGACTTGAACGTGCGTATGTGAAATACGAGTGCGGCACAAAAACAGTGTTGGGCGCCAAAGTCAATATTAATTGCGACAGCACATAACAAAATGTCATTTCGTACCATAATTGATGATAACCATCTATCAAAATATCTTTGTCTGTCCACGTTCCAGATGACGATGATGATGATGACGATGATGAATGTGAAAAGTGTTGTTCGTGCTGTTATGTATGTTGCTGCTGTTGCCGCTGTTACTGATGGGATTGCTCAGCTTTGCTCCATTTTGTGCTCCAACCGAGCTCCGTCAATCCATTGCGATTCACATAAAGAAACAAGGGAATTTTGAACAAAAATAAAAATGAAAAAAAAAATACACACCAACACATTCGGACGAAAAATTCATTTCGCCATGTCATGACAGTTTTCTCATATTTCGCTGTCATTTCATGTTTTGCCATGTCCTATTATTTCGCTCATCAGTCAAAAGCAGTTTGGACAGCGTCAAGGTTGCAAAATGTTTTGACGAATGGGTTAGAGAGACGATGGATGAATGGATGGATTGATGGAAACAGGGGCACATGACAATGGAATGGGGGAAGAAAAAAATAACAGTTCCAAGCACACACATGTGACGTGTGTTTGCTCTGTTATGGACAAAAAACAAATTGTCAGATTGATTGACAGATCAAACGGTTTTCTTTTAAAAAAAGTTTAGGGGTTTTGCTCGCTTAAATGTGACACAAGATTGAGTACTTGAAATTCATGATAATTACGAGACAGTGGGCCTAGTTTGTCATCGTTGCTTTGTCTGGCATTGAGGATAAATACATGCATATTGGAAGCACTACGAAATGATAATTCGGTTAAAATATATCGGTTATTATATTTTAAATGGTATTTAAAAAATTCTTTTGTTACATTCGAAAACAACACAAAACATGAGACAAACCCGAGCAGCTATTCACGAGTGGTCAACTGGTTGATTAGACGAAATCGTTGGAAACTGACATGTTACTGAAGCACCTCGACGCTGTAATCTGTGAGAACTTTTGGTGTATAACTTGTGACAGAAAACTCCTGCTTCTGGCCCATTCTCCATTTTCGAACCACTCTTGTTTTAATAGAGAACCTTATTTCTCAGAAAATTGTTAAATGGAATAACGTTGCTGGTAAAGTTTCTAAATCTGCCTATCTTTACCCTCCATTTTTTTGATAAAGCAACATCATCTCAGACCTTTGACTTGAAGATGTTGGATTAATTCCCTCGAAATCTCTTCTGGATAACGAAGTACTCTCGACATTTTTCTTTGGTTCAGTTACTGAAGCTGAGGTTTCGCTTGTTGTATCCGACCTGAAACATAAAAAACTCCTGTGGGATTGATGGTATTAGTAGTTTGGTAGTAAAAAAAAATCACAGACAACATCATAAAGCCATTGACTTTTTTGATTAATAAAAGCTTTCAAAATGGCTTCTTTCCGGATAGTCTTAAAACTTCTATAGTAGTTTTGAAAAAATCATCACGAAACGAATGATTGCATTCCTCAGTAAATATGAAATTTTGAGCAAGTATCAATTTGGCTTTAGGAAATGCAAGTCTGCAGAAGATGCCATATTATCCCTGTTGGAAGACATTAGTAAAGGACTAGATAAAAGCAAAAAAACCGCTGCTCTATTTCTAGATCTAACTTAAGTTTTTGATTTAGTGAATCATAAACTTCTTTTAAAAATTCTTCATAGAACTGGATTAAGAAGCAATATCCACAATTGATTCGCTTCTTCTCTTAAAAACCGAAAACAGCTGGTACGGTACATTGAGCGATTCCCTAAGCAACCCAGGTATCGGAGTACCCCAAGGATCGGTTCTTGGACCATTGTTCTTTCTCATTTATATAAATTCAATCTTTAAGTTATCGCTGAAGGGGAGACTCTGGGCATTTGCTGATGATCTGGTTCTATCTTATGTTGCTCCATCTGGGAACTCTGTTAAATAAGAAATCCTAACAGACTTGTCCATGTTAAAAAATTGGTTCGCCTACCACCAAATGGTGTTAAGCAGCAAATCTAAAGTTATGTTCTTTTCTCTTACAAAACAGCGACCTATGGATGGAATTTGTCTCCATGATTCAAAGTGTAAAAACTTATGTTGTTCAAATGATTGCATAAAACTAGAATCTGTCGCAGAATTAAAGGACTTAGGTGTTACACTCGATAGTAGATTAAACTGGAAAGCACACATTACTACTATCAATCTTGAAAAACTCAAGAGATTATGAAGAGGAAGATCTGATGCCAAACTCTGTCTGAGATAATACAAATAATACGATGGTCTAAGCATCGCTATTTGGAATATTTGAGTTCTGAGTGACCATAGCTATGAACACGAATAGATGATGATAACAAGATGTCCACTCCACCTCGTTTTCTAAAGTAAACGTACAAATCACCGGAAATGCGCACCGTTTATCTATGCAGGAACACCGAAACGTATTCATCATTTTTAGGGTCACAGAACTATATCTCCTAAACCGTTATAGGTACACATTCGCAATTGCACTTGCAAACAGAATGTCTACTTCTATTGTCACTGCAATAAAAAATTATAGAAATGATATAAAGATCAAAATAAAGCGGCGTCACCATACAAAGAACGTTTTTCATAAAATCGCAACTCAACTTAACACCTAAAACTAGACAATGATCCGATTTCATGGAGTAACTTAACAACTTAAAGCAGGCAATGATCAAGTTTCATGGAGCAGCTAACGATTGGTAATGTTGTCATGTGACCCGACGAAGTGAAATTTCAATCTTTTGCCCTTGTGGTGGTATTTTTCTCAATGCGAAAAAAATAATTACAATATCGTTTTCTAAAAATAAATTATTAAAAAAAGGATTTCATGTGATTTTGGAGGGTTTTTTAGTTATAATTGTCACAGCCTATTCAATAAAAAATTTAATGAAAATGTTTACATTGAATGACGTTGTGTATATTTAATTGCATTTTAAGCATATAAGAATAATCGATGTTTACATTTTATTGTTTAAAGTGAAAATTGAAAATTGTGACTTAAAAACACTCCAGAATCACATGAAACATGCTTCTCCAATTATTTATTTTCAAGAAAATATCATCCCACCAAAAACAATTTCATGTTAAATGTAACCAGGGCGAGTCCATATGCTTCGCACTGTCAAAAATTTATCAGGTCTCATGTAGGGCCAAGCTTCTAGCTCCACGCGCCCTAACTCTACAAGGCCTAACTTCACAAACTCTTCACCTTAGCCAAAATATTTGGCTTGGCCATTGCGATACATTCACATAAGCGTAAGTTGAAAAATTTATTCACTCTTCGTTACTTTTCTGTTATGCAATAGGTCTTGTAAAGGGTTTTTCAACAGCGACGCTTCAAAAGTACAGCGACAGGGACAGCAAACGACGCCATATTTCTTACCGCTCTTTTGACATTTCTCTTCAGTAAGGTTTGCCATTTCATGATGGAAAGATATACAAGCCAACAACGAGTCAAAATTATTAAAATTAAATACCGAAATTCGGAGTCAGTGGCCTCAACGTTAAGAGCGCTACGTCCAATTTATGGTCGTCATAATCATCCTAGCAGATCAACAATTTGAATCCACAGGCACAGTACAAAATGTTCCCGTGCCAGTGAGACAAAGAAGTGCCCGTAGTGTCGAGAATATTGCTGCCGCTGAGGCTTCAGTTGCAGAAAGCCCAAATGTGTCTCTCACACGTCGATCTTAAGCGTTGGGCATCTCTGTGACGTCGTTGTGGCGAATTTTGCGAAAAGATCTTGGCCTACATCCTTACAAGATTAAATTGACGCAAGAACTGAAGCGGCTTGACCACCAGAAGCGGCGTATGTTCCTGAATTGGGCTGAGCAACAACTTGAAAATGACTCGGATTTTCATCGAAAAATCATCTTCAGATATGAGGCTCATTTCTGGCTGAATGGCTCCGTCAATAAACAAAATATGCGGTATGGGTCAGGCAGCAATCTACACGTACTTCTTGAGTCATCATTGCATCCCGAAAAAATTACGGTTTGGTGTGGTTGGGTTCAGCGTCTGGACTTCTGCAAGCGTGCCCGTGGTGGCCATACAAAAGAAATCGAGTTCCATACATAATGGCATCGAACGTACTTTCACAGGAATAAAAAATTTCATTGATATCCAAAACCGTTTTTGTTTTATTTTAAAAAAAAACAACAGAAAACATGGGACAAAACCGAGCAGCTATTTACGAGTGCTCACCTGGTTGACTTGCCGAAATCGTTTGAAACCGGCATGTTACTGACAGCACCTCGACGCTAGACGGTTTTTGCATGGTGTTTTTCTGGTTGAAAAGTACTGCATTCATCCATTAATCTGTGAGAACTTTTTGTGTATAACTTGTGATAGAGAACTCCAGCTTCTGGCCCTTTCCTTATTTTTGAACCACTCTTGTTGTACCTTATTCTTCAGAAAATTGTTAAATTGAACTACGAAGCTTCTTAGTTCACCTCTATTGTCAAGTAAAGCAACTTCATCTCAGTCCTTTGACTTGAAGATCCCTCTTTATCCTTAGTTTTCTATCATACGTTTGGAGGTATTATGCTGCCTATATCCAAGTTTCAAAAGGTCGAAACATTCAATGATCTTATAAGCCGGTGCAATGTCTTCTCACAAGTAAGGCATCTTAAAAATAAATACACTCAGCTTTTTTCCTCTTCTGCGCGTTTATTTTGTAGAAAGTTTTACCATCAGTTTGATCATTCAATTTTTGTTTTAATAAAATCACATTTATTATCGTCTCGATTTTAAGCTCGTTGTTGCTCATCATTTATTCAATCCCATAACGATATCGTACACAACAAATCAAAAAACATCTTAATTCGTTTTGTATGCTAAATTAAGCACACCACGAATTCCATCTCAAGTGCCCACCACATATGATGAAACTGACATTTGTCATTTGTCATCTGTCAAAAGTCATTTCGTTCGATTTCTACACCATACGTTATTAATTCTCATTCGACTACATTAAAACTACATCGCCATATTATACTGAGATGTCGATAAATATTTAATTAATTAACATCAGCGGTCACTGTGCGCAGTAAATCCACCACCGTCACCGATCTCCTCGAATGATCGCTTTCGTTTGTATCCACATGCATAATGCATGAGTTAAGATATAACGCGACGCACGAGTGACTCGAACGCCGAACAAACAAATATCGGTCATATTAACTGACAGTTATCGCAATCGTTTGACATTTTTAAGCGATATTCCAATGTAATTTTTTTTTATTCTCGCTGCGATCGCATTGCCATAAATCGATGTCAAGTCCAAAATGTGCCATTCCAGCACCTCCGCGACGGACGTTCCAAATTGAATTCGCCGATTCGTGTTACTCCAAATATAAATTGCATCTCACCAATGGGCGACCTGAGTTGAATTACCAAAATGTGGGTGGGCGCAATTCGCGCGTGAGTGTTGATTTCTTTTCGCTTAGTGGCAAGTCACTTCAGGGTGACACTGTTGGAATGCAACAGCAGCTCTATACATTAAAGCTCCATGATCATAATTTATCGGCGTAGACTCTCAGCACAGGGAATAAATTAATCGTGCTTAGGTAGTGTGATTAGAGCCTAATGTGCTGAGGGGGGACCCAAGGTAGTGAAACAAGTTGTAGTTGGCTTTATGGGATAATAGAAAACGACATCGGCTGACGGGAACATGATTTATTGTCGAAAATTGCAAAAAAAGAAAACATGGTCCGTCCCTGTGTAGCCTACGGTTTTGTGTTTTGAGCTGGGTTCGAAGTTTAAATCTAATGACAAGGTTTGGAGAGCCTCTCTGCAGTTTTGACATGCGGATGATTAATACGTGGTAATTTTTGTGGCTAATTAAAAATCGATTTTGTAAGAAACGAGGCTCGAGTGATTGATGGTGCTGGCGCATGACTTATACCTGGGCCAGTCATTGCAGTCAGGTTGAGCTTTAGAGAAGGAGAGTAATAATTACGGTGTGTAACGCGAATGAGGTGCGATCAGTTGAAACGAAATTAATTATTAATTGATTGAATGATTGATATTCATTTACGATTTATGGTTTTTTTTTTTGTTTTGTCTAAAGACCTTCAAGAGACCGAGTATTTGTTGTTTTATGTTTTTTTTTTAAGTCACAGGTTGCTTAGTTGATCTATCTATTGATAGTCTTGATTTATTATTGAATAGGCAAAGTTAAAATTGTGATCGATTGTAGACGTGAGGTAATGAAACGAATTAATTCCATTACGCTTTTGGTTACTTATAGAATCAACCGCTGAATAAACAAGTGTTTATTGAGCAACAATTTACTTAATGGCTGAAAATTAATAAGTATTATAATTTTTTTTGTCTTAACAAAGCCTTTAAGTACACAAGCGGTCTTAAATAACCACCAATTAATTTTTATATAAGGTAAGATACATCGACTGGGATTATGGTTCAGCTAATTTTTTTTTTTCATTTAAAACCAATTAACTATTTTTTTTTTGTCGTACTTTTTACGATAACTGGAGCAAGGTTTAATATGTTAAGTAACTTCAACAGTTTAGCATAAAATTAATGCATTTTACTTCCGCTTTTGAGTTAAAATCTGAAGAATTTTCGAACAATTTCAAAACCACTGACTGCTTGACGGAAATCAGTTGAACCACAGGCTTATCAGAAAAATAAACCGGATGCAAAAACTCAAGATAAATTCAAAAAATAATTCATAAAGTTTTCACTTTTTAAAAAAATTGATTTACATGCGCCTGAAGTCGTTCCTTTGCCCGTACTTTAAATGTCCTTTTCTATGAAAGTCCATAAAATTCCTGGAGTGCCACGGATATTGAACGGAGCAAAAAGCATTGTCCGTGGACTACTAGGACGTAACATTGGATAGTTTTCGAAAACTCACAATAAAATACTGCGAACAGGCGGTCGCTAAATCGACATTTAGCTTAATTGTCTCAAGAGAAGTCCTATGTGCTGCTTCACACCTAATCAACGGTGATGCCAATCCCGGAAACAATGCTGAAAATCCTCTTTTGGCACATCGAAATGTGCTCTAAAATCTGGTGTCTTCCAAATGCATTTTCAATTTGAAGTCACAATGACGAGGTCTGCAGCAAGTCCACCTTTTTTGCTTCTCATTGTATCACGAGGGAGACGCATGACCCCGCGGTAAAACTTCATTGTGAAAGCTGATAGAAAGAACATGAGAGGGACATTGCGACGGTTGGAAGGTGAAGATCAACTTCCAAATGTATTGTCTGCGGCCTTTAGGGATACCAGAAAGAATTGGGGAAAGTTCTCTATCGTTGGACAAAACGGGCAATCACTGGTGAGTCAGAGTGTAGTCAGATATCTTGGGGTCTTGCTTGATCAGTATCTATATTCTAATAAACATGTAGATGCTGCTCTGGCCAGAGCCAAAGCGGCCTTTGCCATGACAAAGAGACTGTTTCACAGCAGCCAACTCGATGTGGTTCAACGTGGGAGCAAGCTTGATGGAAAAGATTCGGGTTTTTGAAAGGCAATGTCTAAGGGCTTGTCTTCACTTATATAGAACCCCACAGTCGGAGTACAAAAAATTCTATACTAATGGGGTCCTGTACAACGGGGCCAACTTAATCAGAGTGGACAATTTCCTAATAAAGCTTATTCGAAGGCATATTGCAAGAGCAATGACCGCGAACAATAACCTGATTTACGGGGCTTATTACCCCAATTATATGTACCGTGAGACTGTGCGCCTTAACGGCCTTATTCCCGGAGAGGCATTCCTTTATTTTGATCTTAATGGGCTGATCCAGGATAAATCAGCGGTGCCGTTAATCTTCCATTTTGCTCCAAGTAGTGGTAATAGGCGAGTTAGCTACAGTCAAGACGTTGCACGCAACTCAATGGAGAACCACCGTTACAGTAGGGCGGTTTCAAGTTGCGATAAAGTAGATGTAATAAAACAACACCAACAATTTTGGTGGTTGGTATCAGAACAACAAACTCCATCGTCGTTTCCTTAACAAATAACCTCTTAAGGGTCTTCTCTTTGAAGTCATACTAGCCAGGCCGGCTTACTTAGATTAAGGTAGATTAGGAATTAGACCATAAGGTATAGGTATAAGTTATGTATATAGCACAGCACTTATTAAGCTAGTTTAAGCATTTTTGGTCGAGCATATGATACAATGTAATTAATAAAATAAAAATGCATAAAGAAACAAAAAAAACATGAGAGGGACGTTTCTGAAATGTACCATATTAAGCCTCTTTTTCTGATGAGCGGCCTCCTCCTTTATATATAAAGTACTCATTGCTGCGGCCCCATAAAAGTTGTAAGATTTTGGGTATTGTTTTAACTTGTTAGCTCTCAAGTTTCTAACAAAATTGATGCGTTGACTTTCTTCAAACTTTGTTGTTCAACGACAGCATCCGCATGCTTACTAATAATAAGCAAGTCCATCACCAGAAGCTTTATTTGTATTGAAAGATAATCAGGCATAAAAAATAAATGTGTTTAAAATAAAAACATGAAACACTTTATTTAGGAACTTTTAAACATAAATCTTTATTTTTTTTTAATTTATTTTTTTTTTGATATCGGTGGCAAAAGGTTCGTCAGCATCAACTATGAATGAAGAAAAAAATACTACATGAGCTTAATTCGTTATACATTTTTTTAAGATAATTTACACAGCTTGCAGAAGAAATCAAAATGGGCTCCATCCAAATCAACGGTACTGAATAGGGTGAAAAATGCAGTCTTATTCTCCTCAGATGATTGGGTTCCCTCACTCCAAGACTTCACTGGGCTACAATAAAAGAAAATTAATCCACTAACTCTCAAGTCACCACTCGCACAATTTTAATGAACAATAAATAATATACATATATAAAGAGAAAAAAAAATGACTCACCCTAAACTCCTTCTTTCTATCTTTTTTTTATTAAATTGTTTTTTTTTTATATTTTAATATATTTTCCACTCACTATTTTTTCTTAAGTTCTTTCGCGTTTGAATATTCGACACTGAATGAGATCGAAGAGGATCCTGCAAGCTCTACATAAAATGCCTTCCACCACCTTCTTTATCTCAACAGGGTGTGTAGCTGCGATCCTCTTTGCCTGTTGATAAACTGTTGGACGTCTCTAAGCCATAATGCTGCCTCTTTTTTTTTGTTTTTTTTTTATTATCATTTGTGTTTTTGTATGCTTGAAGTCGCTTACAATTTTTCTACACTGCAATCAGCGAGAGTAACCAACGATAAGGGACCATCCACTGTGCAATGTGAGCGTGTTTCTTCGGCGATTGTTTTCGCTACTTTGTTTAACGTTGTTGTCTATATTGTTATGCCTCGTCCTTACAAGTACGTAAAACTGAATTTGATCTTCGAAAAAAAAACCTTTCGTCCGGCCAACTTGTTATTCCGTGTTCTTCGGAATGTTGGCGTTTCCTTCGGAGAATGTCAAATAAAGATGACTGATGAACTTTCTCAAAGTGTTGAATTGAGGAGAATATAACCGTCGTTTTATAAACACAAAATGACTTGGTTTAATAAAAAAAGAACTTCGTTCTTTATTATTATTTAATTATAAATTCATAATTAGGTTTTAACAAAAGGATTAACTCTACTTCTTAGACTTCTCGATACAACCTCGACTTCTCAATATTCTGCCCCTCTATTAATAACCTAAAATATGCTGACAGATAAAATTAACCATTCTGACCAATGACCAGATATCGATTTAATTGCGTCAACTGTGGAATCAGCAACATGAGTGCATTGGTGTCTTGCTGTTCTGATTCAGGTTCATATGTACGTTGACTTTTTGTTTGTTTCGTTTTCTTTTATTTATATTTTTCTAAATATGCTGCCTGCATAACAATATATTTTTGTAAAAGGATTTGCTTACCCTGCGGTATCTTACAAAAAAAATTTATATTTTTAAGTAATTTTTACCAAGTCTTTCAATGACTTTAACCCTGCGGTCCCTGCTCGGGCGCCAGTTAATTTATATTACATTTATTTTTATTAAAAAAATAATTTTATTTTTTTCTGAGGTGAAGCCTCTTTATTCGTTTAGATTCAAACCTAAACTAAACATAAAAATTTTACAATTATATTCCCTATCTCCCCGTGCATTCATCGTCCGGATGATCGCTAGATGCTCCCACAGGTGTTCTCCTCTTTCCGTGTGGCTACGTTCTGGAATGCACTTTTCCTTATCTGCGTCTTCATGCCCAGACGCAACGTCAGCAAAAATGGTTCGGCTCGTGGGAAATGATCATAAATCATTTAAATAACTTGTGTGGTGTTAATTTACAGTATTGACAATGAAATTATGATCTTTTTTAAAAGGACCTTTTGTTTCCCACCAAAAGTCATATAGATTATTCATTCATGAAGAATATTCGAAACTTCTGTACGCGTTAACACTTGTGAATGAGAGAGATATGTTATCTGATGTCATGATACTACAACAAGGATACAATTTTAGCTGATTTCAGTCATTACTGTGAGTCGGGAATAGAATATTGTTGAGTCTTTTTCTTTTTTCTGATGTCTCGAGTCTTCTATAAGCCAACAACTCTATGTCCTATGTTCACACTAAGCTTAAGATCTGGTGTGGTCAAAGATGATCATTTAAGCATGTTACTGTTCTTTCAGAAGATAAATAAACCTCATGGTAGTACAGTTGACAAATGTCTATAAAGGCTGCTGTTGCAAATTGCACTTTCCTCTTCCCGACATTATTTAAAAAAAAATCATTTCAGCTATTCTCGTAGAATTTTCTTATGAACCTGAATGGCACTAGTGCAGAAGTAAACCAAACATCCTGGCGTTTTCTGTCCTTACCTCATTAATCCCTTTCAGTCTAAATCAAACAGAGCACACACACAAAAGCCCGCAACAAGATTCTTAAATTGCTTACCAATTAATTATAAATCAATAAGAAATAAATTATAATTAACATTAATCATTCTTCTTCAGTTCTTCAGCTCAAGGCACGCCAAAGAAACAAAAACTTCGACCTCCCAAAAGCCCAAATTTCTCAAAGCCAAATGCTTAAACAATATTCAAATATGGACGTGGGGGAGCATTGGCACAAAAAAAAAACGTCTTCACACCTCAGCGCACAAAAGCGAAACCACTGCGGAAATAGAAGCACGCTACGCCTCACCACATTCACACACACAGTCAACCGTCAGAACGAAGACTGATGACCCAAAGTCGTCATCTGTTATGAGGATTGATTACCATTTTTCTTTTCAGAGCTTCCCGACGTTTTTGGCATTTCAAACAAAAGTTACATAGTTCTCCTGTCAAGGGGCTCCATTGTGTGTTTGTGTGTGTGGTGCTCGGCGCGCAAAGGTGCTGTAGTTGGGCTTGATCGGTGGGACGAGGTACAATCGGTACACAAACAACACTGCGAATCGCCAAGTCGAAATGTTGACATTGATTGATGGAAAATCATGAGTTATTATTCGTATTGACAGGAATACTTAATTATTCTGGAGCTTCTTTGGTGTGACTTTGGAAAAAGGTTAAACGTTTGTGCTCCATTTTGTGTCAGATTCTAATTGTGTTTGTGTATCGAGGGGGGGGGGTTTCACTTTCGAAACACAGCCACACGCAATTCGAGTGAACAAAAATAATTGGAATCAGACACGCGTAACATAAATTGTGAGTGTTGTTACGGCAGGCTCTAGGTGGATAAAATTTGCTTTGCTTCATTGTAGCCATGTACGAGTTAGAGTACTGCGTATGTTCTTCGAGTGACAGCTGTGGAACCATGTAGTGGGCGTGAAAATGAAGTAGCCTGAGTTGAGGTCGCCTCAAGCTATTCTTTTTGTTAACGTGACACGGCGGACGGCAGACGGCGCCTTGCGCTCAGACACAGGGACAAAAGAGGAAAAACAATCTGCTGACAGCGGGTTTGTTTCTTTGCAAAAAGATTAATTACTGAGACGTCGTCGACAGCAAGAAATGACGATATGCTAGAACGGGACAACTTGACAGGTACATGACTTTTGTGAAGCAAAAAAAAACAAACACAAAATTCTTAAAAACGACGTTTATGTTTATGGTATCGGTCTGTCGCATTGAGCGACATCTCTCACAAGTGATTGGCAATCCACCAAGCGTATTGCGGTATGTCCCGGTCTATAGAGGCACCCGGAATCATCTGGGAATATCTGCAGCTAACGTGGCTATTACTTGATTAATTCCAAGTTCACAAATTCTGCTAATGACTTTTTTAAGCTATTTTGCAGACACAGCTTTCCTGGTGCATGCCGTTTTTAAGTTCTGTTTTAGTTAAAAGAAGACGTCTGTTGGGTCAGTGCAAATCACCATGTTCAGAGCACTAAGGAATCTTCTGGAACCTCGTTTGCAACTCCCCTTTTCCATCTTTATCTTTATTGAGTAGGATCAATTTATAAAGTCTGATTTATTCGGAGTTGGTTACCTTCAATTCAATTCAATTTATTTATATAAGCAAGAGTTACAGTTTCCCCTGATGTGAGCGGGCAATGTGTTCCATGGAAGAGGCGAGCGGATTCCAGGTATCTAGATTTAAGCGACGTAAGATCAGGAACATTGCAAAGTTTGTACAGATATACAACATAAATAAAAAATATGAAATTTGGCAAGCGATAAACATTTTGAACAGCATCCTTAAATACTACCTGAAGCTTATGCAAGAACTCATAGTCTAGCTTGCAGTAGACAACTTGAGCATATTGTATAACAGGAACTATGGATGCGATCCTGCCAATTACATAATTAATATGCTGACAAATAATTATAAGTAAGTTTTGTGTTCAAAACAAAGCCAAGGGCGGTTACAGAGTTAACAAGCTGGAGTGTGTTGTCCGCCAGCCTTACAGCAGGAATATGATTGAAGTGAAGCGATTTTTGAAAAATAGGTATAACTTTGAACTTTGATGGGTTAGGCAGTAATCCGTTAGCCTGTGACCATAATTTAAATTTAAGACTGGCTGAATTACATGAGTTAAAGGTCGAGGCAAATATAATTGTATATCATCAGCGTACAAGTATATAGAAACGTATTTAAGTATGTACAGATGGCAGATCATTAATAAAAAATGCAAACCAGAATTGGTCCGAGAATTGATCCCTGAGGTACACCCTCGTGAATGAGCATAAAATCAGTGATTTTTTTTTCACCTACTACTCTTTGGAACCTGTCTGAAAGGAAACTTCTGATAAGCTTTACCGCGCTTGGAGAAACTGAGAAACGATATCTCAGCTTTCAGAAGAGAAGGTCGTGATTGACCTTATCAAAGGCCTTCGAGAAATCCAGCAGGCAGAGTAGCGTCAGAAATCTTTTATCAAACGAACGTCTTATGTCTTCTTAAATGACCATGGCTGTGGAGCAGCTATGACCTGATCTTAACCCGGATTGAAAACAATATAAGAGTGAGTTGGAATTCTTGTGGATTTGGATCTGATTTGCAATAATTTTCTTCAAGATTTTTGACAAGCATAGCAATATTCTTATGGGTCTTTAGTCACTCACTTCAGTCGCATTTTTTTTTTTTTTTTTTTGCAATTGGTACATTTTTTGCAAAGTTTACAACTGTGTGGAAATGTAGATGTCATTATGCAACTATTGTAGTATCAATTTAACAAATCTAAGTGATACTCCATCTTCTCCAATAGCACTTAGCACGTCATTCTCAGTTACAAGCAGAAAGAAAAGTTCGTTTTCCAATGACGACGCTGCATGAGTTTCGTTGATATCAAAATTGTTAACAGAACTTACCGTTGTATTTGAAACAAAGACTCGATTTAAGGCGTTTGTATCTATTTTGCAAGTACTACTTCCCTTCAAACTGATTCCGATTTGCCTTCGATTATGCCAACGTTTTTTCGGTGGCAAGGCAGTGTTGAGTTTGGAAGAGGAGTAGTTACGTTTTACAGTGCGAATTTTTATAGTTGAAAAACTGCGAGCCTTCTTGTAACTATTCCAATTTATAGTTGTTTGGTTACGTTTCCACTTACTGTAAAGTTAGTTTCTTCATTCAAATGCATTGACAACTTCAGACGTGTACCATGGAAAAACATTGTTACGAACATGAACGGATTTTGAAGGAAAGTATAACGTACCTCTTTCACGAATCCCCGGTCTTTGCTGTTCTTTTTGTGCCAATTTAGACACGTTACTCCTTGAATTACTAAGAAAGTAACTAGGGATCAAAATTGTTTAACACATTTGTTAATTCTGAAATGTTTAACAAATCTTTACTTCCACCAACTCTCCATTTCATTGACCTAACCGACAAAAGATTGATCCCTAATTCTTTTTGCAGAAATGTGACCGAATATTTTTACAATAGGTATTATCATGTCAAGCCGGCTATCATTCCTAGCCACCGATTTTTCCTAGCAAAACAAATATCCGATACCACAACTTCCATCTATATCAATCTTAATGAGATTTGCATCTCCTTCAGTGTCCATGAAGTTAAGCATACTCGTGAGATTTAAGCGAAGCTTCTTCTCATCCTCAGAGCAGGCAGAAGTTCGAGTATTGTTTTCTGGTTAATTGCTCAGTTGATAAAGGATCACCGAATGTACTCTTCAATATACAAAAACGTGTGGCTAATTTTATAGAAGATAAAATAATATTTCACTTTTTCGTCATTTACTTGAAGAAGGCTGATTATTTGTTTCGAAGTATGTTAAGTCAGCTATAAGGATCAATGACTAGATTGGCTTCAAATACAACTTCAAAAGTGGGAAAGAATTAAATCTGGAATGGTTCCGAATTGATTGAGTTGAATGATCTTCATTTAAAAACACGTTTTGAAAATCCGGGATATAAAATAACAAAAGATGTTTGGTTACACCAGTTTCAGAACTGAAAAAATTCGTTTTCAGATGTTCACAATGGTGCTCTATCTGTTCTTTTGAAAAGACAGTGATCTTTTGATGACTCCCCTTAAGATTATTCAACACGTAATTGCTCATTACCGCGACAATGTAAAACTTTCTTAAACACCATGTTTTTGCAAGCATACTGTGATTGATATTCTTTTTTCAACAAGTTCTCAAGTTTCTCAGCTGGTTTCAGACACAGGTTAAATCGATTTCAAAAAACCCTGAAATAACTCTACTTTTGAATATCACAAACAGATGTTATTTACCAAAATCCTCGTACTTTCCCTCTGTCCGTGTCTCTTGTGTTTAACACGGGGAGTCATTTGACCCATTTTGAAGTTAAGCGTTTTATAATTTTGAAAATATTAATTTTTATGGCATGTTCTTGGCATGTTCGACTTGGTGATCGAGAAGTATTAGAGATTTTACAATTTTACAATTAAAATTACTTCAAAGGCGTGCAAGTGGTGTTTGTGGAAAGCGATGCCCGAGCATCGTTGAGCAAAATAGTATGATGTCACCAGGGGGAGTTTTATAGAAAAGCGCCACTGAAAGTGAAATTGTAGGTCGACGAGCATGATGATTGATGATTCTATTCTGCGTCAAATCAAATTTTGTACAGGATCTGAAGCTAAGCGAGTACTTGGTCATTCAAACTGGTCAATTTCAATTGAAGAACTTGATAAATTTATCACAATTTTACATGTCAGATGTACGCATGAGGCTAAAAATATTTTTATAAATGATTTGTGGAGTAAGACTTAGTGTATATCACTTTTCAAAGAGTTCAAAGAGTTATATAAGATTTGATTTGCGATCTGAAAGATCTTCTACGATGCAAACAGATAAATTTGCACTTATATCACAGGTGTAGAACCGTTTTATAGAAAACTGTTTATGACTGTCGACGAACAACTATTTGCAACAAAAGTAAGATGTGCATTTATTCAATATATGTATCTATGTCGACCAACGCAGAAAAAGATAAGAATTCAAAGTAACTTTTGAATGGCTCGCCCTATTATTGGGCAGGGATGCAAGTCGTCCTTGACTTGTAGAACCGTTTGTCAATAAAAGTATAGAAATGTGACGCCTGATAATTTTTTACATCTGTTTTTTTTTTAGCGAGATACTTACTGTCCAAACCAACAACACTAGTGGGTACTTTAAACAAAGAAAGGCTCCAAATTCCCTCATATGCCAAAAACATGTAAACTTAACTTATATGAAACGAAAGCTTTGAAGACAGAAGATTAACAATTTTAACTGATAATCTTTAAAGCGAAAGGAACAAAATGGTAGGTGAAAGTACCCCGAAAATAAGCCTGAAACCGTAACATTTTACAATTCTATGAAATATGGTGTTGATGTTCTTGACCAAATGCCTGGAAAGTAAAGTGTCATTATTAGACTTCGCTGAATTAACTACTTTATACTACAGTTGGCTCTCCAACTCAGCGACATGTCGAAGGAATCGGTTAGTAATGCACCACAACCGCCAATGTCGATGCAGCCTTCAGTTGTAGGTACAGGCAAAAGACGTCACTATTAAAATTGCAGGTGTAATAATAAATCTGGTTATGAGTGTATAAATCCATTATGTTGTAAATGTAAACAATCAAAAGTAATATTTTAGTTTAAATATTTGTTCACGGATTGACTAGCACTTTTATTTTTTTTATTTAGATCAAAATCTACATTTTTATTGTATGGGGTCAAATGACCCTTACCGACCTTTTGGTAAGAAGATTTTCCCAACTTTCTAGTGTTAATACCCTCGGCCTTCAAATGCAATTATTTAAAAACCTTAACTGCTCAAAAGAATAAATAAAATTAACACAAATTCAAGACCATCCATCCCATTGCCATGATGAACAAAAGCCCTTTAGGTAGGGCAACTGTGCCTGCTTACATTGTATCTCTTTCGTCTCATCTCATAAAACAGTTGTTGAATCAATTAATTGTTCTTGTTGACATGGCAAAATCTGCATCAATTAGCGTAAAAAAATACCGCATGTCATGTTACATTCAAAAAGTGTTATTCTGCCTTTTCCATTAGGCAGAAAAAAAAAATACATCTGCGCGGTAAAATAAACAAATGCAAAATAAGATACACGAGTGAGTGAAATACGTTTGACATTTTTCTTTCGACATTCGCAAATGAACACATATCCCACTTGTCAACATTTTCATAATTAAATGTAATTAACGCAAATGCTGATTTCTCTCATAAAACACAACACACCATGTTGGCCAGGGATGCTGAGGGGTTAGCTATACAGCATGGCGCGCAAAATGCCATCACTTGAGAGTGCAGCAAATTGGCGAGCTGTGAAGAGAGATGTATCTGAAGAATGGCATGAATGTACATATCTCGCGGCGCAAAACGTGTGTAAGATGATGTGTATAATGAGCAGCTTAATGCATAAGCATGAGAGATTTGTTGAGATACATTAAATGATGATGATGATGTTGTCCTCTTGTTGTGGTAAAGCGTGCAAAAATATCTGAAGAGTGTAATGTGAATATGTGCGCCCGTCACACCGCAAGGGGCCATAAACAAGTCACAGTGTGCTAAAGGGGGTATTGCATTTTTGTCTTTTTCAAAATGGCCAATATTTTTTTACAGTCGCACGCGAAAAACAATGAACGTATTTTCGAAATCGTTATGTAAAAATTCCTTCTATCAATGTTTAAATTTTCAAAATGTATGCCTAAGTCTGAAGCATTATAATTCAATTACATTTACTCTTGTATAAAACTATGTCCACAATTCAGTGGAGAAATCAAGCTGGATTTCCAAGTCTGTGTTTTCAAAATAATGGTTCCTGTAGATGATCTGTAATTAGTGCCGCTGTTAATGCACAACACTGGCAGTAGATAAATGAAGCAATCTTCCACTTGTGGTGAATAAAATACTGCGAATTGAGTGAACGCGATTGAGACGTTATCCAACTGACTGCCTTTAGTCTCACGCTACACTATCTGACTGCTCCTTCTATGCAAAATTCATTATAAGGATAGTCATAAACCCTGTAGAGGGAACAAGTTATAACAAAAAAAGTTATCTTTCGTTTTGGAGTCTTACAACGACACAAATAAATATTAAATTCTGAAGAAAAGCCATAATTGGGAATGTCACCCAAGACTATTATGATTCGTAACTTTTCTTTTCGATGAAAGCCATTGAATGCAGTTTATGAATCGAAAAATGGTAGTTTTTGGGATCTAGTTTTGTGTAATCTGTAGCTAATGAATGTGACTTATTTTGAACTCCCCTTAACTGAAACTTTTGGTCGAGTTGTACCCAACGTATATCACATTGAATCTTCACTCAGAACGCCACTTTACACACATAACAAGGCTGTTACTTTGCAAGAGAGAAGATTTTCTTTTCTGCGTTAAAAGGACGGTTTCGGTATTCGAAGGGTTGGGTATGGGAGGCAATTTGTGGATTTCGGGCATGACTGATTTTTGCTAAGCGAGATATTTCTGGTTAAAATCGAGGAAAATATAATTGACCGTTTCCTTAGAAAGCTTCTGGAGTTGGCGTACAAACAAGCGCTTTTAATGCGATATAACGCTCCGGTTGTAGCTTTAAGTATCCTATTTCCGTTGACTAACATCAGTAAACGTCTTGCATATAAAAACCCAATAATTTGCCTCAAAATGTATAAATTCAAGTCTTAATGCAACAAATTCAAAAAATATATTACACCATTTCGAACATCCTAAACTCTACATGTGCGAAATCTGCTCCACTGCCTTATGCCGTTTTATACCCATTTAAGAACTATTTAATTCGAAAAGCAAGACATTCAAAATTAAAAGTAGTTCTTCTTGGGCTTCATTTAAGACTTGAGCAAAGAGGAGGAGCAAAGCTTCTCCTAAACGGTTCATATCGCCTGAATTACATGAAAAGCCTCTTCCGAAACTGAACTCGTGCTTTTCTTTTAATGTCCCACATAAGCAAGATAGATTCTTTTCAACTATTAAAATCTTACTTAAGAAACTTACTTTGAAAAACGAGAAGCAAAGATATGATCCACATGGTACAAGTCTTAATATTTAGTTTACATTTTACATGAATGCATTCGATTCGATTGACTAACAAAAGGTGTTTCCCACCTACTGGCTAAGTTTTAAATTATTTGCAAAAAAACTTAAACAAAACATTGTTCCTATTCAATATTAAAACTTCAGAGCGAATTTACTGCAGAGCTAGTTGACAAATTTTGAAGTGATAAATTGGATTCACAGAAAAGTAAATTTAGGCAGAAACTTTTTGTCAGCTGGATGAATGTTAAGAATAAGCTAATTTAGTTGGCGGTTGCTTAACAGGCTGCTATAGTTTACAGTATTTTGTATTCTTTCTAAAAAATAATGTGGCTCTGTTACACAAATGATAAAGAAAATTAAATAACAAAAACGATGCAATCGAGTCTGAAACACTCTGGAGTGGACAGAAAGTTCTTAAAGAGGGTACGCTGGAATTATTTCCTTCTGGTAGTTTCAGCATTTAGTTGGCTGTTCATCAATGCCTTAATGACCTTCGAAAACATGTGATTAGAGAGTTCACTTAAATTCAAACATTTACATTTGAATCGGTTACTTCAAAAACCTCATAAGTCACTCAATTGGGATTTTTCAGGACTCAATAAAAACAGTTTCATGCACAAACAAATGAGTTTTTTAAGGACATTTTTATGCTTATTTGAGTGGTAAAAAAAATTTATAGTGAACAACTTTCACAGTTTATTAATAGAAATGATGAAAAACCAAAACAATCGTAGTCCTTATTTACATTTCACATGTATTCTCCATCATTAGTCATCTCAATCATTCTCATCTGTGTTATCTTCAATGTTATGTTGTTATAAAATGGCAAATGCTCTTCTAGAATGCTATCCTGAACTTGTCTTAAATCGTATATCTTTTGTATTGATGGTCATCTTTAAATCATTAGCTTTGGCTGATGGAAGTGAAAAAGAAGAAAATGACCACGTATGGAAAAATACTGATAAACTTTTTTCAAATCTTTAAGAGTCAGTCAACAATGTATTATTTTTATTTTGACCGGGGCAGCCATCAGAAAAAAAAATATAAATACTTTATATTTGGCTCAATATTATTTTTTATATCATATCAATGCCTTCGTGATACATGCGAAATGCCGATTTGTCTGTTTTTAAATTCTTAATACCAAAACAGTGAACCCATAATTGCCGTAAATACAAAATTGTTTGTTGTAGCTGCAGCATCATCTCGTTCCTTACAAAGATCTTGGACTGATGAAATTTTGTTGTAAAACTTCTTGGCGCGTCTTTTATGGCTCATTAACTGAGCTTTTTGATTGCACTTTTTTGACATCCAATCGTGCATCAATATATTTAATGTCTCTCCTGCGTAACGTTTCTTTATCGTCTCTGTTATCTGTAGGACTCTTCCCTGCAGTAACTCCATATAGGCTGATAAATGCTCTCTTGCAGACTTTAACTTTATCAATTTGTTTTAAAACATGGGTCTGAAAAGCATATTGCATCTGTGTAGCAAATACTTTTCGAGGATGACTCTTTTTTTTATGTAACTTATCAATAAGTGATTGAAGAAATATATTCTGCTCATATTTTGTTGAAAAGAAGTTAGTTTTTGAAATGCAAAAGTCCATGTCATCTTGTTAGTAATTTCGCAAAACATTCCTTTGGTGTACTATATATAGTCCTCGATAAGAAGCGTAATCTGAAAAAGGGTCTATGGAAAACTTGCCTGCAATTTTCACCGGTAGATCTCGGAGCTATTTGTTTCCCTCGATAAGTAGTATTTGCCTGTCCTTGTACTTTTGAATTTTTCTTAACATTTCCTTTAAACTTTGATGTATTAAACGTCCTCTTCTTTTTCGGGTCACCATTACTGTCAGTTTCACTTGAAGACATTTTTCATGCTCAAAATTACTTTTCTCACAAAATAGTAAGACACAAATGAAATTAACGGATCTACTTATTTGACCTTAACGATGATTGTTGTTAAATTCGAAGTTATTGTTTAACCAATCAGAACAAAGAAAACTTTAAATGTCAAACTCAGTCATAAACTACTCCCGCCATCTATCAGAGTAAGGCATGCAAAAGCCTCTTAAGTCACTGACTTATGATTATTTTACACATTGTGTTATTGGAAGAGGAAGGAAAGTATCGAATTACGTGGTCTTTAACCAGAATACACATCTCCCTTTGAGACTTCTCTGCAAGTCAGTTTTATTTTCAGAATTTCATAAAAATTGCTTTCTATAAGGTATTAATTCTGCGTATAAAAACGTAGACAAAATTTAAGTTTGTAATTCAATCAGTGATCATTAATATTATTTTGCATTATGCAAAAAGAAACAAAAAACACTTTTTTCCATTTTATAAACATTTTTATTTAGAGAGCAAACTTTTTCACTCCACTGTCACATTGGCGCTGACAAAAAAAAAAAAAAAAACTTTTACCTTTTTTCATCTTGTTTTTTTTTTGTCCTGCACCGTGTCGATGTAAAGCAATGAAAAAGATTTGCTCCAAGATAATTTAGAGGCGTTCAAGCACCATGCACTGACACCACTTTCGACTGAATGGATGACTGACTTCAGAATGTGTCCGCCACTTATTTCACGAATGTGTAGCAGCAGGGGGGGAAAACTTAATCGTAGGGAAAATGGATACAAAAAAAAGTGAAATGAAAACCTCTTCTGCATTTTCCCCTCGTACTTTTCTCGTATTTATTTAGTTGATGTAGTGTGGGGGACCGCTGCACTTGTTTGCTTCCTTTTTACTTTGCTGCCCCCGCACTGTTGACTAGAGGCTTGGGATTATAAATCGCGTGACAGTAATCTATTCATTAATGTCTCATCACATTTGCGTTTTTCATTTATTTCGCGCGAATGCCTTGGCTCTTCTTGCCGACTTAAAGGACGACAGTGAAAGGCTGCAGAAAAGTGTGGAACGTTTTTCTTTATTTTATTTTTTACTTCTGTGCCTTCTATCGCCTTGGCTGACACCCCATTCCTCCATGTCATTTCCTTCTGTCAGTGTTTAGTGATGTTGCGTTGTGTTGCAAGGACTCGAGGAATGGGAAAGATTGGTGTCAGTCGTCGACGTTGTGTCTGTGCGAATTGCACCTTTAGCTTGAATGCAAGTCTTCCGACTGACAAGTGTCAGGGTCCCTGTTATCTAATTTTGCCATTTTGCTTTTGTGTCGTGTCATCGTGTCGTCGGTGATGGCTATGTGCCTTGTATTTGACTTTGACATGATGTTAGAGCGGCAAAAAAGGAGGAGCAAATGGGAAGTGAAGTGAAAATTAGAAGGAATGACAGTGCAATGCCAGACAAGTCATCCGGCTGGCGTTACGGCGCATACCGGGCGGGTGATGACTTTTAACTGACAGAATGGAACGTGATTTTTTTTTTTAACTTTGTTGTGTGTGAAAGTTGGACTTTGTCGTCAAATGTGTCAGCAGAATGGACAAAGTTGTGGTGAGAGGTCATGCGTCTTTACATATTTTTTGCACCTGCTGACATCAAAAAAATTAAGCCACCTCCAGAGGATAAGAATTAAGAAATCCATGTGCTTTTGGCAAACTGTTCTGAGGTTCCATTCACACTCCCAAATTTGGTCCGAATATTCATCAGGAATAAGTTTATATGTAAAAAGCTTGTCAGAAAGTCTGTTGGGGCGAGCAGACTCGTTAGATTTGATGTTCGAGTGGAAGGTTAATTCTACCTTGAAGAATAACCTGCAATCTGCAAAAGTGTTTTCCGCATGTTGTGAATTTGCTTTTGCTTTTCCAGATCTTTCGGGGATAGCCGCTCAAACCTAGGCCGAAACTTAACAGTCATCTATGTCGAAATTGACAAACATGAGAATACATAAATATCAATTTGGTTCTTCCAAAATAGTACACTCGGTCTTTGTCGAATTTTGGGCTAATTTTGCTGTTCAAAAAGCTTTAATGTGACTTCTGAAGTTTCACTTGAGACGAATATGTAACTTATCAGGGCTTCAAGAGCTTCATCTTCACTTATCTGCGTACGTTTATTGCAGCTACATCTTTGAAACGCATTCTGCTACGCTTGTGTGCAAAGGTGATAGCCACGGGCATCTATAAGATCGTTGCGAAGCGGTTAATACAGAAACTTTGTAATATGTATTAAAGACTAGTGCCTTAAAGATGTTAACGAAAGATGATCTCTCATGTGATTGGTTACATCAAAATCAACTTTTTTAGAGTCTTTTGGGACTATGCACCGTTGTGTATATTTGCTAACAATGTGGCAATTTATTAGACTTCTGCTATAAACCAAATGTTGACCCTCCTAAAATGCTTCAACAGACGATGTCAACAAATCATTTTCTTCCAATTCCCTACCCTTTAGCTACTTCTCAAAGCAAAATAAGTCGCCAGGTCCAGATTTGATGAAAAGGACTGGTACTAGAGCAACTCGAAACACCCTCCACGAATTGGAGTAATCGGAACTACTGATTGATGCCCTGGGTCGAAGTTTTTCCCTTCCCTTTTCTTTGACAGATTAGCTGATTTGATTTGCGTAGTAAGAGCCTGTAATAGTGGCTCCATTAGTAACCCAAAATGCGTCAAAATGTGTGTCCTTCAGAGTCAGTGGAGATAGTCCTTCTTCTTTAACAACCTTGATCCAGGTCTCCACGATTCAGCCCACGTCAAATTGGTAGTCCTCGAGATCTGCTCTCAAAACGTTAACTTGTTTCTACTTTCGCTCGGCGGCTAACATTCGGCAATCCCATCGTTCGGCATCTTGTTTATGTGAAGTTAAGATCACCCTTGTTGAAAAGGCATTTCAATCTAAGGAAATTGCCCTCTGCGCCTTCCTGGATATTGAGGGTGCTTTTGACAATACCAGTTACAACTCCATCACGAAAGCAATTCGAAGTTAAGGATTCGAAGACTCGACTAGCAGATGGATAACATCCATGCTAGAAAATCGATTTATAACTTCCTCGCTTGGAAGCCTCACTGCAACGAGAGGTTCTCCCCAGGGAGGTGTTCTATCACCTCTCCTCTGGTCATTGGTCATAGACAACTTCTTAGTGAACCTCAATGAGATAGCCTTTATCACAATAGGCTATGCTGATGATCTGGATACTGTCATAATTTAACACTACAATCACTAGCGTTATGCGTTCAGCATTAATGCATGTCTTAGAATGGTGTAGGCGTGAAGGACTCTCTGTGAATCCTAGCAAAACCGTTCTGGTTCCCTTGATAATGAGGAGACAACTAACTCTGCCTCCAATTGTTATTGAGGGAACCTCACTGGTATACTCCAGTGAAGTCAAGTATCTCGGTCTTATCTTATATCTGAAAATGACCTGGACTTCACATGTCAAGTCCATCGCAGAACGCGCATCAATTTCACTACGGATAAAGACATGTTCTGCTCGATTCCAGATTGGATGAAGGCAACATACTGCCTGTTTGAGGTAGACATTTCTAACCGTGATCAATGGTCGAGCAATACACTTGCCCTCGACCCCAGAAATTAAATCTTGTATACTGATGGCTCAAAAATGGCAAATGGGATAGGTGCCGGTGTCTATGGACCCAACACTAAAATTTCTATACCCATGGGAAAACATCCAAGTGTTTTCCAGGCTAAATTACAATCCATTGAATGTTGTGCCATAGAAAAACTTGCAAAAGGTCATAAAGGGGCCAGAATTCTAATATATTCAGACAGCCAAGCAGCGCTCAAGGCACGGTCATCCAAACAAATGGAATCAAAATGTGTCAAAAGCTTCTACGACGCCTTTCAATCCCTAGCCCGACGTAAAATAGTAAGGTTAGGATGGGTCCCAGGTCATCATACGAACGAACTAGCCAGGGCTGGTTCTAAAACCACGTTCACGAAAGGTTCGGAACCTTTCTGTAGCTTATGACTACGGCCACACGTCTGACAAATAAGTGGGAAAACAAGATACGCATTGCCCACTGGAGAAATCTACCGGGACTCAGACAACCTAAATTATAAATCAATCCCTTCTCTTATAGAGAAATCCTTCATCTCAACAAGAGGAACATTAGAAAGCTAGAGAGCTTCCTCTTAGACCATTGCCGCTTGACGACTCTGTTTGGAAGACGACGAAACGGCTGTACACGTTCTTTGTGAATGTCCAGCTGTTATTTAGTTTAAAAGGCGTATCTTCCTCAAAGACATATGCTCCCCATTGGACATTAGACAGTCTTATTCTAAAAAAAGAGATCACCCTGGACTCTATTAACGTCCGTAATAAGCAACAAGCTCTTGACAATCTTGTCATATTTTGTCGCTGCAAGACCCCCTTGGGTCATGACTTACACCCCTGAATGCATTTTCACTTGTCACCTGACTGATTTTAAATAATTTTAACATTCATCAGTCTCTTGTTCAACCGACTCTCTGTTTCGTGGTGGCATTCCAAACGTGTAATCCCACGAACGAAACATTCACACCGAGCAATAACTTCACGCCATACTGGGACTTAATTCGTTCCATTCTTTTCGTCGGTCCATAATCGTAATCGTCGTGACCATCATCATCACCACCAGACCCATCATAAGCATGCCTGTCCACAAAGGTGTTGAAATGCTTCTTCAAGATCGGCCCACCGATCATCCGACCAGAAATTAACAACCGCCGGTCGACCACATTCGATATGTCATCCATGCGCGGCGAAGCAAGCGCACGTTGTCCAACTCGATGGACACAGACTTATGATTAGCGCGGCCATAACAAAATGGGTGCTAATGATCTTTCCGTTCGAAAGGGCACCTCGGAAGGAAATTATCGTGTCAACGAGTGTTATTATCATCGTGGGGTCCACGAAGACAACACCGTAGGGTATGTATGCCATGCATTTAATTATACCTACATGGAAATGAACAAACGTGGGCCTCAAATGGAACACCAGCTTAGCGCTTGCCGCTCAACGCTTATCGCTTACCAGGTGCGCATTGTAAATTAACTTGAATAGGTTTTCGAAATTGTTGTTAATTATTGGTAACACAACTAAAGTTTAAGTGTTTGGCGTTTCTATTTGAAGGCAACGGTGGGGGTAGAATCATTTCACTTCAATTAGCATCAACTATTGGCCATATTGGACCCGCGTTTACCTTGGAGATTAGCAGCAACAGCAGCTATTTGGTTTTCTTTTATGGTAAATATTTGTTAATTAGCTGGTTTAGCTGTTTTTTTTTACATTTTATCTCCGCTCTGGACGCTTTGTTTGCTAGGGCTCTGTTCTCTGTCGCTTTGTTGGCGGCGGAGGTGTACGAGTATCGTTCCAGGTGAAATGTTTAGTGTTGATGATGATTGGTTTAGTTTGGAGCTTCGAGATATTTATGGCAGTGTGCGACAACAAGTGAAGCTGTTTATTGAATTAACATGGGGTTTTGGGTTCGTCGAAATCGTGAAGAGTGCTTAAAAGTCGACAGTGCGTCTTTCGTTTGACGTTAATTTTTTTGTGTTTTGTTTTTTTTTTATGGCCGATTATGATGTGCTGCGACAGAATGGGACATAAAATGTTGAGTGGATTTTAGTGATCGTAAATGCGCTAGCGTATGCGCATTTTATTGACGTTCTTTTTTTTTGTTTGTTTTAACTTTTAGTGAGGTTTATACTTATTTTGGTAAATGATTATCACAGGTCTTGTTGGGTGTTAATTGTTTTCGAAATGTGTTTACTTTTTTGGTTATGAATGTATTATTTTTTTTTGTTTTTTTTTTACTTGTTGCATCTAGAGGTGTGTGCAACAATGTCATGTGAAGCACAAGTGGAAGGAATGAAAATGTTTCTTCAAGTTTTTCTATCCGTATTGAATTTTTTTGACGATTTCCATATCTATAGTAAAGAATAATTATTTTTTGTACGTAGAATTTTATTCTTAAATGGAAATCGCAAATAATTCGAATTGTTTCTACCAAATTGTGCTGCGATTTTTTTGCAATAAAGAACAGATGACCAAAGAACATCGTTTAGGAATTCAGGACCAAAATGTAACTGAGGTTTAGAAGAATGCAGTCATGCAGGGGAATTTAAATTCTCTCTCTTTCTCTCGATACCACAAATAGTTGGTATATCGAAACTGAAATGTTGTCTTCCCCACAACTTGTGCTCGTCTTCTAGTGTTGGCGTTGTGAAGAACCGGCTGCCGAAATCTCTTGTCATCGTAATATTCCAATAGTATACTCATTTGAAGAATACCAAAAATATCTTGTACTCTAAAATGTCGTTCGCCAGCATTAAGGGAGATTCGCGAATTTATTAAGATGAGTTTTCGCGACGTTTCCCCCAGGCAAGGATGCCGTTTCTCAATCGGGACTCCACCAGAGAATAATGTTCTTGTTTTCCAGATTCTTTTATCCCATGTCTCTTGAAATAGGCCATAGCAACGAGACCGCTCTTTAGGTTTGATCACAAATTATTGAGATCAAACCGTAAGAGAATCAACAACTTCTTTGACATCGGTTTGCGTAGTTCTGGTACATTCCTTGTTTCCAAACAAAATATTTTTTGAAGACCTCGACTGTGATGGTGTTCGAACGTGCATTTATTTTTTTTCTGTGGATAACATTTACATTTTTGTTTTTTAAAGGAAACCAGTAAAGCTTTTTGAGTGCGATTTTTTTCTTGGATTTGTTCATGGTATACAGAACGCTAAAAACGGGAGGTAAATGGCTAACATCACTGCCCCATCTTTATTGATCTGAGACACAAATTCAACGCTTATTATACTCCGTGACCCTTTGGTCATGGAATGACGGATGGGTTTTTCGTTAAGCACAAATTTCGGAAAATGGCGAAAAAAAATATTGAATTATCGCTTTTTTCGCATAAAAAGATAAATAACAAATGAAAAAATTTATCTAACGAAAAAACGATCAGGAGATTGTCAGCCATTTTTAAAACGTTCTTTCGAGAAAAACGCGTAAAAAGTTTTGTTATGTTTTTATTATTACCGCTAATCGACAATGCCTGGTTCATAGAGGCATCTCTTCTCTTCTTCAAGCTGCTCATGTTGAGCCGCTAACATCTCCCGCTGCTCAATCGGGGCCTTTACTGCGTCGGTCACCTGCCTCCACGTGCTCGATCCTTGCTCTGTCCCGTGAAAGGTCAGGGCGTGCTTACTGTGTCAATTTTAAACGCGCTTAAAATGTCGCAAACGTTCGAAATCCAGGAAACGCTTCAATTAATTTATTTTAACAAACATGTAGATTAAGAATTCTTAAAAAAAATAAATAAATTTTATGAAAAATAAATGTTTGACAGCGATTGTGATATCATCTGTATATGTATAAGCTGTTCCCATTTTAACTATTCGAAGAAGCTCATTGGCGAAGAGAATGAATAGCAATGGCCCCAGTCGAGAATCTTGTGGAACCCCAAAATAGCTACTCTTCTCATCCCTGATGGTTTGAAATAGTTTGACTTTAGATTTTCTCCCCGATAAATAGTTTTTCAACCACTTCTCCAGAGGTCCTCTCATTCTATTGAGCGCCTGAATCAGTTTTGCCGACTTGTCGAATGCTTTTCGCAAATCTGATGATGAGAACATGATGGTTTTTGTTCAAACTCTTAGTCATCAGAATTCTACCCGTATTTTTCCTTTTTGAAACCCTTACTGATTTTCATTCGTAATTTAATGTTTTTCTATGAACGCACTCATTCGACGAACTACAACTTCTTCCATGCATTTTTCAACCACAGGTAGAATACTGGCGATCGTTTGATAGATGTCTTTAATAAGGTTGGTACCAAAACTTGCCTCAAGCTGCTGTTGATAATGCTCTTGATTACGGGCGCTAAAGCAACTGCATTCAGCTTAAAATCAATTGCAGAGTTCAATCGTTCAATCTAAAACAGAAGTGTTTAGAAGCAATAAGCCGCTTCAGGCTTTTAGGGTCAAGTAGCTCTTGCGCGTTCAAAAGTAAGTTTGTGGCTCTGCTGAAAAAAAAAATTTGCTGCATAGCTGTGGGGCAATGCATGGTGGACAAAAATGTTCTTGGAATGTCGAATCTAGCTAAAAAGGATTAGAAATTTAAGAAAGAACTCATCACACAATCGATTTTGCAACTACACGATTAGGTTAATTCTTTGACTACTTGAAAGTTACTGCTGCCTACAATGACATTTTGAGTTTAGTGGCCGAGAGATGATTTTTGTTTTGTAACCAACACATTTTGCAAGGTTGCACGGATTTAGTTCAACGTAAAAATGTTATCCTGTTCTATTTCCATAGAAACATTAACGCCGGCGCGTTATAATCGATGATGCCGAAGTGTTTAGACTATTTGTATAAGGGTTCCAAGTTCGGCCAACAGATGATCTAAGCTATCATTTGGACTTATGAAAATGTGGTTAGTCGTCAATCTGCCGAGCAGCAATGTTAAGTGCCGATTAGAGTGTTATAGAGAGCCTGCAGACCATCACACGATACATGCAAGAAATGACATTGGTTTTCTTTTAACAGGGACCATCGAGCTAATAGTCCAGTCTCTGGTCAATATTCGCTCACAAGTACATGGCTTCGGCATATTTGAGAAGCTTCAAGAATAGACCATCTAAGCCGAACTGCTTTTCGATAGCTAAGCTCTTCAAAACTGGAAGAGAGTAGTCCATTTAGTACTTGCTGAAAATGCTTTTAAATCACCTCTATTTTCCTTCCTTTCACCTACAAATGCTTATGGGCCAGATAGGAGCAGAACATGGATTGGGTCACATGATGTTGAGGTATCTGGTTTACTGCAGGGACGGTCTGTGGTCTGTTTCGCAACCCGTAGCGAGCTAATGTAGCTTTTCTCGAAGCAGTGATGCAAGGTCGAACAAAAAAAGATTGCTTTAATAATTAAATAATGAATGAAGTTATTTTGTTTAAATGGCACTTGATCAAAATATGTTGCAAAAATGTTAAAAAAATGTTTATTTGTTTTTTGGAGTAATTTGCTTCAAAGGAAAGTCATCGTAACCACCTCTAGGTAAACTGACTCATCCGCTTTTCAAACAAATAGCATTCACCACTTCTGGGGTCATGTCAATTTACTTCCATTTTAAGCAGCAAAAATTTGAGAAAAATTATTTTCTTAAGGTGCAATTTAAAAAAGAAATACAATAAATTTTCATATAATCTTAGAAATTTATATTCCTGTCTTTGCATGGCGCTGTAGGGTGTATGCAGGCGACTGCTCACTAAGAAGAATGCAGAAAAACAAACCAACCAAGCAACCAACCAACCAGCAAGTGAGTCAAAAGAGGGATCCCGCATTTATTATTATAAAAAAAAAGGGATATAGTCTGTACTCTCCTGAAATGGGAAAAAATGATAAACGTCGTTAAATTTCCATAAATGAGGTGAAGTCATCGTTCTTGGCCGCCACTACCGCCACACTACGTTCGCTTCCTTTTTATCCTGTAATTTATTCATTTTTTTTGTTGGTTGGTGTTTCCCGCCCTCCTTTGCCATTGTATCTGCATCCATCCTTTGCACTGAATTCGTTTAAGATAAATTTTATTACACACCATGAATGCGGTGTTAATACAGATGTGCACACAAAGCGCGTTTTTATTACGCTGAGGAAAAAAAAAACGCTGCTCCGGCCGTAGCGTATACTCTCCTCTTATAGTCGTTTATCTTAAATAAGGGTTTTAATTTGGTCCTGCCACTTCTTGCGGGCCAATGAGTGCGCCAGATAAAGAATGTTGTTTTTAACTAACAACAACAAAACGAGCGATGACTTTCTCCTTGGCGGACTTTAAGAGTATCCTTCTAACAAGAAAAAAAAATCATTTCTTTCTTATCAGAGCCTTTGGCAAAATCACGACTTGAGATAAAGGGTAAGTGATGAACGATGGAGCAATCCTCTTCTTTTAAAAACCGTGACGCACATATAAATTCAAGCAACTCGCATATTGGTTGGGGGAGTGCCAGTGCCAGTTCCAGCGCCACTGTCAGTTAAAATATCTGTAACAACTTGGAGGCATAATTTTATGTATCTGGATCTATATGTTGTGCCTTGGCTCGTTTTCGGAGCTTTTTATTGCGCCCAGATAGCAATTTATGATTCTGCTAATGTGTTTTTATGATTTTTATATGTGGCATTGTGGCGCGGACGCAGGATGAATGGAATGATAAGGCTGTTGGCTGCTGCTCCCTCATACCGTTGGCCCCGCCGCTGCTATTTTGTTTTATGACTCTAGTATCAGAGTGTTTGTAATTTATGAAGCCATAATTTTTTTTTTTGCAAAACAAATTTGTTGGTTTTATTGTATTAATGTTAATGTGTTGGTATAAAAGTATGTGTGTGAATAAAGTCTCGTAAATTGCTATTCTACTGGGGTTTTTTTTTGAGGGAGGCGAGTATAGTGCAAAAGAGGATTTAAATTGTCGTAAAATGTTTTGTGACTTTGCCTTGTTGAGAAATCGTATCTGCATATTTGGGATTGTGATTTTCAGTTTAGTTGGAGAATGTGAATGAACGTATTTGGGATTTTTATTGCCGGGCATGAAGTTAATTGCCGCTGCTAATGACCATGATTTCAGAGTGCTCAAATTGATTGACGTTTTTTGTTTGCGATATGAGGCTGATAAGTCAGCGATTTTTACTTAACAAGTACCATGCCGCGGCGGTAGTAAAATACTTAATGGAATCCAGAAAAATGCTTCACATAAAATTATACACATTTTTTTGTTTTTCTTTTTCAGTTTATTATAAGTCATACGAGTTTGGCATTTAGTTAAATGACAAGTCGCGATTACGCTTTTAGTGTCACAAATTCACACACAATAACAGTGTTTAGACTTTTATTGTTGTCTTTACAGCTTTTGTCACGTCAGTGGACTCGGTTTGTTGACACTGTGGAAGCATTCTTATTCTTCCTTCGGCTTACTTTTGTTCCTCTTGAAAGTACAGAAAATTTATCTCATTTTCTAGAGGTAGAGAGTTGACTCTTCGTAAGCAATTTTTTAACAGAAGACGCTGATTGAATTCCGAAAGGTTGACTCGTCCGTCATCTTAGATGAGATTTTTTTCGAAGAGATTTTTCTCAACGTTTTTAGTTGTTTCAGTTTTGCTTGGATTCCGAAATTTGAAAATGCATCTTAAGGGAGCGCATTTTTTTATAGGCTTACGTTCACTTCTATCGATTTTCACATACACAAATGAAATAGAGAATTTTGCTACTTATATTTGATATCGGGGGTATTCTAGTCCAGAGGCATGAATTTCATGTTATTTTTGTAGTGTCATAAAAGGCAATTAATATTGTTACTGTCCATTTTTTATTATTTATTTATTAACATAACAAGAATACAGACAAAAAAATCAAAAAATAAAAAAGTTGAAAATTTAAAAAATTTGCAGTTGATGTAGTGGGGGTCTGAAAAATTTAGTGCATAACCATACCCACGATTTCAACCCTCCTAGCAATCTGAAACCAAAAAAAAAGATCATTTATCTAGAATAAAGTCGCAATCTACTACGGAAAAATTGGAAAGATTTTTTTTCTCAAAATGGCGACAGCCTGAAAAAAAGCAAATAAAGTAATTGAAATTTGGGGATTTAGAAAGTTCCAGACATAGATAAGTCTACAAAAAGACTCTCTAAAAATTTCAGGTAAATCGGTCGAGTAGAATCTGAGAAATCGTTGGTATTGTTTTGAAAAAGACAGTTTCGAAAAAAAATGCGTTTAAAGTTTCGCGTAAAGTTTTTCGGAGTCCAAGTCATGAAATGATATTGTAAACTTACATTTATTCTATCTGCCATTCCTGCTTCATACATCGGACCTTCTTCGACTTCGAAAAAACCATTTTCCGCGTTTCTCTCTTCATATCGACCAGTTCTGGCCTCCTTTGATGCACTCGTAAAACTGGTGTCTACCTGTGCCGTGAATCTATTGCCGTGAAATTGCCTTTTTGTTTGTCGATCTGGATGCGTAATCCTTTACGCTGAGGATTTTTTATCCATTTTATGAAAAAAAAAATATTTCATAATATTTTTATTTCACTCACAGCACATATGTACGTCCTCGTGGTTTGAAGGTTAGAATTCTGGACGTAAATGAACACTAAATGTAAAAGATACAAGTCACCTTGGGTTCTTGGACAAAAGGTTTTACTGAGAAATATGGATTCAGGTAGACGGAGAATCCCTAATGTCCTTTGTTCGATTAGTTCCGGCCGAACCAATTTGAATGCCGGGTCAGCAAAATACCGATATCTTCGAAAATAATTTGAATTTTGAAAAATGCTCTTTTAAATATATTCTTCAATAGTTTAAAAAAAAAACAAAATTTCTAGACTAGAATACCCCCTTAATTGTTTCGTTCAAAATATTGGCCATTGCAAATTGGTGTAACAAGAATATTTAAAACGTCTACAATTCCGATAACGTCAAGACTTGTGGTGCCATCAAAGGAATACATTCGGAAGAAAATAATATCACAAAGTGAATAAAAGTGACAAGTTTCGAGCTAAGACCTTTGGGCAGACTTCATCAGACTATCTTTTCACGTCTTCTCTAAGAATATGTGAGAGAGCGCATGATTTTACTATTGTGTGGCGTGCGAGACTTTTTCAAGTTAAGATTTTAGATAATTCGAAAAATTGAAAATTGATTCAAAAACAGCTACTCAAAATCAACAAGACGAAATTGCTTTCTTGTTGGTGTATCTCTTTTGATTGGATTATTATATGACCTTCCAAAAATAGAAAAAAAATTTGTGACTTCCATTGGGACAATTGAATTTTATTGCAACAGTTTTTGTACATTTCTGAGTCATTCGGGTAACTCTGAAGCCATTCAAAGTCAAACCATCTTCTAGAAATCCCTCAACAGAACATGAATGGATGGATTTGGATTTTCGATTTGTTTCTGCTTGTAATGGAATACATTTGATGCAGAAGGTAACGAAACCTGACAAAGTATTTGTAGTTGCACCAATAACGTCTTGTTGAACTCCAAATGCGTAATTCTTCAGAATTGCCTCCAAAATCATTATGCATAATTTTCTTGGTCTTTTCGAAAACCCAAGCCATACCAACTTCTTCATTTACGACAAGTCAGTGTTTCGTTTTTCTGTAAGTTTTTCTTCAGCTACGGCAGGCGATAATTTCAAACTATTCAGCACTGACTTACATCTTGTATACAATTGAAATACATTTATTATTTAATACTTTAGCATTCTTTGTGTATCGGACAGGTGAGTCATCACTTTAGATGCACCACCAGTTTTCAACAAATTTAGGAATTTTTCATTCAAGCCAACGCAACAAAGAGTTTCGATGAACGTAAATTAAACAGCAATCCGATTAAGTCTTTTCGTACGTTCAAATCGAGTGCAATCATTTCTTTGTAAAGTGCATCCAAGTGCTGTTCTCAAATATCTCAATAACGATTTTTGCTTATGATTCCGATTCACGAACAATTACCAATTAATTCCGATTAGTTAAAATAATATATATAGTAAGTTGATGGAAGCTGTCTTTTTGTCTGCCGATGATTCAATTTACCAAAACACAAAAAACATTGTCAGCTTATTATCTTATGGCGAATAAAATACTGTGAATTGATTGAAAGCAAATAAGTCGGTAGCAAATTCGAGATATTCGGACTTCACCAATATACTAATTGAAACCAAAATCCGCCAGAGTCTTATGCGGCTACACAAAATTATAAATTTTTCGCTTGAACCTTTTTGTCGCTCAGTGCATGCCAAGAATAGAGCTTTTCGAAGCCTCATCTGGGATTCGATGTTTGTCCGATGCAAATCAATTTTAGAAATCAATGAAAATTCCAAAAGGCGATCGTTTGGAAAAGGCTCTTCTGTTGCAACGTCAGTTTGGTCTTCCAAGCTAATACTTTCTTGCTCATTTGTTATTTAAAAGAAAGGGAAGGATTATAGTAAGGAATGATTTCTCTTTTGATTTCTTTGGTGGTGTCTATATCAGTTTTGTAGTCCTCACCTCGATGTTGTATCTGTTTGTTTTAAAAGTCGATGTTGAATCTAAGGAAGATGGATTTTTGTCTCTCCAGATGCAACACAAAACTTTCCCAAAATAAACAGAGACGTACTGAAATAGATCGACATTTGATGCATCGGTAAGCATTATCTTGTGACCGAGATCCCAAAGATCCTGATACAACCGTTGTGTACAAATTGAGTGATTGCGCTGCCTATTCCAAAGCACAAACTCCGGTCGCATTTAACCGCTCAGTGACGTGCCTAGATTTGTGTTTCGGGTCATTGTCATGTTGGAATATCCAGTGCAAGTGCATGTTTTGATCCGCGTTTGTGTTCATAATGTCTTTTCGTCCTGCTTTGTACACTTGGCCATTTAAAATACCTATGATTTGTTGGAAAGGCCAAATTCCCTGACCGGAGAAAGAGCCTGACACCGTACCAATACCCCCACAATGTTTGACTGTACCTTGGTAATGTTTTGGGTTAAAGGGTTTATTGTTCTTACGTGCGCTCCTCCATCTGATCCCTTGATGTTATATTTGGTTTCATCTGAACAAAGACCGTTCTCCATTTCTGTATCGCCCAGTTAAGATGCTCTTTCGCATCAAATTTATGCGCTCTATCCTTTTTTTTTTCGATAAAAATGGTTTCTTTGCAATCTTATAACACTTTATGCTCCCACCTCTTCACACCTTCTGCTTGCAGTTCTTGGACGAATATGGAGTCCCAAGTCATTAACAACTTTCCGTAAAGATGTTCTACGATATTTTTTATTAATTTTTTTTTTGTTTTTTGTTTTATTTATCTGCCCCTGCCCAAGTGGCGGTCACTGCGATCTGAAGGAAAAGACCTTTTGTATCTTGGGGATATGTTTAGGCTAAAAGACATTCCATCCTTCTGATGAAAGTCAGAATGCTTTAAGCATTGGATTGTCTAATGTCTAATGGGAAGCATATCTCTTTGCACTTATTGGTCAGACCTGTGGCCGTACTCCAGCTTATGTCACTGAAGGGTTCCGGACCAGTGAACGCGGTTTTAGAACCAGCCCTGGCTAGTTCGTCCGCGATTTCATTCCATAATGCCCTGGGACCCATCCTTACCTAACTTTGGTACGTTGGGCCAGGTATTGTAAGGCGTCGTAGCAGCTTTTGACACATTTGGATTCCACTAGATTGGGTGACATTGCCTTGGGCGCTGCTTGGCTGTCTGAATATATGAGAATTCTGGCCCCTTTATGGCATTTTAAAAGGTTTTCTGTGGCACAGGAGACAATGGCTTGTAGTTCAGCCTGGAAAACACTTGGATGTTCTGAATTGCATTCGTGAAGAAGTTGTAACAATTTCCTTATTTTGAAATGCCATTTCAGCAATGGTGATCAGATGGTGAAGTGCCCCCTCAGTTTACGTTCCCTTCCTGTATGCATATTGGTTGCATATGCTGTGGAGTGGAGAGTGAGTTTCCAAGTGTCCCCTGATATTCAGGTCTATATGTCTTTCCATGGTCTTTAACATGACGTAGCTCTGGAAGTCTGTTTCCAGGTTTAGGTATAAATAATACATTAACCTCGCGCCAGATCAGGGGAATATATCCACAATTGTAGCAAGCTTTAAACATAGCGATGATAGTCAGAAGGATGAGGTCCATGACCTTTTGGAAAAGGGTAGGAAAGATGCCATCTCAACCAGGTGCTTTAAAGGGTTTGAATTAGCCAATTGCACATTTTACCTTGTCACTACTGAAAATTTTACCGGATAAACTTTTAACCCTGTTAGAACAGCGTGCTCTAAAGTAGCTTTCAACTGGTGAGTCACCCGCAGTGGTAGACGAACTTGGGAAGTGAACGCTGAACAGCGTATCAAGAGTATCCACATGATCCGTCGTGTAGGATCCATTTGATTTACTGAGAAGACCTATATTATTGACATGATCCTTGCTAATGGTTTTGTGGATTCGTGCTACAGTTGGCATATCAGCAATGTCATTGCAGCTGGATAAACCATGCAGCACGCTTGGATCTTTTCAACTCAGAGTTGTACTCCGTGAGAACCGATTTATATTCGTCCCACTTTTTGGTTTTCTTGAACGGTTCTCTCGTGATATATTTTATTACATTACGAAAATCTGCAATAATTTTGTTTTTATGTTTGTTTCTATGCTCGTGGTCATGGTCATCGAATAATTGTTCTGAACTTAACTCTTTGTGATATCTTGTTAAATTTGAAGGTACCAGGTGATTTTCTTTTACGAAAACCCAGCCGCAACCAAAAATTGCCTTTGAAGAGCTAGTCAGTGCGTATTTTCTTCGGAATGTTTATCCATTAAACCACGAGGCATGCTCTCAGTACGTTGTGATCCATCAACAGAATCCTAGATGGAAATCTGGACATTTTTGACCCTCTAACTTTGATTGTGTCAAAAGGCTGTTGGAGTAAAAGAGCGCAGGCAAGTACGGAAGCTTGTGTTTTTTAAACCGTGCTTTAATGAGCATATTCCCCCCAAATAAGAGTCCCATAGAGCATGTCTCAGAGTTATTGAACTTGATGCAATTTCTATACGAATAACCCTCAAAACTAAGATACTAAACAATCGATTTATTTGCTCCTCGATCGATAACAAGCTGACCTTTTAATGTGCCCAATTTATTCCTTTATTCGCAAAACGAATTTAACACCCTGCTTAACTAAAGTAGTTTATCTGGAATTAATTCAACACATGCGCCATTAAACAGAAGCCTAACGACAAAAATCTGAAGTCCTCCTAAGAACCCGAAAACAAGTCATACCACGTTTCAAAGCACTAAATCAGTCCTCCTTAACCATGCCCCAGCTAGACATAAGAATTCTCTAATTGCCAGTATAAAA
Organism: Orthonevra nobilis; assembly: GCA_963555765.1. Lineage (NCBI taxonomy): Eukaryota > Metazoa > Arthropoda > Insecta > Diptera > Syrphidae > Orthonevra > Orthonevra nobilis. Next base: position 71,410,975 of record OY743226.1, on the reverse strand, counting down.
TGTTACCCCATAAGTATTCTTCCTGAATGAGACCAAACTGCCAAGATCAAATCCAACATCTCTGCGAACGACATTTCCATAATTTCTTCATCAAGGCAGGCAATAAAATACCAGAAAAAGAGAGAAGAAATCAACAACGGAACGCCTAATGATAGCTAATGACCGGCGATAAATTTTGGACAACTCCCGCATTCAAAGCCCATCGTCCACCGCCGCCGCCCTCCCTTTATTTTAAATTACAATTTAAAACCTTCGATGTGAAACGACTCACAAGTATATCAGTATAACAGGTCACACTCGTCAGCACCCAATGTAACATCTCAAGCCCGATACTCGTATCGCTCAGGACATTTTGTTGTTATCTGTCGCCGCCCCACTGTTGGCACAACCTCTGCAAAGCAATGTGATTACATAAATTTTGCAATTTGCTTTAATTTTTTTTTTGCTTATTTTGAAAAGTTTTAAGGAAATAAAAAGTCTCGTAATGCGAGCGAAAACCAAAACCATCACCCGACACGAGGACGCGATGGTTTATTTATTCTCGCATCCTGACCCATAATTTATTGATAATGGCACATTAATGTGACAGCTTTAACGACAGTAGGATATGACCACACCGGGGGTGACAACAACTTCATACTCCATGGAGCGAAGACGTAGGATTCGCATTCGGTGACGGCACAACGACAACAGATACAATACGAGTAAAACGACTTGAATAGTTAACTTTTTTATAGACGAATAAAAACAAATAGATCGTTTTGTTTAAGTTCAGCTCGCATTAAGTGAAATGGCAATAAAAGGCTTTAGCTACACATTCAGCTGTGGATATTATTGGATTTGAAACAGCTGAAACCAGGAACAAGCAATTTTGCATTAAGATTGCAAATAACGGGGTTTTTATGGACTCGGATTTACGCAGTAAACACTTTCTAAAACCTCCCCATTTGCATATCGACAAAATGAGTCATTCTGAGCTGTTTCTTTCGGCGGGGGATTTGTCTGCCTTATTTATCAGCCGACTAATAGAGACCATGGCAAGTTGTCCAAGGTACACTTTCATTTAATTCGAAATTAATTCCTTTCGAATATAGCTGCTGCGAAGTTGTCGGTTTGTTTAAGCTTTCATGTTATGTTGTTCAAAATTTAATTCACGTCTTTTGCTACATCATCCTGCTTCCTTCTTCAAATTTTAAAATGACAGAATTTCAAACCAACCTTAAAACTTGCCTGAAAAATTTTAAAATTCAAATTTAAATCTATTTCAAGCATGTCATACACTTTAGGGTGTCCTCAGTGTCTGAAGGGTAAAGAGAAAATTCAATAATATTGACTCCGAAGCACTAAAGAGCTTATTTATAATTTATTATTTATTTTTTATATTTATTATTTATTATTTATTATTTATTATTTATTATTTATTATTTATTATTTATTATTTATTATTTATTATTTATTATTTATTATTTATTATTTATTATTTATTATTTATTATTTATTATTTATTATTTATTATTTATTATTTATTATTTATTATTTATTATTTATTATTTATTATTTATTATTTATTATTTATTATTTATTATTTATTATTTATTATTTATTATTTATTATTTATTATTTATTATTTATTATTTATTATTTATTATTTATTATTTATTATTTATTATTTATTATTTATTATTTATTATTTATTATTTATTATTTATTATTTATTATTTATTATTTATTATTTATTATTTATTATTTATTATTTATTATTTATTATTTATTATTTATTATTTATTATTTATTATTTATTATTTATTATTTATTATTTATTATTTATTATTTATTATTTATTATTTATTATTTATTATTTATTATTTATTATTTATTATTTATTATTTATTATTTATTATTTATTATTTATTACTTATTATTTATTATTTATTATTTATTATTTATTATTTAATTATTTATTATTTATTATTTATTATTTATTATTTATTATTTATTATTTATTATTTATTATTTATTATTTATTATTTATTATTTATTATTTATTATTTATTATTTATTATTTATTATTTATTATTTATTATTTATTATTTATTATTTATTATTTATTATTTATTATTTATTATTTATTATTTATTATTTATTATTTATTTTTTATTATTTATTATTTATTATTTATTATTTATTATTTATTATTTATTATTTATTATTTATTATTTATTATTTATTATTTATTATTTATTATTTATTATTTATCATTTATTATTCATTATTTATCATTTATTATTTATTATTTATTATTTATAATTAATTTTTTATTATTTATTATTTATTATTTATTATTTATAATTAATTTTTTATTATTTATTGTTAATTATTTATTATTTATTATTTATTACATATTATTTTTTATAAGATCTACTTTGATTGTTTGGTCGTAGATACTTAATTAATCCCTCGAAAAACTGAAATCACTAAATATGTCATTTATTTAATGAGGGGTTTCACTGTGGCTTTTCCATTATTAAGTTGACGAAATGCTATAGGACAGAAACATGAACATGAACATTGGAAAAGGCTGAGTTTAAGGGACACCAGCTATTGGTATCTTTCAAGACGGAAAAAATTTTGCTACCGAGAGCGGACCGCTCCAATAGTGAAGTGGTTCTATCCACTATAGACAACAAGGTTCCAGCTTAAACCTACGTTAGGCTGTCAATCTTCCGACTTTTATTAAGTCGATGTTGAGACGTACTCAATGCTTGCAAGATTTTTTGAAAAATAACTTTGGAACAAAAATCTTGGACAAGCTTTTCAATTCGATTAAATAGTATGTCCCGCTTTTGAATCCTCAAGTAGGTCTTGAAATTTAAGCTTATTTTATCTGGTTCAGTCATCAGAGGTTTCAACCAGCGATACAAGTTTTTTGTAAAGTCCATTTTTTATTACTTAATTAATTTTTTTTCCTGACTTTACCTAGTCAAATATGCTGGTTCGGACTGGTTTGTATAGAGAAAGTTATGACTTGTTGAATTAATAACTGGTCCTATGAGGGTTCTTTCGGTTTATCCTAATATATTTTTAAACTTAGTATTGGATCTATTAAAAATCGTATTTTGACTAAGTTGGTAGCTTTGATGATTACTCTTCTGGCTCGTTACCCTGGAGCTCCATGATTTCATGTCATCAAAATATGTACACCAGCTTATGGCGAATAAAATACTGTGAATTTTAAGCCAATGCAAACAAATCTGTATCGAATTCTTCATCCATTTTCGGACTCCGCAAAAGGTTCGCCTCTAAACCGCAGCACGATCACAGCTTACTGCTGGGATTGTGCTTTTTTCTGTTTATTTTGTGAGCAAAAACACAAATCTCTTTATTCGATAAGCAAAAGAACAGAAAAAAATAAAAATAAATAAACAAAGAAGAGCATAGAAATAAAATAATTACTTAAGTGCTTTATATAAATCATAAACTGGTTCAGTTAATAAATAAATAATTCCAATGATGGCTATCAGAGATATGTATTATTATTAAATTAATAACCAGCTATATAAATAAATAAATAATAAAATATATAAGATAAATAATATAAAGTTAAAAAAATCTGTAAATAAATAAATATAATAATAAATAATAAATAAATATATAAAAAAAAATAAATGAATAATTTAATAAAGGTTCATAAATAAAAAATAAGTAATAAATTAATACACACGTCAATAAGTATATAACGAGAAATAATAAAAAAATTATAATAATATAAAAAAAAAATAGTTTCTACAATAACAAACAGATTTAATAGTTCTATTAAAGTACACATCTGCATTGATACTCAACGTAAACTTCTTCAAAGATCATGTGCTATAAATTAGCCATATCATTAATGAGAGCATTGTTTGGAAACTCGAACCTGATAAGAAACTTCTCCTTTCGTTTATTTATTCTGTCTGAGATCAATTCAACATTGGCCATTTTGTGCAGATTCAAAGTGAAGTGGTGCCACGAAAGACTAAACATCCTTTTAAGGAACTTACTTTGCGATATTTGCAATTTGTTTAGGTAGGAATTTGCACAATTACTCCAGACTACACAACCATATAAAAGAATTTTCTGAAATAAGACTTTATATAAACAATAATTACTTTGTTTTCATTTGAGAGTTGGGATTTTCAATTAATGAATGAATATAGACTTTTTGTTGCTATATTCATTTTTTTTATTGTGTTCATGGCATCAACATTAAACATTAATTGTGTATCAAGGTGAATACCCAAATATTTAACGGAGGACTGCCACTCGATCTGTACTCTATTTAAATATAATTGATTGCGCAAAAAAAAGTAAGGGTTTCTTTTTTTTGGTAAAAAAAAAATGGCTTGAGTCTTCTCCGCGTTTATTTTTATTTCCACCTCTTATAATAGTTCGCCAACGCATTGGACGCACGACTTAGATTTGAGACCGAATTTATGCGAAAAAAATAGCTGTGTCATCAGCGTATAATAGTGTCTCGCACCCTGGTAGTGATAGAAAAATGTACTGTAATAAAAGTACTTGTTAAAGAAACTCAGTCATAGTCTGGACAATATGGGAGGTTTTTTAAGAAAAAAAATCGTACTATACTATGAGCACATGCGGTCGGTTCTGAGAGTGTCTATGAAGGTTCTTTTTATCCCTCTGTTCTGTAAATAAGACTCTCCTACATCTACTTCTTTATCACTATGACATCCTTAAGAAAAATCGTGCACTACATTTAAGACAAAAAAAGATCTAAAATTCGTTTTGAGAACCAACTATTTTGCTAGTTCTAGCTATGAAACTGAATGGTTTAAAGACTTCGACTCTACGGGAATATTTTAAACAAAGAACAACCATTCCTTAGCACGGAAAATCTATTCCCAGCCGTAATCTTTGAGGGACGTAAATAAACCTGAGTAGTCTTCGAGTGTTTGATACTGAAACCAAACTGGCGAACGATACGAAGTTTTGCTTCTTCGGTGATCTTTTGTAGACCCTTTAAAATAAGCGTCTCTTGGCAAAGCGATGCCGCTCTGTATGACCACTTTTCGTTTGGTAATTTTTGCTTCGGCTTCTTTTGAATTTCGTGGAACATGTAGCAACCTTATCACGGCATTTATTATAGTCAACAATGGTACTACATCTTTCTTCCGCAATTCCTTGATAACTTTTCCACGGATTAAGAAAATTAGCCGACTTTAACTCTCGAATAGTATATTTTAGTTTATTGCTTAGTGCGTTTACCATTGTTTTACGCTGAGTTGTGAGATGCCTAAAATTTTTAACGCCCTCTGGATATATGGTCAGAAACAGACTTGCCATGTATTTTTCTAAGCGCTGGTTTAGTTTTTAGTGTTTCTTTTCTTTTCGTGAGGCCTGTACTCAGTCTAAGTTTAAGAGGAGCGCCCTTGACTTTCTTGAAATTGACTTGAAACCAAAATCCTTGTGATACGAAAAGAAGCCAACCCCGAAATGCATACCGCGACCTCATGGAAACATTTTTTTGAGTTAAAATCACCTCCGATGACATACTTTAGACCAACTGATTTGAAAAGACACCCAGATCGACGAGATAAAAACGCAATATTAAAATACACGTACAAACGTCCTGCAGTCCTGCTCATTGATCGGGTTCAGAAACTGAGCATACAATCCTAAATACAACTGCAACTGTTGACTAATCGACGTTTTTAAAATAACGCTTTCATCCACCAACCTTAAATGAGTTTAAATGAGTTGCTTCAACAACTTTCGTACAAATCAGTGTGAGACTTACATTTTTAACAAATGTCATTTTGTCAAGGTCCAACGATTAAAACAAGTCACACGACGAATGACTTAAACCCCCTCCACTCTTTATCATGCACGTCAAATTAATTTATGCTAATTGCATGTGATGTCACGATGAATTCGCACTCGATTCACTTATGCCACTGCTGACAGCTTGATATCTTCAATTATCCGTGTTGTTACATTATATCTATTAATTATAATTACCATGACTCGTTTTGGAATATCATATACGTTTCTCTGCACCCGTAAATCATAGCGAAAAGACTCACGTTGTGCGCGGCATTGGCGCGACAAAAGATGTTTTCCATTGAAGTGGGACAAGTCGTGGGGATGGATTCAATCAATCATCATCATCATCGTCATCACCAGACCGATGATGAACGATTTAATGTGTATACGTACGAGTATCGTCGTATCTTACTTTTTCGGGACAGATGATGGATGGTTGGATAAAAGAAAAATCATTTTTCTGTCAGTCTCACATTTCAGATACATCATCTGTCGTTCTGTCATTGTTAAATACAACTTTGCAATGGGCAAATGCTCGCACTCTCGAAATGACACTTTCAAGATCCTCTCCAGCATTTCATACGCTCCCAAATACATACACTCGAGACATCCACGAGCATCTAGAGTATCTATCTGTTCGAGGTGTTAAGTGCCATATGCCTAAAGTCAAAATTTCACACTTCAAAGTGGATTCAAAAATAGAGTAAATGAAAAAAATAAAAAATTTAATGAATCCCAGAAACTTTTAGATGAAAATAATGACTTTGTTGTCGGGTTTCAATGAGCACTTTAAAAGTGCTCATTTATATTTTGTGAACGATCATTGAGATATTGCCTACGCTTCACAGCAGCACAAATTATAGAGGTTTATTGATGGACATGCACTTCAGATTGGATGGGCCAAAGTTCAAGAAACATTTCAATGAAGAGAAGCTTGAAAAGGGGCGCAAGCAAAAAAAACGAATCATACAAGCAATTCAAGAAATTAAAAATCCAGTAGATTCTTAAAGTGTAGCCAATGATGAGTTGAATTTTTTTTTTAATTCACTTGAAAATAAAAACTTATAATCACCTTGTGCGTTATGCTTTTTGAGAGCTTCAATTATGCACCACCTAAGTCGAGGTTATTATATTTTTTTTTGTATGTTGTCTTGACTTACTTTCAATAGCAATTTAACTCTCGAAGGCTGCCCAAGTTTCCTTGTAATTTGAGAACCGATCGACATTCTAATGATTTTTAAGGCTGAGTAGGAAGCACATTTCGAAACCTATTTTACGAGTTCCTTTTTACTATAAACTTTTATTATTACTTTGAATTTCTATTTATTCGAAAAAAGTTAAGTTTATGGGCTGGCATCCTGGTGTCAAAATGATCTAGCCCACTTCGTGTCGCGCTTGAAACTTGACATTTTTGACGGTTTTCTACCAATGAATGGTGTAACAAAGCAGTGCAAAAATCAACGTAAGCAAAGTGGTTGTCCCCAAAAGTCGATGTAGAACCCTTGAAATTGCCAACAAAAAATCTTTTCTTTAAAAGAGAAAAAGAAATCAGAGTTATGACAGGACTTTTTACATTATACTTAGCCTTGAATTAATTGTTAAGCTACTTTAACTATAAACATATAAATTATTATTTAAGTCGTGTATATTTTTGTTCATTTTACTATTTTTTTTTTGTGGTTTCAAAATTTTTTTTTTTTTTAAATACCATAGCTAAGGGACTAAATCTACCTGTACTTTTCTAATCCAGCCAAGCTGATACGCATGCTATCTAATTCTGTTTTAAAGAATAAGGCACCCATAGTTAAGAAATTTAAGAAAAAGTTCCGTCATCACTTTCAAGCCACCAAAACTTCTGATGCTGTTGCGCGACATCTGCTTTATCTTGGCCTAAAACAACCCTATAAAGCGAAGACTCTCAGTTAAACTATATGCAGCATATTGATCATAGTTGAGTCGCCTATCCACTGCTTTTCGGGCTATTTGAGAAATTAGTCGAAATAGAGGAAATCCTGGAAATGAATAATAATAAAGCTGTTTAGGCTTTGTTGTGACTCTGGGATTCTATATAAAGCAGTAGCCCTAAGATGGCATCTCGCGAAAACCCGAGCATTTTTCATCATTCTCAAGCTCCCACAAACACATGCGGAATGAGGGCCGTGCAGCATGCCATATCAGCTTAACCATGGCATCGAGTTAACGGCTAAGAAACTGTCGCCTTATCATGACAAAGTCCACTTTTGATCCAACCAGATCCCAAGATAGCTAACTAGTGGTGGCCTATGTTGTCCCACGATAGTTAACATTCGCCATTTCTTTAAGATGCCACAGACATCAGAGTCCTGAACAAAATGGTTTCGCACTTTTGGAAATTGATTTTTGATTTCCAGGCGTCATAATATCGCTGAATTGTATCGAAGTCGATCGATCTTTGGATCTGATCTGTTCTCGATCATGTCATTTGCATACTCGGAAGTGTGGGGGTAAAGCCTACAAGATCGCGCTTGAATATTGTGAATAGTATAAACTGTCTACTGGTGACCATATCGAGAGTATGTAGAGCAGTAATTTGGTTGCGCCCAACCCTTGTAACTGCAACCGAATGGTGTATCGGCTGATCACTAGAAATGGGATGGCATCAATGGAGAATGTTTGTGACAAATATGGATTCAAGTTGCCTTCATTTTAGTAAAATTTGTATTTAAAATTCAATAAAATTTAACACGGTCGAGGGATATGATTCCGATAGGGTATGATGTAAAATAAAAAAATAAAAATAAGAATGCTGTAATGGAAATTGTAAATTTTTACCGGGCCAACCTGGAGCCAATTGCATACTTGTTTTTTAACAATAGTATAAGGGTGAAGAAAATCGTTTATTTAATCCCGTCGAAACAGTTCGAATGCAAAAAAAAGTTTGATGTTTAAAATGAAAATCGAAGCAGAGGATCGTATTAATGCTTTAATTTTTTCACTCAATCCCATGATGGCTACAATGCAAGGGCTACTTACTGAAAAAAAAATAAACGCAAAATAATCGAATTTACACCCTCTGGAAAATATTTCATTATGTACAGTCTTCAGGTCTAACGAGTGGCTGCCCTTTTTTTCTCATGAAACGTTCCAAAATATTAAAACAAATCATTTTCTTCTCAATTAAATGCGGCTTGTTTTTAATGTCGCATTCGTAATCATGAAGATCGAGAGGCTCCAACTCTCTCGAGTGATTGGCGACTGTAAGAGTAAAATTTGCCTTTATATAGCTTCTCTGATCATTGTTCGGGGTCGGCAATAAACTTGTAGACCGACACCATGCCATTTGCGCGAAAGATAGTGATTCCAAGCATTCTCCTGTTCTCCGATGTGATCCGGGAGACTATTCCACAATCGAGCGGCTTTTACGAAAAACAGTCGTTTAGATACCAGACATGAGAACATAGACACAAGGCGATAAGTTAGTCTCAGTGATGCTCAGAATTGAAACCTACTAAAAAAATTAAGCCTTCTGTATTTCAAGAAGATGTCAAAAGACATACCATATATATTTTTTGAGAAACTAGACTCATGATCGAAACTCCTCAGGCCATAAATGTAACGTGCGAAAGTGAGCTTCCTTCGGCCTATTGAATCGCAATCTGCAGAAACCTCGCAGCCGTACATCAGATTGGGAAACACAAGCGTTTTTCCAAGCATGATTCGGGTCTTAAAAGGGGTGTAGTCCTAAGTCATAGTATGCGGAGAGCACCATATACTTTTCCAACAATCTTATTTATGTGGTCATCCCAAGTTTCGATTCATAACTATTCCGAGATTGTTCACAGTATTAACATATTCTATCGGAACACTACAGAGAAGAATTGAAGGAAAGTGGGTCAGTTCAGTCATTAATATGTACTTAGTGTCCGACCGAAACATGATATTCAGGCGAAACCGAAATCGTAACCGTAACCAATTATCAGCCTCGGCCTAAGTTTCGGCCGACATACAGAAAGCTATCTCGTCCGAACTTCCTCAAGCACTTACCTAGCCATATAAGTACGATCAAATAAACAACTTCAAAAATACGGCTCTCGGACCAAGAATTCACGCGAAGTTAATGGTGCTAATCCAAAAACAAAGTTTGTGTTGGTTAGATTCAATGCAATCTCGCAATGCACCAGAGTTGATTTTGATCGGTCCTCAATCTTTGGCGTAGATTTCTTTTCCAACAGTTATCGACTATTAGTAAATTTTCCGATATCGGCCGGCTCCATCACAGATAACAAACGATGGGTCGAAACTGGAACGAAAAGCTGAAGTTTATCATTTTGAGTAATCTTAGTCTAGAACTTTCCTTCCATGTTTTTCCACGACCGCGAAATCGCTGTTGTATAGTAACATTTCTGGAAATATTCACTTCGCCGGCAGCCAAGCTGCCATAAAATCTACATCTAAGCTTGTCAAGAAATGCAGCGTATCCCGTAAGGAGATAGCCTGTGAAGGTACAATTCACCCTCACAGATGCACCTCAAAATATATTGACATACCATTAGCTGCAGTGAAACTTAGCATAAAATTTAAATACTTCAACTATCTTGCAACATCACCAGACAAACCTGGAACCTCCTTAACAAAAATAGAACCAGTAAGCTACTAAATCTCCTCAATGAATGTCCGGTCATAGCAATATCAAGACATAGAAAGCTATGTTCCCAATTCTTCACACTCAAGTTCATTCGAAAAGTAAACTAGTTCTCTCCACCTTCTCCTTCTTTATCGTCCGGGAGGAAAACCTCTCAATACTCACTTACTCCCCAATATTGGTAGATACATAACCCTCGCGGTATCACAATGGCCCAAATTGCTGTGTGCCTTGTGGAAGACTGAGTTTCGGCGTCGCCAATGTTTCGTCCGATTTCTTGCCCAAACCGAAACTGTGGCCGAAACCAATTTTTTGGCCGAATCTGGCCGAAACTGAATGTTCGATCGGTCACTACATGTACTATACATTTACCATTTGCATTTGAGAGCAGCTAAAAAGAAGTTGTGCATCATCCGCATGAAGGTTAAAAGAGCAATTCTCAGGAACACTTGCAATTTCGTTTATGTAAAGACAAAAAGGCAATGGACCTAATATGCTAACCTGAGGAACCCCTCGTAGTACGGGGAGAAAATCCGACATTTCGTCTCCACAAGCGACAGCATGATTTCTGCCAGATAGATATGATGAAATAAATTTTACATTATGGGGTGCGAAACAATAGAATCTGGCAAGCTCTTAACAAAGAATTGAATGGCTCATGGTATCAAAAGCCTTAGAGAAATCGAGTATGGCTTTCTTTGAATCGTCTCCTACATTTAAGGAGAGCCGTGGTGCAGTTGTGTGTTGGACGAGCACCTGAATTATTTTATCGTTATTTGGGTTTTTTTTTCTGACTTAGCACCATATCCAACTTGATCGCACTATACCAGGCTGCAATTGCCATGGTGTCCAGCAAGATTTGCAGCTCATTCTGAAAATATCAACTCGAAATCGAGTATGGCTTTCTTTGAATCGTCTCCTACATTTAAGGAGAGCCGTGGTGCAGTTGTGTGTTGGACGAGCACCTGAATTATTTTATCGTTATTTGGGTTTTTTTTTCTGACTTAGCACCATATCCAACTTGATCGCACTATACCAGGCTGCAATTGCCATGGTGTCCAGCAAGATTTGCAGCTCATTCTGAAAATATCAACCTCTGATGTTTTATGGTCCTTCAAATAATTGCCCGTCTTAGAGCCTCCCGGAATACGCAAAGCGTTTTTGTATCTTTTTCTATCATTCATTCACCTTGCTTCAATTCTCTCGTTTTCGACATGTTCCGTTTTTCACGCTGTAATTTCCATAACAATATGACGGCGCTTGCCATGAGACTATTTCATAGGAAAACAAATAAGTAGGTCAAAGTGTAAGCGCCTTTATCATTTCTCATCCTGTCGGCACACATATTATCGTAGCAGAGAAAGAATTGGTAAAGAGTTCCTCTGTTCAACCAATCCCTACCACTCTTGCTAACAATTCAACAAAGTGCTGCCTGCAGGCCGAAGGGAGGAAGTCTATTAAGTTTTGTGATAAACGATTTCTGCATTGTCGGTGCGGAAACACTTGGAAAATGAAAATTGTTCGACATTAATAAAAGCAGTTTGAACGTACCTCAACCCAAGGAATGTGTACACTTAATGTCATCGAATGCGACCTGACATGCTTGAAACGAAGTGCCCCGCATAGTTGCTGAGTACTTCTAATGGCAGTTTCCGGTAAGGTGCTGCAAGTGCACCGGAACTTGGTCGTTTCTTTCTCGTCCAGTTTTTGCGCATTTACAATGAAACAGCCTAGCAAAGCTACTCTCATAACTCATTGCAAATATTAAACAAAAATACTTGTTGGACAAAAAAAAACCCAATGGAATTTTTCCATCATAACTTAATTCAATATGCGATTTATGGTTGCCATTTGGCTAACGAGAAGAAAAGTACGTCATTACCGGCGGGGTGTCCCCTGTTCTGTCTCAAAGGAGATTGTTTCATAAATTATTCCGCCATTGGCGGCAACCATAAATAATCGTGCGGTGGAATTAACTGGTATTCGCCTCACTTTTGTTTGTCCAAATGAACTATCTCTTTATTCGGATGAGTAATTGAGTGTCATAATCGGGCTTATTTATGGCGAATTCTGAAAACACAACTGCTTCACGGGCCGGTTACTTATTGGGACGGAGTTCATGACGACTTCGACAGCAAATTACGAGTGCATTTAACTACGACGACGACGACAAGGCTGAAGTCGATTGTCGAAATGATGATGATGACGGCTGCGGCGCATGTTGGTGTAGCTCCAAACTGTCATTGGGGCCAATGAAAATTTATTGGTACTGTGACTTGTAATCTTAAAATTTGTTATACCATGTTGACGTCTGCGTCGTTGTCTTTGTTTGCAAATCTATGGATAGCTTGCCCCAAGCATTTGGCAGATGTTTCGATTGAAATTTTATTTGGTCATATCGTAAAAATGCTTTCAAGTACAACAATCGTTAAACCATTGCGATGGTCTTTAATGGTGCGATAAACTCTACAAATGAATAAATGTAATCGTAAAGAATTGAGGTTTGTTGAGGTTTTAAATAGACCACAAGTTTGTGCTAAATAAAGACATTAAATGATAATAGTTCAAACGGTGTCGGAAAAGTGTCAAGACCCGCGTGCTTTACATACCAAAAGTGATTCATATAAACTTGTTAAGAAGAAGGAAAATAACGAAATTTTCATAGAAAAGGTATTACCTTTCCAATTTGTGGCTCCAAGAATCCAATGGTTTAATCCACATCGAAGATTTTGATGCAATGAACCTGCCGAAAGGATTTCTTTATCTTTCATCTGCTTCGGGTAGTTTTGGTGAAGTTTCAGCGCTTGTTTTTGTGCCTCTGACCTGCTGTAATATGAATCATTCACCATTCAATATAAGACCAGTGATCACAATACTTTTTTGTGTTTCTCCATTTTCATTAGAATAGAAACGTTCTCAAACCAATAAAGAACTCCGTCCAGACTTGATGGAAGGAACCACACAGTCTCATAGTATCTTTTGTCCAGTGCTGCATCGGCTATAAATTTTTTTTTTGTCCTATTCCACTTATCATTTATACGCAATTAAGTAAGTTTTAAATTAACTGACATAGTCGTAATCTAGTCGAACTAGGTTCTGAATGATAAAATAAATTTAGCCACCACAATTTTTTTCTTTATTTAGGGTTCCGTACCCAGAGGATGCCAAAGAAACTTTATTACAAATGCTCTTCTGTCCATTCATCCGTTTATCAAAGTACTTTATTTTCTGAACCGTAATAAGTTTTTACTTGCAATTTTCACAGAAAGTGGCCAACTATGTCCGCTATAACAAAAAGTTATAGTTTAGGGTGTACTGTGGTACGGAACCTTTTGTGTGCGTGTCCGACCAGCATTCGGCCACTACTAAATTCGATTAACACAATCGACATATTTATTTTTTGTTTTGACTATAACCCGATTGTCGAGGTAAGTTGTAGCCCTGCAGCGTGCTGACCGTGATTTAAGCTTATTGTTCAATACCTGGATAAGTCATGCTGTAAAGCAACTTTTCGCTGAATCAATGGTCTCCGAGATTGTGAACTCCGCGAGTTTTCATGACAGTCATAAACGAGTACTAATGCACAACCGAAACTAAGAACATTTCATAATTATTTAAAACCTAAACACTTCTCAATAAACTCAAAAATGAGTTTTTCCGACAAGAACAACGGTCGTTAATGTATCTCTTCTTAGTTGAGATTGAATATGGTACTTAAAAGCCCATTGTTATTCATTGAATTCAATCTCAGACAAAAAATAGTTATCCATGCATAAACAGTGCTGGACAACTTTCATTATAAGAACAAGTTAATTAACTATGTCTACTTAAAAAAAAGTCAGCCCGTCACAATATTATATTAATCGGTTTTCGGAAATTTTTCATATAGAGTTAAGTACACTAAATTCTCGTTTTTATTTGGTTCTTGATTAGTTGTGGGACTTCTGAGTGCAACAGGAATATAAGTGGTTTGAAAAAGTTTTGAAAAAATTACAAGAAGGAAAAGGAATGCTTGTCTCTTGCCAAGCAACATTACAAATTAATGGTGAACAGATCGATTTTGGGTACAAGGCTAAATATCTTAGGGCACACCTCAAAGTTACAAAACTCAATGTAATGTAATGTTACAATCAAAAGGTTGTGCCCATTCATCAATCGCAAATCGAAAATGAGTGAGGAGAATAAATTAGTAATTTTTAAACTGGTCTTCCAAGCCATAATGTTCTACGACTGTGCTTACAGCCATTTCCGAAAATTAAATATTGACCAAAATAAAGTGCTCAGAATGATATACAATCTTCCTTGGCATTTCTCAACCAATAAGCTACACACGTTGGCAAATATTGAAACTGTCCAAATTAGATTACAGAAATTATTCGAACGCTATAACTTTTCCCTGCAGTACTTCCGAAAACCAGTTAATATATGATCTGGCTATTTAAATTATTTTTATTTTTAATAACTTATATGTTTATTTTTTTTCTGCATATATGTTTATAAATATTGTCCTTATTTAATTGCTTATTTATTATTTATTTATGTAAATATTATAGTGCATATATATATTTACATTCTATTTTTTGTATTTCATTATTTAGTAATTTATCAATTTACATACTTATTTATTTATTTTAACAGTTGTTTATTTATTTTTTTATTTCTTTTTATTTATTTGATAATTAATTTATTTTTTCTTGTTATTTATTCATATGATTATTTATTCAACTTGTTTATATTTATGTTTATTTTTTAACATTGTGCTTAGTTATTTGTAGATTCAATTCTTAATAGTCCACATTTTTAAAGTCTGTCTGATTGTGTAAGTACTGCTACCTCCCCCTCTCTCTTTTTCAGAACTACTAGAATAACAATTCCTGAATTCCTAATTCCAATGTGCAGTAATTTTTTGAATGCGACTGTATATTCACTGCTGCTATAAACAGAGAATAAAATAACAAGAAGCTAATCTCTGGCTGATATTATAATCTTAAAACACCTTTCATAATTTAATAATAAATATGAGATTTTTGCTCCCTACTCTTCCTTGGAACATTACCGTTAAAAACTTCTATCAAGGTATAATTTTAAAGGACGTTGGTGTCTCCGGTTAACACTTATCGTAACAAAAGACAAGAAGAATAATTTCACATCACGAGCAAATATGTACTCCTATTTTGACCCCAAGATTACGAATAGAGCCATCTTGGTTCTCACGGTGGTAAAATCCGTTTACATGAGTCTTTTCCCAAAGAGGAAATTTGAAGAGCATTGAAAAATCAAAAATCAATGGAGACTGCCTGAACTTAGTTTCTATTTTAAGTCTTGTTTTCGAGCGGAAGAAATTTTTGACTTTCAAGCACTTGCTTCAGTGAACAAGATCCCTGTACTGCATTTTAAATGATTTTAAAACGTTTGGAAATACCAGGATTCTATGAAAATCAATATTGGACAAATATTACAAAAAGAGCACGTGGACAAAGATAAATTAAAAATCCAAATAGAGAGATGAGCTCTGAGCTCGAACAAAAGTAATTTTAACCACGAGACATTGTAATAATTCAGAATTCAGAGATTACCATTTTCTTTAATGTAAAAAGTAATCCAAAATTGAGAAACAGACCTGCAGTTTAATTTTAATTAAGTACAAAAAAAAATCTGCCTTCAAAAAGTAAGAAATTAAATATAAACGAACTTTGAAAATAAACTTTTGTGAACATCTCCCTGAGGAATTCTGTCAAAAAACTTTATCACTTTCAAGCTTATCTTTTGTGTTAATTCAACTCTGCTCCAAAAAAGACGTCAACGTAGAACTTCCTCTTGTTAAGGGAAAAACCGCTTTCCAACTCATTCAATGGATAATTTCAAACTATATCCGGATACATGCGCTAAAATACGAAAAACTTCTGCTCTAAAAACGCCATTCGCAAAATTTGGTCACATGTTTACAATAACACCTCCTCTAATTAACGCCGCCCATCGATCCACCTTCAAGCATGTGTTACCTATTCTATAGTTAAGAAAAAAAAAAAAAAAGAAGAAATCAAACTACAAGTCTACTGTACCATCACCACTTGAAACACTTCAATACTTCAGCGTTCGTCTAAATTCGCCGCCAAAGAATTTCATTTGCAAATTTTCAAATCACTCTCCTTCTGGATGGATCTCTGGTACACTTAGCACTGGAAATAACCCAGAACACACAGGCTAACTGACAGCGTAACATCTAGCACGTTACGGCCCCTTTGATCCAACTGCCAAAGTGTCTTAATAGTGGCTGCCCGATGACAGCCTGTCTGCTATTAAACTGAATTCTCCATCGAGCGTTGCCGCACTTCAAAAGGCGGCAAAGGCGGCGGATTTTTTTTGATGACGACGATGGTTCCGCCACACAACAGATGTTTGTTCGTCGCTGAACAACACACTACGGCAATTGTAGCCTTCCTGCCACCACCACCACCCCTTTAACTGTGAAATAACTCAAAGGCTTTAGTGTATGTTACTTCGGTATTTGGTTTGCGCCATTATGGATGTTTCCGTAGAACATTCTTCTTTTACCACTGCCGCGATTTCTTTCTCATTTTATGATTTGTTTACAAACGGAACTAACATTTGGTTTTTGTTTTCTTTGCAGCTGGATACGAAGAACAGCCCATTGGCACTTCTCGCTCAAACATGTAGTGCCATTGGAGCGGATACGCCCAATCCCAAGCTCTTGGCGAATATCGAGAAGTCGACAAAGTCGCACAAGTCCGCGGATTCAAGGGAAAAGGCATCGCCAGTTGGCAGTCAGTCCTCATCGGTGTCAACGGGCTCCAATGAGCATCAGCAAGTGAAATCAAGCTTTAAGCCTTACGAGTCGAATAACAATCGCTATGACCAGATGGACAACACCAACGGTGGAGGCGGTGCTAATCAATCTAGTGTAAGAGTTAGGACGCCAAAAAACAACACAGCTTCAGCAACGCGATGCGATTCAAACCAAAGTGCCACATCACAAAGAGACTCTCCAGCAATGACTGCAACGGCTGGCGTCACATCAAATACAGCGGCCCGAAAAACTCCGTCAACGCTATCGTCCACATCTTCGACGTCATCATCTTCGGCGAACCTACACCAGAATGCTGATCAACCAAATCCTAGTCCACATCGTGCCTCGTCCAAGGAATCCGGCGGCGGTAGCAACAGTGCTCCACCACCCCAGAGCAGTCCAGTGTCAAAAATGCCAACGTCCGTGTCAGAGGCGCAGTATATGAAAGCACTGCATGCCGCTTCAATGCAACCACAGGTGTCTACTGCGGGTGGTCAGGTCTACTATACAGGCTATCCACCAGGCTTGGGATATCCCATGGATTTAATGACAGCCAGTGCTCTTATGTCCCCACACCATCCCATGTTCAAGGCTGCAGCGATGAACCCCTACTTGAACTATGCTCGATTGAAGGGCATCGATCCGTCGTCGATGATGCCGCCGGTATGCCGAGACCCATACTGCACAGGCTGTCCATCGAGTCCACATTTCCTAAACAAAGCAGCTGGTCAACCATGCCCGGCGGGGTGTCCACACTGTGAATCTCCGTCCGCATCAAAGTCAGCGGCGGCGGCTGCATATGCGCATGCACAGCTCGCCGCCCTTGCAGCCGCATCACAACTACCTTACGTATGCAGTTGGATAGCAGGTGATGCCGCCTATTGTGGCAAACGATTTGGCACTTCCGATGAGTTGTTCCAACATTTACGGACCCACACAGCCAGTATGCCTGAGTCGATGTTAGCCGCGGCTGCAGCCGGTGGTCTGCCACCGAATCATCCACTCTTTCAGAGAACATACCCGACACCGCCGCTAAGTCCTCTCTCGGCGACGGGCCGATATCATCCATATAGCAAACCGTCCATGCTACCTCCGTCTGCTTTGGGGCCACCGCCGTCCTTGGCCGGCCTCCCAATGCCACCGCATCCATCATTGGCGCAATACTTCTCCCCATATTCCCTATATGGTGGCCCGCGGCTTGGCTCGTCACATCCATAGTAGCCCCGTTCCTGAGGCGATGTCGCTCTAAATTGACACCTCGACGCTTGTTGCATTGACAATCGCCACTGATGATTGTTAACTCTTCTAATTGTTTTTATTTTTTTTTTTAAACAGATACCAAGAATGTAAAATTTAATTGTAATTTTAATATTAAATTTATTATTCTTTTCGTTTTTGTTGCATTGTTTTTTTTTTCTTTTTAATTTCTAATAAATGTACGTTGTAAACTTCGTGAATGCTAGTGATACAAACAAAATGGAAGGAAACCTTAAAGTAAATGATAATTTATATAGAAACAAACACAAAACCACACTTGTAAAATTGTAAATTATAAATATATTAAAAAAATAACATAACTCAAACAATTACAAAGGTAATAAATTAAATTTAAACTCAAACAATAATTTCGCATTTTATTATTAACTGGCAATAGTTGATAGTCATATCAGTTAAAGGATTATCACCATGCTCAGAAACAGAAATATACAAGCCACGTTAGGGAACTGTACTTTATCAGAAATAGCCAGCAGAGGAACGCCCGAGGGAGGTGTGTTATCGCACCTCTTTTCTGGCTTATTGTCATGAAGAAAATACTCTTACAACTAGATAGGGAGAGGATTAACTGCTGATGACTTGGTGATTCTTGTATCTGGAAAATTTTCTACCGTCACCAGCGTGTTCATGGAAAATAAATTGACACCTGGGCTACAAGTTGTGGCCTAAGTATTAACCCTGGCAAAACGGAAATGATGCTTTTCACCAAGAAAAATTGAATTCCAACCTTTATCCTCCCCCGCCTAAACGGTCGTTGACTATCTTTCAACCAGCGCAATGTACCTAGAGGTCTATTTAGATCCTCAGCTCAGCTGAAAATCAACCTTAAACAACGGGTCCATAAAGCATGTAAAGCTTTCTCTAACTGCAACAAAATATTTCGTAAAAATGTGAGCCCAAGACCTAAAATGGTTCATTGGATGTACACTGCCGCAGAACGTCCAATCCTGACTTACGAATCATTAGTTTGGTTGCCGGCTCTTAAGATAAAACACAATATTGCAAAACTCAACAAAGAACAAAGAATGGCGTGCATAGGGACTACAGGCTCCCTTCCGATGCTATGACAGCCATGCTCCATCTGTTGCCGATAGACCTCCACATACATATAGTACATAATATAACTCCACATAGTGCAGTTAGACTCATAGAATTAGCATCAAATTGGATAGACTGTACAACAACTTTTTCTGATTTTGAAAAACACGTTAACGTCGTCGTAACAGAGGTAACGTAACAGATTATTTTCATATCGGATGTGAGTAACTACACAGACGGTTCAAAGATGAATTGCGGAGTCGTGGCAGGTATCTTTTCAGAACATCAGAATATATGTACAGTGTCTAAGTATTAAACACACGGGCTCGATACAAAGTATTGCTGTTCTCGTTGATAGCCAAGCAGCCATTAAAGCTTTAGTATCAACCACCATATTCTCGAAAATAGTTCAAGACTGCCACCAACAGCTTGCTAGTAAAGCATTAAGATTCAAGGTAACGATCATTTGGGTTCCAAGGCACAGTCATATCCCAGGTAATGAAAGAGCTGATGAACTAGCCAAGCAAGGTTCCGTACTCGACAGCTCGCGTGCCGCGGAGGTGCACACCATATACCATTAGGACTAGTCAAAGCTAAAATCGATACACATTTCAGGAAAATTCCAGGAAAACATGGCCGTTCTATAATTTGACACGGACTGAGGATCTTCTTAGTCGGTTACAACAGGGTACTGGCCGATAGGAGACCACGCAAACAGATTTAACATTCAATACAACACACACTGTCGCAGCTGTAACGACACTTCAGAAAAGGAGCCACTTATTCATTTTCTGCACAACTGCCAAGCGTTAGCTAGAGTCAGACAGCGAACACAAGGCAACACCTCTTTTGAATCGCTCAGTACACTATCCAATAAAACCATAAAGCAACTACAATGATTAACTTTCTTAATGCAACACGATGGTTGTAAGAAACCTGCAATAATTTACGTAATTATACACAAAAAAAGGAGCTGTGGTATCAAAACCACACATAGTGCTAATTGCGTTTCTCCGAATACCGCCACTACACACATACTTTATTCGACAGCTGAGTAAAGTTATCATCAAAAGGTCGTTAACGGGGATGAACTCAGATTATGTTTTCGAAAAATGATTCTAAAAATAAATCTTCTCACTCGAATGCAAGGAAAAGTTTTTTTTTCTCTTCCTTTATTGTTCGTTGTCACTTTTAGAATGTCCGAAACCCGCCATTCTCAGCTGTCAACTTAACAATTATTCTTAAGTGTAATATAATAGGAACTCAAGAGAGTGTTTAAGCTAAAAAAACGATTTTTATAACAAAAGGTAATGATTATCGGATAACACAAAAAGTTTCCGTCAGATACAACAAGGCAAAAGCGTTTCTCACCGGTGAAGATGACAGTACTCCAAAGCTTTTTTCATATGAAATGATTTCTGGCAATGGTCAAACGTGTATCTTATAGTAGAGCGGTTTTTTTTAAACGCTTTCTTTGAAGATTTTCCGCTGGTCCTTAATATTTTGTCCACATTTGAAATGCTGCTGCCATTTTCGTTTGTTGTTGCTGTAGAATTTGACCCTTCTGTAAGTAGGGGACAGTCAATGTGCTGGTGTCAAGCTATTTTTTCTTCCAGGTAGGCTTCTTTTTCACAGAAAATTCTTGACAGAAAATTTAACTTTGTGCATTTTTTGAATGTTTTAATCTCCAGTTGGCTTAACATATTTCCAGACCCCATTTTTAACTTTGTTTTAATTCTAAGACGTGTTTAAGTAGAGGGTTTTCCAATAAGGACTTAACAACTTTATTTTATATAACACGCAAGCCATTTGAGATATATTAAAAACTTTATTATGGGCTCGAAGTACAGTCAAAATAATTATGAATGGAGCTCGACTTCCTTTCTTTCTTTTTTGTGGATGAAGTGGCGACTCATGAAGAAAATGTGGATTTTCACCGACCAATAACGCATATTTTGCTTATTGACAAGCCCATTGAACCAAAAATGAGCTCCGTCACTGAAGATGATTTTACAATGAAATTTATATTCTTGTTACATCTTCTCCAGAGCCCAATCGGAGAACGTACGTTGCTTCAAATGATCTTGTATGGGTGTAAACCAATATCCTTACGAAATATGCGCCATAATGCGGTCCAATTCTTGAGAACGCCGTGGAATTGACTGATTTGGATCCGATGCTTCGGACACCAGAACGACAGCGGTACTACGACCAACCCGTTGTCTCACTGACACGGCAACATCACACAACATATATGTGGACTCAAGTTATTGCCTGTCTACTAGGTCGAGAACTTCGACCGAAATATGGAGTTAACGCTCTTAAAGGTGCGGTCACCGACTCCGAATTTTGGTAGAAAATTTTTATTATTTTTATAACAAAAATAATAGCAATAGTAAAGGAAATGTGATTTAAAATCGGTCATTTGATCTCTTCGTGGTGCGACTGTTGTCTCGGGCTACTTATTTTTGTCTTCGCCCACAGGATCAAGAGTCCTCATTCGCGGAACCATTATCATGCTCTCCAAAACATTCATCGTCTTGTTTTGAAACTGTTTTTGAACATTTTTCCCGAACAGAGAAACTTGAAAGAACGTTAACACGACAAGGAATTCTGGAGGAATCACCATATACAGAAACGATTCCCACATATCGTCAGAACCAGGAGTATCCATTGCTCATCATTGATCAAAGTTACAAAGTATATTGAAACTGTCGTAGCGGTTGTGGAAGCGCTCGAAATTTTCGCTGTGCTAACTGGAGTAGAAATGCAAACTTATACTTATGTGGCTAAACAAAATTACGTGTGGAATGGCGGAATCCTTCTCTTCCACTGTTCAGCAACAGCTAGACTACTGGGGTCAGCACTCATAACAAATATGACGTTCCTCAATCAGAAAGGAATCAGTAAAATAATGGATTTTGAAAAAAGAACCAAAGTCTTCATTATATTCTAGCAGAGCGTTCATTTTAAAAATACCAACAGCGTCTGGCACTCTGAAATTACTATTATTATTATTAATAAGTTTCAATATACGACCTTGTATATTTGACAGCATATCAATGTGTGTTTTTGCCACATTGCCCCATGCAAGTATCCCGTAGCTTAGCTGTGACTCCACCAGTGCGAGCCTTTTTAGATATGCCATTGCAAAGAGAGCGCTTTTGAGTTTGGATCTTATCTTGTTGATATGGCAATGCCTTAGGAAATGGTCATCTAATATTACTCCGAGGTACTTGATGGATTCGACTTCTTCAACGACATCACTTTGGGTTGCTGCCGTACACTCGTTTGTTCGAAGCCATACATTTAAGGTAGCCTTTGGCTGTGACGGGGTACGTACGTGCATCGGTTTCATTTTTAGTGGTTTATAATCAACCCGTTGTCGTTACACCATCTTGAAAATTTGTCAAACATTGCATTATTTTTATAGCGGTAGCAAGACACTTATGTTAAACAACGATTGCGATGTCATTCGAGGAAGCGAAGTTTTTCGATCGTAAAGAATGTGAAGAGCACAGGTCCAAATTTTGAGCCGTGTGGTACCCCAAAGTGACTGCTTTTTTCATGGCTTGTGGTGTTGGGCAATTTCACCTTTGCTTTTCTTCCCATTGAGTAGCTTCTCAACCATTGTCAAAGAGACCCCCTCAATCCATTTCGATTCAATGCTCGAATAAGTTTTTCGAAGGCCTTGCGAAAATCGACGAACATTATGAGGACATGATGATTTTTGTTCGAGCTCTTAGTCACTGTGTTCGACAATTCTCCCAGTAGTGTCCCTGTGGTTTTTCCTTTTTGAAATCCATACTGGTTTTCAATAAGAATTTTGTGTTTTTTGATAAAACTGCCAATACGATGCACTACAATTTCTTCCAAGCTTCTATGCGCGAATGGTGAAGAAATTACAGCCACTAAGCCTATGAGCTGTGGAGGATGCGTAAGCGGACTCAATGCTCATTTTTCATTATTTTTTTTGTAGAATTTAAATTTTGATCGAAGTCCTTCATCATCTAGCACTTGATCCTGCATGAGCCTTTGACTTGACACTTCAATTTTCATCAATTTTTTCCTGTTTGAATGCCTTCTTCGATGGAGCTTTCTATTTTTCGATCAACTTTTAATTATCCTCAATTAATGGCGTGTGCTTCCCTTCACGCTGTGATCGAGTAACGAGAAAAAAAAAATCATGCCTAGCGAACGCGGAAAACTTTCTTCGCCGTAAAACTAAATAAGCTTCCCATGTTAGGCCATAAATTCATTTTTGGATAATATATTTGCTGCAGTAGTCCTGTCAACCGGTTAAAAAATATGTGAGCTCCCACTGCTCGGCTTGGCAATTGGTATTGCCTATCGGCACTGCTGCCCCCAGAGGCTGGTCAGAGTCTCTTTGTAAAAAAAAGAAAAGAAAAAACTATAAATTGAGGGTGGCAAAACCGTTATTCTCCTTTGCAGTTGGCACTAAATCAAATTTTATTTCCCTAAATATCAGGAATTCCACTGCCCCCGCACATGCTACATACGACACGCTCACAGTCACCATGTCGGGTACACAACTTGAATTGCACGTGGTGTCGATAAATTTAATTTACGTTCCTCGTTCCAGAGTTAGCTCTCATTCTGTGCCATGGTCATACTGCTGGCTGACGTTTATGTTCTATGGCTGCTGGCGTACAGTTTCTGGGGGCAGTAAATCGCCACGTTCATGTGTGGTGTGTGACTCAAGGCTTCAGGATATACCTATGCCCACATATCGAGGAGGACATTTGGAAATCTAAATTTTGTTGTTTTTTTTTTTCATAGTTGAAGAATGGTAACTGTGAGTGACACCTGACCATGTCACTGTGCACCGCGCTTGGTCATGGTGCTACACCTTTTCACATATGCTACACTGAGGTATAGGTGGACATTTTTTACGATTAGAGAGGCTCGAATGCAATTTTTCATTGGCGCTAAGAGCGATAGGCGGTTGTAGGAAAGCCTTCAGGATATGGCAACCACTGCGCTCTAATACGTTAATTTATCATTTTGGATCGCGCGTCGCAATGGTCAAGGATTTATGGTTCAGCGAATGGTTCTTGTTTTTTTTTTATGTGCAAGAGGAAATTGCCGATAGTTAGGGACTGCAAGGGGGTCGGTCGGTTGATGGCGATAATGGCTGCAGGTATTTGAGCATCAAAAAAGCGGTCAATGCAGAAGTTAAAAGGTCGAAGACCTTTTTAGGAAAATTTAAACCAAATCTATCCTCTTAAATGACATGGCGTAAGATAAAGGAAAGATGCATGGAAAAACGAGCTTGTGGAGACTAATTTAAATGACTTAAACAAAGCGTTTGCCGCTGCCTCGTTTTCAATTTGGCGATCTAAACACAAAATGTTATACTTTTTCTTTTCATAGGGTGGATGGAATGAAAATCATAAAGGCCATTTTGATCATCCCATGAACACCATTACCATTATATGACATCTACATTCTCCAAAATGTGATAGAAATCGAAAATTGTCGCACTTTTAAAGACTGCAACATCAAATTGCAAAGAGTATCGACCAATATCGATTTTGCCTTTTTTTTATCAAAAATGCTCGAGAAACTCTTGAGTTGGAAAATTTCTGATTACTTGAATAGAAATAAACTTCTTACAGAATCCCAGTGAGTATTCAGAGCACACTACAGCTGCACAGCCGCATTGCTAAACTAAGTTGAGGATAAACGCAATGAAAAAGACAAGGGATACACACCATCTTTAGTTGCTTGACTTTTAAAAGGCATTTGACACAGTCCCACGTTAGCTGCTTTTACAGAAATTACACGATTATTTTAAATTTGACCCAAGGAAATGAGGCTTTTTCTGCAGGCGTTCCTCAAGGATCTATTCTTGGGGCTTTGCTTTTTACTTTGTTTAATAAAGATCTTCCTCATGTCCTAAAGCACTGCAAAATACAAATGTACGCAGACGATGTTCAAATATAACTCAGCTTTCCTGTCAGTATAGCTGATCTATCGCTAGTTACTAGTTGGCCGAAGAATAACCACCTAAAACTGAATTCCAAGTCAAGCACACATCACTTTTTCCCAAAATTGAAACCAATGGTGATCAAATAGGTTATTTCAAAGTTGTAAAAAATCAGTGCGTTATTTTTGATCAAAAGTTAACCTGGACTGACCGTGTGGACTGCGTGTTCTTTACTTCACTGGAGCTTGCCTTCCAATGTGAAAGTGAAATCATATTGATATTAATCAAATCTCTCTTTAAACCCATCCTGCTTTATGCGTAACCAGCCTTTTTTGTCCTAGGTAGCTCACGAAAATGAAAAATTAAAGGAACGTTTAACAACTCCGTGAGATTTGTATACAATTAACAAAAGTTCGTCCATGTCTTTGAGTACACAAATTCCGTTTTAAAAATGCCATTTTAGAAATATGTGGATCTGAGGACTAGAGTGTTCTTGTTTGATCTTAAGTTAAGTGAAAAGCCTCAATATTTATTTACAGAATTATTCATTGAGCAATAGATTTCCTGCGAAGCTTTTCTGCAGAAGATTGAGTTTCAAAATATAATCTGCTGAAAGTAAGCTTAATCTTTGAGAACTTTATTATTAATTTAGTTTTTTTATTAGCAATATCATTGATTTAATTTAAGGTATACTTAAAAGATACGGTGTATCGAAAAAAGATTTGTTTAATTCAAGAACTTGTGAAACATTAATATATTTACAAATTTAATTTTTCAAATTTTTTTTTTAGATTAATATTACTTCTTAAAGCTTGTGGAATCTGGTTCAATTGGACCGCAATGTGTAAGTTGTCTTGTACCATAGTTGTTGTATGGGAATGGTAATTGTAGCATACTCTAAGTTCATCTTCTCGTGTTCTGTTGATAATCGATGGGACTTACGAGCTAGGTATCCTTGCAGTACTCCAGTATAAGTGTCATTTTAAAAATGCTTTATATTTCAAGTACTTTGAAGTTTCTTCTTGCAGAGGTGTTGGAAAGATATCATTTTTGTTATTGTTTTAACCGCAGCATTTTGAAGTCTTTAAAGCTGTGCAATGTGACTATCTGAAACGTTTCCCCATGCAAGTAAACCATACCTGAACTTTGATTCAATTCGAGCTTAGTAAACTTGTTTTTTAACTTCTGGGGTTGAGTAATTTCGTAAGTACGACAGTGCGACTAGTGACCTCTTGAGCTCCGAGCGAAGTTTACCTATATTCTTGTCCAATATTCAGTGGCTGTGAATGGTCACTCAATGATTTTTGAATTCTTCAACAACCTCAATAAATTGTTTTCCAAAAGATGATGAGCAAACGTGGTTTTGCAAGAATATGTTTTGTAGTGTTTGTTTTAGGTGTGTTCTTCGGACGTGCATCTTTTTCATTTTGATACCATTAATTATTTAACCATTGTCGTGGCACTTTATTTTCAAATTCTTCTTACATAAGCCTTATTGCAGTATCCAGACATTTATGATGTACAACTTTCGTTGTATCATCAGCATATGCGAAAGTTTTACTTGAATAAGATAAATATGACTGGGCTAAGTATCGATCCCTGTGGGACTCCGTGCAAAACTACCTTAAAATTGCTGAAGACATCTTTGATTTTCATCATCACCAATCTGAGAGAATTCCACGAACGCCAACTCGTTTTAAAGCTTCTTTTATTTTTAAGTGGTTGAGAGTGTCAAATGTTTTACTTTACTCCATAAATAAAACAATAACATGATGATTGTTAAAAAGGCCTTCATTGGCGGTATTGGCAAGTCATTCTTGTAATGACCTCTTCTAGACACTTTTCACTGGTAAAATTGATATAGGCCTATTGCTGCTTAGTTGATTTTTCACTCCTCATTTAAAAATCGGACGTAAGACAGCTGATTTCAGTGTTTTTCCACAGACTCGTAAAAGCGAATACAACCCGCACCAATGCTTTCATTTTTTCCAATTTCAAATATTATCTTACTCAAAAGCAATTTTTTGTGTAGTCTGTTAAGCTTTGGAACTCACCCTCTTATATTAAAAGACTGAACAATAGGTATAGCTTCGGAAAGGAACAACGTCGCTATTTAAATAATTAAAATTAAATAGATCTTGAAAATTTGGCTCTACATACTTTGTTTTATTTTGCTTAATACAATTTTCATATTTTACTTATTTATTTTATTTATTATATTTTAATTTTATTCTTGAACCAGCGTACGTTAAATTCTTTGTGGAATTTTAACTCTTAATGAACTAACTATAGTCTTAATATACAAATACAAATACAAATCCAAATATTGAGAGATTCATTTGACATACTCTTTCGTTCTATTGGAACACAAAGACCCAATTTGAATTATTTGGGAAAGTTTGCTCAAAAGGAACCAACTATTCGTAAAAGGAATGTGCAGTAAAAGACTTAGAGGTCACACAGCATTGTGATATCCGGGATAAGCTCCGCATAACGCTGATAACACTGATCGTTTCATAAAGTCTACAAAATTGTAAACCAAATTTTCTTTGTATACATTTTTGTGAAATATAAAATACTCCTTAAGAATCCTGGATATTCTTTCCTTTGCTAACGTTACAGAGAGTTAAGATTGTTGTTCCGTTTAATGACAAACATTTTAACCAATAAAGTAGACTAAGCTTGATCTTGCATTTAAAACCCAACTAATTTTATTAAAATTGAAATGATATTTTCCTTTTGTGTTGTGCTGCTTTAAGAAGTTTTCTGCTATTGTCAGGCTTGGATGATAGTCGAATGCGAGCTTTCATTCTTCTCTTGATTTCATCTTTCCATAAAGCACTGCCAGATTGCATTAATGGAATTCAACTATTATTTTCTTTATAAAGGAACGATTATTCTTTTCACCGGTACCACTCCTAAATATGTAAAACTAGATATTATTAATTTTTTAAATAAAATTTGAGGTGGATTATCTTATTAAAAAGAATGGACACGTCTAATTTGCGTGTCGATAATACACCCCGAATTTTATTTTTTTGTTTGTACGAAAGAAACAGGTAACATATTTTTTTTCTCACCTTTTCAACTCTAGTTCTTCTTCCAGTCTATTCAATTCGTCATGAGTTTGTGGTAAAGGATGGTCGAGTTCTGCACATTTTTCTGAAGCTGTAACCAATCGATGCCTCTTGCTTGTTATATTTATTTTCGAATCCTACTCTTTTGATGTTTATGCCTTCTGCTTCTGTATAATTCGACAATTCTTTAAGGTGATGTATGGTATTGGACACGTCCTATATCGACACTGAAAACTCTTGTTTTTTCTTAAGGGTTGGCTTTAAAGACTGAAATCTCACGACACGATAAGCACTCAGAAATTCATTATAGTTTGAAAAATACCTTGCTATTCCAAAAAATTTCTGATTAACAATTTTCGGAACAAGCCTAGGTTTTAATGTCTGTAAATGAATTTTACAAATTTGTTTTATTACACTCTACTCCTGTTTATCTTTTAATTCCCCTATTATTTCTTAATCCAAAGTGCATTTAACAACGCCAATATAAAAGACATAGGTGAAATAAAACCATGGATATTATTTAATTTGAAAAATCGGTGATAAACTCACGCACTGTGTGAAGCACATTGACTAATGATAACTTGAATAAATGAATAAATTCGATAAATAAGTTTAACATAGTATGCCGAAGGTTCTTCGCTTTTTACGACTGCTGTCTTCATTTGACAACCGGACCTTCTGGATGAGAAGTTAATAAACTTAACTATCATCTTTCCATTCAAATTTGCAAAAAGCTTTATTTCAGCTCTCTCCATTACTTATTACGCTTGCCACAAACGTTTTCAAGCACACAAAAATTACTTTAGATGGTGCCACGTAAACTCAAATAACTTTGTCGGTTACAAAGTTGACAAGCAAATCCTGATTATTGCGAAGTTCTTAAAGACAATGTCGTTAGAGTTTTGAAAATTTGAATCCCTCTGATATTTTGTGTGAAATCAGCATAATTCAATCAAAAAATGTATTCCACTGACAAAACTTAAGTCGCAAAAAACGAATGAAATCTATTTTATACCAACTGACAGCGCGTTCGATTTAACCTTCCTTAGCTTCAAGTGCTAAATGTGTGTCTACAAACAAAAATTTATTGTCGACATGGACTCTTACACCGAACTTCTCACATTTCCAAGATCCAGATTCACCTTGAAGTTGTTAACAAAAATTGCTCTCCACTGAATTTCATTAGCCCTTAACCATCGAATCACAACACTTCAACACAAATTAATCCACCAAGGAATTTCCTTTTTCCGTCTTCTGTTTCGCTGAAACCATTATGCCAAGATTTTAAACAAAAGAATTTCAATCTAAACACTCGTGTACTGGCTATATAGTATGCGGGGTACTCGAAGAAGTGTTGTCGTCGCTCCAATCTCACCTTTGCTATCACGATGCACATTTCATGCCTTTATCTTTGGCTGCTGCTGCTGCTGCTACTTCTGCTGGCCAAAGAAGCGAAACGATTCGCGCAGAATACGAAAACCTCCCAAGCATCAACGAACATAAAGAGGCAGTTAGCTCCTAAGTACTCGTTGTATATCACTTGGCTCATCTGTGGTCATGCATCGCCGCAGCCACCATCGCCACCGCAACCTTCGAAGACACCATGCATCCAAAGTGGCACTGTGTCCGGGTTTTACATCGCGCTGCACATATCCATAAGATGCCAGATAATTTTGCACGATGCACGACAGAGACGTCGGAAAGCAGTGCATCCGCAAGACACCACGACACAGCCTAGCGGAAGTTGTTGAGTACCGACCGACGCGACGACGTCGGCGGTGGAGGAAAAAATACATGAGCATTGCCGAGAAGGGCAGCGCCTGTAAACAAAACGATGTCGACAGCACCACGGTGACATGCAGACCAACCAAGAAGCCAGTAGCTTCTAGGTGGTGTGCTGATCACGGATGACGACGATGAAGGTGACACTGTTGACGGCAATTGTAAATGTGGAGATTTCTACTTAATTTTTTGCTCGTTTAGCGGAGCGAAATTTGTTTCATATTTAAAAGACAAAAGCTACAATTTTGATCACATGAATCACATGTGCGACTTCAATGCCAAGCACACAAAATGAGGTTCGAGATTAACAACCAAAAGACAAACAATTGGAAGCACGTTAGTTCCGGAGAACCTACTTTCTGGCCTTCTGATTTGACAAAAATACCCGATTTAATTGACTTTTGTATCGTTAAAAACTTAAATACAAACAACATACATATCAAATCCTCTCATGACCTCTCATCGGATCATTCATCAAAAGTGATAGAATAATCAACGTACCCAGAAAGAATAAACAAATCGAGGCAGCTGGGTCAGCTTTCGTCAATACATTTGCATGAACCTATCTACTTCTATCCCCCTCAAAACGCAAAGCGACATAGAAAGAGCCATAATTTACTTAAACGATACCATAAACGCTGCAGCATACAAATCAACGCCTGCAATACAAAAAAAAGACCAGAAATTCTTAATTGACGCATTCTACTAAAAAACTTATACTCAGCAAGAGGAAATTAAGAAAAATGTGGCAAATAACTCGATCACCAGAAGACAAAAGCAAAGTAAACAGGGTAACAAAGGAATTGAAAAAAAAGACTAAAAATTATTCAAGAAACCAATCTGGCAAACTTTTTTAAAAAATCTGACCCCAACTTCCGAAAAAAACTACTCACTTTTGAAGGCCACGAAGCATATAGAAGACGAAACAATAAGAAAACCAGACAATTCATGGGCAGCAGATGATCTTGACAAGGCCACATTCCTTGCTGAGTACTTCGAGACAACTTGTTACTAACAGTGACGCCGTAAACGACCCAACAATCATTGACGATATTACAGACAACAGAAGCATTACCAAGATGACAGCAAAAGAAATCGAGTTATGCATTATGAACGAAACAAGCAAAAGAAAAGCACCCGGCTATGACCTCTTAGATGGTTAAAGATTAAAAGAACTACCCAGGAATGCCTTGTTATGCCTGCGGAACGTATTCAATAGCATTTTAAACCTCACATATCTTCCCAAACTTTGGAAAGACGCGGAAGTTATCGCTCTTCCTAAGCCAGAAAAGGACGCTACGAAATTTACGTCGCACAGACCAATCAACCTGCTTCCACTTATTTCTAAACAATTTTGAAAAACTTTCGAAAAAAGCTTGATCCTGAACTGAAACAGACCGGGCCTATCCCATGTCACCAATTTGGCTTCAGATGACATCACTCGACTCTCGAACAGATACATAGAGTGGCAAACAAAATTTCATCATCCACTTGGACTTCGCAAAAGCTTTTGACTCAGTTTGGCATAAAGGACTAAGGATCATCTCTTATTAACTAAGAGTTATCTAGAAGAACGGCACTTCTATGTCAGGTATGTTGACGAATGTTCCCAAATATACCCTGTAAATGCAGGAGTGCCTCGAGGAAGCATCCTTGGACCACTTCTTTATCTTCTATTTACAGCAGATATCCCTTACCCCAGTGAAGAAACTACAATGATGGCTAGAGTGGTTCTCCAAATGGCATATAAAAACTAATGAAGACAGGACAATACAGGTTATTTACACTACAAGAACAAAATTCGCACCTTCAAATGTACAACCCGTCGTCAGGTACCTGGGAATACACCTGCACAACAAACTGACTTGGAAATTCCATATCCAACAAAAATGTGCCCGGATAAAACATAAAATTAGACAACTACATAGGCTGCTAGATATATTTCTGGCCTCATAATGAAAATGCGAATATTTATCATCAAAAGTGGTTTTATTGTTTTTCAAAGTATTCACTAGCATGATTTATACACTTTTGCATGCGCTCAAACCAATTGTCGAAACACTTTTACCACTCCGATTGAGACACCTCCAAAACATGGTTTTTAAGCGCTTCAACAGCATGTTCTGGCGTTGACCACACATTCCACCAAGTCAGGGCTGTACGGCGGATGACTCATCAATTCGACGTTTTGGCCGGTCAAAAAGGCGCTGGTTTGAGCCGATGTGTGAGAGCTCGCATTGTCATGGTGAACAACGATTCGTCTTCTCTTGTTCCTTTTCGAATTTCTCTGAAGATTTCATAAATTTGTCTGGCATCATGAACCTAATTTTTGGGATATAAAAATATACTTCGGCTCACTTGATTTGGAAGCTCCTCGAAAGTGACTATTCACCTTATGAAGCCACGAGCAACAAGGGTCTATTCGACAATCTAATATTGTGAAAAAAATAAACACGACCGTCTTAATAAGCTCACTGAAATAATATTTTCCATCCCCCTTTGTGACTTAAAGTTATTTTCAACATGCATATTCAGAAAAAAGAAAGTCAATTCATTTTGAGAGCCGAGAGATGCAATATATAAGGGGTTTCATGTTATTAACCCAACATCACCCAATAAACCGCATTTAATGGGCCCTGACAAATCCTCCACACACGCTGCAGCAGCTACTGCCACACAGCACAACACACATCGTAGCACAGCAATCATCCAGAAAGGATGTGATACGCCACAGCCACACCTGTCACCGATGCGTCTTCTTTAACGTCAGACATTTATTTAAGCAGCAAATTGAAAAATACAAAACAAAAATAAAGGAAATTTTCACCCATCACCACGCCATGCCACCTCACCAAACGGGCTAACGGGCCGACCAAGCGACCGACTTAATTCTTGAGTAATGCCCGAAGGCAAAATATTTGCTGTTAAGTGCTGAAAATCTCGGAGGGTAATAAATTTCCTCTCCGCCATCGACGACTTGGAAAATAGTTTTCTCCTCGCTCACTCACTGGGTAAGGTTAGAAGATTCGGAGGACGAATACAGGCGAGCGACAGGGGCCTGTCGTTTCTTCAGCACGCAAATTTGCCAACCCTTCCTCCTGCTGCTCAGACAACTCTTGTAGATGGGGATTAACGACATCAATGCGAATGCTTGCATGATGCATGATGGTGGGACATAAATTACAAATCTGTGGTTAGACGCTGCGTGCTAGCGTGCGTGAGCTTGCACTCGTTTCGTGGACACCGTTGGAGTTCCATTTCAACTATTAATTGGTCCACAAAAGTCATAGCGCCCTACTGCTCTCGTTCAGGTACAATACCCCCAAGTCACACTCTAGCAAGTGGCAAATGGCCGGCCGCCTAGCATACCCATTCCGACGCGACGGTGCGGTGTGCGCTTGTGGTTTCATACGAATTTAATGGCAACACGAACAGCATGGAAGCTGATCCATCGTTCATCTGTTTGCGTATGTCGGATCGTAAATAAAACATCAACGTCAAATCCAAAGGAGTATTGTGCGCGAGAGAATCCTAAAATGTTGCATTACAATGGGGCCCATGCTGCCGCACACCCGCTCTGCACCCGCTCAAAAGACAGGGAAACACCAACGAGCAAGAAAAATCACATAAAAACCGTTTTTTAACCATTCATTTTCTATTCTTTTAATCAGATATCATTTACAGTAATAAATTTTCATAAATTACCCCATAACTCTTGGGGCGCACGGGATGAATAAAGTGTAAGTTGAGTTTTAGCCATTTGGTGGGGGCGGGTGGCGGACGCGCGCTTCTTTTCTATGTGGTTTTTGGGGCTATCGCATGGCGGGCATCTTCGTGATTTCCCACCGCTACGCGGAGGAATTATTGTTATGAAAACAACTCATTAAGACATCACAAAGGCTGCTAATGAGGTTAATTTTTCCTGGTTTCGCACAGGGCGGCCGGCCTGGCCCCAGCTTGAGCCAGCATGGCATAATGGCTTTCAAAATGGAAAATAGGGGGAAATAGTTGAGTAGAGTCGAATCGCGTCGCGTCGCGCCGGTCGTGCCATTTAGAGGAGCAATTGTGTGGTTTCTGTTAAACGGGCCGGAATGATTAAGTGGTATGCTGTAGTATTGTTGTTTAACACGAGAGTTATGGTTATGATTCTCTTGGTTGGGGTTTTTTGTTAAATTTTTTTTGTTAACTTTTTTCTCTTAACTTAAAAGCGGTGCCAGATGAATTGTGTGACGGATTAATTTGGCAAAAATTTGTTTGAATTTGTAAATTAAACAAACTTAGATAGATATGGAAGTAGAAACGTCACTTAACCTACTTAAAAAAACTTGCAGAAATAAGAATGAAGCAATATAAAGTGTTCTTCTTCTTCCTGTACAGCAAACCTTTGATCTTAATCTGAGAAAAATAAAGAACTTCCGCGCTGTAGCAATCTTGATTCGCATGTACATATCCACTTGAGAGCACTAGCGCTACTCTCAAGAGTAGCTCTCAGGAGGCTGTTCATTCGCGAGAATATTTTGTGCGAGTTTATTCTCGGGTGTTTATTTTTGTGACACTGACCGATTGGCAGAGTTTTCAGAGTGACATGACATCTTACAAGCAGAAAGTTGCACCAACTATTGTCTTTAGCGTTATTGAAAATAGAAGAAAAAAAATGTGTTGGGTTAAACCATGGGTGGACCGTAGAAATGAATTCGTTGCGGGGTCAACTTTAGCAAGAGAATTTGAAATTGAAGATGTCCAACAATTCACGAATTTTTGCCAGCTGAAAAGTAGTCAGTAGTAGTAGAAGTAGTAGCCTATAGTTTATGGTGAAAAGGAATCATCTTCGGCTGCAATAAGGACAAATGCCTTGCGAATCTCATTTTTGAAATTTCGCTTGCAGAAATCATACCGCAACGCATGTAGTGTCTGAGCAACATAGTCTCCAAATTTGTCATGCTCATCCGTTCCCTTGGCTTTGCAGATCGGCTTTGAGAGAGTCCTTTTCATCAATATCATATTTCCTTTTCTTTCTTTCTCCTTCAATCCGGTGTCCCTGCCGATATGAATGCTTTTCGGTGGTTCTTTACAAGAACTAGCCCCATCAGCATTTTCTTGCAAACTGTTTTCTTTCACCTCAAAATAAAAAATTGTCCAATTTTAAAGAAAAATACTCGGTTGCAAGTGATTTTAAATAAATTTTTATTTTAGTTTCCAAAAAGTGAAAAAGATTGGCTGGAGATTTCCGAAGTCGTTGGAATGTTCCTCACTGCCTTGGAAGCTTGGACGGAGAGCACAGCGGAAGCCATTTTTACATTGACGCGAATTATAAATTCATTTACATCGACATTGGAGGTTATGGATGAATCCCTGATGGCGGAATATATTTCAACTCATCCTTGCACTAGTACAAAACACTATTCATTTACCTGATCCAGAACCACTTCCAAGTAGAAACATGCGAGTACCGTACTGTTTTATAGCTGATCACGCTTTTGCCATGACTTCTTTTATATTCAAGATTTATGCATTGCGTAATCAACCAGCGCCAAATCGTATTTGCAATTACCGTTTGAGTAGAGCACGAAAAATAGTCGGAATTGCTTTTTGTATCTTAGCCAACCGTTTTCGAGTTCTTTGAAAACCAATGCATTTTATTTCCAATCGTGCAAGAGGTGTAGTGATGGCTTTTTGTGCCCTTCACAGTTTTTTGCTATCGAGAAATGAAGCCAATTATTTCAACATGGGTACAGACAATCAGAAAGTCACAACACTGTACAAGAAAGTTGGCGTTTGGAGAGCAAATTGGAAAATACATATTTTTCTCTTGAGGCTGGAACAATGAACAACTACAATGCCTCGCAGTAGGATGTAAGGGACGAATTCTAAAAATTACTTCATGAACCCTGTTCGAGAAGTGCCATGGCAATACAGACATATTGCATTGTCAATAGCTAGTTGAACAAACTAAAATAACTTACCAAATTCGATTGACTTGAAGACGGTTGGAAGTATGAACTGCAAGGCTTTAAAACTGCTCTGGTATAAATCATCGGTTCTGGCTACGAACAATGTTCGTATTGTGAGAGTAACTGTCCGTTGTAGAGCAAAGGTAGAGCACCCATTTTACTTGGGACATAATATTCATAAATAACAGTACTACGATGTTTGTCAATCTCTCAGCCAGAAATCTCACTTAAACCGGCTGAAAAGATTTTTGGAGCTGAATCCATAGCAAGACCCCAGAGGTACATGACTCGCCTGAGCAGCAGCAATCCCAAAGTAAATGTGCAAGGTTGATTGAAATACTGCCAACAACAAGCGAATCCTCCAGCAAAACAGCTAGGAAAGGTATTTGCGCCTTGTCACCGGTAATTTTGAAAATCAAGGTACCCCCTCAATTCCTAGATGCCGGACGGTGTCAGAACGATGTAAAAATGATGACTATTGAAAACAAACGCCCAGTGCTTCTGTGCAAAATACTTGTATTATTAACTAACCTCAAAATAAAAAGCCTGAGGTTCGACTCTAAACTTTCTATAAAAGCTTCCCTTATCTAAAATGTCGGAAAAGCCTGCTGTAAGATGAAAAAAATTTTACCAAATATCCAAAGTCTTTGCAGGAATTGATTTTGTGTTACAATTTTTCGAAGGTCTTACTTTCCTCGGACCCCGACTTCGTTAGTATTTTCGATGTCGCGTAGGCTACGGATTTCCTTAAGTTTTGCCGTCAGGAATCCAAATTTTTGGGAAGAAAGTACTTATCCGCAGAAAAAATATTAATGGTTCGAGCAGGAAGCCGGTTTATTTCCGTAAGCCCCGTTTTTTTAACTTTGTACATAAGTATATTTAAAGTTATATGTAGTTTCACGACGGTGCCCTTCGTTTGCGTGTCCTTATCTTACTTAATTTATTTCAGTTAGTTGACAAACTGAGAAGGGTGGACGTGACTGTGTGGTAAGTTAAGTACTATCAGTTATACCTTATAATATTAAGTTTCTACTTTCTTTCGCCATAATAATATGGCATAATTTAATCAGTCACTAGATATAAGAACTAAGTTTATGCTTCCCTTGTTCTCGGACTGAAAATTTCTCTTTTCAGGAAATCATTGACTCTAAAATCGTATGATACATTTATTGCAGTCAATGCTAGTATGTCATGCGGAATAATTTGAGAAGCTAGTGTAAAAAGAATAATCCATTAAGCTCGGAGACTAATGGTCAACAAATTTCTCACCATATAGAAAAAATTATTTTGAAGAAGACTCTTGAAATTTTCATATCTTCATCTACTACTCAGTGAATCTCAATAAGGCAACTTAATTTTACTAATCGAAGCACATACAAAAAACCTTTAAAGCTAGCCAAGGTAAATCTGCCATGTAAGTTGTGAGCCTTTAAAGCAATTGGTTTGGGACCGACTCCAGCTGTACATACCATAAATTTCCCATAGATAAGATAAAAAATAAAATCTAGGTGCTATTTAATTTGAAAAAAATCATTCTTAATTCTCCAAACAAATTCTTCTCGTTGGAATATATTTGTTCATGCATTTTTAAATCAATAAAAATACGATTTACATATTTAACATGAATAGATTGTTCAACATTTCGATAATAACTTATTGAATGGAGTATTTCAAGTGATCAGGACAACAATTTGGAAATACTTATTTTTGATTTAGTAACATTTCTACAACAAAAAATTGATTTTGAATTTTACTGTGGAATTTATTTTTTTTTCCATTGAGCTAGTTGGACTTTTGTGTCCTTAATTATTTATTACCTAACTTGAGTTGGTGCTACAGTCCGTGGCGGACGAGGGCCTCAACATTCAAGCTTCTCAAGACACTTCGGTTTTCGATTTTTCGAATTATTCGATGATTCTGCCCACAGTTAGTTGGGTAGATTTAAGCAAGGCTCCTGAAGGTACAAATATATTTTCCAATAAAGTAACCTTGTAAGTGAAACTTACCAACATCAAACTGATGGACGTTTCTTCCAGAAAAATGCAAAGCTACCAGCAATTGTAGATCTGTTGGGTCCATATCCAGCATTAAATTTAAAAACCTTATTTTGTCCAGCCTGTATCGTGAATAAAACTCTTCTTTCTCTAACTCTTCAAATGGATTCGAGCGCGGTTTGTATATTTCCAGCCGTGAGATGATCTCAAAATCTTCAAACAATTCAAAATCTCGATGCTCCGGAAACAGTTTTGTTAACTTTTCTCAAATAATTGGGGCTCTACTCGTAGATTGTTTTGACAGATTAAAATTTTTAAAGAACCGTCGAAAGACGCGATGATATAATCGGCCTAAATTATGGTTCATACTCACTTTCATTATAGTAACAAATTCTTATCAAAACTGAAAAGCTAACTGAACAAAATATTAATTTTTATATAATTCTGAAAACAACTTTCGCAGAAAACACAAAAAAAAACTTTTAGAAATCAAACCTCACAATTGCTTTTCAAATGATGTTTGGCTCATTTTAAGTTAAGACCAGGCTATAATTTTTAAGTAAGATGACTATGAATAGCAAAAAGCCAGTGT
Source organism: Orthonevra nobilis (assembly GCA_963555765.1). Taxonomy (NCBI): domain Eukaryota; kingdom Metazoa; phylum Arthropoda; class Insecta; order Diptera; family Syrphidae; genus Orthonevra; species Orthonevra nobilis. The sequence goes on along the minus strand of OY743226.1, from coordinate 71,372,064 downwards.
GTAGGTGAACAAATTCTCTTAGCGTCGGCTTTATCTGACTATGAATTTGCGACAACTTATAAAAATTCAACAAAATTCAAACTTTTGAACGGTAGTGTATATATTTTTACATATGTTTTTGTCCAATAAGGCAGTCAAAAAAAAATATAAATTCAATTGGTTTTGAACAATTATAAAACTTGATTGATTTTAGCTTGAGAAGTGAAATTGTCCCATTTTTTGATAGCTTTTTCATCATACAATTTATACCACCCCGTCAAATATAACCAAAAACTTTTCAGGGATTCATTATAATCATACGCTTCGAATAAAACTTAATTGAATTCGATAGCTTGTTTTCGAGTTATGCCAGACGAAAAAAAATAAGTAAATCTGTTTCGAAATCGTCTTGCAGGAAAAAGTTTTTTCCCGATCTAAGTGAATCCTTATCATATTTTTAAATGAGCAAAATAAACTCACCTTTAAATTAATAAAGAAATTTCGATCTAAAGTTCAATCATTGACTAAATCTCCACCCTTAATTAAAGATACATGAACACGCCATGTTCATTTGCGGTAGCAACGCCTTTTTCCTCATTAGTGTCAATTCGGCATGAAACTCAAGACAAGAGAAAAACTGCTGGCGTTTGACATTTGGAGTCGTTCCGGTGCGTCACCCTCGAATTGGTTTCTCGAGTTAATTCCTTTAATTTGTTAAAAATTACGAATTTGGGATTTTTTTTCCCGGATTTCCTTTCTCCTGTTTCAACTTTCACGCCCACACTTTTTCCTGTCAGATTGCCACGATTTATCGATCTGTCAAACTCCGGGTAAAAGGAGTTGACGGCTGACGGGGGAATCCATTACCCTTAATTAGCGCTCAACAAATTGGTAGCTGCACTCTCACATATCAATTTGATTAATTCCCGCTAGGAGTGTAAATCACACTTCTGACACTTAAATTGCATTCTAATTGCGGCAAACATCTGTCAGTTTGTTTCGCCCCGTCACCGCGTCACTTGAAAGGCACAAAGAGCACAGTGAGTTGACTTCCTGCTGTCGCTGGTATTACCACAGCGTGAGGTCGTCTTCATGCCGCGTTAAGTGAAATGGGTTCGCGTTCGCGACCGTTGTTGTTATCAGAGTGTTTCTCGTCAGAATCACAGAAGGAGCCGAGCTATAACGATTGGTTGATGCCTGAACCTCGTAAATCATGTCAGCCAACCGAGTGACTGAGTGTCGGGATATATTAGCTTCCACTCAAAGTAAACATACATCGGGCTCGTTCATGGTCCTCGGCTAATTTTCTTGAACGCTTCACAAGAAGCCGCCACTGAATGAAGAAGCATAAGCAACCATCCATCCGTTCGTATTCATCTATCTATGTCTGAGCTGTTTGGGGGCACGTAGAGTTTCTCTGAGATGTCGACGGTGCTGGTGGTGGTGGGAGAGACGAATCACCCTCTGTCAAAATGTTTATGTATTCATTTAATCTCGCGGATGCAGTACAAATGAAAAAACACAGAAATAAATGGAAATTAAGTAGCTACACGTCACGGAGCGACGAAATGCTCATTCAGCCATTCTTGAGTAATCTTGGAGAATGTAAGGTCTTTGGAAAATGTACATACATAAGTATAGCGCTGTACTGTTTCGGATCAGAGCAATAGAACTGAATTATCGTTTCATATAAATGACTTTTGGCATAATGGTTGCCCTCGATTGCTATGAGCTGGCCGCAAGCGAAGTAGCTGTCAGTGAGCTTCTGAGACCTGAAGCATACACAAGCGACCTAATATAGTCTGTAGTTGCATTTTCTCCAACAAAAGCACCAATGATAGCACCTGTATGCAGAGCACATAAAGTCTCATGAGTCCTTTTAAGCCTGCATCATCAGATATGGCGATTCGTTTCTTCATAAACTCGCTGAGCTGAAAATGATTATCTGATAAAAATATGAATCGTCTTCGAACTGTCAATAGCTAGGGTGTACTCTAGATGCCTGCTACAAGCTTACTGAGATACATAAGCAGAAGTCAACTGAAGATGACAACCTCGGTCAGGAGAAAGTTGAAGCCAAAGTTGTGAAATTTCAAGATGTAGATACATGTCAGCATTCTATGGAACAGTGTCGTGCACAACGTTGACCTTTGTTATAAGATTTAGCGGTGGCAATGGGACTTGATCTTATCTTTTCTATCGACTCGGGAAACTCAATCGTTACTGCAAGCCCTCACCTTCTTTCATCCTAAGATCGTTTCCACCCTCCTGTTTGTTTAAAATTATCATACGAGGTTCTTAGTACACCATCAGTATCGGAGCGTACCTATCATTTCAACTTTCGCAAAGCTAATTCAACTCAATCAGACTATAACAACTACCAGCAGGCTTATATTCTGTTTTTCGATTAATGTGAGCCTCTTTATCATTAATATCTTGATCAAATGCAGGTCAGCCTTCTTTCCTACCCTAAGCAGTTTTACCGGTTTATTAACTCAAAACGAAAAACTGATGGCCACCTTTCTACCCTCAAATACTCGTGCACATCTCCTCCAGACCCCAAAATAATTGCTAGCTTCTTCGCTTACTTCTTCAGCAAATCGTTTATTAGCCACGTACTTCCTCCAAATTTAAATTATTTCTCCTTTGTGTACAACTACGCACAGACATCAATTTCTGATGTGATTGAAAAGATAAATAGCCTCAAGGATGACTATTCGCCAGGTCCAGATGGACTACCTGCAATAGTTATAAGAAAATTTGCGAACGCGTTATCCTTACCACTCACAACCATATTTCAGATGCCCTTTAACCTCCCTAAAGTTTGGAAGGACACATTTTTAATCCCTGTCCACAAAAAAGGTCACGAAGACGATATATCTAATTACTTTCCCATAGCCGAACTCTATTCCATACCCAAGCTCTTCGAAAGTATTATCTACGACTCTTTTACTTTCACAGTAAATCCATACTTTTTTCAAAACAACATGGATTCGTATAAGGTTAATCTACTATACTCTAACAAATCTTACCGAATTCGTATCTAAAGCCACTGACTTCAGCAAGGCTTTTGATAAAATCTCTCATCAAATCATCATCATCAAATTTAAGGCCCTTGGGTTTCCTCGATCCTTCATCTCATGGTGAAAATCTTATCTAGAAAATCGGAAGTATATGGGATAAATATATTTTCGCACTCGCGCAGTTGCAAGAATACTGAAAGATTTAGACATACACAAATCAGCTGGTCCAGATGGTATTTCCCCTATAGTTCTGAAGAGGTATTCTTCCACACTGGCAAAACCACTGCGTAAGCTTTTTCATCTTTCCTACTCCTCAGGTCACTTTCCGAGCAGATGGAAAACTGCATTTTTCCTGTTTTGTCGAAAATGCGTGCATAGAGGATCGTAGAGTCCCCTCTTCGATGGATTAGAAACCACCTTTCGAATCGTACAATACAAGTTGTATTGGACGGTTTAAAGTTTGAAATTCACCATATAAATGCTGGTATTCCCCAAGGCTCAGTTTCGTCACCGATTCTCTTATTAATTTTCATTCACGATCTCTTGTCTATCACATCTAATCCAATATATTCCTTCGCAGATGACAGTACCCCCAGTTTCACATATGCGTTTAATGATACACACCCCTCCTCCTCGGACGTACGTATATTTAACGGCAACGTTATGTTTAGGTTTCCTAAGCCGGTGCAAGAAATACTTAACCCTTCTGGATGGAGTACAAGGCTCACATCGGGACAGGTGGACCCAAAACCACTTTGCACCTCATAGATAGAATCCAAAACAAAAGCGTACGGTAAAACTTATAAACGACAGCACTATAACAAAATCAATAAACTCGCTGGAACATCGAAGAAATGTTTCCTGCCTGTTGCTCTTTTATCGTTACTTTTACCACCAATGCTCCGAAGAAATATCTAATTGCATTCAGCCCCTTCAACAATTCACTCTCAACACCCACACATCAGTGACTGCCCATCAGTTTACCCTTAAGCCTATTTTCGGGCGTACTGTGAATTTAGAGTCTTTTATAGGCCGAACATCGCGCATGTGTGCGTTACCTCGGTCTACCTTTACTCTGCACTCTAACCTTCAGCAGGTTAAGAACAATGTGCACCGCTACCTTCTTTCTCTTCCTTCTTACTTTCGTCCTGTTCGTGCTGTGTAAACTCACTATAAGAAGGTTCCAAGCAAACCGTTGAGCACGAGCATTATTTAAAAAAAAAAAGATCTTTTAGGATCCTAAGTGTTCGAGCCTATAGTCCCTTCCTCTGGAGTACCTCAAGGTAGTCATTTAGGACCCATTATCTTTACTCTCGCATTCTTAAAGACAGGTCAGAGTTATGCTGATGATATGAGAATCTTTAAACACATATCAACCCCAATCTATCATAGTTTAATTCAAAATGATTTGAATCGGTGCTTCCTTTGGTGTAACAGAAACCAACTTGAGCTCAATGACGGCAAATGTAAATATTTAACCTTTTCTCGCAAGGGTCTTCCTAAGCCTTGTCGTACAAACTCCTTTAACGGAACCCCTGTTCCTCTTATTGATTCGATATGTGACCTTGGTGTTCTCTGCGAAGGAGAACTCAATTTCCGATCACATATTGATCGAAACATATGTAGAGCGAATTCCATCCTTTGTTTTATAAAACTATGGTCGAGAGCGTTCTCTAATCCTTATGTAGGTTTCTTTATGTCACCATTGTCCGACCACTTCTCGAATATGCCAGCCCAGTTCAACCAGTTCAACGCAGATTTTTCCGTTTTGCTTTACGCGGCTTACCCTGGGTTGATAGAAACAACTTGCCTCCGTACGAACATCGAATGAAATTGATCGATCTACAAAACCTTGTAAAACGACGAGAAGTTGCCGATATACTATAATTGTTAGCCGGTGCAATTGACTCCCCTTCCCAAATTGTGCTTGTTAACACCAATCCACGTAACCTCCTCACTCTTCCGTGTGGCTCTCCACCGCACAAACCACGGCTACTTTGAGCTTATGTCAAGAATGCTGCGCACAGTCAAAAGCTCTTTTGACTTCCATCTCTCGAAAGTTCGCCAAACCGTTCCCCTCCATTCTCTTAGTTTAAGTTCCTTTGTTTGTTTTAAGTGCTATGGGCTTTGGGGTGCACCCCGGTTCTTATGATGATAATTCGTAAAATACAGCCACCGCCGATGAAGTGGAACTTAGAGGAATTACTTGAAATAATTCCTTTTATGCCTGAACGACTTTATTCCATCAGGGATTTTCACTTATTTCGGCCTGAAGGGCTCGATGCATGATAAGCTTGCTGTACCGATTATCTTAGACCTCCCTACGTTACTCGAACTGAGAGGAGACTTTCCAGTTTTTAAGTAGACCTAGATGAAAGGTTTGGGCTACGACTACCTTTAGAGACTACTTTCGCAAATGTCTTCGGATTAATGAGGATAACGAGGGCCGTTAAAACAATCTACGAATTTATTCAATGCAATGAGTTCGGCGGCCCTCTTTAAATAATATCAACGACAGTCGTACAATTTCTCTAGCTAAGTCAGACCATGTGCCATCGAACGGAACAAGTGATAATCGAATAGGATATGGCGGGTGGGGTAGGACTTCCCAATTGAGCGTTTCCAGGTAGGTTTTTAATAGGTTGGCTTCAAATCATAAGGAAACCAAGTTCCTTGTTTTTGAATCAATCCCAATGCATGCAGTCGCTTGGAAATGGCGGGTAACTACAAATGCTGACCTAAGCTGTTTTCGGCACGGATTCACATCGAGCTATGCCTCCAATACTGTGTCTTCGGAGGATTTTGGCCTTCCTTCACGCGAACGGTCGTCAACATCGAAATCAACGTCTTTAAAACGACGGAACCAATTATTTTTCTCTAAGTGCAGTGCGGATTCATGCAGATGGCTGGAGCCATCTATTGACAAACAAAGCGAACTTAATTACGTACCTTATTTAATATTTTTTCTAAATTTTTTTTCTACTTATTCATTTTAATTAAGGAGACTGCTCTTTGTCACTTCCCTCGTGCTTTACTCATGCATTTTGCTCAAGAATATTTAATGAAGCACTTTTCCAATAAGCTTTTCCTTTTTTTTAGTTTGGTGAGAGAACTATTTGATAGGTTGTTCTTCTCCCTCCTGGTCTTAATCGTTTCAAAGCTGCTTAAAATGCTGCTTGCTTGCCTACGAACATGATAAGATTTTCATAACAATTACAGAAAGACTGCCTCCAGGACGTTTTTTATATAATTTTTTCTATATCTGTTCGTAGTCTCATCGATATCCTGGAGTGTGGCCCCTTTCTTTTTCGCACAATCATTTTTGTTAACCCCCGTCAAGTTGTGTAGTCTTCCCTTGCCAAAAGTCTTTCGACTTTCCAAACATAAGCTGCACAAAAAAAAATATTGCAGCGATTGCAAGACGCACTCCTGTCATTGCTTATAAGCAAGTGTTTCGTTTCAGTTTTCACTGTTCGTCCATCAACCAAAGTTTCTTTTATTCTCATGACGTGTGCAGCCCCTTCATTCATTGACATGCCGTTCAATCCCCTGCCCGTGCGGCCGGGCATTAAGACCTTGCTTTTGGTTGCCGCAAAGACCTCACGTCAGAGGCCGCTAACTGTTGCCATTTTGTGGGGAGTATTAGTTCCGACCTCTCCACCTAAGAGGTACTCAAGAGTGATTTTGACCTCATACTTCGGACAGTCTCCTAAGGCTTCATCGAGTGTACGTAGAATTCCACTCTCAAAGACTCTTCGTCGCTGAGGGATTGTGCACATAAGAAGCTGACAAAGCTCAATTTATCCTCAATGCGGATGAAAGCCATGTGGTGACATTTGAAAAGGCTCTTAGTGTGAAGAGTGCAAGGAGCCAGCCCACTTGTATTTCATTGCCAGTGAGTTAGCTGATCACTAGCCTAGTCTGGCATTTTTTCGCGGCTCCCGCTTATGGGTGCATTCCCATCGGGGAGGAATGTCATTGCATTTGAATTTGACTGGATTGAAACTGAAACTGAACTGAAACAGGGTCAAATCAGAGATAAAAACTGAATCACACAGATCCTGCCCGATTACTCTTTCGCGTCACTTTCTATTCTCTGAATTCATTTTTGCTTGAGTTTCGTGTAAACCAACCCAGGAAAAGATACTTTTCACTAATCTAATATCGTATCATTAATCTGTATGTCCCTCCTTACGAGTATGGCAGTGAATTGCCATCGTCTATAAAACTGCAGAGCTGCCGTTCGAACCCGCCCCGAGGTGAAATGACTCTAATCTTTTGGATGAAATTGCTTTTGGTCTGCTTAGAGTGACACCTCCCAGGAATGTAATTTATGGTTTTAATTGCAACGTACGCTGCTACGATCCTACAGATAAATATACTCACTACAGTGGCAACGGTGTGGAAAAGTCATTGTTCCGGTTTTGAGCAGCGCGAGGCAAGTCGCTGCTGGCGCAACATTCGTCGCCTTAGCCGCGTTCCAGCGTTTCTGGAAATTGCTCACTTTTTTTCATCCTCAACCATTTTCGCTGTCAGGTTAGTGAAACAAATTACTTCATTGTTATCACCATCGGTCTGATTTATGTTCGGGCACAATCCCTATGTGGCTTGGTGGACGGCGGCGGCGGTATCTCGACTTGGGCTTAAGTGCTGGGAAATTAGCTGTGATTAATAATTTTAAATTGTCAGTCTATTAAAACATTTCCGGTTATTAATAATGGATATAAATCTTATGGAGGGAACACATGGCTGGACCGCTGTTTGACTTGCTGATGCAAGTGCATGAATAATGGGACGCGGCAACGAGAGATGATAATGTGTGAAGCGATTATGATGAGAACATTGCCATTCACTTGACCGATGGTGTCAGAAATCTTGATTGTGTTTTCCTGCCTCGTTTTTTAACCAATATTTTTGAAGTGAAACGAAAAAGCGACAGTATGATTGGAGCAGAGTTGTTATCGCAAATAGATTCAAGATTGAAGAAAATTACCGGTAATTTTCAAGTGAATTTTGGAGGATTAGATAAAATCTTGATCGGTGATCTACTCCAACCACCGCCGGTTCACCCTTCTCCGATTTACAATTAGTGATGGGCAGCTCTTAGACGAGCACGAGCTGCAATTAATTGAATCACGGTTCTACTCTGAAGAAGAAGTTGAGACAATTTGTTTTCTTCCATTCACAAATAGTCTAATTTGTATTTTTTCGCAAAACTTAACCTAGCTTTCGAAAATTTGTCTTTCGTTCAATCGTTCCCGTATGGAGCTTAGGGACTTTAACTCCAAACACTCTTTCTGGGGTTCAAAATGTAATTCCACGAGAGGCAGACTACTCTACAAAGTCAGCATGCAATGTGGAGTAGATTTCTTTTCTACAGGAAGGCCAACGTTTTGGCCAACCGATTTAAATAAAATTCCTGATCTCGTGGACTTTTTTTTATCGCAAAAGGAATCCCGAGACATCAGCAGAACGTTGAAAAATGCCTCTCTGTTAAGATCACTCGGCGGTTATTTTGAAGTTGAGTTGAAGTTGAGTGGCGAAAAAAGATACGACCAATTGGGACGCAAGGAAAACGTTCTTCTGAATATTTCTTTTACAACTCCACTGGAAATAGAAGACGAAATCAACAAACTCGTAAAAACTATACAAAGCTCTGCATGGAATAAAACTTCGTTCCAAAAGGATATAGTAAGGAACGGTGAAGCAGTGTTAAAATCGAAGAGCTTATAGGTGAGAAGACGAGAGCCCATAGGCGATGGTCAAGGTTTCCAGCTCCACCGGAAAAATCATACTTTATTCACCTTTCCAACAAGTTGAAGCATGTTCTTCAAGATTTTATGAGACGCGAGACTTCCGCTTACCTCGAAGGTTTGACTGCGGATATGAATTTAAACTACTCGTTATGGGAAGCCGTTAAGTCCATTAAAAGACACGTTATGCACTCGGCGCCAAAAAAGAGCTACCGGCGAATGGAAAAAAGAAGATAAAGAGAAAGCGAATCTCTTTGCAGATCATTTAGAAGACACGTTTTAACCATTTGACGGACAACCATTGGCCGAAGGTTCCAACGCCAATACGGACCGGACAACTTGAAAATGAAAACGGTAACACTACTCGAATTTCGACAGACCATAAGGAAATTAAAAAATAACAATGCTCTGGGATACGACCTTATTAATGGTGCAATTTTAAATGAGCTGCCTAAAAAATCTTTAGCCAAGATTTTGTACATCGTAAATGGTTGCGTGAGAACTTTATACGTCGCAAGAAAATGGAAAGGCGCAGCAGTCATAATGGTTTCGAAACCCGGACAAATAATCTTATAGACCAATTTCGCTCCTGCCGATTATATCCAATTTTTTTGAAAGACTTTTGCTTAAATGATTGCAACCGTTAATTGAAGTAAGACGATTAATACCGGACCACCAGTTTGGTTTAAGAGTCAAGCATTCCACAATCAATCAGATCTATCGAATAACAAACGTAATTCAAATAGCCAAAGTAAGGGAAAAGATTTGCTTAAGTGGATTTCTAGACGTATCGCAAGCCTTCGTCTCGGTATGGCACGATGGACTTAAGTATAAACTAAGGCTCATCTTATCGGAGAAGTTGTTTAGAACACTAGAAAGCTGTCTCTTAAACAGACTTTTCCGTGTTAAATACGGAATCAGAATTCAACTAAATTCAAGCCGGTGTTCCCCAAGGTAGTGATATGGGTCCGATACGAGAGACATGCCACAAATTGAAGAAATAGACATTGCCACGTTCGCGGACTAAACGGCCGTCCTCGCAATGGATGATACAGTCGAATCATCAACGCGAAAACTACATCTGTGTTTCGAAAAATATGTGAGCGGATGAAGACTTAGCGAATCATTTTGAATGAGACCAAATCAACACATGTTAATTTTACGTACAGGAATGTATACAATAAAGCTCTGTTTTTAAACTCTGTTCAAATACCGTATGCAAACGAGGCAAAATATTTTGGGATGGCTTTTGACACGAAACTAATGTGGAAATCACACTTTAAAAAACGTACACCCCGCAAATTCAATTAAAAAATGTAATGTTGCTGTCAAACTAATGTACCCTTTTATTTACAGAAAAACGCGATTATCAGTTGAAAATAAACTGATAATCTTTGTGGTAGTATTTCAAGCAATTCTTTTGTATGGTTGAACAGTATGGTGTCATTGTGCTAAATGTTATGTGAAGAAATTACAAGTAACGCAAAACAAGTTACTAAAAATGATGCTATCTCTTCCTTGGTATTATTCCACGACAGAGTTTTATAAGAATTGATCTCTAATAGAGTACAGAAATTCAACGAAACGTTTCTTATAAGATGTGATTTTTCCGAACACCCCCGATTTAACCAACTTAATGTTTTTTTTCTTGTTTTTGTTAAAAGTTATCTCACATTTGATTGATTTGATTGATTTATTGATTGATTGATTTTTACAACAACATTTATAATAGTCTCTGAGTAATCTTTTATGAATAAATGTGAATTTTTACAATAAAATGATTTATGTTGAAATTGAAAATAGAAATAAAATTGTTGAGTAAGATTAAGTTAAGTTAAGTTGAGAAGCTTAGTTTTTCATATAAGTACTGAGGTTGTTTGCTGGTTATGATTTTGTGTAGATACTTGAGAGTGCAGTAGTCAAGGTACTTGTCGAGTGAACATCCAAGAATAACTTTCGCATACGTCGACACATGATCATATTGTTTTAAGCCGAAGACGTAGCGGGCAATATTATTGAAGGCAACATTAAGCTTGCGTCTAGTGAGTGCATTATGGCAACAACAAATTTCGCAGCCATATGTTATCAATGGAATGAGCAAAGACTTAACTAGCCTTGTGTTATGTGGAGTGAAGCTTTGAGTAAGAGAGAGGCTCCTGAGGCATCCATAAATTTTCCCGATTATGGAACGCACATGGTCATCCCAGCGCAGACTCGTGTTGAACCAAACTCCAAGGTTTTTAACTTTATCCAGCAACTCAATAGGAGCATTACCAAGGTAGATTGTGGGGAAGCTGCTGGTGTTAATACCATTTCTATTTATGACTAAACATTAAGTTTTTTCCGGATTGAGCCGTAAGCAGTTTTCTTGAGCCCACCTAAAAATCTTTTGTAGGTCTTCGTTGGTCATTTGACTGCTGCATCTTCAATTTGTTCAAGGGCAAAACTAAAGTACACTTGAACATCGTCCGCAAACATGTGAAACTTGGAATATTTTATTACCTTTGGTAGGTACTTTATAAAAATTGTAAAGAGCAAGGGTACCAAAATGGATCCTTGAGGAACACCTGCTAAGCTAAGACTGCTTGTTTTCTTCCAGACAGGTACGAATAAATAAAGTTTGCAGCTGATGAGGAGAAATTGTACAAAGTTGAAAGCTTAGAGACAAGTAGCTCATGATTTACCGTATCAAAGGCCTTGGAAAAGTCTAAAAGTGTCAGGAAAGTAATTAAGCTTTTATCCATTGCAGATCGTATGTCATCTGTTACTTTAAGCAATGCCGAAGTGCAGCTGTGGTACCGTCTGAAGCCAGATTGATGTACGTTTAGCAGGTTTTCGCGCCGAAAAAAGTCTGACATTTGGTTTTTGATAGACTTTTCCAACGCCTTTGATAGGTAAGACAAAATAGCGATAGGTCTGAAATCAGCGGGTGAGTTAATTGGTGCTTTCTTTTTGAGAACTGGAATGATCTTTGCGACTTTCCAGGCACACGGAAAGGTAGATGTCATAATGATGTTATTAAATATGTAAGTAATGACTGGCAGAAGGTATGACAGGATTATTTTTAAGAAGAGAGGATGAACTCCATCAAGACCGACAGCTATTGATTTTATCTTAAATACTGCCTTAACAACATCAGTTTGCTCGACCCTGCAAAATTCAAAGGAGTGGCTCCTGTATGGTCTATATGCATACACATATCCTTATTTGTTAATCTATTTATTTATCCCTTTATTTATTGATTTTATTGCTTTTCCTCACTTATTTATAAATTCTTCTATTTATTTATTTATTTATCTATCCATTTATTTATTTATTAATTTATTTATTATTTATTTATTATTATTATTAATTTATTTATGTATGTTTATATTTATTTATATTATTATTTTTTTTTTATTTCTTATCTGAAATACTTAGTATAATAACCTTGTGATACTTTTTTTTCTCGAAATGGTGTGTTTTACTCGAACTTTCCCTCTAGCATATGACTCATACACCTATTTTTTTTATAGCTTATTGTCTTAAATTTTTTCAGTTGAAAGATATGGTATATTATCGTATCTTTGTATTATAAATTGTAGCAGACCTATAAAATTGTAATTATTGTACGAAATAAATATACAAACTTAAATACCTAAACCTAAATGGACGTACGGTATACAACTATGATATATAAGAATTGATATATTAGTAATAGCAACATTCACTGAGATTTGGGAGTTGCTTCCGTGTCGGTTCAAGCAACAAACTGTTCTCAAAAGCTTCATTCAAGCGATGAACTACAGAAAATGAAACTAAGTCGGAGTCTAGAGGACATGGGAGGTTTTTTAGTGAGTAAGAATCTGCCTATGAAGGTTTCTACCTACCCATGAAAAAAAAATACATACATCGAAGTTGAGCCCAAATTCCCAACTGCAGTACACTGCATCATCCATTAGCAAAGTCGTTATTTTGTTTTCCAAAGATCTAAAACAAAAAAATAACATTAGGGAACTTTTGCCAAGAATCGAATTAAAGCAAGGGAAATAAACTTTTCTTCACTTCATTGAATGTGTGGATCTTGTTTTTGTCTGCCATTACACCCACCACATGTCAAATAAATAGCCCCCAACTGTCAGTGACAAAATATGTACAACTTAACTCAACAATTCCGTCGATGCGTCTCGAAATGCATGACACAAACAAAGATTTGCCTCGCAGCCGACACTGTCTCATAATCCTTATTTATTATTTGCTGGTGGATACATGCCATCGGAATTCTAAAATAAAATTAATTAAAAAAAAACGACAGCAGGCAAATGTCATCACTCAGATGGTGCGGGCGCGACAGCTAATTTCACGGTGCTTCACAATTTGCCCGGACGGCACAGCGTGCCATCGCACAGCTTTAATTAATTCTTCACAGGAGCTTAGTGATTTTGTTGCCGTTTTATAGTTGTGTGTAGACTTTGTTAGACGATTTATTGTCAAATATGTTATGTCAATGTACATACATATGTCATAGAATTTACGGCGGCGGCGGCGGCTTACTATTCAGTAGCGAATGGATGGCAAATTAATGTTTCATGAATGGCTCATTTCCAAAGCCACCCACTTCTGTCTAGAACGTTGCCAAGATGATCGCCAAATGATCTGTCAAGTCTCTAACAAAGGGGTGCTGACTCGAAATTTATATTTTCCTTGTTTTTTTTTTTTTTTGAGTCGCAGTTCGTTTTGATGGTTAAAAATAATTCTTGTGATGAATTTAATTGTGCATAACTCACTCAAGTGGAATTATTATGTGCTAAGCGTTTGATTTTAATGATGACAATTTCGTTTTTCGTTTTGCGAATTTAATCTTCCTTGTGTGTCAGATGTTAATTTATATGAATGGAATTTTTATTTCGTCTGGCCAAAGTCATAGAACTCATGGATGCAGTTAAAAACTCGACAAAAAAAAAAACACTGAGTTAATCATTTCGAATATTAAATTTAATTAAATGTCAGAGAACTGTCTTAGAACTACTTAAATCGTGTAAATTTAAAACAAAAAAACAAAATTAAATGTCTTCAAGCCTTGATGACCGCATTCGACCTGTGCGCTCAACAGAGAATATTGTAGCCAAAAGAATACGGCTATAATACTCGCAGTCGCACAAGCCTGAAGTGAAATTTAGGATTTCAGATTACTTCTTTACTTGTTTTCAAGGTTCAGGCCTCAAAATAATCAAACACTTTGTTATCTCTTTTCGATTTGGGCTTTAGTGCAGCTCGAAGTGTAGTCATACAAAATCTTATTTTTCAAAAAATTGTGAATGCTTTGAGTGCTTTGAATGCATTTTTCTTCCAAGACATCAATGAAAGACATCGAAACCGATGCAGATATATAGCTAGAGATTGGAAGAGGTGTTTTTCCAGCTAGGTCAACCTAAGTCTTGAGCTCACAAGGCATTAAAAAATCTATTTATTAATCATCAGCGTCGCAACGGAGCTCGTGAACTCTGCAACCTGTGCCATGATCTAGATCTAGTCGGGTAGTCGGGAAGAATCGTTCGGCCACATTGAGCGAATAGAAAACGATACTCTTGTGAAGAATGTTTTTGAATGAAGGGAAGACAACATCCCCGGCTTAAAGACTACGCTGAGTTCCCGGCATCGTGAAGTATGGAAAAAAGCTCTAGGTTATGCTCAGTTCCTCCAAGGATCTATGGTAATTGAGTGAATACATATATTCTACTGTTTAAAGAGCCGCGAGGCACTTTCTTATTTTGACTTATTAAAAAAAATTGAATCAATCACAAAAATCATACGATACTTACCTAATTATAATCCTAAACCTATCCTTAATATCTTTGAAGCCGGCTAGGCATTTACGAACAATTTCTTAAAAGCAAAAGTGTCAGATCAATGACCAATAAGACAACTACGAAGCATCCTCTCCTTCATTTAACCAACAAAGTCACGTACTGATACCGCCTTACTGTAACGAAGATTCTCCTCTCAGCTGCGAGCGACATCTCCATTCGAGCAACATGGAAGATTAACGAAATTGCATTTCTATCCTGAATCAGGCCGTTAATGTCAAAATAGATGAAAGCCTTTTGTGGGATAAAGCCGTTAAGGCGCACTGTCTCGTCTCGGAGAACAGGTTATTGCTCTTGCAACGTTTCACCGAAAGAGTTTAGTAAGAAAGTTATCCACTCGGATTAGGTTGGCCCCATTGTACAGGACCTCATTAGACTAGATTTTTTTGTTTTGAGATTTTGGAGTTCTATACAAATGGAGACAAACCCTTAGACATATTCTCTCGAATACTCGAATATTTGCCATCAAGCTTGCTCCCACGTTGAACCACACCGGACATCCATTTGCAAGCACATTCCGAATGAGGGCCATGTAGCAGACCACCTTTACCTTGGCATCGAGTTGGCTGCTGTGAAACAGTCTCTTTATCTTGGCAGAGGCCGCTTTGGCTCTGGCTGGAACAGATGGTGTTAACAACTCTCCATTCCTCTTTAACATTCCCTCTACAATTCTGAAACTTGGTTGAGTAATAAAGATCGCGACTAGATTTGACTTCTCTTTGAACCTCGTTGGTTAACTTGAGGTAATAATCCCTCAGTCTGTGATTAAAAGGGTATCGTTTGCATTTTTTTCTCAACGAGTTTTTTTTATTTATTTTTCTAAGTAATTTTTTGGCTTATCCATGGTCTAATACGCTTTGAGTTTGAATTGTTTGTGGTTATAGAGAACTCTTGAACTGAGTTAATACAAATGCTAAGTACAATCATATTATGGTCAGAAATTCTAGTCATAAACTGTACAATTAAGACTATTTTTAAAATTTTTATGTCATTAAATTCAATTTATTTATTAAAACAGTGCACAGAAATACAGACATTGTCTATATTTTTACTGCATATAATAATGCGGGTGTATAGTATAAAAGTGTTATATGTTCTCATAAAATAACATATAGAAAAACAAAAGTAATACAAAAATTTTAAAAATTCAAATTACAAATATATGATTTCAAGGTTTGAATAGATTTGAAAATGACTCAAGGAGAATTGGATAGTTATAAAGGAGTTTCTTGTTCTTCTTTTACTTCCAGTATTAGTTAAAGTCAGAAATGTAGCAGCAAATTATTTTCTTAAAGTGATTACCATTAAAAATTGTTCTAAAATGCATTTGACGGGAATTTTATTGACAGCATAAACAATAAACAGTCTAGAGGAATTTAAATATTTGTGATTCGGTATAATTAGGGCATGAATTCTTTAGTAAGATAAGTGTGCTGTATAAGGGTACAACCTAGTAGTCTTCCAGTCTTTCAGATACCCAACCTTTGCATATGTAATACTGTGAAGAATAAGAGATTTTACAAGTTTGCTCCTTGTTACCGTTGGAGTGAAGTTGGCTGTCAGCAACATAAATTCCATAAATTCTGCCGACGGCAATACTATTGTGATCGTTACCGGAGAGATTCTAGATAGTCTAGTCCATCATCAGAAAGACACACATCGGGTAAAATGCTGAAATGGAATGTTCTATGGGCCAATGGAATAACTTTTGATTTGACAGGATTTATCAGCAATCCATTCACTTGAGTCCAGTGATGTAAATCTTTAATTCAATGGATAGTACGATATACCATGATAGTAATAGTTTTAATAGCGAAGTGGTAGCACCCAGTACCCACAATTTAGGAACCCGGTCAACCTGTCAAGTGTGAGTTAATCGACCGCCATTTAATTAAGTTAATCGAGTCCAGTGATGTATTTTAGCTTAGCCACCGTTTATCAGTGAAACAAGTTCCTATAGGTCGAGTTTAGTACAACTGAGAATCATCTGCATAAAGATGGATGGAACAGATAAAGCATGTTAAAATTATGTCATTAATAAATATGCAGAAAAAGAGAGGTCCCAAAATGGATCCCTTTGGTACACCCTGCTTGATAAGCTCTTTGAGTTCTATTCGGCAGAAGCACCTCGTTTCACCTTATTAAACGCCTTTGCAAAATTCAGCAAGCAAAGAAGTGTTATGTATCCTTTGTTGTAGTCCCGTCTTATGTCCTCAATGGCGTTTGCCATAGCTGTCAAGTAACTAGAAAAAAATATGGTCAATACAGTTGAAACGCGAGTTGGATCTTTGACTATATGTACTTTTCAAATCATTAAATATGTGAACTGAAGCCCGATCCTATATCCGGCAAAATGACTCTGCAATACCCAATGAGGTTCACTTATCTACAAATGTATTGTGTTATTTTGCTATCTATCAGTTTCAAATCGAAGCCGAGGTATCGCAAGATTTTGGACCCGACTCGAAGCTGCTCTTCATCCCCGTGATAGTCCAATCAATTCTCATAGCGATCTTTTCTTGGACATATGAGAAACTCGCTACATTTCTAACCGATTTGGAAAACCATCGTCACCGAGTTAACAGACTTATGCTCTTCGAGTTTGTCAATAATTTCTTTCTGCGAGACTTAAAACAATTTAAATACCAGCTTATGATGCACTTGTTTATCTTTCAGATCGTGTGTATGGCGCAGGAGATCGGTATCCCCTTGTTGGCTGTTATCCGACAAAAATTTACTAAGTACATTTCTAAAGAAACGGAAGATACCAAGAAGGATACCATCATCGATTTACCATGCTATGAGCAGAGTTTCTATGAAGCCGGTCTTGATGAATACCAAAGTACGTATACCTGCAGATGTGTATACAATTTGGTTACGTTGTCCTATTCGCCGCTGTGGCACCATTCTCAGCCTTGGGAGCTCTTGTCAACAACACCTTTGCCTTGCATATAGAACTATTCAAGCAATGCAACGACCATTTGCTCATCGTGTCAAAAATATCGGAGCCTGGCAATCAGCCTTCGAACTAATCTCAGTCTTGGTGATATTTAGTAATTGCGGCCTGCTGTATCTACAGCCAACAGTCAGAGACTTTGTTGCGAATCTCTTTCCGAACATCCCGAATCTCTCGTTTATCATTTTTGAGCATCTTTTGCTCGGCCTTAAGTTCTTGATCCACAAAGTTATTCACGAACGACCTCGCTGGGTGAAAATGCTCAAGTCGGATTATGAATCAAGCCTGGGCTTTAAGGACTTGAGGAAACTTTAATCTGCCTTCAAGATTGACAAAATGGAGGACTGAAAAGGATGTCATTGTTTTTGCCAAATTAAACGGATCCCGCCCGTTCTGAAACTCATCTCAAACTAATCTTTTTTTTGTGTTTTTTGTCTGTTGTACATAGTAAACATGTTTTTCGTTTGTGATCTTAGCACCAAAGTGATGTGATTGTTTACTAATCTTTTTCTGGACATTGGAATTAATGTGCTTTTATACGCAGTGCCTTCAGTGTGTTTCATTTGATTTTTTTTTAAATATCTGCGTAAAACTATCAGATTGATTTAAAAAAATAATTTTGATATCACCCAAAACAATCTAATTTTTGCTTTTGTCACTCTCAGTAGCATTTCTGTCATATATAAAAATATCTTTGCTAACTTCCTGGAGTCTATATAAGCACATCGAAGTATAGTTTTCATTTTGGAATTCGAGGGACAACTTTAAAGCATTGACACTTAAGATATTAATTTTAGAAAAATTACACCAGCCTAAATTTCACTCAAAACGATTAAAACAGGTAGTTTTTCGAGCAAGTTGATATGAGCTTAAAGTACTGAAAATTTGTTTTCTTATTCTTTTAATATTTTGACGTAGATAAGTTGCAACATTGTAACAAGTCAGAATGTATCATACGTCTTGACAATTACATACAATGGAAGGTATGCAAGGAACAGAATTCATATTTTTTTATAATCAGCAGTACAATTAATTCGTATTACGTTATCAACCTCTTTAGGAATTGACGAGTCCGATAATTTAAGCTGGCGTTGATGAACATCTTCGTTTCACTTCAAAGTTGAGAAGAGTTTTCGTAAGCTGTTTTTTCTTCTCTTTTTGTGTTCTCATTATTTGCAAGTCTCAAATGAAGAATATTAGTTTAGCTTTGAGTGTCATAGTTCTGTTTAAATCAATAATTTTTTTAAGGAGAGATTACCCCGACTAAACCTCTTCTCTCTTATCAAGGAAATGACAGATCTCATGTTTTCTATGTCCGAATGAGGTAACGTGTTTCTTCCGCATCCCTGACACCTCAATAGTTCACGATGTGGGTGTTCGTTTTAATCAAGCAAGCACCGTTCCAGCTATCATCCTTGTGATGATCGATCGTGGTCCTCACAGTGGAGAAGTGAATTAATTCTTGTCACGACACACCTAACTCACACATGCACATGTGTGTCACTTCACGCCAAATTTATTTGCCACTCATTCGGTCTCTTATGCAAACCACCTATGTCAATCCCTTGGAGGAGGATGTGTCTTAAGTAGCCAAGTCCGGGCATACTCCGAAGGCGGAACATGCCTGTTCTCGAGCCAGAAGACAGACAAATGATCTTGTTACACTGATCGCAATCTCCAATGTTGGCCTGTGTGCCTTCCTTACTCTGCGGTAGCACTTTGGCTAGTAATTCGCTAAGAACGACACGAAATGTATCCCATAAATTTAGCGCTCCCCGACTGCGGAAAATGTGACAACATAACGACTAAAATGGAAATTGTGTGTGCTTTGTGGCATCACGTCGACGGTGTTCCGCGAGCATACTGATCACCTGGCGGAACAAACTGATGTACTCTTCATTTTCAGATGGAGGTAGCATGTTCTTTTCGCCCGCAAGTTATACCGATGTTCGTTGGAATAGATTTGTATGCAAATGAAGAGCAAATGTTTGTTGTGTGCATCTTTGGAATTGAATTCTAATAAACGAATACCAAGGTGGTCACGGCGGCAAAAGGCAAGGAATGCACGCCAGTCGTGTCTTCAGTTAAATTGTTATTAGAATTGTTAAAGAGGTGTTATGGATGAGCCCAAATCAAATAGGGCGATCATAAAGTGAAAACGAGCACATTAAGTTGAATAGTTTATTTAACAAAGCCATTGGGTAGACTTAAAGACTAAGCAAGCAGCTGTTGAAAGGTTGAGGAAAATTTTATTTTAATATTGACAATCGGATTCACATGTCTATTCGGAAAAAGGCGATTTTTGTCTCTAACTTTTTTCTCGATATTTTCCTCAAATAAAGGTTTTTTTTCTCAAATTTGCTATATTTGCGCGCATTTTGAGGCCTCTGTGAGGATCACATTCTCAGTTTTTATAAAACCCAAATTTATGAAAAAAGTGAATTTTAAAACCCTGGGCTATAGTCCACGAAATATTGTGAAAAAGGCGATTTTTGCTTCTAACTTTTTTCTCGATATCTTCCTCAAATAAAGGTTGTTTTTCTCAAATTTACTATATTTGCGCTCAGTTTGAGGCCTCTGTGAGGATCACATATTCAGTTTTTATAAAACCAAAATTTATGAAAAAAGTGAATTTTAAAATCCTGGGCTATAGTCCACGAAATATTGTGGAAAAAGGCGATTTTTGATTCGGACGTTTTTTCTCGATATTTTCCTCAAATAAAGGTTGTTTTTCTCAAATTTACTATATTTGCGCTCAGTTTGAGGCCTCTGTGAGGATCACATACTCAGTTTTTATAAAACCCAAATTTATGAAAAAAGTGAATTTTAAAATCCTGGGCTATAGTCCACGAAATATTGTGAAAAAAGGTGATTTTTGCTTCTAACTTTTTTCTCGATATTTTCCTCATATAAAGGATGTTTTTCTCAAATTTACTATATTTGCGCTCAGTTTGAGGCCTCTGTGAGGATCACATATTCAGTTTTTATAAAACCAAAATTTATGAAAAAAGTGAATTTTAAAATCCTGGGCTATAGTCCACGAAATATTGTGGAAAAAGGCGATTTTTGATTCGGACGTTTTTTCTCGATATTTTCCTCAAATAAAGGTTGTTTTTCTCAAATTTACTATATTTGCGCTCAGTTTGAGGCCTCTGTGAGGATCACATACTCAGTTTTTATAAAACCCAAATTTATGAAAAAAGTGAATTTTAAAATCCTGGGCTATAGTCCACGAAATATTGTGAAAAAATGCGATTTTTGCCTCGGAAGTTTTTCTCGATATTTTCCTCAAATAAAGGTTGTTTTTCTCAAATTTGCTATATTTGCGCTCAGTTTGAAGCCTCTGTGAGGATCACATACTCAGTTTTTATAAAACCCAAATTTATGAAAAAAGTGAATTTTAAAATCCTGGGCTATAGTCCACGAAATATTGTGAAAAAATGCGATTTTTGCCTCGGAAGTTTTTCTCGATATTTTCCTCAAATAAAGGTTGTTTTTCTCAAATTTGCTATATTTGCGCTCAGTTTGAAGCCTCTGTGAGGATCACATACTCAGTTTTTATAAAACCCAAATTTATGAAAAAAGTGAATTTTAAAATCCTGGGCTATAGTCCACGAAATATTGTGAAAAAAGGTGATTTTTGCTTCTAACTTTTTTCTCGATACTTTCCTCAAATAAAGGTTGTTTTTCTCAAATTTACTATACTTGCGCTCAGTTTGAAGCCTCTGTGAGGATCACATACTCAGTTTTTATAAAACCCAAATTTATGAAAAAAGTGAATTTTAAAATCCTGGGCTATAGTCCACGAAATATTGTGAAAAAATGCGATTTTTGCCTCGGAAGTTTTTCTCGATATTTTCCTCAAATAAAGGTTGTTTTTCTCAAATTTGCTATATTTGCGCTCAGTTTGAGGCCTCTGTGAGGATCACATACTCAGTTTTTATAAAACCCAAATTTATGAAAAAAGTGAAGTTTTAAATCCTGGGCTATAGTCCACGAAATTTTGTGAAACAAGGCGATTTTTGCCTCGGACGTTTTTTCTCGATATTTTCCTCAAATAAAGGTTGTTTTTCTCAAATTAACTATATTTGCGCACAGTTTGAGGCCTCTGTGAGGATCACATACTCAGTTTTTATAAAACCCAAATTTATGAAAAAAGTGAATTTTAAAATCCTGGGCTATAGTCCACGAAATATTGTGAAAAAAGGCGATTTTTGCTTCTAACTTTTTTCTCGATATTTTCCTCAAATAAAAGTTGTTTATGAAAAAAGTGAATTTTAAAATCCTGGGCTATAGTCCACGAAATATTGTGAAAAAAGGCGATTTTTGCTTGTAACTTTTTTCTCGATATTTTCCTCAAATAAAGGTTATTTTTCTCAAATTTACTATATCTGCGCTCAGTTTGAGGGCTCTGTGAGGATCACATATTCAGTTTTTATAAAACCCAAATTTATGAAAAAAGTGAATTTTAAAATCCTGGGCTATAGTCCACGAAATATTGTGAAAAAAGGCGATTTTTGCTTGTAACTTTTTTCTCGATATTTTCCTCAAATAAAGGTTGTTTTTCTCAAATTTACTATATTTGCGCTCAGTTTGAGGCCTCTGTGAGGATCACATACCCAGTTTTTATGAAAATCTTTTTAATAAAATCGCGAAAAAAGTGAATTTTAAAATCCTGTAGTCCACGAAATATTGTGAAATATTGTGAAAAAAGGCGATTTTTGCTTCTAACATTTTTCTCGATATTTTCCTCAAATAAAGGTTGTTTTTCTCAAATTTACTATATTTGCGCTCAGTTTGAGGCCTCTGTGAGGATCACATATTCAGTTTTTATAAAACCCAAATTTATGAAAAAAGTGAATTTTAAAATCCTGGGCTATAGTCCACGAAATATTGTGAAAAAAGGCGATTTTTGCTTCTAACTTTTTTCTCGATATTTTCCTCAAATAAAGGTTATTTTTCTCAAATTTACTATATCTGCGCTCAGTTTGAGGGCTCTGTGAGGATCACATATTCAGTTTTTATAAAACCCAAATTTATGAAAAAAGTGAATTTTAAAATCCTGGGCTATAGTCCACGAAATATTGTAAAAAAAGGCGATTTTTGCTTGTAACTTTTTTCTCGATATTTTCCTCAAATAAAGGTTGTTTTTCTCAAATTTACTATATTTGCGCTCAGTTTGAGGCCTCTGTGAGGATCACATACCCAGTTTTTATGAAAATCTTTTTAATAAAATCGCGAAAAAAGTGAATTTTAAAATCCTGGGCTATATTCCACGAAATATTGTGAAAAAAGGCGATTTTTGCTTCTAACTTTTTTCTCGATATTTTCCTCAAATAAAGGTTGTTTTTCTCAAATTTACTATATTTGCGCTCAGTTTGAGGCCTCTGTGAGGATCACATATTCAGTTTTTATAAAACCAAAATTTATGAAAAAACTGAATTTTAAAATCCTGGGCTATAGTCCACGAAACATTGTGGAAAAAGGCGATTTTTGATTCGGACGTTTTTTCTCGATATTTTCCTCAAATAAAGGTTGTTTTTCTCAAATTTGCTATATTTGCGCTCAGTTTGAGGCCTCTGTGAGGATCACATATTCAGTTTTTATAAAACCCAAATTTATGAAAAAAGTGAATTTTAAAATCCTGGGCTATAGTCAACGAAATATTGTGAAAAAAGGCGATTTTTGCTTCTAACTTTTTTCTCGATATTTTCCTCAAATAAAGGTTATTTTTCTCAAATTTACTATATCTGCGCTCAGTTTGAGGGCTCTGTGAGGATCACATATTCAGTTTTTATAAGACCCAAATTTATGAAAAAAGTGAATTTTAAAATCCTGGGCTATAGTCCACGAAATATTGTGAAAAAAGGCGATTTTTGCTTGTAACTTTTTTCTCGATATTTTCCCCAAATAAAGGTTGTTTTTCTCAAATTTACTATATTTGCGCTCAGTTTGAGGCCTCTGTGAGGATCACATACCCAGTTTTTATGAAAATCTTTTTAATAAAATCGCGAAAAAAGTGAATTTTAAAATCCTGGGCTATAGTCCACGAAATATTGTGAAAAAGGCGATTTTTGCTTCTAACTTTTTTCTCGATATTTTCCTCAAATAAAGGTTGTTTTTCTCAAATTTACTATATTTGCGCTCAGTTTGAGGCCTCTGTGAGGATCAAATACCCAGTTTTTATGAAAATCTTTTTAATAAAATCGCGAAAAAAGTGAATTTTAAAATCCTAGGCTATAGTCCACGAAATATTGTGAAAAAAGGCGATTTTTGCTTCTAACTTTTTTCTCGATATTTTCCTCATATAAAGGTTGTTTTTCTCAAATTTACTATATTTGCGCTCAGTTTGAGGCCTCTGTGAGGATCACATATTCAGTTTTTATAAAACCAAAATTTATGAAGAAAGTGAATTTTAAAATCCTGGGCTATAGTCCACGAAATATTGTGGAATAAGGCGATTTTTGATTCGGACGTTTTTTCTCGATATTTTCCTCAAATAAAGGTTGTTTTTCTCAAATTTGCTATATTTGCGCTCAGTTTGAGGCCTCTGTGAGGATCACTTATTCAGTTTTTATAAAACCCAAATTTATGAAAAAAGTGAATTTTAAAATCCTGGGCTATAGTTCACGAAATATTGTGAAAAAAGGCGATTTTTGCTTCTAACTTTTTTCTCGATATTTTCCTCATATAAAGGTTGTTTTTCTCAAATTTACTATATTTGCGCTCAGTTTGAGGCCTCTGTGAGGATCACATATTCAGTTTTTATGAAAATCTTTTTAATAAAATCGCGAAAAAAGTGACTTTTAAAATCCTGGCCTATAGTCCACGAAATATTGTGAAAAAAGGCGATTTTTGCCTCGGAAGTTTTTTCTCGATATTTTCCTCAAATAAAGGTTGTTTTTCTGCAATTTACTATATTTGCGCTCAGTTTGAGGCCTCTATGAGGATCACATACTCCTTTTTTATAAAACCCAAATTTATGAAAAAAGTGAATTTTAAAATCCTGGGCTATAGTCCACGAAATATTGTGAAAAAGGCGATTTTTGCTTCTAACTTTTTTCTCGATATTTTCCTCAAATAAAGGTTGTTTTTCTCAAATTTGCTATATTTGCGCTCAGTTTGAGGCCTCTGTGAGGATCACATACTCAGTTTTTATAAAACCCAAATTTATGAAAAAAGTGAATTTTAAAATCCTGGGCTATAGTCCACGAAATATTGTGGAAAAAGGCGATTTTTGCCTCGGACGTTTTTTCTCGATATTTTCCTCAAATAAAGGTTGTTTTTCTCAAATTTGCTATATTTGCGCTCAGTTTGAGGCCTCTGTGAGGATCACATACTCAGTTTTTATAAAACCCAAATTTATGAAAAAAGTGAATTTTAAAATCCTGGGCTATAGTCCACGAAATATTGTGAAAAAAGGCGATTTTTGCCTCGGAAGTTTTTTTTCGATATTTTCCTCAAATAAAGGTTGTTTTTCTCAAATTTACTATATCTGCGCTCAGTTTGAGGGCTCTGTGAGGATCACATATTCAGTTTTTATAAAACCCAAATTTATGAAAAAAGTGAAGTTTTAAATCCTGGGCTATAGTCCACGAAATTTTGTGAAACAAGGCGATTTTTGCCTCGGACGTTTTTTCTCGATATTTTCCTCAAATAAAGGTTGTTTTTCTCAAATTAACTATATTTGCGCACAGTTTGAGGCCTCTGTGAGGATCACATACTCAGTTTTTATAAAACCCAAATTTATGAAAAAAGTGAATTTTAAAATCCTGGGCTATAGTCCACGAAATATTGTGAAAAAAGGCGATTTTTGCTTCTAACTTTTTTCTCGATATTTTCCTCAAATAAAAGTTGTTTTTCTCAAATTAACTATATTTGCGCTCAGCTTGAGGCCTCTGTGAGGATCACATACCCAGTTTTTATAAAACCCGAATTAATGAAAAAAGTGAATTTTAAAATCCTGGGCTATAGTCCACGAAATATTGTGAAAAAAGGCGATTTTTGCTTCTAACTTTTTTCTCTATATTTTCCTCAAATAAAGGTTATTTTTCTCAAATTTACTATATCTGCGCTCAGTTTGAGGGCTCTGTGAGGATCACATATTCAGTTTTTATAAAACCCAAATTTATGAAAAAAGTGAATTTTAAAATCCTGGGCTATAGTCCACGAAATATTGTGAAAAAAGGCGATTTTTGCTTCTAACTTTTTTCTCGATATTTTCCTCAAATAAAGGTTGTTTTTCTCGAATTTACTATATTTGCGCTCAGTTTGAGGCCTCTGTCAGGATCACATACTCAGTTTTTATAAAACCCAAATTTATGAAAAAAGTGAATTTTAAAATCCTGGGCTATAGTCCACGAAATATTGTGGAAAAAGGCGATTTTTGCCTCGGTCGTTTTTTCTCGATATTTTCCTCAAATAAAGGTTGTTTTTCTCAAATTTGCTATATTTGCGCTCAGTTTGAGACCTCTGTGAGGATCACATACTCAGTTTTTATAAAACCCAAATTTATGAAAAAAGTGAATTTTAAAATCCTGGGCTATAGTCCACGAAAGATGATGAAAAAAGGCGATTTTTGCTTGTAACTTTTTTCTCGATATTTTCCTCAAATAAAGGTTGTTTTTCTCAAATTTGCTATATTTGCGCTCAGTTTGAGGCCTCTGTCAGGATCACATACTCAGTTTTTATAAAACCCAAATTTATGAAAAAAGTGAATTTTAAAATCCTGGGCTATAGTCCACGAAAGATGATGAAAAAAGGCGATTTTTGCTTGTAACTTTTTTCTCGATATTTTCCTCAAATAAAGGTTGTTTTTCTCAAATTTGCTATATTTGCGCTCAGTTTGAGGCCTCTGTGAAGATCACATATTCAGTTTTTATAAAACCCAAATTTATGAAAAAATTGCATTTTAAAATCCTGGGCTATAGTCCACGAAAAATGATGAAAAAAGGCGTTTTTTCTTCTAACTTATTTCTAGATATTTTCCTAAAATAAAGGTTGTTTTCTCAAATTTACTATATTTGCTCTCAGTTTGAGGCCTCTGTGAGGATCACATACCCAGTTTTTATGAAAATCTTTTTAATAAAATCGCGAAAAAAGTGAATTTTAAAATCCTGGGCTATAGTCCACGAAATATTGTGAAAAAAGGCGATTTTTGCTTCTAACTTTTTTCACGATATTTTCCTCAAATAAAGGTTGTTTTTCTCAAATTTGCTATATTTGCGCTCAGTTTGAGGCCTCTGTGAGGATCACATACTCAGTTTTTATAAAACCCAAATTTATGAAAAAATTGCATTTTAAAATCCTGGGCTATAGTCCACGAAAAATGATGAAAAAAGGCGTTTTTTCTTCTAACTTATTTCTAGATATTTTCCTAAAATAAAGGTTGTTTTCTCAAATTCACTATATCTGCGCGAGACCAGGAAAATGTGTTCAGTTATCTATACTTTTAAGCAAATTGGTCAGAAAGTAGAACAATTGAAGACATATAGAGAGTAAAACTTTTAGGTGATTCAACTGCTCCAATGGAAGTGGACAGCTTATTCGGGTGAAAATTTTAGATATTGCTTTTTATATGAAGGAAGCCAGATACTATCCTTGTGCAGTTCAAACCATGGAAAACATCGGTTGTTTTCCAAACAATTGTCCCCAATTTGCTCATTGGATTGGATTCCGGGTAATCAGTCTCTTAATTTAATTTTTAATAAATCGATTTCTTTTTTTTTCATTTTCAAAAAATAATATTCCAAAAGTATTCTCTGAAAATTTTAGACAAATCGGACCATTATTTATACATAGAAATGAATAACTTTGAATGGATTCGAATGCAATGCATAAAAGATAAGTTACTGGAAGCCCTTTTGTTGTACCTTATATTATATTCTATTCTACATATAATTATCCTCCGGATGGACAATGATTTTTTGGTTGGTGATTGAGTTTTTTTATGTATGAATATGTATGAATATATTCATACAGCTATGAAGTGATAATAAAAATTAAGAATCCGTGCATGAAATTAATGAATGTTTGACATCAATTTATGGTTTATGTATGAAATTTTTTTATTAGATATATGAAGATGGACTTAGGTTAAATGCATAGATTCATTGTTCTGTGCATTTTTTTTTTCATCAAATATAAAACAATTGTATATATCTTGTCTTGTGTTATGTATTAATTCTTAAAATATGTGCACATTTTCATTGATTTTTTTTTTAATATTAAGAAAAATGTATGAATTAAGTTTTAAACTGGAAGTAAACGTTGTAAACCAATGTACCTGAATTCTTGAAAATTCATAATATTTTATACGGAATCTGAACGCAAAACATAAAATATTTCTTTTATTTTTCTGAAAGTGCGTTATTATTGCTTTTTCAAATACATATGTTTTTTACATTATTTATTTCTTCAACTTTTCGGTAAGAATATACATTTTCGAAATATTTTTGATTATATTAATGTCATAAAAATGGTTGTCAATAAATTCCCAAAGTTTGAGGATTGGGTAAGGGTACCGTGAATTAAATAAATTAAAAAAATTAAAGCATATAGTATGTCTAAAGCACTTAACAAATTTTTAATCATAAATTTTATGCCTCTTCATACACATAAAAACTGGTGAACGAAGTAAAATTTGTTTCACCTTGAGCGAGTCTAATTGGCATTTGGCTATTAAAAACCCGCTGTGGTTTAGTTTAGTAAGTTTTATTAAAAGAAAATACTATGTTAGGAAAAAAAATTGACCACTTCCATTTTCCGATTTTAGTGTTTTTTGGAGCGTCGAATTTTCTCGTTCTATTTGCATTTAAATCATGTTTTTTTTAATGGTTCCTTCATATTACGTGCAATAATTTTTTCAGTGAACAAGTTCTGCTCACATAAACTTGTTCATCCGGATTTTGATAATAATTAATTAGCCCATATTTTAGTTTTCGATTTGAACAAATGATAAAGGCACTCCTGCTGAATACCTTAAAATAAAATCTTTCATGGAAATTCCAAATGAGTATTCACCAATTCGCCTTTCTCCGAAGCAGTTTAAGAATTCGCATGATGCAGTTTTCGTTTCTCGTTTAAAATCAAAATGGCTGACCACCTGAACTTGGAAAGTGTGCCGGAGCATGACCAACTTATGCCAGGTCTGAAGCCCCCCATACATTACAGTTCAGAAACTTCCAATTGTTGGACAATAATCCACTTAATCCCGCCTTACTATTTCGAATAAATAGTTTATAAGAAAGGCATTATTCTTTGAAAATAGTCCTCGTTCGCAACGAATCATATCCGCTGTATAAATCAGTGGTATTGTACACTGAGGTGGTAAAGGTCCCCTTTTAGCTCTCAAACTCGCGTTCACTGTACCAATCAGCTTTGCGTCTACTTGACAGTTCTATTGCAATTAAACAATCTCTGCAATACTCAGTAAAACGGCTCGATGTAAGCCAGTCCTGAAAGTAATAGGAAAACTTGATTATTTAACTAAAAGAATCATAAAAAAAAACTATTTCGTGACAAACCTCTATAATCAGGCCCATGGAAATACTTACTGAAGTCAGAGAAGAACGCAAGTTTATTGCATCTTTCCGCGCATGAATCTGCGCTGTATTACAATGAATATTAGTTACATCAGTACAATAGTAACGTGTTCTGTCCATTCACACTAATTTTCTTCTTCTAAGTGTGCCGTAAATAACTGAGGGTGTCTTTCTTCAAATATTAAGTCATTAATAATTATATTCTGACGATGACTGATATCGGTAAAAACTGGGAAAATCTGCAAATAACTAAAAGTGGTACAGACCATTATCGCTTTCGGAAGTTTTTGAAAGGTTATTTTGAAGAATCTACAATGGATCATCGAAGAAAATCGTCTTTCCCATGAACATCAATTTGGTTTCAGAATCAAGCATTCGACAATCGACCAGGCTTATAAAGGGGTTTTCCAATAGGGACTTGATAACTTGAACGCACCGAGCAACGTCTGCAAATTATAAAAATTTCGGTAACCGCAACTTTAAGAGCGTTAACTACAATCTTCGGTCGAATTCTCGCTCTAGTAGACAGGCAATAACTTGAGTTTACATATTCGTTGTGTGATGTTGCCGTGTCAGTGAGACAACGGGTTGGTCGAAGTGTCGAAAATATCGCTGTCGTTCAGGTGCCACAAGCCACACAGCACACCTTACAATCGATTTATTGAAAAGTAAGTTGCGACGCCGCCGCTCCCCATTCAGAATTCGTAGCACTAGCCAAGATTCCAAATAAAAAAACCATGGTCAGTATTCACAGCTAACAACCGCCATTTTCAGGACCTCACTCCTTTAAGGAATACATCCCATCCAACCTGAACTTTTCATATCCTAGTTCAATTCCACTATTTATTTGTGGCCCGGGGAAATAACCGCGGACTTAACTTATTACAAGCAACAAACTAAACTTTAAAAAAATTAGTTATTTGG
Organism: Orthonevra nobilis; assembly: GCA_963555765.1. Classification (NCBI taxonomy): domain Eukaryota; kingdom Metazoa; phylum Arthropoda; class Insecta; order Diptera; family Syrphidae; genus Orthonevra; species Orthonevra nobilis. The sequence continues at coordinate 71,342,040 of OY743226.1, read as the reverse complement.
TGAGGGGGGTGACTGGTTGGAAAGGTAATTTTTGAGGGAGAGTTTGCTGAGGTGGAAATTAAATATTTTTTGCGCGGCATTGGCTTTCCACATCATTCTGGACACTGGTTCATGGGAGCCATAGTTGGTGTGGTGAGGGTTTGGACGGAAAAGTGAGGAAGATCTAAGGTTTCGGGGATTGGTGTATATGGAGATCAATCGAAGCAGAGCAGGGCAATAGATATTGCCACTGAGAATCTGGTGGATGAATAGGATATCCGCAGACGGCAGCGGCGTTCCTCGAAGGACTAAAGTCTAATAAGTTGCAAGCGTTTTGAGTACGGCGGAAGATTGTAACTGTCTGACCATGAGAGCAAAACGAAGAAATCGGCTGGACGGCTTCAGTTCGTTGAATATGGATTTCGTAGTAAGGAGACCAGACTTGGGAAGCATATTCAAGGTTGGGTCTAACAAATGTAGTGTAGAGTGATGTGGTAATATAGGGATTTGAGAACATAGCCAAGTGCAGAGTTTGCTTTATTTATAATTGAATCAATGTGCGAGCGAAAGTTGAGTTAACTATCGCAGATAACTCCCAAATCACGTAGGGAAGATACTGAAGGGACAGGTTCGTTGCAGATGGAGTAAACTCTGGAAGGTTGTGGGAGACGCTTTCGAGTGTATGTGATGGATTGGCATTTGGATATATTAAGGACAAGGAAATTTTTTTTACACCAAGTTGAGAACCTTGTCAGGTCATCTTGCAGAAGGCAAGAGTCATTGGGGGATGATATAGCCATGGATATCTTCATGTCGTCGGCATAAATGGATATATGCGAGTCGGAGACGATGAGGTCGACATCGTTGATTGTAATGATGAAGAGCATCGGGCAAACATGGCTACCTAGGGCCACACCTGAGGTTGCTGAACAATACAGTTCCACTGCCCTTATTTCTAATGATTTCAATTTTTTCTTCAATCACATACACCTACACTTTAAATTGAAACATTTTCATTGCGTTGACATGTATTTCCTTCCTCTTCTCATCCATGAATATAAAAATTGTTGTTGTTATTCTGGCTGACTGAATATAATAACCAAGTGTTAATCATTTCCTTCACCACCAAGAGAACATTCTGCTCGCTACCTCTTAATTAATTGCTCATGTTAAAGACTCAATTGAAAGTTTTATAGTTTCGCCCTCTTTGAACATTAAAACGAAGGCGTGTGTCCTTCGACACAGTCATTTACACCCACCAACATCACTGCTGCCGATTACTCATAACAAGCGTCACTTACACACATGTGGCTCCGAAGCAACATGGTAAATGGAAACGACATCAAAAACCAACAAACAAACATTATGGCAAGGCAGAACAATCAAATCACAGACACCCCCGACAACGATGGAATGAAAATGTTTTGATTAAATAATTAATTACGACATATTTATACATTTTTTATAACGTTGCGTGCTGACAGATTTATTGCGAATAAAATTAACTCGAACTATTCCTCCGATTCCAAATAAACTTTACGAATAAAAAAATAGTACAAAATATGATGTAAACTAAAAGATCTAAAAAAGACACAAAAAACACGAGAGGTGAACTACAATAATAATAAAAAAAACTCACATTGGGGCGGGCGTAAGTAGTTGATGGCAGCCCCCACGCAATGCCGGCGCTACTGTGCGTCCCGCATTCGTGCATAGGTATAGCGCTGCGTAAATTATGCGACGTTCCTTGAGAATTTATCGCGCAGCGATTATGGGACGATATTTCGCTGTCGGGCATAAATCAGGCATCGTGTTGAAAACGCAAGTGGAGTGGATTCCTCTGTGAATCCACAAATTCACGAATGCATCGCGATGATTTTTCTTTGGTTTCTTGAGTGCTTGAACGCTTTGGGGCGCGTTCGGCCTTAAAGCGAGACCGATAACTTGAAATTCCATAGTTTCGTTTTGGCTTTCGCGTAAGATTTATTCCACGAAGGCGGTTCATCGTCGTTGGCCGTATTTCATGTCTTTGGCGGAGAACATGTTAATTATGTTTGCATTTTATGGTGTTATTGGCATAAGGTTTTTTTTTCGTTTCCCCAGGGGAAATAACTTATGTTAAACAAAGTGTCGAAATGGCAATGAGTGGTATGGCAGGTGCAATGTCAGATTCGTTATCTTGTTCCTTAAATTTGGCCAATTTATTACTCAGCATTCCCTCTGCGTAGTTCAAAGGCCATAGAATACATGTTTATGAATGTACTTCCAAGTCCACTTAGTGGCAGTGTTATTTGCAGGAGGTTCTGCGTTGTAAAAGCCCTGACTTGCTGTTAGACTTCTGCGTTGTTTTTTTTGTTGAATATTTTTGAAAAATGTTTCGAATCAAGAAAATCAAAGCTTATTTTCAGGCATGCTGTTCCATCTTATTTATTGATATTATTTAAGATGTCGTGAAGATGAAAAAAATACCGTCGCGATGGGTGCCATGTTTGCTGATGGGCGACCGAAAGGAGTAGCACTTTGATGATTCAGCCACTGGTTTAAGCGTTGTTGCAGCGTTCTCCAGCGGACTTTTTTCGACGTTTTTGACGACGTGGGTCCATTATCATAAGCCTGAGGTAATCTGCAGATTGGTGACACGCCTCTATATCCGCGGACAAAATATCCGTGTCAAAATATCCGCGACATAATATCCGCAAATAATTGATCCCCATCCTGTAATATTTTCTATGACATCGTTTTCCGATTACTCCAGAATAGAGAAATATTGTAAGGTCGGGTAGTGGTGGGGACTGTTTGAAGGTTGTCCAAATGTTTATTTTGATATTTTGCAAATTTCTGGGAATGTATGTCTGTGTTGACGTTGCGTTTGTACAATTTGTTCATTTCGTTTCTTTCTTGTAGGTTTTGGAGTCAGTGCTTCATGAATAACGTACTAGTAAAGGTTCACATTATTATCAGTTCTATTATATTATCGGTACAGTTTAATCATTGAAAATTTTGTGTAAAATGGTCTTAAAGTTTGTAAAAATCCAAAAAGGGGCGGATTTATAACTTTACAAAGGATTTTTATACAGTTTTCATAGTAATGGAGTAGAGAAAGTCATTTGGCGATGTGTTAAATATAAGAGTCATTTTTGTTCATGTAGAGTTTACTCAACAACAAAGACACGTGAAGGTAATGAATTATTGTTATTTAATGAATAAGAATGAATAAATTGGATTTCTTAAAAGAATGAAATAATTTTCTTAGGCGAAGTTATAAGTACTGAAGAGCCAGTGCACAACCATGCTGGTGATGCTGCAAACAATGAAGTAAAGAAAGCTATAGCATCAATGAAAAAAAAGGAGCAAAAACTGATGATAGCACGTCAAATATTATTAACAAAAATACAGCAAAGTTGTCTAAATCAGACAAGGTTGCATTGCCCAGTACATCAGCACTCAAGAGGACCGTTCAACGAACTAGGAATGCGAAAAATCCTTAAATAAAAACACCGGCCTCATGTGAAGAACAAGTGCTAACTGAGTCATTTACTCATACAATAAATGGTGATTTATTTTTGTTTCACGACAGTGGGGGTAAGGATAGGATATTAATATTCACTACACTGAAAAATTTAGAATTTCTTCAGGAATGTAATGTTTGGTTCTGTGATGGGACGTTTCGATTCCCTTAAATATATATGCTGTTACCTAATAAAAACAAATCCACTTATGTTGAAGCATTGACAGCTATTAAAAGCGGACTTGTAAATGAATTTCATCCTTTGGAGATGAATGTATATTATGAAGTCGCGTTTATAAAAGCTATTTATAATTTATTTCCACGGACTACAGTACACGGTTGTCATTTTCATTTTGCACAATGTGTTTATCGACATGTTGTGGCACTTGGTTTTCAAACTAAGTATGCTACGGATACTGCTTTCGCTTTAGCAATAAAAAAAATGATTGAGTTAGCATTTGTACCTCCAGAAGATGTCAATGAAGCGTATTAATAATAAAATCTGATTATTTCCGCGATAATTAAAATGATTAAGTTGGTATGATTGATTATTTTGAGAAAACGTGGATAGGTGAAGAAAAACGAAGTGTAGTAATAAGGACGCCTCGATTCAAAATTGAACTATGGAATTCTTATCATGCTGTCGTAAATAATTTACCACGAACAAATAATTCTTTGGAAGGCTGGTATCGATCATTCCACGAACGTGTAAGAATGAATCATGCAGCAATTGGATATTTTATAAATGTCCTTAAAACAGAACAGGCTTCTGTAGAGTTAATGCAAGATCAGCTTAACGTTGGTCGTAATATAAATAAAAATAAGCGACGACGATATGAAAATTATGATGAATGAATGATAAACGTTGTTACTTTATATAAAAAGAAAAATTCGAAGCAATATTTAGACAATGAAGCATTTAATGTGTGTATGTAACAATCAATATTGTGAACGTAAACATTTTTTTTTTAACGAAAATGACTAATTGCGGAAATTATGTTTAATATTACTGTAAAATTGACATTATCTTATTTGTATTTATGTTTTGTTAATAAAGAGATTTTAATTAAACGTTTGTATTAAATATTTAGAAGATATTTACCAAGGATATATATTTGTATGGATTAATTGTTTTCGGATATTATGTCGCGGATATTTTGACGCAGATATTCTGTCTGCGGATATGGAGGAGGATATATTTGCCACCCCAATTTTTTTTTTAATTTGTGCAACTTCATGCAGCATGTGCTTGCAAATGGAATATTGTTTGTCATGAAAAGATTTATTGCTCGCTTCAGTGAATGATCGTAACTACTATTTAGGAATTCGTAACTACTGTGCAGGAATTCAGTATTCACAAACATTGGGATTAAGAGTTCCAGTATGATGATTAATGTTTTCGTGAATTCTAAAACAGCAGCGAAAACCAATTAGGTCTTAAAACACCTGATATTTTTTTTTTAAAAATCTTGAAAGCGATCAAAAGCGATACTCTAACGACTGAGACATGTTTTTTCAATGGCACTTGACCTTTCGTCCTTAAAGTTTTCTGATTGACAAAATTCAAAGATATCAGCGTATGGAACATAGCTATGTTCACTTTTTTTTCTTCATTGAAATTTTAAATGAAGTTTAAATGAACTGCATGCTTTGGCATGATAGACTCCATTGCTCTGATATTTGTAATTCTATTGCGTTTGTTCTCAAGCTCTATAGATTTTCAGGTCCGCTTAATACAATCGTTTGTCAATTGTTTTTCTTTAAAAATGCTTTGAAATATGACACGCATGATGGCAAAAATTTAAAAAATGAATTACAACACAAACACGCGTTCATTCGCACAGTCATTTTTAGAAACTGACATTTTAACTATTTTGAAAAACTCTTTAATTGCGGTATAAATGTATCTTTCTTTATTTGGATGAAAAAACTATTAAAAATAATAAATGATTCTTACAATAAATTCATAAGTTTATGCTATGTAATTCACTATTTATTTGATATTATTTAATTTTTTCTTCTAAAGCAGTTCTTTTAACAATGTTGAACAATTAATTTAAAAACGGGTTTGTGTGAAATTTTCTTTAACATAGGGTCAGTCGCTTTACATTTGTATTTGTATTTTTTGTAGCATATGTAGTACATTTGTTCCTTAACTATATTGCACATTTTTCTAGAGATATGGTAATTATACCTTACTACTAAAAATTATTATAATCGTATACAAATATTATCACAGATATATATCTTTACAAACTCCAGTTGAAGGAAAAGCTACATTAAAAACCTTCGCAAATGTAAAAATGAATGAGGTTTGAGAGAAGAGGATTTGGTTCTGGGAAACAAAAAATAAAAACTACGTGTAAATAATTAAAGGAATTGATATTTAACTTAGTAAACACAAAAATAAATAAATAAATAAATAAATAAGTGAATAAATAAATAAATATATAAATATATAAATAAATAAATAAATTAATAAATTAATACCTAAGTAGTTAAAAGAAAAGTCAGGTAACAGAGATAAAGTAATTTTTAAATAAATAATAAAAATGAACAGGCATAAAATACTATACGTACTTTTTCAATATTACATAAGTAATGCAATTGATCTGTTGAAAAGTGTCTTGGTAAGTCCAAAATCATTTTCAATACTTTATTTTGAGCTCATTCTAGTCTTAAAATGTGGGTTTTGGCGCAGTTTCCCCAAACAGGGGAACCATAAAACATGGTGGCTTGGAAAATTGCTTTGAAAATTAAAAGTTTGTTCTCATTCCTCAATTTAGACTTCCGGTTTATGAATGGGTAAAGTATTTTTATGCTTAAATTGGTTTTGTTTATTATCTTCTGCACGTGAAGACCAAACGTAAGATGTTTGTCAAGATGTACACCTAAATATTTACCACTTGACCTCCACTCTGCCTGTATTCCAGTGATGCTAAGACTGTTGCTTGGTAAGACACAAGCTTTTCTTTTGCGTGTGAAAAAGACAGTTTGAGTCTTTGAAGCGATTATTTTTATCTTCCAATCGTTGAAATATGAGATTAGTGTATTCAAGCCAGATTGCAAATTGGTTTCAATATTGAAAGCAACAGCATCTGATGAGAAGATACATGTGTCGTCTGCGAACATAGCAAACTCACAGTTGTTAAGGCGAGGGAAGTCGTAGGTGTATATGGTGTACAATATTGGAGATAACACGGCGCCTTGAAGTGCACCAGCATCAATAGGAAAACTATTGGAATACCAACTATTAATATACCCTAAAGGTTCTTCTTGTGAGAAACGATTTAATTATTCTAATCAGGTACATTGGGAAGTTAAGAACGAGCAGCTTATGCAGCAATCCATTATGCCACACGGTATCGAAGGCCTTTTCCATATCCAGGAAGACAACACCTGTACTCTTCTTTAAACTAAGATTAAACTTAATATGTTTGGTGATTCGGTGTACCTGATTGACGGTATTGTGAAAGGATCTAAAGCAAAATTTTTCGGGTTGCAATATTTCGTTGGATTCTACATGCAACAATATTTTAGCTTTAATAAGCTTCTCTAGGCATTTACTAAGGGAGCTGAGCAAGCTTATTGGTCTACAATTTGAGGCAAGCGTTTTTTCCAGGTTTCGGAATTGCAATCACTTTGGCAGACTTCCACTCGTCTGGAAAGTAACCCAATTTAACACATCCATTAAATAATGTTTGGAGATATTTAACACCAATGGTTGGCAGCTGTTTTAAGTAAAGATTACGTATTACATCAGTACCGGTGGATTTAAAGGGTTTCAAGGACTTTAAAATACATTTTATGCCATTTACAGAAACTAAGTTTCTACCAATGTTTATAGGACGCGTATTAATGGACTCCGTTGAGCGCAATACCATATTCTCTACAAGGTTGTTGGGTGTAGTGTTGTTATTATGGTTAGCAAAGAATGTCTGGGCTAACAGGTTGGCCTTTTCTTCGTTTGATACAAAAGTAGAGTCGCCTACTCTAAGGGCCGGAATATAGGTCATTTTTTTCTTGATGACTTTTAAAATGTTCCAGAAGGGCCTGCTACCCTTATCTAGATGTTGAAGTTTCGTATTCCAGGCCTTATTCCTGAACTGAAAAATTAAGTTTTTTATAAGTAAATTCAATTGCTTTAATGTATCAAGAAAGGCATAGTTCCGGGTCCTCATTCACAAGTTCCTTATTTTATTTCGACGTTTGATGACAGTAAGTATTGAATGTCGGAGAATATTATCACCGTTATTGCTATTCTAATACAGCTGTTGTAAAAAACCTTATCCTTTCGTCAATAAGGTGTTCTGTTCTATTTTCTTCGTTCATATCTGAAGCCGATCTCAATTTAGAGCCTACTGTTCGCTTAAATTTTCCACGCTTAGTATTTTCGAAGTCGTAAACTAATTTTTTTCTTGCGACAGGTGATAATAATATACTGCATTTCACAGGCAAATGATACGAGCTGAGTTCGTTGAAGACTATTGGCTGTGCTATTAGTTCGGGAAAGTTGGTAAGAAATAAGTCTAACGTTTAAGGGCTAAATCGAGAGCAAGCTGGAAAATAAGTGGGTTGAGGGGGATATAAAATTTAAAATCTGTGCCTATGGCTGACGTCAGAAAGAATGTTACCCCACGCATTGGCCCTAGAGCAACCCCAATTCCTATGCCTACAATTCAGATCACCTCCAATTAAATAAATATTATTAACGCTTACAAGTCTTCGTAGGTCGTTTTGAACATCATTGCGTAATGCAGTCCCACCCGTTAAGTAAACTGCATAAATGCTTATACTTTGTCCGTTCTCGAATGGTATTTCAATTTCGATGTTTTCAATGTGTTTAGTTTTTATAATGTGAAGTAATTTGTGTTTTAATGTGTTTCTTAATACTACGGCAACACCGCCTCCTCTTCTCCCATCCCTATCGGTACGATAACATTTATAGTAAGTGTGAGAAAGTTTATTACCAGGCTGTAGCCATGTTTCGGACTCTAATCCTACGTCAATTTTACATTTGCTCAGGAAAGAAAAAAATTCAAGAGATTTTTTAAGAATGCTTCTTGCATTCCAACATACTATATTCAAGTTGCCATTCATTTACATTGCTTATTGTACAAATACTTAATTGCTAAACATGTTATGGTATTGAACTGTTCTGCCTTCATGTTACAATTACCTAAGAGTGTTATCATCTCGGCTGTAAGCTCGTTGATCTTTTCCAAAGAGAATAATTGATTCGTCGCTGCTGGACCTGGTGCATTGAAGTTGTTGTTGGTCCATGCATTTCGGTTTAAGTTGCTGGCTGCAGTTGTTAAATTGCTCGTTAAACCTGGTGTCTGCGTAGGGTTTCTATTTCGTTGTGGTCCAAGCGGAGGAAAATCGGCGAGATTAGTCTCAAATGTTTGGTACGTCATTCTCTTAGACCTTTGATCACGGTTTCTGCTGAGTTCCCTTACATTGAAATAATTTTGTCTACTCATCTGTAGACTTGTGGCTGCCGTTGCAGTTTGCACATTTTGTGTTGTTGGAAGTGCAGTTTTTCGTCTCATGATTGCCCGAGCAAGTTGCACAGTGGGTCTTTACATGACAATTTTTTTCCCCGTGCCCAAACATCTGGCAGTTGTGGCAATGGGTTACACGTCCCTTCTGCCGCCGTGCAAAATCCCATTTGATCTGCGTTTTAAAAATTGACCGAATATTGGCTTAGAGTTCCTTGAGTTTAGTAGAACCACTTTCAAGGGACACGAGATAAAAAACATCAATGTATTTCTCGTAGTGTTTTTTAATTAATTTCACGTTTATACATTTGAGTCCAAGGTGGATAAGTTCGTTTTTAATATTTTCAATTGGAAATTCATCCAGTCCGTACAAAATCACTTTGAAGGTTTTTGTGGCCGGAGAATCGTGAGTGAAAAATTGCCAGTTCTTGGATCTTAAGGCAGCACATACACTTTGGTGAACCTCAACACTTTCACAAAAAATTTTAATGCCGATTGACATTTTTTTGACACTATAGTCACTTATATTATTTTCTTGCATTATTTTATGCACATTGTCACAGGTTTTTTGCAGGACGCAAATTGAGGGGACTTTCGCATTCCGTTTAGGGACTTGCGGCACAATTAATTCTTCGGAATCAATTACATTGTCCGAGTGAGGTAAACACTGAAGGGGCGCGAAATAATTCGTTCTGGGGTTTCTTTCCCCAGAAATTGTTTTTCGGTTTTTTGTTTTTGAAAACATATTGTCTTCAAAATTGGGAGAACGATCTCTCTTTGGAATTTTATTGTTTTCTTTAAGTACCGCACAGATAACACGACTTGAGAAAGCTATTCAGCGTCTTTACAGATCGGAATGCCGATTGGTTAACATAGGGAATTAACAATTTTTCAAATCTTGTTTGAACAATTTAATTTTTTATTTCCAAAGGAAGTTCATTAAAAAGTTTTAAGCCGCGATACATAACCATACTTTGTATCCTCGCATCTCTATAGAATTGTAAACGAAAATCAGTATTCGATCTTAAGCTGTTCGGCTGTGCATCCCCCGTGTATAGCAGATTTGATGATAAGTACTTCGGTACCAGGATTTTAAAAACGAACATCAAAACAATGAAGACTATTCGTTGCTTGACGTTCGCCCATTTCAGACTTGAGAACATCAATTCCACAGATGTGTACGAACCACATTGATTATTTAAAATGAATGTTATTAGCAAAAGTGTTCTAACTGACTGCTTCTTAGTATTTCAAAGTTGATGGGATTTGGATTTAAGTGTTCAGTCGGACCCGCTAAAGGTTGTTTTTGCCAAACTTCTCCACATCAGGTACTGTCGTAGTACTTAAAAAGAGTATGTTTTAAACCACACGACTGAAGTAAAATTTCTTTAGCTACAACTTTATGTATGTAGATATTTATGTTTATATATGTATACTTGTTTAATATATACATTTTTATACGTACACATATATTAATTTTTTAAAAATATTTTAATTTATTATAACAATACGCAATTCTGGAATGTTCTTAAGCGGGTCAAATTGTAGCTCCTCAGCTTTTGAATTTTTTTCCTTTTCTTCTAATTTTGTTTATTTTTGTTTCTTCTATTTTTTTTTATTTTCTGTTTCAATTAAATTTTTCTTGGATTATGTTTCTTCTAATGTTTTGAGTTAATTTCTTTTTCTTGTATTTATTTTGATTTCTCAAAGGTCACCCCACCTTAAATTATTATTCTGAACTTTTTGTCAATTGAAATGACATTCAAATCTATTTTATCTTACTTCTATGAAAGTCAGCAACCTTTAATAAACCTTATAAAGTAATAATAATTATTCACATTTAGGCTAAGTTTACTTCATTCGCTGAGGAGAATCGAAAATGGTATTTTTTTGCAAGGCTTTTTCATCCTAAAGATGCTTGAAAATATGTGTGAAGCCGCATACAACATGCATATCTAAAAAGCATTGCAAGATAAAGTATAACTTGCGGTATTAAAAAGAGCTTTCACTACAAAGAGTGTCATTTTGTAGCTTTTATGAAATTCGGATGGCGTTGAGTCTATAAGTAAAATCTGAAAGAAACGAATAACAAACCGAACCTAAATCAACGCATATATTACGAATTTCCTCATGAGATGAGAGTGATAAATTCGCAGATAAGACCACACAAGGCGAAGTAATTCCACCCTAACAGCGGCTGCTTGTAAGTAACAACATTTTTACCATTCTAAAAGTTAATGGTAAAGAAAGGGTCCCCCGAACACTGCGTCATACTTGTAAGCGGAAAGAATCTCAGTGGCAGTCCCAAAAAAATGGATATTGTTCGAGAAAGAAAATTTAGTGCTTCAACATCCCTTGTGATTCAAAACTTCCAACATCATTTGATGCTTACACTGTTATAAAGAACGCCATCCGTCTAAAAGAATCGTTCTTAAAGAATGATTTATTCTATGGGCACACATCAATATTTTGAGGTGGCCAACAGCTTATTGAATTTATTTTTATTAATTCGTCTTTATCTATATGAAGCCCAAAAATCTGGGTATAAGGCATTGAAAGTCCCCATCTACTAGGCCTCTCTCTAGAGAACAATCGAAAGCAAAAAAAGGGCAGACGAGCTTGACAAAATGAGATGAACATCATAAATAGAACATTTTAATCAATCATTGCCAAAGCCAAAAAATAGTGCAGACCTCTGGAGACGACAGTTTTATTTTTTTTAATTATTTGCTCGCTCTTCAAGAGGACATTTATACTCTTATAATGCGTGTAGCACAGAGCGAGCGGAAGATTTAGGAGGAGAATGAAAGATTTTGTAGTGGTTGAGAAACTCAGATATTTTTCGCAGGATTTTATTCGACATAAGTTGACTTTGAAAGTTTGGAAGATTTAGCTAAACACCCCGCTGTCAGTGTTATGCCTTCACAGCAGAGCCATCTACACACAATCCGCTCAAACCACTATTTTGAAAACACGAATAAGGTATTAAGCCGATACAACAATCACTATAACAACGCCACCCATTAATCATACTATCGCTGGTCGACCAATCCACAAATAGTGCCATTAGCTTAATCCCGGTGGCAAATCGTGACTGGACCAGATTCAAAGAACTACACCACTCTAGGAATCAAACCTGGGACCTATCAATTGAATCAATTGAAAGCCAGGCGCTCTACCAACTTCGCCACCCAGCTGTTCATTCTCACAGATCAACAAAGTAAGAAAAGAAGAATATGCAAACGCCCCCCGGCTTCGAGTTTAAACAAGCTAAGCATTTCCTTCCAGCAGAAACATTGCACCATTCAGTGGTCCAATAGATGTCAGACTGGACATCACCTCTAAAGACTGCTGTAGCAGCTTCTCAGATAAAGAGCACCGTCAAACGCCTTCTGCTTGAATGTCCTTGTTACGACTCCGCTTCACGGGAATCAGAAAGCATAAATTGGGTCACCAGCACATTTGAGACACCTCCAATAACTAAGCCTCGACCTTTCGTATCTCAAGACTTCTTTTCGCGAAAGCATCACGTAAAGGCCATTTTTGAAAAGACCAAAAGGCAATTAGATACACCGACTCAGAAATGTTTGCTTTCTTCCGAATGGTACAACGAATACTGTGGTTTGAAGAATACCAAAACTGGATGTGAGTAAAGCCTCGATGTGAAATTGAGAGCTGCTGAGGTTGAGTAAACTAGTAGGGCTTTTCAGAACGAAAGAGCAAGGCCACGACCGAATACATTGAGAGGTGCCTTGACAATTATGAACGGTCAATGGTGAGCTCGCAAGTTTTGCAACTGAGGCGCTGACTACTGCGAGAACTGCATCTAGCTAGTCTGGAGGAGTGCTTCCTTCTTTAAAATAGAAAAAATTCGATCCTTCCTTTACCGGTTTTGCTTGCAGTCATCCCCGAGTCGAAGCAAAGGTTCGAATGTGTTCTTCGAGTATTCTTTACTTCACCGAAAGAAGAACCAAATTTAACATAACATAATGACAACATAAAAAATGGAGGCAACATGCGAACGGAAATCTGCCCACACACTTCCGTGCCGACACGAACTGATGACACATGTAAAAGTGACAATTTCCACTTCCAGCATTATCGCCAACAAAATTGCACCACATTCCCTCACAAAGGACGCACGACAAAAAAAAAAAGAAAAACAGGCGGTCGCAATGTCAGCTCTTCGATCCAAATGGCATTCTGGCATTCTCTGGTGAGCAGGAAGTGCACAATGATTTTCAGGACATGCACGTACCTTAGAGAGTCATTTGTGAATACTTTAGCAACGAACGGAACTCACCAACCACATCCGAAAAAGTGCAAGTTCAAACAGCAAAAGCGTTTTATAGCTTTTCACTTAAGTCAGCTCCCATTCAAGGCCCACTACCACCACCCAGGGTATCATTTTCCTATTAAGGACCAACTTTTCCGAATGAGGGTAAGGAAAAGTGCAAACTAGAAAATGAGTATCCCCAGCACATACTTGCACCGTCGCGCTCGTCGTCTTTACCCTCGATTTCCTTGGTCTTTGGTCGGAAAATCATGTAAGATTTTCCGTTTTACAACCTCCCCAATGCAGGATGTCATAAAATTCCTTTTAAGCGGCCATTACCACAGCCATATACGATGCTGGGACAATCTCATCGTTGATGTCCTTTAGTAGTGCCAATCTCGAACGAACAATGTTCGGAGCTGACGCTTTGCGGTGTCGTCGGTGGTCTTAGGAAATTGCGACAAACGATAAGAAGCCGGCTACGACAAGGCATTAATAGGTACTACAGTGCTGATGGAGCACCGCCATGTCTGGGGGAGAGATGGGAATCAGAATGAGGCGCGCCTTAGAGTAGCATAACAGTAAATGGATTTGATTTTTTTTTTTGCGCGTGTGTGTCTGGGAGTAATTTTGAGTGAATAGAGTAAAGTGTCAAAATCATTGGCTGTCACCATGAGTTTTGGCTCCAGGCTTTGTACTTACAGTAGCAAGCACCAAGGATAGGTGGTGTGCAGGGTGGTTAGGTAAATGGGATTACATTAGGGGTCATATCGATTTTATTTTTTAACTAAATGTGACTGTCAAGGGATAAGCGGAAGTGCTGCTTATCTTTTACATAGTTGTTCCTGCAGTCATTTTTAAGCATTCGGGTAGTATTGAGTGGAAAATGGACATGGATTGTGATTGTCCAGTACCAAGACATTTAAATGAACTATGCAGAAGCCATTAAAGATTTTATCTGTGAAAAAGAAGGACACTTAAGTCCGGTTTTTTTTGCCTTCTTTTTATTTTGTTTTATTTTTTTACAGAGATTTAAGTTTTAATAAATATTTCTGCAAAGCCTTAGAGACTTGTCTGCAGAAGACAATTCACGTTAAAAACATTACCTACTTAAGTTCACAGTGTCATGTTTAATATGTACAGATAAAATACAAAGTAAAAGACACAAATTATTTTGACGTTGGGGGTTTTATTCACTCCAAGCACCCCTATTCGCGCTTTGTTGGCGACTATTAAATTTTTCATTTTCTGTTCACATTAGGATAAAGGAGTTCTATTGAAATAAAATAATTAAGCTTTTTTTAATAACTCGGCTTTCGGTAAATGCTGGAGTCCTGCTGGCAGTTCATTACATATAGTCGGGACTGTCACATCATATTTTCGGCGTCCATAAGAATTCCAGTATTTAAGGTTATAGTTTCTGCGTTCTTGTCTTCTTCTAGTGCTGTGGATTTGCTGAGTTGGTAGTTTGGACGTGTTGTCATCTTTGAATTGCAAAAGTATTTCAAGTTTATAGAGTTGGTCTATATTTAGTAGCCTCATCTCATTGTTTATTTGTCTCCATAGTCACAGTTTTGACCAAGTCACGATCGATATATGATTTTTTGGATCCTCAAATGTAGTAATCGAAGCTGTCGAAGTTGCGGAGATCTTTTGGCCTTTAACTATCTATTTCAGCTGATTTTCTATTTCCCTGCTCCTATATACATTGACCGTTGAATGAAATGAATTCTCGGTACAAAATATGGTAAAAAGAGGTTGAAACAACGGTTGGCGAACGACGGCTTATAACAGAGTTTATTGTTAAAATTGTAGTTGCCGAACAAACAAGCGGAAGTCCTTCGAGTAACTGATGATGACAGCAATTAAATTTATTTTCCTCTATTTATGATTATCATTTTAATTTTTTTTAACCTTCAAAATGAACATGGTTGTTTTACATAATTGTTTTTTAGTTCCTGAACTTCTCATACATGTTGGAGTTGTATCGGACTGTACTCAGAGGCTTCCACTCTTCCTTGAATTTGAATGAAGTGGCGTGTGTTACTTTTTCAGCGGGTTGACAAAATACAAATCTGTGAGTCCTGAGAGGAGCATTAACTAATAACTTCTGGACAGCCATTGCGTGAAGATCGCAGTACAGAATTTTCGCTATGCTTAAAGTGCATATCTTATTTTAAAGTTTGGTACAATTGTTGACAATTGTTAAGTGACAATGTTGTCATATAAGAACATCAAATATTATTTCGAAACCAAATATTATTAAATATTTTTTATGTTCGACTTATTGAACAAAAAATTAAATTTCTGCTCAAAGTGGTATGCTTGCTATATAAACATGAAGTGAAAGAGCTACAAAATATTATTCTCATCTCCATATGGCAATAAATTTTTAAAACTTCTTCCTAACAAAAAAAAAATAGGAAAGCATCAAAGTTTTCATTAAAAAATAGTTTATTGGTGGCATGGCAACTCCGCGGTAAATGTCAAAAAGGAATTGTGCTGCAAAATCGCAATGGAAAACAGCAAATCGTAAGCAATTTTAACCAATAATTATTTAAAGCATGTGTTTACTAACAATTTCACCTACATTTTTTTAAGCTCAAGAAGAAGAAGAAACGTAAAAATGAAAAACAAGCGATTACCAATGTACTGGAGGTTCTCCTTGCACTTGGAGTTCTGGTATTTAACTTTAATTTTATTCTACTGATTTAATTGTATTTATGTTTTTTTTAGAGTCAGCCGACTATCGTCGAAATGCTTCAAATAAAGTTGAAGAATTTATTTAAGGCGACTTCGGATGCCCGTAAAAGAACAGGAGAGATTGCCTGTAAAGCTCCATTTGAGGAGCAAATGGAACTATTGGAACTCGACCCGAAATAAAAAAACAGCCAAATTAAAGCACTGCCAACATAAGATAACACCAAAGCCAAAGATTTGTTGCAGTCAGAGAGCAGTTCTTCTGGTAAGTGTTATCAAACACTGGTAACATGTTTGACTTACAGGGTCCGAAAGTCCATCTATGTCGGCACAATCCACTTCATGAGGGAAAAGAAAGATGAGTTTTAAGGAAAAACTAGCTGATGAAAGAAAAACCTTTTTGGCTGAATATACTGCAAGTAAAATCAAATAGATGGTAGAAGCCGAAGAACGAGAGGATGTTCAAAAAATAATGAAAATAATAACTCTAATTTTTTGTTTTTCATCGGAATAAGTACTTTTTTTATGTTTCTATTTTATTTCTTTTATATTCCTCGTTCGTTCTTAGTTCAAGCAATAATAAAATATGAATTTGATACTATAGGCTTATTTCATTTCCATTTATTAAATCGTCCAATAAATGCTGCCGTCGACTGCTAGTCGCTATTCCTTGATTAACTTCGACAACTGAAAAAAATTCACGATCATCCTGTTCTACGAATTCATCGTTCATCAAATTCAGTCAGTAAAGTGCAGCATTCAGTTTTCAGTAAAGGAAACGCATGTTCTACGATGATACGTCCAGATGCATGCATCTCTTTAAATTTCCGTTCCACATTTGTCATTATTTCGTGATCCCTTAAGGGTGGAATCAACCACTCTATACATGGATACGCCGAATCGCCGAGCAAAACTGTGTTACCTGGAAAAAGTTCATCTGTTTCTTGACAAGCTTTTCTGTACAAATCAGATCTTTTTAAAACTCGGCTATCGTGCAAGCTACCAGACTCCCCACAGAAGATGTTTATAATTTTTTTCTTCATGTTCACCAAAGCTTGTACAGAAATACTATAACAGCGTTTCTTGTTGAAATAGCTTTCCTTGTTCAAGATTGGCACTTTGATTCGTATATGAGAACCATCTATGCATCCTAAGATTCCGGGAATTTTAGTTCTCGCTTCCATTTCTGTTCGGCCATTTAACATATTCATGTCCAATGGATATGAGCCACGATGTTACCAAAACAATGCTCCTTACCGTCGAACTGTATACACCAAAAAAATTGGAGTTTTCCCGGAAAGTGTTTGTATTCGCCATATACCAAAGAAATACATAAATTTCCTTTTCAGGCGAAGTTTTCGGCAGTCCTCTTTAAAGTGCAATTCCAAACCGCTCCGAAAGCTTGTAGCGATCTTTGAATAATAGCAAAAAAGCAAAACTTGTTAATAAAGATTAATGTTGTATCGCTGAGGTTGGGAGGACATTTGTGATGAGGACAATAAATATCCGAACTTAAATGGTTCAAAAAGAATTTTATTTACATTCCTAATAACTTCCCAAACTCGCCCAACTCTCGTGCGGCGATGTCAACTTCTTCTAATTAAGAAATAAACGCAAATAAAAATATTTAATATGAAACATACCTTTTCCCCTCAAAGAAACAAATACGAAGAAATTAACATTCTCCCAGCCGACACGTGAACAAATTACATTTTTACCAACATTGAATTTTTTGCTTTGAAAGAAAAAGAGAGATAGCAATAAGCAGCTAATAATGATGAATTCAGGAAAATAATTACCGCAAGATAGTTCAGGTTGGATTACTCTGGCAAAAAATTTAAATCTTTCAAGCTCAATATTTTTTTATATAATAAAATATAAATAAAAAAAAGTAAGCTGAAACGTATGATGAAAGAATTATGTGTCAGTCAAAAAAAGGCTTGGCATAGTCACCGACCGAACATTCGGTTTCGGCCAGATTGGGCCAAAAAATTGCTTTCGGCCACAGTTACTGTTTCCGCAAAAAATCGGCCGAAACTGCGGTGGCGCCGAAACTCAGTCTTCCACAAGACACACAGCAATTTTGCCCATAGTGAAACCGCGAGAGCTTTGTGGATTTACGTAACTCCCAGACGGTTAATGCTTTAAGTACTGTTTATAAAACAAGCTTTGTGACAGTGTTACTCATAAAGTAACACCCATCTTGTCACAATCGCATTAAGAAGGAGACGATGGAGAGAACTAGTTTACTTCTCAAATGAACTGAGCGAGGTCTTTTGGGTTTGCTTTAAGAAGTTGGGGCAAAGCTGTGAAGAAATGGGAACATAGCTATGACCGGGCATTCATTGAGCAGATTAAGTAGCTTTCTGGTTCTCTGTTTGTTAAGGAGGTTCCAGGTTTGTCTGGTGATGTTGGAAGATGGTTGATGTATTTATTTTTTATGCTTAGTTTGACTGCAGCTAATGGTATGTCAATATATTGTGAAGGGCATCTAGGAGGGTGCATTGTACCTTCACAGGCAAGCTCATCTGCTCTGCAGTTTCCATGGATTTCCCTATGTCCTGGAACACCGTAAAGGTGAACCTTTAAAAAGTCCGCTATCTCCTTAAGGGATACGCGGCGTTCCTTGACAAGCTTAGATGTAGATTTTATGGCTGCTTGGCTGTGGGTCGAAGTGAATATTCTTATAAAAACACAACAGGTTTTTACTTTATTTTTTCTCCATGCTAATTTTTTTTCTATTAATTGGAAAAAGTCCTTGTTTTAAGTATTAACCATTTTAGGAAAATAATTTATCTTACATTATAAACTCAAAAATCCTATGCAAAAGTGAGAAAACAATTCAACTTTACATTTTGGTTCTGAAAAGTAATCAAAATAACAGCGAAATTCTCATAAATACACCTGTCTTGAATGCCTTAAGGAATACCATATTTATTTAAGCAAAAATATCAATAATGGGTACGTCCTCCTTTCTTCGTTATTGTCTCAAATACTCTATTTGGCATGGTATTGATCGAATTTAGGAGAGTAGCATTTGATATTGAGTTCCAAGACATTATATGGCTTCTTTGAGTTCTCCTACGGTGTTGAATTGTCGTCCATTTGCTTATACCAAGCGAGATAATACTCTCCACAAGTTTTCTATTGGATTGAGATCGGGACTTCTTCCGGCCAATCCAAAACCTCAATATTTTTTTTTTTATAGAAAATCACTCTGTAAGTATTTTTGCGGAGTGAATGGCAGCATTATCTTGCTGGAACACAAAGTTATCACCACATTACTCTTCAGGGTTTTCCACCATTACGTCCTCCAGAAGCTCAATGTATTTCTGCGAGTTCATTTTGATTGGAACAAAGCCAATCTGCGTCTAACCATACCAGCGGCTCAAAAACCAGCCCAAATCATGACACTACCGCCCCCAAAATTGCGGCTAAACTTTACTTCTTCCTTCATTGTTTGATCATGCCAATACATTGAAAAACTATCGGGTTCATCCAGGTTGAATTTCTTTTCATCGCTAAACAAAACATTTTTCCATTCTTCAGTTCAGTCCAATCTGGCCAATTTGTGTCGTGTAGAAAGTTGACGTTTTTTCGCAGGTTTCTTATAGACAACATTCTTATCGGACCTGAGTATTTGTTGAACATGAAGTTTTCCAATTCGGAGACCTTCAGCTCACAATTTGTGGAGCTGAAGGTCTGTTTGTTGCTGGATCTCGTCTAATTTCTCGAAATATGAGGGATTTTTGGCGAGGGGTTAGTTTCGTATTTAAATCATATCGACCTATTGTCCCATATTGACACCCAAGCTCAAAAAATTTCGTACAACTGTATGCGACCGATTAATCTTTTCCGCAATTACTCGCAAAGAAAGTCCAGATTCCTTATGCACAATTATTATACCCTTTTC
Source organism: Orthonevra nobilis (assembly GCA_963555765.1). Taxonomy (NCBI): domain Eukaryota; kingdom Metazoa; phylum Arthropoda; class Insecta; order Diptera; family Syrphidae; genus Orthonevra; species Orthonevra nobilis. The sequence continues at coordinate 71,322,163 of OY743226.1, read as the reverse complement.
CATGACCGTTAAAACTTTTCCCATGTGCAAAATTTGTTTTTGAGAGTCTATATTCTGTAATTGCTGGAATCGAAATCTAATCCAAAGATTGAGGACTGCTCAAAATCAGCTCTGGTGCATGGCGAGATTGCATTGAGTCTTACCAACACAAACTTTGTAGTTCGACTAGCACGGTTAACTTCGCTTGAGTTCTTGGTCCGTGAGCCTTATTTTTGAATTTGTTTATTTTCTCGTGCTTATATGGCTAGGTAAAGGCTCCGTCAAACAGAGCGCGGTTTAACTTCGCGTTTAATTTAACGTCGTATAAAAGGTGTTTTGACTTTTGTGTCATAAAAATGGAACAATTGATAGAATTTGTAAGGAAATATCCATGTTTGTACGACATGAGTGATGAAAACTATAAAAATTATAATTTTTAAGGCTGAGATCTGGAAAACAATTGGAAATGAGTTGAATGAAAATGGTAAGTACATATTTTTTTTTTAAATTTTGCAAATAGAGGCCGTTCAAACTGGAATTTTTAGAAGAAGACAAGAGCAGATGTTTACAAAGACTCAATTATGCGTTTTATTTATTTTTTCATGAAACATTATTATTAAAATAAGAAGAAGAATTTGAAATGCAGCAGTGGTGGGCCTTCGGTTTGTTGGCATTTGTGTTGTGAATGCTTGAATAGGCTCATTTTGATTTCCAATTTCGGTTATGATAATGGTTCCCTGTTTTGTTTTTATATAATTATGAAGAGCACATGCCGCCTCCACTACGTGTACTGCTGTTTACACTTCACTTTCGATTGGTCTGAAAGTGCCAATGTTCCAAACGTATTTTTGATGACACGTCGCGCCCGGCAGAGTCTTTTATTAAAAGTTTTCTTTCTATCATCTATCACGGCTATTGTTTTGGGAAAAGGTCGCATCAAATAGGTTTGTAAACCAAACCCTGCGTCACCTATAAGAACGTGAGGCACCGGATTATTGGCTCCTGGTAGTGGTTTTGAGGGCAAAAGTGTCTTGCCGTCTAAATATTCTTCAAAAACAATTGGAGTTCTCAAATATCCCATTATCATTTTGGCGTCCATAGCTACCAATATCTAAAACAGTAAATTTATAAAAAGGACTTTTTTTCAATTTTAGGGCGAAGCAAATTATGAAGATTTTCAAAAGCATTTTGTGACATATGGAAAAACGAAAAGAAGCGGTCTTCATCTGATGCTAATTCTCGGCACAACCGGTGATATTCTCCGACATCATTTCTTTTTTATTAATGTCGTGAACCCAAATTCTTTTTCTATTTCGAGATCGTAGCATGGCAAATAATAATAATTCTTCATACGAGCTGCTTGACATTTTATTGCAACTAAAATCAATTATTTTTGACCGCTCTCTATTTGACGTTCTAAACCACGGCGTTAAGAACGACACGTCAAAATAATCCAACCGCCGCGTAAAATGATCCCACCGCGGCGTTAAAAACGCTCTCGTTTTGACGGAGCCTTAAGTGCTTGCCTGTATGTGTAAGAATATACTAAATTTTTTATAATTGCAATTAAAGCATATAATCAATTCCAACTTGTCTAAAAAAGGTTCGGTTTCGGCCGAAACTTATACCGAAGCCGAATGTTCCGTAATGGTTTCGGTTTCGGCTGAAAATCACGTTTCGGTCGGACACTAGTTTCCACACATTAAAACACAAAACTAGCAATTATTTATTATCTTGATAAACTCCAGATCAGATCATGGGAATAATAAAACATGGCTATTATCATGAATTAAATTAAATAAAAAATGCATTTAATAAAAAAGACAATGGTTACCAAGTAACTTCCAGAAGATTACACTTTCCTCGCTCTTTTTCGTTTAATATTTCTTCTCCAAAAAAGAACAAACCCTTTTCTTATTCGTGCTCGAATTAATCATTCCAAATCTCATGAATCAAACAATCAAACAGTCATGGCATATATCAACCGCACTGATCAGCATTTCCGCCTTAAGCAGCCCTCTTCATTGGGTGCTCAACAGAAATTATCACATTAATCATTCCGAGCTGAAACTCCTAGCCATATGCCCCATGCGCGATGCATATGCAATGGCCAATCCGTAGTATCCCTTGGAAAACCTACCGTTCGGTAGGCAACAGTGTTCATCGTCATCACGCTCCTGCCACAATATAACATTATTAATAAGGCAATATATTATGGCAAATATCCAGATATTATTTATGGCCATGTGCTCAACGCTCAGCGTTCAGCGCTTAAGGCTCAGAGGCTCTGTGTCTCTCTGTAGAGCGCTTTGCGCTAAGCTCTCCATCGTTTGTCTTCTTATTCTTTTGCTAAAATATATTTATTAGTTTCTGTTTTCTTTTGTTTCGGTGGCGGCGCGTCGCAACTACTACGCCATGCCGTGCCTTTTTAAGCCCGGAGTTACGGGAACCAAGCAAATCATCCGGCCCCACAGGCATAACAATCCAAGAACCATCGCGTCCGTCCGTCCGTCCGTCCGTTTCGTTCTTGGGTTCTTTCAGATTTAATATTACAATTTATGTTGGCCATTAAAATGTGGATTTGTATTGTTGTTGTTTTCGTTGATGTTAAAGAGAACACGCGGGCGGTTATAACAGAATAACCATAACAAAAAAAAAATATATAAATTTACATACCTGCTTTTTGAAATATGTATTTCGAAGAGCAGTGAAGAGGCCATGAACAAGCGCTCTATTAGCACTTTCAGCAGCTGGCGGCGGCACTTCTTTTCCATGAAATTGGGTCTGCCAGTGGCCAGCCAGAGGATGGATGAATGGAAGCTCCCAAACAAAGTGTGGTTTTCACAGAGCTCAACTTAATTAAAGACAACTTAATTGTGCATAAATCAAGAGCTGAGCTCTAATTAAGAAAGACAAAGTGAGCTGGCGTGAATAAATAACCGAGAGCCGAGAGCTCTCGTCAGTTTAGTATTTGAATGGGGATTTGAGAAGAATCTCAACGATTGGGAACTGGCAGGAAATCGGCACAGCGACAGCCGCTGCAACATGTGTGGGTAGCTGGAAGCTGTCATGTTATTAATTGGATACAACTGGCAGATGGTTTCAATACGACTGATTAAGACATTTGTTTGCGCGCGAGGTGCTGTCTTTCGGAGGAGTTCCGGTCGTGATTCATGACAACAAAACACTACTGGACGTACAGACGAACATTTTTTTTTTAATAGCTTTTATACGACTCGAGATAAATACCTCTCATAAATCAAATTTTTTAGTCAAAGTTTGTCTAGTGTTTTTCTAGAAGCTCGTTTAACGAAAAAAAAAGTCAAAGTTAAATTAAAAGCGTGATTATGACCAATAAGATTAAGATGACACTTAAGGACCAGTAAGACTAAGAAGTGAAAATTTACAGCACCACCTAGACTGATGTAAGCCAACTAGAAATTCAAGTCACTTGTGTCCCACAGTTCTTTAAGCACTCGATCCCCTTGGAATGGGAATTTGTATATTAAGGTGACATAGTGAAAAGTTGGATATAGAAGGTTACGAAAGGTGTAAAAAATTCGACAGACAGCTTTGAATAAAGAGCCGGAAAAGAAGACAAAAACTTTCAGAGTATGAACAAAGGTGAGAAGTTAACATCCTTCAGAGGCCAAGTGAAGAAAAAGGTCCTCGAGCAGCTGACGAAGTTTACCTAGAAGTTTTACGTTTTGCGTAAAAAACGGATTTAATGGTGCACGAACGTTTGAAATATGGGAAAAGTGTTTCGGCAACGATTCTCGAGTGGTTCAAATGTGGTCGTGAGTCAATCGAAGATGATGAACATAGTGGCGGACCATTGACATCGAAAACCGATAAAAAATTGATAAAGTAAAAGAAATGAGAGATAGCGGAGGACTTGAACATTGCCTTTGGATCAGTCCAAGACATTTGAGTAAATGATTTGGGTTTTCGTCGTGTAGCAGCAAAGTTGGTGCCAAAAGACCTCAATTTTATGAAAAAAGAGACCGCCTTGACGCCGCAAACGACATGATTTGCAAGGCTGAATCCGATCCCACATTCATCCAAAGGATCATTACTGGAGACAAGACGGGGACTTATGAGTACGACACGCAATCCAGACAAACTTTCAAAGTTGTCGAATGTCGAACAAAATCCTGTGAATTATGTTAAAGTTTAAAGGTCGATATCAAAATCCTCCGTCCCGTTTCGGGCTCCACCCACGGAAGTGAGTTGAAACCAATTGAACCTGAGTTTCTCAAACCACTACACATTCTTCGCCTAATTCTTCCGCTCGCTCTGTGCTACACGCATTATAAGAGTCTTAATATCCTCTTGAAGAGCGAGCAAATAATAAAAAAAAAACAGGCAAATGAATGGCGTTTGCCAAATAAACCGAAACCAAAAAAAACACGTGTCTTTTTCAATCGAAAAAGAAGGCAATGCTCACGGTTTTCATGGATTAAAACGGTGTAGTGCATCATGAATTTTTTGCCATAAGGCCAGAGAGTAAACAAAGAATATTATTTGGTCGTTATGAGACGTTTGTGTGAAGCAATTCGCGCGAAAGAGACCAGAATTGTGGGCAGAAAACTGGTGGATTTTGCACCACGATAACGCACCATCGCACAGTGCCATCATTATTTTTAATATTTTGAAAATATCGTGCAACTGCCACCGAGTTTACCTGATTTGGCTCCCTGTGACTTCTTTCTGTTCAATCGAGCTAAAAAACCAATACAGAGAACGCGTTTAAGCAGCCGAGAGGAAGAATATAAAAAATGTTTCGAGGATTGGATCAAGCGCTTGGATAAGTGTGTTGCACTCGATGGGGATTTTTTCGAAGGGGACAAAATAAATTTAGATGAATAAACTTGTATTTTTAATTTTCTGAATAAATTCCGGGAACATTTTGATCAAGGCACACTGACGCTTTCAGTGACGAACAAAATTCAAGGGCTTAACGCTAGGGCTGCAATTTATGAACTGACTGTGTGTACCATAAACACCAAACACCAAAACACCGAAGGCTTCTAAGACTCAACAAATAAATAAATGAACAAATTAGGAAAATAAAAAATTAAATGGAAAATGATCACTGAAATTTTTTTTTTCTTTGAAACTATTTTGTAGACCCTTGCTTAATCTCATAAAGGTTATTCGGCTACAGATCACGCAAAACTACCATTGCAGAAGAAGAACTTTTTAGGATAAAGTAACAGCGTCAAAAATCCGATTAAAAGGTTGCTGCTGACATCCGAAAAGGCAGATAGGAAAACTGTACGGTATTTCAAATGTAACACTTTGAAAAGAGACCGAAAAGATTTGAAAAATTGGACGAACATGGTATACAGCTCAAAACTCAGCGTCTTCGTTCTGAATTCGCGAAGGAACATGTGCATATACATGTATATAAACTAGCTACCATTCTGTGGAAAGATGAGACTGCGAGGGTAGTTATGGAAGGTTATACTTTTGTTCTGACCAAAAGGAAAATTAATCAGCTAGCAATTCAACCAAATATGTTTAATGGTGTACATAACATGCAATTGTATTGGCTCAATCGCAAAATACCGTTTTTTTTATTTTAACTTTAGTTCAAGTAAGAACTTAAAGCTAAAATTCTTCTTATGGCTAATAAAAAAAAAGAAAAAAAAACTATAACAAAGGAAGTTTAAATTTCAATGAAACAGTTAGGAACATTCAATTGTAAAAGACAAGAATCGAATGAACCATTAGATTATAAAAACACTTTTAAATTAATGTTGATGGGGTTCACTTTGAAAATAAAACAGAAAACAATAAAAATAAATTTAGATTTTTTTTAAAATAATGTTAAGTGGTTTTATAAAGAAAAAAATTAACTTTATTTTAGAAAACTGAATCACGTCTCTCGCATCTCAGACTTACAGGTAAACTATTGAATAAACGAGGCGCGGTGACCTTGTAAAAGAGAAGAGAGATTTCTAAATTCTGGTTAATTACAATTAAATTGTAGGAATCATACAATCTTGAGGCGGAATATCCGGAATTTTTAAGGAATATTATAATATTATAAATTCTTAAGAGGAGGGATCTTAAGGGTCCTGAATAACTCAAAGCTATGAGTTCTGCGGTGAACTGCACAATATACGAATCGCATGTTTTTGCTTGGTAAGCAAAGGTTAAATTTTATTAGAGTGAGTACCACCGTAACAAGTCAACCCATATTGCAGCTTAGATTTAAATAAACTATTTAAAACTAATTTTAAAATATACTGACTACAATAAAGACTGAGACTATAGTGTTGTCTTAAAAAGTTATTGAAGTATTGTTTTAAATACGAAGTATGGTCTTTTAAGCATAACTTTCTATCTAAAATTATTCCCAAATACTTAAAACTGTCAACCCGCTCGATATTAAAGCAACAAACTGAACAATTTCTGTTTGTATTATAAGTGAAAATGTCAAATTGATGAGAACAATGATTTAAGTTATATTTTGGAAAGCAAGGTAAATGATATCTAAACACCATAACTTCACAAATAGAACTCAAAATATTGAAAAGCATAAATTTTGTTTTTTCACTCAGAATTAGTTTGTGTAAAGAGAACCATTTACGCAGAATGTCTAAATCATTTGTGGTAAATATCCCATAAAATATTGAAATTGCCACCTTCAAGTCCGGCTCTCAATGTGATGAGAATGTTTGGTACGTCCTTCAGTCGAAAATTCAAGAACAATTCTGAAAATCGACGAAAAACACCTGGAGTTATTTCATAACAATATGGAGCGGCATTAAAAATATTTTTTTCCAGGATTCAGAGGCGTTAACTATCAGATTTGTGTGTGTCCGAATAATTTTTCAGTGATTATTAAAAATGTTGCCTATTTCTTATATTTTTCTGTTATGAAAAAAGGATTTCACTTTGTTGTTTTTTAAAACCTGTTTTATTTATTATTATTATTATTATTTATTTATTTACAAGTAAGTAAATTACTATAAGAATAACTAAGGTCTAGGGCTAGCTGCCAGGACTTTCGGCTAGTATGAAAATAAAAATGAGGTAAAAACCTGTTTTAAAATTAACAGAAGATGAAAAATTAAAAATCTGGAAAAAAAACTTTCAAAATCAGACGAAGTTGTATACTTACGTCATCCGATGCATCGGATAGCTTTTCGAACAATAAAAAATTGTTTCCAGGATAGGACAGCGTTTGTCGTGTCCCCAAATATATACTTACAAGTAAATAAATAAATATTTAAATGACATACAAGGAAAACAAGAAATAAGTATGTGGGTAAAAAAATATATTTCATAACACATTACGTTAATTTGTTGCCAATATGAATCCTAAGATATTGGAAAGGCATTTGATTGATTATAGTATCGGGCTCTCTTCTCATAAACCTTAGAGGTCGGTCAATACATGTTGCGTTGGTTAATTTCAATTGTGCAATTCATCATAAATCCTGGTACATCTCAGGATTCCCGTCTTGTTTCCTACTTTTCTTTTTATTTTCATTAATGATCTTTTGCCGGTTACAACTATTTCCAACATTCATGTTCGGAATCGGATTCATGTCCTTTTTGGACAGTGGAATTTGATTCCTGAGTACAGTCACTGAGTGCTTAATACACTTATTGCCGTCATTCTTTAATAACACGCGAATTAGATCTCTATTTTTTTCCCCTGATCCCTGAGATGTATTACATCATCCGGGTAAATGGGAAAACTACACTGCTTCGAGTGCAAAAGATAGCTTGCATTTTATTCGTGTTTAACTTGAATTTTCATTCAATTTTATAATATAATAGTATAAGTTTGCTCTACAATTTGCTACTCGTGGCAAGTCAGCCAATATCGCACCTTCAACTCACACTTTTTCTCCCATTTAGCAAAGCCTTGTTCATATTTCAAAACTTGACCTTCTTCATATTATTTGGTAACCATTCATTTAACGACTTTGAAATCAAATATGCATTAAAGCTCAAGATAAATAACCTACTGTGTCTGTAAGTGCTCTCAATTAAGAAAACACTCAATTTACAAACGTTGCTTCCAGCGGATCATGTCAAACAAGAAGCGTTAGAGCCATGAAAACTAACTTATGCCGTGGCTACATTAACATATTCATCACTTAGTTTCATTTAACAAAAGAAACCAGATTAAGATGCCAACACCGATATCGCTAAACGCCCACTTTCACGTCAGCATAAAGCAAAATTTAAAACCCAATAAATAATAAACCTCCGGCACAAGTATTGCAAATAAAAATTAGCATTGACATGCAATATCTTCGAATAAGTTATATTAACTGTCTGCTTAGAAATTGCTTATTATTATCGGGATCTAGATGAAATATACATTAAGGTTTAAAATTTATTGCGCGCTGATGCGATCGTCGTCGCCGCCGCCGCCGAAGCAAGAGGCATTGGTTTCTAAGCAAACGGGGATCGATGGTCCATCGCTTAGCCGTGATACGCCTGAGGCACACAGTGGTACAATTACATTTTGTTTGTGGCAAAAAAAATAAAAATTTTCAAAACTAAAACAATCAGTCAAACGAGATGTTATAATTGTTGTCATTTTCATTGTTCAAAGCAGAAGTTGTAACTCTTTTTAAAAAAGGTGATAGAAAAAAAGTTTCGAATTACAGGCCAATATCAATTCTAACAAATCTAACTACTCAAGTATGCTTCATTATGAGCAATGCGCGATGGTCTTATCGAGGAACTTTATGGTGGCGTCAGCTTAAGAAGCTGATGTTAACGAATTCAGCGTCAATTAGACGATGAGACTCTTGCTGTTTTTGCACCGTGTAATAGTCACAGTACCATATGTAACAGGTCTTCGCCCTTTGGTGACGCATTCATCGGATCTCTGTAGCAGTCTATGTCTATCACGAGTTGTTCGACGAAAGAACGTTCCCCATTTTTACTTCGCGGGGGTTTTCAACAGTAAACTTTTTCTAATCAAGGCTTGTTTCTTTTTAAAAGGTTAGTTTGTTCTTCCAAGTCGTCGCAGGTGGACTGCGACATCTGAAATTTGGACACCATGTGCAGGAAATTTTCAATAAACTCAACCTTACAATGAGAAGTATGCTTTTTTAACCGAAAATCAAAATGAGCATTGAAAATAAATTGATTATATTTAATGCAATTTTTTTGCCATTTTATTTCACGGCAAAGGGAACTTGTGCAAAAAACAAGGATTTAAAAATGATCTTGAACCTTCCATGGCACTTTTCGACACAGGAGCTCCATTCTCTGTATAAGTAGAAGTTAAAGAAAGATATAGATATAGAAAGACAGATATTACAAAAGATGCAGTGCATCGGCAAATGTACTGGTGGCTTACTTAGCCTTTTGAGCCTGACCTAGTTTGTTCCTATAATGTAACAAATATTTACTCTTATTCATGTATCTATATACACATTTATTCACTTATTTATTTCATTATTCATATGAACACTTAGATATTTATTTGTTTATAAATTATTTACTTATTGTCTTTTTTATGTATTTATTCATTTATTTATTTATTCATTTCATTTGTTTAATTATTTATTCATGTATTTATTTATTTTTAATTTTTTTATTTATTAGTTTATTCGTTTATTTACTTATTTATTTAGCTTTTTGTTTATTTATGTATTTACGTAATAATTTATTTATTTTTTCTTTCATATAAGTATTTATTATTTATGTATATATTTTTCTATACGTTAAGTACATTTTGATATATCCAGTTTTTAATTACATTTTTTTTCATGATTTAAAGTGTGAAAAATTTAGTTTTCCAATACACAATTGTGGTAAACCAAATTTCCAAGAAAAAAACTCAGGATCCGATTCTTGTTTCAAAATTGATCCAGTTTAAAATTTCAAATATTTTGATAAGGACCATTGTCTAAACCTTGAAAAATAATATCGCTAAAAAGTTATCTTTTAAAACTAATCTGCTCTAACTTCGGTATATTAACCCCTTGTACACCCTGAATTGCAATACGGGCTGTCTAGCTATCGTGGTCCATATGCAAAGACTTTTAGAGCTTAATTGATTGAACAAAACCATCTCATTCGAATTATTTGCAACAAAAATCGCGTTTTAGCGGAAGTTGGCCATTATACAAAGAATTGCGAATTCTTCCTATGAGGCATCATTATATATTATTTTTAAAGAATTGAAAGAATTTTTCAAGCAAAGTTGTAACATTCCTAGTAGAAATTCGCAGATTTATTATCTTAGAGTTAACAAAATGCTCCTTGTCAATATACCAACTGCTCATAAAACTCATTTCACTTACTTTTATACTGCTGCAGTACTAAAGTGTTTAAATAAATTACCCTAACATATGAGAAAAACACATTCAAAAAAAAAGTGAAAGACTGGCTATTCACGATTGACTCTTATTCTATTGATAACTATCATTTGTGAAAGCTTTCGGGGAGAGTACGATAACATGGGCGCCAAAAATTGATAACGATTTCTTGTAGAGTGGCCAAAAACAAGCATTTTTAACTATGGGGGGGGTCTATCTCGCACCGTTTAGGAGGTGCGAATGGTTTTATGTCTTCTTGTTTTTGAGAAAATTGAAAATTACTATTTTTGTTTTGTGACATTTAAGTGGTCTTCCTTTAAGGTAACCGAATGAATAATCGATTAAATGTCCGGCATGCGTCTATATCAATAGTTTTTTTATATCAACAGTACATGGGTGGCCCGCTTCGCGGGTTAAAGGAATTCAACTTTCTTTCCGTAGTCAGTCTACGCTCACGCGACTTCGTCGCTCCGCTCAGGGTACCTGCTTTTTGCCTGGCATGCGCCTATGTCATGAATACTTTTCATCTAATTTGTTTGTACTTATGTAATATGGAATGCACTTAATAATGATGCAAAATTATAACCGATCAAACTTTGAATTTTGTACCGTTGGTTTTTTCATGCACATGTGGTAAACCTCATTCTGTGTTCAACCTAAGTGCGAATCGAGTGTTATTTTTTGTGAATAAGCAATGGCGACTTAGCATCCTCTAATCCATCCTAAACTAAATAACTTTTCGGTATTTTGTTCGTTCGGGGATTTGGTATCGACCAACGAAAAGAACATCGCTTTTTTAGAAGAAATTGGTCTGATTCTCCTCTGACCTCCTCGTGGTGCATTTTGGATAACGCTAAATGATTTGCTAAAATTTACTAACAAAGATGAACCTATCATTAACATTTATACCAAAAGTATCACCGTAAATACCAAAAAACAAAAAATAGTTTTAGAAGATCTCAATTTTCTCAAAAACTAGAAGACATAAAACCGTTCGGTTTTTTGTGTTCTATTCAGAATTGATACAAGCATTGATTACAAAAAGCAAATTTAGCACTTCATTTCACAATTTTGAAAAAAATTGGTCAAAACTTGTTTTTTTAATTTTTTTTATCAAAATTTTGAGTTTGCATGCGAATTTTTCAAAAACTATTAAATTTAACTATATAATTTAAGCGCAGGATTAAAGAACATGTTTCTGGTTTTCAAAGTCGTTGTTTTTTTTTTTCATTTTTAGCCATTTTTTTTTTAAATTGCCCCTACCTCCTAAACGGTGCGAGATAGACCCACCCCTCCCATAGTAAAAAATGCTTGTTTTTGACCCCTCTACAAAAAACCGTTATCAATTTTTGGCGCCCAAGTTATCGTACTCGTGCCAAGCTTTCATATATCAATATTTTTATTTGAATTTCTTTTTTATTATCATTACCTTTTTTATTATCTGCCTTTTCCTGTTTTCCTTCATGAATTATTATACTTTTATCCTAGTTAAATTATCTCTGATTGTTTATGATTGCTTTAATTATAAATGAAACGACACTTTATTTGACCACATCATTTTTATATAATTAATTGTACTTGTTTGTAAGTTGAAATTATAAAATGAATGAAATAAAAAAAAAAACAAAATGTTAACATACAATTTTTTTAACTTATTATTTAAATAAAAAAAAAGGAAGCATCGATTTATGCTTACTTATTTATTAATCTTTTTATATTTTTATTTTTTTCCCCCATCATATTTTTAAGAGTCTATACTTAAACCACTCCCATACTTTCTATCAAACTTTGGCTTTAAATGATAACGAAGGTTTTTTTCTCCCTTCGAAATCTTCCATTCCTTCCTTCGCCCTAAATTTATTGATAAATTTTGTGATAAAATTTGTAAAAATATTAAAAAATTGTTAGTAGTAAGGTAATTTATTCCAAATCTCTAATGTGCAATATAGTAAAGTAACAACAATGCAAATATTTTCGCTACGTTAAACAGAAACATTAGCACAAACAATTTTTAAAAATGACCTCCTGGTGTTGCCGGAACTATTTTGTCAGCCTGATTGGCAAAGGGTTCAAGTTGGACTTTGCCGATAAAGGTGGTCTGCACCTTTTATTATAAGTATAAGTTTCAAACGTGGTCAATGGAAGTATTCCTGATTAACAATTGCAAATAAGAGACTGCTTTGAAATAAAATAGGGTAACAATTCAAAAATTTGTCTTCAATTTCGGCATCAGCTTTATCATCATTTAACTCCTTTTTCTCAAAATCATCAACTCTCAAAACTAAATGTATGTGTTTATTTTTGTCAGATAAAAACATTGCCTAGATACCACTGTGTGGCGCTTTTTGAAAATAATACTTTATTGCCAGTTCGGAATTTCTAAATTTATTTCAGGCATAAATTTTCATTTTCAAATGACATGTGGGTTGTTGCGATCATCGGGGAATATGATAGAGTGTGATCCCAATAAAAGATATGTAAACTTTACAAAAGCCGAAAAAATAACTTTCGAATTTTTGTTTTTGGTGTATCGACTATGAAATCGAAAAAAAAAATTGTAATTTGACGCTACGCCACTGTGAAAGGATCTAGATGGATGACACGTCTCGTAAAATATTTGAAAAAAAAAACAATTTTGGGCATTTGGAAAGTGACAAACTGCGGAATGTAAATTTATGTCTAGGAGTCTTGTAAATTAAATTTTTGGTTCGTTACTGGTTTACGAATGGAAGATGAATGATTTGTTTTTGTGTCTGTTATTCGAGAAATGTGGTAACTAATCTGTTCAAAATTATTGGAGACTACGCCCTGAGAGGTACTCTTGGTTTGTACCTATTTTCGTATGCATTCAGTCAAAATTTGGATAGTTTTTTTGAGAGATACTTTACCTAGCGTTGGTCAAGGTAAATGCATTCGCCACAGAAACTGCACTCGGTTACCTACTCCGTCTACGAACTGCGTAAATGCATTCCGTGTAAGTCTTTGATCATCACTTCAAAAAATGCAGAGACCTTATCTGTATAATGTTTGTGACATTTTTTTTCAGCACAGTCATTAGTGAGAAGATAAGACAAAATGAAAACAACTTTGAGATGAATGTATTTGAGCCGTTCGTCTGTTATTCCGCCTTTTCACTTCGGCTATAATCGGGCGTTAGCCGTATTGTTATCGAATGGCTAAAGATTGATTTTGCTGGACTGATGGTATTTAGATTTACACAGATTGCAATGGCCTGGTGTATGTGATATAGCTTTCCATTCCTACAAAACATATTTCACGAAACCGCCCATCCTAGGACACCCACGACCGGAATTTGAGTTTATACAAATACGGATGCTTGTGATCTTACGTGAGTTCAGGTTGGAAAAGTGAATGTTATTGCGGAGCTTGTAACCATTATCAAATTAGAGCATTTTCATGAGTACATATTTGGAAGGACGTTTTAATTATGAGATAAGGCTAAAGCTCCAGGTTTTGACCTGATTACTGCGGAAGTTCTCAAGCAACTTCCAAACAAAGGTTAAGTCAAACTCTAAAGGTTAATGAATAAAACAATAAGCCTTGAGTATGTGCCAAGCGTTTTGGAAAGTAGCTGATGTGATAGTGATTGTTAAACCTTGTGAGGACCTTCACGAAGTATCCTCATATAGGCTAATATCTCTACTTCCCTTGATCTTAAAGTTGTTTGAAAGATTGATTTTTAAGCGTCTAAAATTAATTGTAGAAACAAGAAACCTAATCGCAAGTCATCAGTTTAGCTTTCGATGTAAACACTCCACATTAGAACAAGTTCACAGAATAACAACAGAAATTGAAGAAGCATTAGAAGAAAAAGGAGGATGTTCTGCAATTTTCTTCGACATAGATCAAGCTTTTGACTGAAGGCCTGCTAAATAAACTAAAGGTGTATCTCGCAGAACTGTTTTTTTCACCTTTTGGAGTCTTATTTAACATCGCGTTACTTCCGCATAAAACAAGAAAACTGTTACTCTAACCTAGTGCAGATTCAAGCTGGAGTTCCTCAAGGAAGTGTCCTCGGGCCCCTGTTATATCTCTTCTACACTAAAGATCTACCAACAACATGATTCACTAAGACAGCAACCTTTACCGACGACACGGCAATACGCTTGATTCGACGCAAAAACTACAAGCCGCTACCGATCTAATAGTTAGATGGACTCAAAGATGGAGAATAAAACTTAACTCGAGCAAATCCGTCTCATACTCCCCTGTTATGATTTCGGGAACGACTATACCATACTCTAATACAACGAAGTATCTAGGTATGACCCTAGATGTCAAGCTTCTTTGGAAAGAGCACATAAGAATGAAAAGAAAAGAACTACGAGGAAGCAACAAGTCTTCTCAATGAATATGTACGTAAGACGAATGCAACGTACAAGACCCTCATACCTTGCTAATTCCTCGGAATTTGTAGGATCAACAACGTTAACAACAATATAGTAACAGAGCGACAACAATGAGCGACAAGAGGCGCTTAGAGTTTATTTAACATCCAACGCTTTGGATAGATTAAAACCTATCTATGCTCCCGTTACTATCATTTCAAAATCATAATTATCTGAAAAATAGTAGACTGGTAGCCATCAACTCACTTACCCCTTTTCATTATGAAAAACAAACTGGTCGTTAGTTATATAGCCGTTGGTAATTCCATAGTTCCCTGTGTTTTAAAAGTCAAGGATACGGAAAAGTTTGCTGATTTCGTAACGTCGAAGATCTGTCAAAATGTTTAATTCATTTAAATCATACCCATGTGAATAAGGGTAATAAATGTTTAGTCAAATCTGCTTTCAAAAACGATGTATTTGCTCTCACAATTGAATAAATAAGACCCATTTTTAAATTGGGTCAGGAAAATATTTGATATTGGTTGATTGTTAAAACAATTGTGTTCGCAGCCAAACCCTCAAGTTCACTGGTGCGAACATGTAAGTCGTCCATATCAATGCGAACAATAAAAATTCATAGCCATTCGTGTTGTTGGATGGACCTCTCTAATGTTAAGAACCCCAAACAAGGCCAGAGGAGACATAAAATATTTCTTCAAACACAACTGACACCATCCACCTAATTGTCACTCACGGGTTGTTACTCCATCAATATTTTGACAACTGAACAAACAAAACAAAAAACCATTATTCCACATAAATTATTAATCAAACACATAAAACAGAAACCATAAATATTGTCAATCACAATGCCAACCACCACTATGGCCGATTGTCTGCGCTTGTGGCACAGTAGAGTCATCAAATAACCATCAAAATGTTAAATAATAAACACACAACAATGGCAGTGGAACGTGTCTGTAGCCCAAGTGACGAACAAGCCACTTGTCGCCGATTGAAACTCAAAAAAGGCTTGAATAAACGGAAATCGAGAGTCGCGTCTTCATGATATGTCACACCGCTGGGATATGCCGCAACTAATTGACTACAAATTGATCAATTTGAATAAAACACACAAATAGTCTTGAATTTTAAATGATTAGCATTATGATGGCTGGAATTATTGTTACGGGGGTTGACCCCGTTCCTGGAATTGTTTAGTTTTTATAGCAGCCGGTCCGCATTCATATTTTATTATCTTTGCGGATTAAGGCGATATTGCGGTTGATTTCTTGCACTCAAAGCTTGTCATGGGATTGTAGTATGATAGTTTTGTTAAGTGGCTTGGGGCCAGTTTAGATGATATGGTCTTTACTTTTGGGTTTCGATGGCAATTACCCTAATAGCGTAAACGTGATCTGGTTTAAGTAATTGGAATAAATATTACGACGAGAAGGTAACTTTGGAACAAGGAGGCTGATAGAAGGTCAAAATACAGGCAATGTTTATTTAACGTTTTTCTTACGCTATTAAAACGTATTTAAAAGAAAAGTTAGTAGCTGGGTATGTAAGAAAAAAATTAACTATGTTGCATGAATTATGCAGTTTTGATGAGTTTGATTTTTCATTTTCAATGAAAAAGTATCACAAATTATAAGAATATAATAAGAGTTGGCGAGAGTCGTTTTCTTTAAAAGTGTCGTGGGCTGCGCTTTCTATTTCAAAAATTGGTTTGGCAACTAAGTTATTGCGGATTTTATTCATAGATGGCTTTAGTTGAATTTTTAGGTTTGCTGGCGTAATCGAAATGTCAAATACACTTTGTTATTTGATAGTTGGTATTTCAACTGTCAATCAGTAAAAAAAATGGAAAATCAAAACGAACATTTACGTCATAGGTATTTTGCTTATTATTTTCCGAAAGGAAAAAATGCATCACAAGCTCACAAAAAGTTATGTGCTATTTATGGTGACGAAGCTTCAAAAGAACGGCAATGTCAAAACTGCTTTGCCAAAATTTCGTTCTGGTAATTTTTCACTCAAAGATGAAAAACGCTCTGGTCGTCCAGTTGAAGTTGATGACGACCAAATCAAAGCAATAATCTATTCAAATCATCACAGTACAACACGTGAGATTGCAGAGAAGCTTCATGTATAACATGCATGCATTGAAAATCGCTTAAAACAACTCTGCTATGTACGAAAACTCGATGTTTGGGTTCCTCATGAACTGAACGAAAATTATTTAACACAACGCATTAACATCTGCGATTTGTTAAAGAAACGTAATGAAAATGATCCATTTTGAAAACGATTGATAAGTGGTAATGAAAAATGGGTTGTATACAACAATGTCAATCGGAAAAGATCGTGGAACAAGCCAGGTGAACCAGCTCAAAAAACATCAAAAGCAGTTTGGTTGGATTACAAAGGAATTGTCTACTTTGAACTTTTACCACCCAACCGAACGATCAATCTACATTGAACAACTAACAAAATTGAACAATGCAGTCGAATAAAAGCGGCCCGAATTGACAAATCGAAAAGGTGTTGTATTCCATCATGACGATGCAAGGCCACACACAACTTTGGTCACTCGGTAAAAAATTATTGGAGCGTGGTTGGGATGTTTTGCCACATCCACGATAAAGTCCTGACCTTTCACCATCTGATTACTTTCGTTCTTTGCAAAACTCCTTGAATGGTCAAAATTTCAATCATAATGATGATGTCAAATCGTACCTGGTACAGTTTTTTGCTGATAAAAACCAGAAGTTTTTTGAACGTGGTATTATGATGCTGCCTGAAAGGCACGAAAACACTTACAGAAACAAGAACAGTTTCTTCCCTCTAGGGCAATTACTTTTGAACTTCTTTATATAAAAAAATTTCTCAGCAATTCGTGTGGCATAGATGATATCACTTACTTTATCCTTAAGAAAACTGCGCATTAACATTGTATAAAGTTTATCCAATCTTTTTAATTTGAGCATTGAATTCGGCAACTTTCCTGATAAGCTTAAGTGTGCCCATGTTATTCCTTTGTTCAAAAAGGGTAACAAGAAGAATAAAACAAACAAGAAAGCAGTTTAAAAAAGAATTCTATCATTTCTTAATCAAACACGCTTCGTTAGTCCTTTGCATTATAAGTTTTGAGCATGCCATTCCTCAGAAGGGATTTGTGTCTATACATTCAGACGGGAATGGATGACAAAAAATCTTGTTTTGGCCTCTTTGTTGAAAAAAAGCTTTCGACATGATCAATCATTCCATTCTTTCGGAAAAATTAGAAAAAGTAGGTTTTCGTGTATCTTATCTTGAGGATAGAACGCAAAAGGTTAAAATTGGAGAAAATGCCAGTACCTTAAAGGTGACCAATGTGGGTGTGCCCCAAGGATCTGTGCTTGGCCCAATCTTGTTTCTTATCCATATAAATTCTTTATTCGATCAATCATTCAGACCAAAGATAAGCGAATTTTCTGATGATCTTGGTATAGCCTACAGCCAGTTACGAGTAGACTGAGTAGGCTTGAGCCTAGGGGGCAGATTTTTGGGGCGGCAAATTTGGGGACTGCATTTTTTTTTTTTGCTACCTTATAGAAATCAAAAAAAAATGTGCATGACGGTTTTCTGATGTCTCACAGATAGATATCTGCAACAAATTTTGTTGTCGTATGACAATGCCGCAAATATATCTGGCATCTACAATGGCTTAGAGTCTACTAATAAAAGTCAAGAGACGTTTGCTATGTCTCTGTCTTACTCTGCCCACTCTTCAAATTAAGTGGCAACTGCTTCTGCTGAATCTTGCTCGGAAGATTGTCGATTCTTCATGTTGCTTCAAGAAATATACGTTTTTTTTTCAAGTTCGACACAACGCTAGAAGATATATATGATTGAAGTCGGAGAAGGCGAAACAGTCAAGAAAGTGAACCTCACACGTTGGTAAGCTAGAGAGGACGCATGCAGAAGTTTGAAACATTCGTCGCACGAAGTTATGAAAGCTTTGGAAATAATCAGGAATGATTGCACCGAAAAGGAATTCTTTCAAAGTAAATAAAAAGGAAAATAGCGTTAATGGTTGTTGTGTGAATGTTTTTTTTTTGAAAAGAATACAACAAAGTAAATGTTGAAATCCAGGCTTCTACCGTAGATTTGATTTCTGTAGCCGATCTTTATGAATCTCTTCGTAAGGTCTTCTTAGAATAACGAGAAAACTTAAAGTATTTCGAAGAAATGACAATGGAACTAAGTGCGTCGAAAGAGTACACAAAAGACCTGGAAAAAAGACAACCAAAAAGAAAAAAAATTGCTGATGAAACACCCGATAAAGAAATGAGTATGGCCGCGAGTGATACTTTCAGGGTTAATGAATTTCTCATCATCATTGATAGACTCGTATCCGAATTAGAAAGCGAACGACAATTACAATAAAAAATTTTCATTTTTGACCAAAATGAGAAGAAGAAGAAGTATATCCTTATGATTTAAGGACTAGGTAAGTTCATTTTCGAAGCCACATATCTTCGGAATAATTTTGGTAACACCAGCTTCTTCATCATTAGAGAGTCTATCTTCGCTTCTGCGAAAACAAAGTCTGCAGAACGTTTATCCAAACTTGGACATTTCACTTCGTATGGCCTTATGTACACCAGCGACGAATTGTTTGGGAGAGAGAAGCTTCTCTTGTTTAAAAATAGTGAAAAATTATCTGAGATCGAACTTGAGCCAAGAAAAATTAAACACTTAAGCTCTTTTCTGCGTAGAGTCAAAGTTAATTAACAAAACTACTTACGACGATGATCTTGCCTGTCTGTTTGTCTGTCAGTGAATTAAAGATTATTCATTCACGTTTACCAAACATAACTCCGCTCGTATATGACTGAGCTTTGATTAGCTCAAAAAAATTCCCAAAAATTATTTAACGTGTAATTTCAACAAAATTTTTGGATTGTCAAAATAATGTAGGAGATGACAATTGTAGAGGAAAGGGCGGCAAAAACTGTATAGCCTATACCTTGAAAATTTGTAAATCCGCCACTGTCTTTAGCTCATTAAGCCCCTTGAATTTGACTGCCGATAAAAATAGTGATGTACAGACCTTAAGACATTGGTCTGCAGAACATAAATGAATAGTTAGCAACAAAGCTATATTAATATTTCTTAGCCTTAATTTGAAAGAACTCATGAAGTACTTTTCTCTAAGTGCCTTAAAAAGTTTTATTATGGAGTATTTCATTTAAAAATGCATTACGCTATAAGCTGTTGGGGTGGTGCTTATCGCAATAAACTGCAACAGATAACTGTTCTTCAAAAAGGTGCCTAAAGGAAAGCTTGGAAAACTAATCGTTTTTCTCACACTATGGTACTTGTGAAAGTTCTTTTTACGAGAGGTGGTAACATGCAAAGGCAGGCAGAACTAACGTAGTAATACTAACTACGCTGCATGTGTCCCCGCATTTCGAACTACTAGCTACAGAAACTTCTACTCAATTATTTCATGTTGATTGCTTAACAGACTGTAGAAATAAAAATTTCAACAGCCTGTTAAGCAAAAGCAGAAAATTATTCTCTGAAATTGGGGATTTATTTCATAAAGAACTTTTATACTTTAACATATTTTATGAGAGTTGCTTCCCAAAGCCATTGTTAAAACATAAATTGATTCATTTCGTACCGCGAAGATATAGGACTGAGTTTCTGCCAAATATAGGAGCCTTGAAGAGCTGGTGAAAGTAACTTAGCAAATGATCCCTCTTATACTTGCGATATTAAATTCAGTACAGATATGTTAACGCGATCTTATGAAAAGCTGATGATGCGTATGCAAGTACTTTGCGACACAAAATATAAGTTTTTATTTCCAGTTAGCTAGACGACATATCTTAAGATTTTAGTTTTATTTTATTTGAAATAAGTTTTGCAAATGTATCGAAGTTTCACCATTATTCAGTCGAGAACTTAAATTTAAATGTCCAACTGGTTTACTTTTCAAAATGTAGGAACGACTTTGTATAGAAATTCATGGGTGTGTGGTATTCACATACAAAGGTTAATTAAATGCCGGCAAACATTTCTTCAAAGACTCACCTAACGTCAATCATTGACAATCTTAGAAGATTGCTGTCATAAGAAATGTTTGTTCGAAATCGGTAGGCCAAAACCCGACTTCTTGCGCGAAAAAATGTGGAGCACTGTCCTTCTGCCTTTATAAGCTGACGCGCCGAGAAATTGTATACACAGTTATGGTAACAAAATAAAAAACAAAGAGGTACAGGATGCAATGATGAATAAAATCCATATTTCTTCGATAAGGAAAAGTATTTTATTGAACACAAAAAGTTTTAAATTAAAGAAGGACAAATTATTATGTTACAAATTATGTTTTTTATTAAGAAATCCTCTGAAAATGTGAAAATTCAATAAAATCTTTAAAGAAAATTCATTGGTCAAATAAAAAAAGATATGTTATGGAAAATTGTGAATTTTCCTTTCGATTTAAGAACTGCGTTACATCTTGCTGGCATAAAACTGACAAACTGATGTTGGGATTGATTCCCTATTTTTTTTTTTTACTTTTACCCACAAATCTTTTTTTTCATTCTCGTGCTTCTTAAAGCGTCCGGGAATTGTGATGGCCAAGCAAGAAGATCAACCCTGTTTTTTGCAAACAACTCTCGAGCAATTTAGAAGTATACTTGGGATCATTGTCCTGCTGAAACTTTCAAATGACTGGCGTGTTTTCCTCGGCATAAGTCAACACGATATTGGCCAATAAATTTACATACACGGATTGATCCATTGTTTCAAGAAAATCTGCCCACACCGTAATATTACCACCATCATATTTCACTGTTTTCCTGGCATATGCAGAAGAACATTCTTGATTTGGAGGAAGTCTTTCAAATGTTCTTCCATCAGATCCTTGCAAAGTAAATTTACTTTCATCCCTCCAGAGAATGTTAGCCATTTGCTTACCATTTTCTCACCTCTCCAAGAAATGTTTTCTTTCACAAACATTTTCCTATGCTTTATGTTTTTAGAAGAAACTTTCGCGAAGATTAGCTATAACTACTCCCTCTGCGTTTGTGCAGTGTTTATAGCGACCCATATTGACAAATCTACAAACATTTAATATTCATTTATTTAAAATAAAGTAGCTCTTATTACTGTAATATACACATTACTGATGCTTCTTCCCAATTTATAAATAATCCTAGTCTATTCGCAGTTAACGCAAGCAGTCCTACCCATTTTCAGGGTTATTCAAGTACCCTCATTGGTCACTTTTTTGTCAGTAATAAAAGTAAGGTATTGTTGTATTGTCAGCTTCAAGCTTCTGGTTTCTCAAGACATGATCTCATCTTTTTAAATTTAGATTTCAAAAACAGACCAAAAGAGATCAGTTACCAATTTCGAGACTTGAAGAACGTGAACCGTGAAAATTTGTTGCATCACATACACTGTATTGACTGGAACAATGTGAGGTACAAGCTTTCGGTTAATGACAAAGTTTCGTTTTTTGAAGAGCAGATAAGATACTTGCTCGATAAAAATTTCCCACTTAAAACAAAAGTTGTCCGTAGAGCATCGCCACCTTGGCTTAGTCCCGTCAGACAGTGCCGTCCCAAATAAGTCATTTGGTTTCATATGTGTTAATGATCAAGAAGTTGTTGAAGTGGTTCTGTCGATTAAGTCGAATGCTACCGGTATCGACAGTGTTGATCTAAGGTTCATTAAACTTCTCCTTCCTTAAATTCTTCCTTCCAAAACCCATATTTTCAATAGTATTCTAACCACTTCTGTTTACCCAAGTGAGTGGAAAAGGGCTAAAGTCATTCCAATCCCGAAAAAAGAAAGTGATGACTACAGACCAATTGCGATTCTTCCCTTCTTGAGCAAGGTGTTTGAAAAAGTGTTGTTAAAGCAAGTCTAAGCCCATTTGTCCACGAACAAGCTGCAAAACAGCATTGTTGTCAGTAGTTGATGATATTAGAAAATATCCGTCTCTGGGCTCAACGTAACTTTCTGTATCTGAACCCAGTAAAATCGAAAGCTCTCGTTATTTGCAGGAACACTGCCACCAATAAAGCTTGAGCGAGAAATTGTCCCCTTTGTAGCTACTACAAGAAATCTTGGAATAATTTTTAACAGCTCCCTAACCTGGACTAACCATATCAACGCGGCTATTGGCAACGTCTTTGGAAGTCTTCGATTGCTCTGGTCAACTCAGGTATTTACCCCTACAGCTGTAAGAACAATGCTGGCGAAAACACTCCTTCTGCAAAATTTACTATATGGGTGCGAAATTTATGGAAAAGTTTACATTATTAGTAAAAGGAAGCTTAATGCTGCATATAATAACATCGCTCGTTATATACTACTGTGTCCAAAAAATAAGGTGACATTGTATTTATTTTGAAAATTCTTAATTTATTCTTCCAAATCAATTTCATCCCCTTCAAAGTAATCCACGCCCGATGCAATGCACTTATGCCAACGGATTTTCCAATCTTTGAAACACTGGTTGTAGTCACTTTCCGGGATGGCCTTCAGTTCCGTCTTCGCTGCGGCTTGAATCTATTCTATCGTATCAAAACGGTGTCCCCGGAGCGGTCTTTTGAGCTTGTTGAACAGACAGAAGTCGCACGGCGCCAGATCACGTGAATACGGTGGTTGCGGAACGATATGGGTTGAGTTTTTGGCGAAATGATCACGAATTACGAGTGCGGTATGGGATGGTGCATTATCGTGGTGTAAAAACCAAGAATTGTCTTTCCACAATTCCGGCCTTTTTAGGCGGATAGCGTTACGCAAACGACGCATAACGTTCAAATAATATTCCTTGTTGACTGTTTGGCCGGTTGGAAGGAATTCATTAAGCACAACACCACGATAATCGAAGAAAACAGTCAACATGACCTTGATTTTTGAGCGACTTTCGCGCGGTTTTTTTGGTCTCGGCTCTCCTTTGGCACGATATTCGCTTGATTGATCGGTTGTTTCGGGGTCGTAAGCATAGATCCAAGTCTCATCGCCAGTTATAATGCGTTTCATGACATCCTGGTAGTCGGAAAGCATTGTTTCACACACTTCAAATCGACGCCTTTTTTCCAAAAAATTCAATGTTTTCGGTACCAGTCGAGATTTGACGCGCTTGAGGCCCAAAGCATCCTTCAAAATGGTATTGACTGAGCCTTTCGATATGGCTTATCATCAGCAAGGTCTCTAATCGTTAATCGATGGTTTTTCAGCACCAAATCTTTGATTTGTTGGACGTGAGCTTCATCGGTTGAGGTTGATGGTCGCCCAGAACGCTCTTCGTCTTCGACACGTTCGTCTTCGACACGTTCACTATACCACTTGTAAACATTTTTTTTAGACATAGCCTCATCATCAAAGGCTTTCTGCACCATCCTCAACGTATCCGCAGCAGAAAATTGATTCCGCAAACAAAATTTAATGCAATTTCTTTGCTCAATAAATTTCGACATCGCAAAAAACGAAAAACTCACTTTTAGCAGCTCACAAAACGACGCGTATGTCAAACACTATGAATATATTTTGACATGAAATTTCACATAGATGTCACTGACAGTACTACCAACCTAAAAAGAAAGAAAAATTTTCAAATCCTTCGACGCGCGCAGTTTAAATTCATATGTCACCTTATTTTTTGGACACAGTAGTATATGGCCTCCATCGGTACGATCACGTGTCCTTTTTTTCCAAAAGACACATCAACCTGATTATCTCTTTAAAAGATTAGTTTTTCTTTGGTCACAAAGGACTTTCGCTTTGATTCCACCTACATATTCATGTCTAAATTCCGAGCGACAGTTCTTCGTTCATGCCACTCGCCTATGGAACTCCCTCCCCCGTGAACTGAGAGAAGTCAGAAACAATAAACGTTTTAGGCTTTTGCTTATGAGGTACTTGGCCAGATAGTACAATAGATAACGAACAAAAATAAAACTAGTTATTATTACTTTTTTCTTTTCTCTTTAAAAAAAATTATATTTAAATTAAATTTTGAACCGAATTTCAATACTCTCTTTCTTAAAACCCTTTTCTTATTTTTCTTTTTCCTTTATTCTTTTGCTAGTATTAACAATTTGTAAAACTATTGTAATTTTAAGGCTTTCGCTAGATTATAAGATTTATCTTAATGTGAAAAGCAATTCGAATTCAATAAAAATACAAAATACAAATACTGGTTAACTTAAGTAGATTTTATATTTTTTAATTGACACTGCGTCTGCCCCTTATTTTTGGCCAACCTTTAACGCAATTTAAAGCACTTTGACATAAGAAAATCGTGTAACGTAACATTTTACAAAGAGGTTTGATTTGTCCTATTTCTTGACTAAACTGGCAATGTACACTAATAATGAAAACTTAGATAGGAAACTTTTTGCTTTAAATAAGGAGTTATCAATGTTGTGCACATTGTACCTATTATTTTGTGTGTTCCAAAAAATACTCTTTAAGTTTGTATGTACAAAAAATTCAAAAAAAATAAACAGTATCATCTTTCATAAAAACTTTTCATGATGTCCAACTTTATGTTAATGGCCTTATGAAAATAAATTGTTTTATGTGCACAATACATATAAAACAAAGAATATTAAATGTCCTACCTGCCTTGCGAAACACTCAGATAAATTGCCTCAAAAAAAAGTGTGTCGTAAAAAATAATAAACTACGACTCCATGTTGGCCGGGCTCACTCACTTGGAAGAAATTAATTCTTTATCACCCCATTAAACTATTTTATCATCATCAAACATCAACCGAAATAACCTCGTCGTAATAATTATGATACTACTGCGATGAATCAAGCGCGCCAAACGAAAGTGGCCCCCATGAATAACCTCATCTACTTCACCAATCTCCCTATAACGAGGCCTAATAGCGTGCCATTAATTTACGAAAATAGCCTCCTTCATGATTCCTCCCACTCTCCGCACGTCCTCGTGAATTTATTTCATATAAATCTTTCGGCAAAAGTAAATTATCACACTAAGCCCCTTACGCGATACAAGTTTTCGCTTCGCGTTCCAAAACACGCAGACGATTTAAAAAAAAAAAAAAACACAAATCGCTTGCCAAAACGCAACAACACGACATTGAACGTGTTCAGCACTCGCTAACAAAATAAATAAACAACAGTCCTTCCTGTTCCAATCAAAACAGCTAAGAATGTCAAATTAAATGGGCTGAGGGCGGCACCACAGCGATACAAATTCCAACACAATCTAGAAGGATGCGTATCCGTAATCTGGAGTGTCTAATTTATGAGCAGGCATTTAACTCAGCTATCTCGAAATTGAATCAACATTTTCGGACACCCCCTCCTTTGACACCAGAACGTTGATATAATATTTTTTGAAGCTTGTTGACATCGAACATCGTCGAAGCGGTGACCGCTGTCTTGTTTGTTTAAATAAGACAAACAAAAATTTAACAAAAACACTTAGAAAGCTAAAACAAAAAATAAAATATCAAATCTATTGTCAGCTGTCAGTTGGCGCAATGTTATGGCAGTGTCGGATGACAGGTGGACGCGCATTTTGTAAATGTAGCCTCCATACAGCGAGGCAACCATAAATTCTGTGCGGCAAACAATCGACGCTGTCACAGGTTTCGTATTTATTTTTTTTTAATATGCTCGCCATTATTTTATGATGTTGTTAGGTTAATTTTATGTTCCAACTTAAATGTACGGAAAGTGGGGTTTTAATGGGCATGGCGTGATTAAAATGGCGTTAGCAGAAAATTACTGAGAGATATTAGTTAAGTGGTGATTTGAAATTATTTGGTGTCTCTAATTGATGGTTAGACTCAAGGTTTCCCCATATGGAGGCGATAAATTAAAAGCTGAAGAGCGAGACTTTAACAATGGTTCCAATTGGAATTGGAAATTAAATCGGAAAGTAGGCACGAATTTGGCAAAGACGGCTTATGGGTACACGAAAATAACAGCGAAAGATGGACAATTCAACTCCTTTCATGACATTTAAGCGTTCATTCAGGGGAAAGTTTTGATTACCTACTACTACGATACCTGTCACATGGTAATTTTATCTGAGACGTAGCATCCACGTTCCGCACATCGCTAACCATCTAAGCAACAGTTGAATTTTTTTTTAATTTTTTTTTCAATTATTTGCAAGCTCTTCATGAGGATATTAATACTCTTATAATGCGTGTAGCACAGAGCGAGCGGAAGAATTAGGAGGAGAATGAATGATTTTTGTAGTGGTTTGAGCAACTCAGGTGTATTTGGTTTAAACCCTCTTCCGTGGGTGGAGCCCGAATCGGGACGGAGGATATTGACCCATTAGCTTTCATCTAATTCGCAGGATTTCATTCGCCATTAGTTTGACACATGGACTTTGAAAGTTTGGAAGATTAAGCTAGACACCCTGCTGTCAGTGTTATGCCTTCACAGCAGAGGCATCTACACACAATCTACACAAACTACTTTTTGGAAAACACCTAAGCCGATACAACAACCACTACAACAACGCCACCCATTAGTCAGACTACCATCTCTGGTCGACCAATCCAGTGATAGTGCCATTAACTTGATCCCAATGGCAAATGGTGACTGGACCTGATTCGAAAAACTAGACCACTCTAGAAATCGAACCTGGGACCTATCAATTCAATCAATTGAAAGGCAGGCGCTCTACCAATTTCGCCACAATAATGAACTCCAGGAAACCAAGCAACTGCGCATTGAGTCAACACCTCGACATAGAAAAACATTTCTTTTAACGAGAAATGGGCTCCAAAAACGAACACGACACGGCGCGAAAGGGACAACGATAAATAAGCTCCTAGTTTGTAAGAAAACTCTTTACTGCAGAAGCTTTTCAAAAATTGAAACCCATTCTCAATCATTATGAGACTAAATTAAGGCTTTACATATGCACTAACCTATTCGTATTCGAATTTTCCTGGGCTGAAAACGGAGGTCATCTGTCATTCGCATCGAAGGAAAGTTCTAGAAAACTGTATGAAAGAGGAATTCTTTGAACTCTCGGAAGGAGCCCGTGTTAAAAACGGCATAAATTCATACTTTTGAGCACTCCATGCTACCAACCACCACGGATAACGCATGTGTGCAATGGTGGCGAGATGCAGAAGTCGCTGCTATGATAAGCTCGAGCTGAAAGAGAAGTGTATCCGGCTGAAGAACAGTCTAGGGTCTTTCTACAAAGAAGTCAAAGGCAGGGTTTAAACGATCTGCAGAGGATTGTTGATTCAAGTAGCATTTCCAGTATACTTTAATCGGTTAAGACCAACAGACAAAATATAAAAAGGAAGCCTAAATTCGGCTGATAAAGAACTAGATCGTCTGATCATCTGTTTGGAGTACAAACAATACAAACATTGGCCACAAGTTGGCCAATAGTAGTGGGGCAAATCGGCAGACTGCGCCAAAATTTGGAAAAGACAAAATTCCAGGATAAGGCACAATCGCAAACTCTACAAGATCATTGAGTGAATGAGTAAGGGAGGTAGGTAAAAGTGGTGGTTCAGTGAGAACCTGATTAGCACTATGTGACGTTTTAATGCCACAGCTCTGCTAACTTATTTATGAGGTGTATTTGAGATTTCTCTAAATCCAGCCTGAGGTAGTTAAGAAGGACATGAGTTGCTTAATGTCCTAAGCAGAAATCTCATAAATTGAATTGAAGGGTGAAGGGAAGGGTGTGCAGCTGCGACATTGTGAATTGTGTGGGATGCCAAGCTTAACTGCATGATCTCCAATCGGCCAATGTCCTGTGCAGACCGCCACTAGTCTACCAATTACATGACGGGTTCGCCCAAGGAGATATTTTTTGTTTTTGATTGTTTGTATTCAGGCTATATTTTCCTTGATAATATTGCACATTAGGTCAGACTGGCCCATCTAAGGTTTGCTCCTTCAAGGAAGTATTAGGATATAATAGCTTTACCTGTATGGAGGAAGACGAAAACCTCCCCTACAGGTGAGCGAGTGCTGAAGAACAGATCCCTGCCTAGCAAGTTCATCTGCCCTCTCATTACCTGGAATGTCACTGTGACCGGGAACCCATATAAGAGAAATGAGCTGACCTTCTAACGACGATATTTCAGCTTGGCATTCCTGTCATAATTTTGAATGTGAAGTAAGGGAGACAATAGGTTTGATAGCTCCTTGGCTATCAATGCACATGGCAACCTTATGCCCTGGTAGGATATTTGGATGCTTTTTGATTTGACAACATGCTTCCCGGATTGCAAACAGTTCCGCTTGGAAAATGTTGGAATAGTCGCGCAGTCTGTAGGCTTTACTGAAGATCAGTGATTCTGAGAACACACCCGCACCGACTCCGCGGCTCATCTAAGAGTCGTCAGTGTAGATTGTCAAGTTGAAATCCAAGGGTAGGAGTTGCAGCATTACCGTCAGAGCATATGATGGAGTCGATCGCAGAGCGCCTGTGGTATTTATGCATGCTGTATACTTGCGAATGGGTAATAATGCTGTATAGTATATAATATATCCCTACTAATATTACAAAGAAAGAGATAGATTAGACCTTGAAAAGAACATAGGCTTTCTTTTTTTAAGCGAATAAAGCCTTGAAAAAATCGTTCTTTGATGTTTACTGCTTGAATTCTCGAGGCAGACAAATCTATTTCTTGAATACGATTGGTCGATAAGGTGTTAAATGTTTAGAGAAAATAAGAAGTCGCCATTGCCAAATGGGAAAAATGAGTGTAAGGACAATGTTCGGAGAATGCAATCATTATTTTTGTATTAGTGATGTGGGTATTGACAATTTGATGGAAGAATGATTAGCTTTTAGTAATAGATGAAGATAAAATGTTTTGACGATATGAATTTAGCTTGAAAATATGGGTCTGGAAAATTTTAAAAAACTAAATCATTTGTTTTTTTTTTTAATTAAAAATGTATATTTATTTATTGTTTGTTTTTTTAATGCAATAACTCCTAATCATCAACAAGTGAAGAGCTAACAAAACTCACCCTAACTAACCAATCAATCATGTTGGAACAAGGATCCCAAGATTATTGCCTGTGGAAACAAAGCTTGTATTGACTTCATCAAACAGTTAACAAGGTATAAAGAGCATGTTTACGACAACCTTAAGGACATTTAGGCATTTCTGTTGACTTAAAACAGTGATGGCGAAATTACAGCGTAATCGGATGTTATATCGTTAAAAGCATAATTCAATTCCTAATTGTCAGAGCTAACGGCCCAAGAACAAGTGCCTCTGCCAATATAACAGTAAAGAGAAATAGGGATCAGAGGTGGTGGCCTTCTTGATTTTGTCTTGACTAACAAATTTAACATTTGTAACCTTCTCTGTGCAAAGATAGATGCACTTCGGTCTAAACTTTCATCACAAAAAAAAAAACGGAAGTAGTTTTAAAAATCGCAAGAAGCCATTCTGGTTTAAGTCTCAGTAATAGTGTCGTATTGGCACTGAAGCTTAAGACAAGGTGGACAAGGAAGTAGATCAATTTGAGCCCTAAAAGTGCATTGAAGAGAGTTTGCTCCGTAACAGAGTTTAGCATAATTGGTGCAATGAGGTATAAATGTAAAATAGACTGTCCACAATCCTAGACACCGGAGACGCTTCTTCATCATGATCAAGTTTATTTTCATACGATAACGGAACCTGAGTTGCGAGCACTCAAGAAGGAAAACTTTCCAAAACACAAGATCCGAAATAATGCTTCAATTAATAAATCAGTAAACAGCATGGTTAAACCGAAAATTATAAATCCACATGTTTATTTCGAAAACTTTTGCATACTAGAAATTAAGATTTAAGCATCTAATCGACCATTGAATAGTTGACATATAGTAGGAGTATTAAATTATAAGAATTTTAGTCTCAGAAGAATAAATGGTTCTATGATATGTGATCTGAGACTTAGAGATTTAAGTTTCTTAATGTGCATCTTTTTACCGCATTCAATATGTATCCACTCGATTCCGCATATGAATTTTTTTTTTGTCTTAACAACTTGCTTGCTGGTGGTTCTAGTGGGCCACCAAAGATACTAGCCGACAGATACCAGTGTAATGTCGTGCGCTTTGGTTCAAGTTCACGCTGATCGTGGCGCGGACAACTCATGCTTCTTTGTGTCTCTTATCAGGATCGCATTAATAAATAAAGTCCCGAAAGGCGAAACAATACCCGTCTTCGGTTTGCGTCTCACATTTCTACATACATATGTGCACACGTACGGATCCTGATCCTTATCGGAGAAGAAGCAATTTTCATTCATGTTGTCTTTTATAATATGCCTTCTCTGGCGGGTGTGTTCGTCCTCACTGTTAACTCTTGCGGTTGGCGTTTTAAACAGCCACAGACAAAGCATAGCGATATTTAATGCCCACGATATTAACGTTTATTGCCGCTGATGGGATTTTATTTTTATTTGTGTTTTTTTTTTCGTGCAGTCCTCGAACATCCTTCGGATTATTTGGGTTTTTTTTTTGAGTTTCTTGCCTCGTGCTCACAGAATTGGATTTAAAAGTGAAATTTTGCTTGCGTTCTTCGTGACCATATTTTGTTAATTTTTTTTTGTTTGTTTTGCGGCCGAATGAACTTGATGCCGTTTTAAAAGCCACTCCTTCTATAATCGGGCAGAAGTTTGGTGAAGCCATGTAAATTTGCGAGAAAAGTCGTCGTTATTTTTTTTTTTTTTTTGTCAAGTTGATTAAAGGTATTTGGAACGAACTTTATTCTATATAACATGATATGTTGAGACTTCTATTTGTTAATTCATTGAGCTTGGCCTTTGAAAACTAGACTACACTTTGCGAAAGCATTACAATGACAGCACAAAGACGACGCAAGCCATCCGCATGTTAAATAATGTCCTTTGAGAAAGGGTTAAGTCGAGAGAATTCCGCCGCCTTTTTCTTCCGAGCTCGAGAAGTGTTCAGCATACGATCTTTTTCTTCCTGGTAGATAGATGGCTTCAAGAGGATCACATTCAATCCACCAACTTCTTTATGGAAGATCAGCCAGAGAACGATCCGAAAAAAAAAACATTGTTATATGAGGATGATCACGTTAAGAAGCTCATACCAGTCAAAGCGGGGACTTAAACTCAACAGCAGCAAAACGGAACTCATTTGTTCCAGGACACCAATGACGGCAACCGGAGGAAGACGACACTTTGCAACACACTGCCGCAATATCAAAGTAATCCTCACAACACACAAATTGTACCACAAGTCACGACCAAAAAAAATGGAAATCAACTTCAGCGAGCGGCCAACAACGCCATGAAAAAGGACAACTTTGCCCTTCACATTGTTAACCCACTGCTGAGGAAGAGGAACGTGTAATTAACAATCATGAAGAAAATCTGTCTCATGGAAAGAAGGACGCTTCGGTCTTGTATAGGACTCTGACGAAAACCTGAATCATGATGCTTGCTTGAGGCCGATCCATATGTATATCCTACAGCTTTCCGGGAGGATACTCGACAAATTAAAGGACCATCAAAATCGAGAGATCAGGAATATAAGTCAGTCGACCTTAGAGCATGAGCTCAGGTAACCCAGCCCACGAGCAATCATTGATGGGAGTTTCGAGGACACTGTAATTTGCTGCGAGACATCGTTCTACGATTAAGCAGACAGCCGGTATTACAGACGTTAAGACCCTGTAATTAGATTTAAAATTTTAACATTAAAAAAACAAAATTATAAAAAATTGGTTTGGGTGCGGGTTGGCCTGCCCATACCATGAACTTCCCATCTCAAGAAACACAAGAAATAGGTGTTATTTTATTTATGAAAACATGAATCATTCCCCTAATCAAATGCTGCCTTTGAGTGCCCGTAGTGTCGAGAATATTGCTGCCGCTGAGGCTTCAGTTGCAGAAAGACCAAATGTGTCTTTCACATGTCGTTCTCAAGCGTTGGGTATCCCTGTGACGTCGTTGTGGCGAATTTTGCGAAAAGATCTTGGCCTACACCCTTACAAGATTAAATTGACGCAAGAACTGAAGCCACTTGACCACCAGAAGCGTTGTATGTTCGTGAATTGGGCTGAGCAACAACCTGAAAATGAGGCTCATTTCTGGCTGAATGGCTCCGTCAAAAAACAAACTATGCGGTATTGGTCAGGCAGCAATCCACACGTACTCCATGAGTCATCATTGCATCCCGTAAAAATTACGGTTTGGTGTGGTTTATGGGCCGGCGGCGTCATTGGGCCGTACTTCTTCCGTGATGATCAAGACCAGCAAGTTACTGTGAATGAGGATCGCTATCGCTCAATGGTAACCGAATATTTTTGGCCCTAATTGGATGATATGGACTGGAGGACATGTGGTTCCAATAGGACGGCGCCACAAGCCACACAGCGAATGCCACAATCAATTTATTGGAAACCAAGAACGTGTTATCTCACGAAATGGTCCAG
This sequence comes from Orthonevra nobilis, assembly GCA_963555765.1. Taxonomy (NCBI): domain Eukaryota; kingdom Metazoa; phylum Arthropoda; class Insecta; order Diptera; family Syrphidae; genus Orthonevra; species Orthonevra nobilis. Next base: position 71,289,073 of record OY743226.1, on the reverse strand, counting down.
TCGCTTGGCCGCCTCGGTCCTGCGATTTAACGCCGTTTGACTATTTCCTGTGGGGCTACGTCAAGTCTATGGTGTATGCCAACAAGCCAGCGACGATTGATGAACTTCGTACGAATATCGAACGTGGAATTGCAGCAGTATCGGCCGATTTATGCTTGAAAACCGTCGAAAATTGGTCTCAGCGTCTGGATTTCTGCAAGCGTGCCCGTGGTGGCCATGCAAAAGAAATCGAGTTCCAAACATAATGGCATCGAACGTACTTTCACAGGAATAAAAACCGTTTTTATTTTATTTAAAAAAGCTTTTGTAGCGCTCTTATTGAAAAACCCTTTACATGCTGAAAATGATTACTTCGCTCCTCTGTGCTGGTTTCTTTTAATTACCTGAGGTTGTGAACTAAAATAAAATACCAGATCGAAAATCGAACTTTTGCAGTGTACTGTTGCAAAACTCTAACCAATAATTGGCTACGACAGCGGTAGACAGTAAGCATGTTGATATTCCCAGCTTTTGCACAAATTTCCATTTCATCTCGTCGATCGATTTTTGGCTTTGGTTTACCAGGAAACACATGACAATAAAAATACCTCTTCGGTAGCGGCACGCATTAAATCGAACTCTGCAAAAAAAAACCCCAAACCAAAAATACAACAAGAGTCCACAGTGTTCCGCGATTCCTGGAAGATGTTCCAGAGTCCCATCCATAATGTCCCACTCACTGCTCTGCATCCATGTACGCATGTATGATATTCTCGAAAGATTATCAACCGCCTTGATTGCGCTGGTATATGTTAAACTAAATTTATGCGCTATCATGTAACCACTAAAACAACAGCGAGCACAAACGAAACGAACGCACACACAATGGTCAAGTTGTCCTTTTGTCTTGTGATTTCTTCTCACGAAGGATAATTTATCGTTTATTGTATCCATCGTGACGTTAAAACTGAGATACTAATCTACAAACGTAACATAAGCCCTACCCAAGTCCGACAAAAACCCATGATGCTCCAATATCAGCGAGCGCATATTTACGGGCAACATTTTCGAAGGAACCCGCTGCGCCCCCCGTTCAGTTTGCAAATGCAATTTATTTCAATGGAACTTCTGCAAACCGAGTGACACTTGGGGTAGTCGGGGGATCAATTAACTTGTCATAAAGCGACACATGAAGAAGATATTCATCTTATTTGGGATGACATCTCCTCATCACTTTGCATGCAACGAGTGTTGTGTTCGAGCGGTTTTCCCATGATGCAGTTGTCCCCGCGTTGCTAAGATTAATCAAATTCTGAGATGAATTTTAAAATGAGTCGATCCGCGCAAGAACCTCTGCGCTTTCAGGAAAATGGAAAGAAGAACGAAGAACATCAACGACAACGGCGCGACAACCACCAATCCTGAGTACGCAAATCTGTCATAACTTAATTTGATATCTCACATTTCTGCATTCCCATTTCCTGCTCATGACAGCACAGTCTCATAAATAAGGCAGGAGGAGGATGTTAAGACGTGACGCTTCTTCGGTTCTGCACATGAGACGGTTTTCGTTTGCATGTCGCCTTTGAGTTGACATTGTGATTACATTGTTTGACATGGTTTCAGGTCGTGTGAAGTGTTATTTATGTTGTACCAACCAGGTCTTCATAAAATTTGAATTCTGAGGAATTAAAGTCTATCCTAGATTAGTGATTGAACTTGGTCGGTCGTATGGCATCGTGACCCTAAAAAGGTAATTTTGTAAAAAAAAATAGGAAGCATATAGAGGCTTGGGGCCACCAGTTGCAAAGCTATGTACAGGGGTCGAATTACGACATCAGTTAACGAGTGAGTTAAATTCATACGATATCGTGTGATCGAGTAACAAGTTTGGGATGATCACATAAGATTGCTCACGTTTCGTATGCACATTGAAAATTGTACTAGAAATATTCTACTACACTGAGTAGACACATCTGATAAGAGTCAAACAAACAGAAAGGGATTTCATATCCTCAATTCAATGATCGTACGTTTTTACATACACCAATAAATCCAATTTACTACAAATTAATTTATTTACAAAGATTTGTAATCATGAGTGCAGAATCTTGGCTATTAATTCGAAATATGGAGGAGCCGCTCATGATTCGTTTGTGGGGAAGCATTCCGTCAAGCGGTTATACCTTGAGAATAGATTCGCAGAAAACCCAAGCGAAAACTTTTGGCTACTGGGTAAGGATATTACGAGTGTAAATAATTTAGTATTTTTGTATAAATAATACTCTTATTTCTTAGGTGACTCTGGATACCCTCTGGAGCATTGGTGCATAACTCCCTGTCGAAGTCCACAGGAGAGTTCTTTGGAGTCAAATTTTAATGAAATTCACTCCAAGGCAAGATGTATTGTAGAGAGGACTATTGGTATTTTAAAAGGACGTTGGAGGATTCTCCTTTACAATAAGCGTGGGCGATACACTCCAGAAAAACACGCTTGATTTGTAAATGTGTGTTCTGCACTGCATAATATTTGCATTGATTTGAAAGTTCCATTCAATTTGTCGAACTCAGAGCCTGAAAGGGTTGCAGAACCACTGATCGATGTAGGAGATGAAGCTATGTATAAAGTAGGGGATAAAAAAAGAAGAAACTACATTAAATGTTTATTCTAACAAAGCTTATTTCTGCATTATTTATTTTGTACTTTTATGAAAAAGAAACTTATTTATATACTTAAAATAAAATCACAAATGGAATTCAGTCATAAAAAAAAATATACATTGGCTTTGTTTAAAAGGATTGATTCAATGAACGACAGGAATCAATCCCACTGTGCGGAATTCATTCGAATTACGCTCCGAAAAATCATCCACATCATCGGAATCGTCCGAAAATGATGCTGCAATGTTTGCTTCGGGCGGCTCCTCTGTTGGAGTGAGGCAAAAGGAATACCCGGTTTCAATTCCTTGCAACGTTGATGGCATTGCTTGTTTAGTGTATTCTCTTGCACCGAATGTTTTTACAGGTATCCCTTCCACCGCAACTTCCAATCCGCTTGCTAAAGAAATTTGCATATCCAGCTGACTCAGAAGTTTTTCTTGAAAGGGACCACCTCCAATTTTTATAAAAGAACGTTTGTTAAAAGATATTTTATTTTTAATTTGGTATTTTTGATCCGAAAATGTCTGTGAACATTAAATCGGAGTAAACTTAACAAAAACATAAACTCACCTTTCTCTAGGATTTGGTGTCCTTAATTGGTGGCCCCTCTGAGTTTAACTTTTAGGCCAACTGGGTCCATAATCTTTCTGATGCGACTTTGCCTTGAGCGCAACTTAAATTATTTTTTGCAACTTCGGGGTGACGGCTCATAAAGTCCCCCAAAATTTCCTTTTGCCGTGGGTTAATTTTATTCAAAATCGACCTTAAATAAATATAAAAACATAAGCAAAAACGTAATATTCTTACATATTGTTTCTTTTCCCGAAAGTGAGCTCACCCGTCAGCAACAATGAGAGCGAGTAAAAAAATGCACGTTCATGTATGACAGAATGCCAATTTTCGATACTCGCCATTCGGTATCGTGAGCTGTCACACCAAATGAGCATAATTCAGTCACGTATGGCTCGATAACTGATGTCGTAATTCGACCCCAGTACTGGGAACAAGATCGTATATACACTTATGCCGGGATCAGGAATGATATGTATTTTTAGAGCCAAAGAACAGTCCCAATTCATTACTTTGCTGCAGTAAAATCTCATATGATTCTGTTTTGCTCACCAGCCACATTCCCTGAGTTGTTCTAGCCCTTCCTAAAAAAATAAGACCTCTGGAGTAAATGGTGCAGCATGGAGTGACTTTAAGTAGATGTAATGGCTTCGTGGAATCTGAATTTCGTTGGTGAAATAAGGCCACGTCGTTCATGGTTTTTTTAACTTCATATAGTGCGTCGTTGAGGTTAAAGGAGGCGTAAGCGTTGTTTAGACGTGGTCGACGGTCTGCAGGCAGCAGCTGATGAATTGTCTTCACACAAGAAAATACTTTTTAGTTTTAGTTTTTAATGCATTTTTAATTAACTTATATGAAAACAAAAACCCTTAAGCTAGCTTACGTAACTTAATTACACTTAATTAACTAACTGGCCCTATGCGAGCGCTCTAAGCTAAGCCTTGCCTTTGCGAAAGTACCAAAGAAACAAAACGAGATAAACTTTGTCCCGGGAGGAAACTTTAATTTGAACGTAGTTGACGAGAGAGGTCCTCATCTTCTCGAACCCTACGGTACCTCATCTTCTGACAGCCGCAAAAATTGTTGTTTTTGTTTTTGAACATCTGTCATATCGCGGGTCTTCGGAACCGCGTGCGATGTCTCTTTTGTAGGTAAGTCGCCTGTCTACACTTGAACGGTCAAAGTGGACGATTTGTGGCGCCGCCAGACTGCTCTGGATCAGACCTTTCAAATCGAGGTAGAGGAACGCCTGTGGAGGGATAAAACCACTAAGGCGCACACTTTCGTGGTACAAAGCCCCGGAAATCTGGTTTTTGATCGAATTCATTGACTTTGCAATGCACCTTCGGATAAGTTTAATAAGGAAATTATCCACTCTGATCAGGTTAATCGCAAGGACGTCATTGCGATAGAATTTTTAACTTCCCATCAGGAAGTTCTTGTAATCGGTCCGATTTTCGAAATTCAAAATTTTTACATTTCTCCACGTTTGGCGGTCCCAGTAGTCGGATTCCATGATTTTTAGAAAGATGTCTGTGTGTGTGTGTGTACGTACGTACGTACGTACGTTTGTGCGGATTCTTTCGTACAGCCTAACTCGAGAACAAATCAAGCTATCGAAGCCAAATTGGTTTCATTCGAAGCGTGTGTGCATAAAGATCACCTGAAAAGCTTTTGGTTAAATTTCACAGGGTGGTTTGAATTTTATGACGAAAAAACTGTCAAAAAAAAGGACAATTTGACTTCTTCAATTAAAATCAATTTAGTTTTCCAATCAAAAAAGTTCAAAATTAATTTAATTTATAGTTTATAGCTACCTTATCAGATAAAAAAATATGCATAAATATATACACTGCCGTTTATAAGTTTCCGGACAAATTCATATAAATTTTTTTTTTTTCAATTTTAATGCCAAAAGTTTCATCAATATTATGTTTATTTATCCAACTGACTAAACTTAGTAAGTTACTAACTATAGACTCTACCAAAAAGATTAAAACAGTTTTTAGTTGAGACCATTTCATACATCAATATGCCCCTTTCTCTATTTCCTGATCCAAATTTCCACGGAAGTTCTTTGAAAATTGTTTCAGAAATGTGAATCCTGTAAGTCTTCTCCATTTATCAAGACTCAGAGTGACGTCTACAACACTGACACATAAAAACATCCCTTGAAAATTATGGAGCCACCAGTTTTTTTGTTCAGAACCTGCTCGGCTGTAGCTTGACGCTTTTTTATCGTTATAATATATTTGCAAAAAGAAGCTCATGGCTCAAACTACATGAGGCAATTGAATTTAAAGCAAAAGCATCGAGAGAAACCTAAATGACAAAGTTAAAATACATGGATAAAACTGCATCACTCGTATGATGCAATGAAGACCATAGCATCCGATTTAGTTTGTGTTTTTAAATCATGAACCCAATCCTAGAGGTCTTTCCAGACCTTTGAAATATGTCCTCAGATGGAGAAACTCTTCGTTATCAATGCATCAGAAAAGGAGATTTGTAACTTCGAGAAAAATGTGCATTTTGAAATCATGGGCTATAGTCCAGCAGAATTTCGCATAAATACCTTGGAGTTCAGATCTCAATATTTTCGTCACTGAAAGGACCTCAGAGCTGAATTTTGAAATATGTGCTAAAATGGAGCTAAAATCTTATCGAAATCTGCAAAGAAAACTGGACTGAATGTGATCCTCTTTAAGCCATGCATTTACCAGACAGAAAAAGATCCTTTGCTGAGCAGTTACCAGCTCGGAAGGAAGAGGTGGTGGAAATCTCTGGATTGAAACTATGTACTTTTGAACCCTTTCAAAAAGGACATAAAGTTAATCCTTAATATTCCGAGCAGTGGTTAATATCTTCTAAAGAAAAGCATTCAAACAAATTTGATTGATTAAAAATAATTCCAAAAATACATGAAGTTGAGAAAAGCAGTTGGTCCTCAAACTTTTAAAATATAAATCCCTATAAACAGAGTTCTTACAAAATGTAATACTTTTGAAACTAAGCTTTATAATATTTGATAATTCTGGCTGTCTGAATTATAACACTTTATTGAAGAAGTTGAAAACCAACTGCCAAAAGCAAATACAAATTCAACTCTTCCAATGTTAGAGTTGTTGTTATGAAATCGATTTTCGCAACTCTAAATTTAAAATATCTTATCTTCACGTTGAGTTGGATACTCTTAGAAGGATGACTGGCTAAGATTTTGGGTCGTTGGTCCTATATTACAGTCGAAAATGCTTTCATTGAGTCGTTTAATGCAAGCCATGGACAGCCAGCCAGCAAAAACAATTATCTCAAGTTTACACACCCCAAACCGAAGCCTGTAAAATTCGAAATGGAAATATCATAGTAGAATTGCAATCAATGCTGAGGACATGGAAGAACCAACAATGCCATCTACCTGACCTAAACGAAGTACAGATAGCAAGATAGAACTTCTAAAAGCGGCGGCGATGACTTAGTTGGGAGTATGCACCAACTCATCTGCAATACATGGTCAGAAGAAAGCATGCGAGATGAATGGAATGTCAGTATTGGTTGCCCAATCCTGAAGGGAGGAAGCCAATTATAGAGGTATCAATCTCCTCAAAATTGCCTTTAACATCTTTTCCGCCGTATGATGTGAACGTCTGAAGCAGTTCGTCAACATCCTGATAGGTCCGTATAAATGTGGTTTTCGACCAGAAAAGTTCACCATAAACCAAAAATTAACATAACGGCAGATCTTGGAAAAAACCCAGGAGCCCCAAGTCAGTACGCACCACGTTTTCATCAATTTCAAGGTTGGCTTTAGTGTTTGTTTCGTCCACAGAGACGAGATTTATGAAGTCATGTCTAGGTTTGGCATCCCTGCCAAGCTCGTTCTTCTGCGCAGGATGGCGATTTAGGTCACCGCCATCCTGCACAAATTGATGTCGGCAAAGACTTCACCGACCCACTTTATGTCAAACAACGTTTTAGACAAGGTGATGCACTGTCTTGCGATTTCTTCAACATCATACTTTGGACAATAGTGCAAAAGAACCTTGTCAACAAAAGAGGGCAAAAAGATGCATATGCTGCCATCAAAAAAACCAAATCCGACGTCTGGGTCAGAACGTTACCATAGACAGCTATAACTTTAAGGTAGTTAGGGCTTTATTTACCTTGGCTCCGCTGTAAAAACAGATAAGAAAACCAGCGCTGAGATCAAATGAAGAATACCTCTGGTTAAGAAAGCTAAGCCCTCTTTCGAAGAACTGAAGCACCGCTCTATAAGACCCATATCATCCCCGTTGTACTATATGGTGTAGAAGCATGTACACTTTTGAAAGCGGATGAAGGCCCTTTAGGTTGTTCCGAGAGAAAAGTGTAATCTTTTGTCCCATCTGGATTGACTGTGAGTGGAGGAGAAGATTCAACAACGAACTGTATGCTAGGAGTTGTACAGCGACATCGACTTAACCAAAAGGATAAAATTCCAATGCCACGCGGACTGTAACGCCACCTCAAGTTAGTAATTAAATGATTAATGACAAAAAAAGTCCAACCAGCTATCATTTAAAAAAAAAAATGGTAAAAATTATTTCAAATTATATTAAGTTATTTCCGCAGTAAAACTAAAAATCTAATTTTCTTTTAGTAGAAATGTAACTCAGTCAGAAAAAAAGTATTTCCAAATTGAAATATGTTAAATTATCAATGTTAAATACGCAATTCGTATTTTAAATGATCCAAAAATACGAAAACATATACGAGTATATGGTATCCTCAAAGGCAGCTAAAAATATATGTAGCTGATCTTCATGTTTGCAATGCATTTCATTAGGGAATGAATGATGTTTTCATAATCCGAATTGAATTTCATTGTGTAGGCAAATAAAATAGCACCTATTTCTTTTGTATCTTGAGATGGGAAGTTCATGGTATGGGCAGGCCTACTCGCACCCAAACCAATTTTTGGTATTGGGACTCTGGAGTTCAATATAAGCGAAGACAAGCCCTGAGACATTGCTTTTCAAAAACCCGAATCTTTTACACAAGAAAATATATTGAACAAAATGTACTGCAGAGACCAGCAGGTGACGGCCTATTGCTTAACACGTCCTTTATTCGTTGCCGACGTACAGTGCTTTTCACGTTTGGATGAAGATCCATTACTTTTGAAATAAAAACACCAAATAAAATTTATTCTTTTGATTATATGAATAAAAAATGTACACATAATCTAATTGGACACATCATCGCTGATTCCAAATCCTTAGTCTCATATGGAAAAAAAAATTAAACTCTTGATAAATGGACTATGTAATGCTGTGCTCGAAATCAGGCTACTTTAGCAACACGTCTGGCAAAGAAAAATTTCTACGCTTCGAAGCTAGATGGACGACTCACCTTGAAACAACTTTGGCCTAATCTCAGAGTTCTGAGAGTAGGAGGAACAAAAGATAAACTGGACTGTACACTTGCACTTAATGATCATTTCTTAAGCAATAATTCTAACCAATCAAATTATGAACCCATAAATTAAGCACGAAGGTATACTGATGATATTTTTGAATTGAAGGTGGTGACAGAAAGTGATATTGCCTAAATCCTTCAAAGGCTCAAATCTAATGCAGTTGGAGCTGATAATATTCCCTGTAAATTTATAAAACTTATTTTTCCCTCACTTTGAAGTCCACTTACCCATCTTATCAATCACTGTATCACTGCTTTCCGTTACTTTGGAAAGAAGGCAGAATTATCCCAGTTGCAAAAAAATTACATCCATTAATGCCAAGTGATTACCGCCCAGTAAGTATTCTACCATGCTTGTCAAAAGTTCTGCAGAAAATACTTGCAAAGCAGTACATATTGAAAGTAAAGACCTTTTGTGTGAAAAACAGTCTGGTTTTAGATCAAATCATAGCTGCTCCAATGCTATGGTATATAGGGTAACAGTTCTGTGCTTATTTGATTTCTCCAAGGCATTTGCCAGGGTTAATCATAATAATTTGTGCAAAAAACTACGTTTCTCTTTCGGTTTTAGTAATAGTGCCAATAACCTTATAAGAAGCTATGTACTTACCCAATAGAAACCAAAAAGTAGTGATCATCGGAAAAATCTCAAGGCTCTCTGAGGGAGTACCGTAGGGTTCGATTTTGGGTCCCATTCTCGTTCGTATGTCTATTAACGACTTACCTCATGTACATATGTCCAAATGTGTCCCAGCGCATCTATGCTGACGACATACAGATATACCTATCGAGGCGTATTGGTCAGAATAAATGAAGACTTCAATGAAATTAGCAGTTGGTCGAAAGTGAATAGGCTTACTCTTAACCCAGGAAAAACACAGGCGATCATATTATCGAAAAAGGAATACAACACAGATGACTTGCCCACTATTTTTATCCAATCAACTTTAAAACCGTTTCGTTCGTTATCAGGTAAGGCTTCAGAGTAAGCAACAACGTACCCTGCAATGAACATGTCAACTCAATTATCGGACGCATTTACGGGACACTCAGGAAACTTTGGATTTCTTGCAGTTTCAATCCATTTGAAACAAGGCTATTAATCTAGAATAATGTCGCAATGTCTGGAACTACAAAATGGTGACTGCCTGAAAAAAAAACAATTTTTGTACCACATTTTTTGATTGTTTCGAATAAAAAAATTAAAAAAAAGTAATACAAATTTGGGGATGGGAATAGTTCCAGACATAGACAAGTCTATAAAGAAGACTCTCTTAAAATTTCAGGTAAATCGGTCCAGTAGAACCTTAGAAATCGTGGGTATTGTTTTGAAAAAGACAGTTTCGAGAAAAACTCGAGAAATGATATTGTAGACTTACATTTATTCAATCTGCCATTCCTGCTTCCTACATCGGAACTTCCTCGACTTCGAAAAATATTTTCCGCGTTTCACTCTTCATATCGAGCAGTTCTGGCCAACTTTGATGCGTTGGATGTTCATATCTCGGAGCAGTCAATCCGGGCGTTGTATCGTTTCACAGCTAATGAACGATCTTCCCGGCCAATTTTTATTCCCATAAGCTCCATCATTTTTTAAATTGGAATGAGGCCTTCATTAAAAATACAAACAGCAATAAATGGTATATATTTTAAAATAATTTGAATTTTAAAAAATTCTCTTGTTGATATATTCTTGAATAGTTAAACTTTGAAAGTATAAAAAAAAGTATAAATTTCTAGACTAGAATACCCCTTAAGCTCATGGACTTAGATAGAGGCTTAAAATTTTATTGAAATCTAGTCAACGGGTTACAACAGTTCGCTTGACGTCATAACAACAAAATCCGATTATCTTAAAAATCCATAAATTTATATTGCTTTACGTTTTGTACTAAATTAAACTCTTGCAGAAGAGCACATCTTTTTTGCACTGAAATTTGTTAACACTGAAGAATTTTCTATTAATTTTGGAAAATTTGAAAACCAATTTACATACTTTAAATAATAACACAAGAAGACAAGATACTCGGAAAACATTCAAAATAATATTGTTAAAAACTGAATCACAATTTTCGAAACCGAAATGCTTAAATGTAAAACACAAGCACAATTTCAAAACATGCAATCTGTATTCTCATCAAACAGAGGCTGATTGGGTGCAGGAAACAAAAGCCTCTCTAAATGAAGATTCTATGAGAATTTAAATGAAATCCTTTAGAAAAGTCTATGGCACCCGAATCCAATCGAATTCAGTAGACCTGCTTTGTTGGTCATCGAACAAATGCAATATTCATCCTGTACTTTGTGTTATTTTTACTTAATCTTAATCCTATCAAAAATTGATTGAAAATTTTCGAAAAGGCAGCCAAAGGCAACGATTGAACTTTCAAAATTTAGTTTAAGCCTTGATGCACTCGTGTGTGATTTATATTTGCTGTACGTCAACAATTTGTTTTTGTTAAAAGGAAGCATATCCATGGAGCTGCTTACTGATCAAATTATCTTTGCAATAAAATGAGTATTTCTCTTCCTGGCAATACACTTGATCAAAGCCAATTGCACAGTGTAGTGGTAGAAAGTGGAAGGAAAACGAACGGCATCCCGCATAGCAAGCAGCAGGACGAGTACATGAAGGCATACGTATCCACAATGCCCTAGTGGCATGATATTTCGTATGTGGCAGAGCTACAAGTCAACAGTGTATACCTTGGTACGATTCATAACTCCTCTATAAAATATGCAACAGCAGGAGTTGCTACAGTTCAGCAGCTCTTGGTCGTTGTGCACCAACCACGCCCGAACCCAAACCATTGCCATTGCCATCGCCATCAGATGAGATGATTCAATGCTGTGCCCTGATTTATGACCACATCTTGTGTGCATCTATCTCGTTCATAATTTAAATAAAACTCCTGTTGTAATGGTTGACTTAGACTCTCGCAGACATTTCATTTGTTATTTATGAGTGAATTCCCATTTGCAGTGAGTTGGTGGCCGACGGGCGGGACTGCCAAAGAGTCGAACGAAACGGAACACGATCCTCTGCCGCTTTTGTGTTGATACTTCCTTTAGTATACAATGTTGTCTATCTATTGTACAGAGCGATGCCAGTCATGTGCAAATTTATTTTGTGTCCAATTCAGGTTCACCAGTAGAGGAGTACACTTCATTGCTGGAGATGTTAGATTGAAGATGGATGAGTCTAGTGGGACGACTGTAGCGGGAGTCCTGACGGCGGCGGCGATGATGATGATATGCTGGTATACTATGAGTTTGTCTCTATGACTTGGGGAATTGGGGCGGCTTAGATCTATTGAAGGGAGATGGAAGGATAAATCACATGCAGAGAGTTCTGTGTCATTCACAGTGTGAACAGAGTCACGAAGAAGTATTTCATATGTCATTCGTAGGTGGTAAGGTTTGGAATATAGCTTTGCTTTCCTGGTGCACTGAAGAAAATGTTTTACCAAATTTAAGAACTTTTATTTTTACGAGGAAGATCCTTTTTGCAAGTTACAATCTAAAAAATATTAAAGATAAAGATCCCAAAGATCATATCAAGGACGCCTAGAGTTGTTTAACTCATTAACAGTATTGTTTTTTTTAGCTCTTCTGAAATTTAATTAATGGAAAAAATGCTGTGGCTCTAGCCTCTCATGAAGTACACCAAAAATCACCCGGAATAGGTGTACAAAAATGTATCTCGTATCTGTTTATTTTGAGTCATAGGACAATTATGCGTCGATCTACTTGATGGCATATACATATGCACATTGCTGCAATGATTCCTGTGTTTACTGTGAATACTTGAGTGACAATGCGTATGGCAGACGAACCTGATGCCAAAAGTTATTTTCGAAGAAGGATGATTTTTGGATAGATACTCTTACTTTTACTAAGTAATTGCGGATTTCACTCATAGATGGCTTCAGGTAAATTTTCAGGTTTGTGGACGTAATCGAAATGTCAAACACATTTTGTTATTTGAAAGTTGGTACTTCAACTGTCAATCAGTAAAAAAAATTGTTTGATCGGTTGTGTAGTTATTGTTTGGCGTCTATTGGAAAATCAAAACGAACATTAACGTCATAAGTATTTTGCTTTTTTATTTCCGGAAAGGAAAGAACGCATCGCAAGCTCACAAAAAGTTATCTGGTGTTTATGGTGACGAAGCTTTAAAAGAACGGCAGTATCAAATTTCACTTGGAAGACACTCTGAACGTCCAGTTGAAGTTGATGACGACCAAATCAAAGCAATAATCGATTCGGATCGTCACAGCACAACGCGTGAGATTGCAGAGAAGCTTCATGTATCACATGCATGCATTGAAAATCGCTTAAAACAACTTTACTTTGTACGAAAATTCATGAACTGAAAGAAAATCATTTAACACAACGCTTAAACATCTGCGATTTGTTAAAGAAACGTAATGCAAATGATCCATTTTTAAAACGATTGATGAGTGGTGATGAAAAATGGGTTGTTTAAGACAATGTCAATTGGAAAAGATCGTGGAGCAAGCCTGGTGAACCAGCTCAAACAAAAGAAAGTTATCTTATCAGTTGGGTGGGAATACAAAGGATATGTCTTCTTTGAACTTTTACCACCCAACCGAACGATCAATTCAGATGTCTACATTGAACAACTCACAAAATTGAACAATGCAGTTGAAGAAAAGCGGCCCGATTTGACAAACCGAAAAGGTGTTGTATTCCATCATGACAATGCAAGGCCACACACATCTTTGGTCACGCGGAAGATATTATAGGAGCTTGGTCGGGATATTTGTCACATCCACCATACAGTCCTGACCTTGCACCATCTGATTCCTTCTTATTTCGATCTTTGCAAAACTCCTTGAATGGTAAAAATTTCAATAACAATGATGATGTCAAATCGTACCTGGTTCAATTTTTTGTGGATAAAAACCAGAAGTTTTATGAACGTGGTACTATGATGCTGCCTGAAAGATGGCAAAAGGTCAATGCACAAAATGGATAATACATTACAGAATAAAGTTATTTCCTTCCATGAAACAATTGTCTTTTTTTTCCGCAATTACTTTCCAACCTGATATTTATACCTGCTGAGACATTTTTGTAAACATTATATACTTGTGTATTTTGGAAAAAAGTAACACATTACGAAGGAAAATTCGAGCAAAAATCTTCACAAAAAGAACAAAAAAAAAAGAAGAAAAAAAATTGCATAAATTAATATTTAATATAATAATAGATACAGTTCTTTCTAAAAATATGACTAAAATGGAAATATGTAGGTGTATTTATGGTTATCAATAAATATACATCTGACTAACTTAAAGTCAACTTATAAACACGTATAATTAAATAAATAAACGCAAGCACTTAAGTTATAAGCAAATAAATTAACAATGAAAAAATAAATAAATAATTAAGTAAATATAAGACTAAATAAGTATATAATAAGATAAATTAAAATAATATATTAAATAATTTAAGGTAACAAATTTGTTTGTATAAATTACTTTTTAAAGCATTATCCACAGTGGTATATTTAATAATAAGTTTGTCAATTAGTTTTTGAATTATCACGGATATCAATCCAACATTCGCACTATTGTGGAAGTTCAGTGTTGAGTAATCCCAGGAAGGATTAATCATAATTTTGAAAACTTTCTTCTGTGATACCTGCAAATTTTTTAATATGACACTTTGCACAATTTCCCCATACCTGACATCTATACAAAATTATTGATTGGAAAACTGCTTTGTTTACGATGAGTTTGTTTCCGTGAAAGAGCTCAGATTTTCTTTATATGAATGGGTAAATACTTAACGAAATTGCTCTACTTAACAGCGGGTCCATGGATTTTGATGTGGCCGTTCAGAACGCAGCAAGGTTTCCTTTTTCTTGTGAAAAAGATGGCTTGCGTTTTTCCCGCGTTGAGCTTTATTTTCCATTTGTTATAATGAGATGAAAGTATAGCAATATCATCGGCAAAAATAGCTACTGCACAGTAAGCCAGGTTTGGAAAGTCGAACGTAAATAATGTAATAATGTATAGGGGGGCCCTGATATTTTCGGAATGAGCAGCTCGACTTTTTTCTTTTGTAATCCTATTACTTATTTCATGCGGAAAAAAAACTCCATTGGAGTTTTGAGATATTTGACTTAAGGGGGCAGTTTACCATATCCTCGAAATGCAACCTCGTTTATATGTAATTGCATTGATTTTTACGCCACGTTATATTAGAGAATTCCTAAGAGTCCTTGCTGGTTACATGCAATTCTGAAAATGAACATGAGAAAATTGTTGTTCAATAATAATTGGTAACGAAGAAATTACTTTCAGGTCCACTTGAACCAATGTTTTTAAACAGCAGTATTTATCTATTTATCCACTCGTACCATAAGCAATACACGCAACGAGTGCATAAATAGCTAAATACTGCTGTCGAAACTGTTTGGTGCACTTGGCCTTTGTAATAATATAATAAACATTTAAAAAATGAATAGCAAATTAAATTAGACGCAAATTAAATTAGACACAGAACGGATGCAACTTAGAGATAAGGCCGCAAGCGTTGCAGTGAATTGATTCAAAGATTTTGAATTTCATAAACGGATGACAATAGTTAATTCTTTTAATAGGAAATTTTGATGAGTCATCTATGGACTCTTAGTGCATTGAAAAGATAAAGAATAAAGCGGATATAAGGTTAGATTAACTAGCGCACCGGATCCAATAAAACCACCAGCTGATGGTACGATATTTGGAGCAGTATTTTCGACAACGGGTAATGGCGATCGTTCTCTTTTTTTGTGGCCGGATATGGTGAATGCTTTTGATTGATGTTTTATTCCCTTTCCCTCTTTTTCTGGTATTGTTCCTGTTGCTTCTTCTACAGTTGCAATTGTGAAAATTGCTTTTGCTGAAGTCGACGGAAGATTAGATAAGACAGACAAATTGACATCTCGCAAGAGAACATCAAGTGTTTCTGCAGTGTTCATTTCACCTTCAGATTTCATTGTAAAATGGTCATCTTCAGCTGATATTTCCCCTGGAATGTAATCCAGATCTTCGAGTTCATTATCACTAAAGTTATGTTCGTCTGAATCTAATTGGGCCGAATGAATGAAGTTTTGAACCTCTTCATCAGACATTATGGATAAATAATAGGACCACCGGTTGAAAGTGCCGTTATTGCAGACAACTTTATATCTATTGCTCTGAGGTGAATTTTGACCATGTCAGCCGTCACATCAGAAACTTCATGTCATTGTCTAATTATTTCAGTCTAGGTTATTGGTCATTAGTGAAAACACACAAGTTTTTGTAAAGCCGTAAAATGTCTTCATTTGTGCCATCAAAACAACATTTGCGGAAAGTTTTAATATGCTTCTTTCAATTAAAGAAAAAAGCAACCGAAGCGCATCAATTGCTTACCGAAGCTTACCCGGGCTGTACTATAGACGTTAGAATGTGCCAGCGGTGGTTTAAGCGGTTGAAAGATGGTGATTTCGACACCGAAGACAAAGAACGCCCCGGCTAGGTGAAAAAGTTTGAAGACCATGAATTGGAGGCATTGCTCGATCAAGATCCGTCACAAACGCAAGTAGAACTTGCAAAATCACTTGGCATCGCTCAGCAAACCATTTCCGATCGTTTGAAAGCAATGGGAATGGTCCAAAACGTAGGACATTGGGTACCGTATGAATTGAAGCCACGAGACGTCGAACGCCGATTTTGCATGTCCGAAATGCTGCTTGAACGCCACAAAAAGAAGTCTTTTTTGCATCTAATCATCACTGGTGATGAAAATGGGTACATTACGATAATCCAATATGTCGGGCAACCCCGGACATGCCTCAACATCGACGACCGTTCAGAATATTCATGGCCTGAAGGTTATGCTGTGCATTTGGTGGGACCAGAAAGGTGTTGTGTATTATGAGCTGCTGAAATCGAACGCAACAATCACAGGCGAGGTCTGCCGACAATAATTGATGCGTTTGAGCCGAGCACTGAAGGAAAAACGGCAAGAAACGGTCGCAAGACACGATAAAGTTATTTTGCAACATGACAAAGCTCGGCCACATGTTGGAAATGTCGTCAAAACTTACCTTGAAACGCTCAAATGGGATGTCCTAGCCCACCCGCCGTATAGTCCAGACCTCGCGCCATCCGATTATTATCTCTTCCGATCGATGCAACACTGCCTGGCTGACCAGCACTTCCGTCACTTCGATGATGTCAAAAAATGGATACATTCGTGGATTGCGGCCAAACCGGTCGAATTTTTCAGAACGGGTATCCATGAATTGCAGATTTTTTTTCAATTTTACATTTTAACCAAATGATCAATCATTTTTCTGACTGCACTCACTGACTTGACACACAGTAAAGCCGGTAAAATTATGAAATTACTTATTTTTAAATAGCCGTAAATATTGTTTGGGCGCGAAATGTTTTGCAATTCAAATTTTATGAAGTTTTTGTAATAATTACCTAAGGGCAGTCTTACCCGTTAGAGGGTTAACCCTTAAACTAATTAATGCCGTTACAAATCTGGAGCAGTTTTGGGACATTGGAGAGATATCACAGAATGATTCTAATTCAAAAACAGTAAATCAACTATGTCTGGAAGCTTACGCAAAAAAGAAAGAAGTAGACATCGATGAGTATAATCATATTCGCTAGCAGAGGTACACCACAGGGCGGTGTCATCTCTCCTCTTCTCTGGCTTATTGTCATGAACAACATTCTATCAAAACTAGACAGAGATGGGGTAAAGGTAGTAGGCTACGCGGATGACATGGTGATCTTGGTATCAGGAAGGTTTCCGGCTGTGATCAGTGAGATCATGGAGGACGCATTGGGCAAAGTTTGTACCTGGGCTTCGAAATGCGGCCTTGGTATCAACTCAAGCAAAACAGAACTGATGCTCTCAACCACTAAAACCAAGATACCCAGATTCCCACTCCCCTGTCTGAATGAACAACCGCTTTCTCTGTCTACCAGCGCCAAGTACCTAGGCGTTACCTTAGACCCTAAACTCAGCTGGAAGCTAAACGTTGATCAGCGAGTTAAAAAGGCGTGCATAGCTTTTTACACCCGTAGTAGAACCTTTGGCAAAAAATGGGGTCTCCAATCAAAGCTGATCCTATGGATGTATACGGCGGTGGTTCGCCCGATACTAACATACGGAGGTATGGTGGCCGGCTCTCATGAAAAAATTCAATGTCATCAAACTTAACAAGGTACGGAGAACTACATGCATAGGCACCACAGGCACTCTACGATCGACTCCGTCGGATGCTCTGACGGTAATGCTGCATCTCCTACCTTTGGACATACACATTAAAAACACTACTGCTCACAGCGCCATTAGGCTCAGAGAGTCTGGATGCTGGACGTCAAAACCCTATGGTCATAGCGCTATACTTGATCTTATACCGAGAGATTTGGTATCTTCGCCAACGGACTATACGGTCCCTAGAATTTATCCATCAAATAACTTTGACAATCTAACCCCAAAAAGAGCGGAATGGAATAGTGGACAGATATGTAAGGACTTTAACTGGACAATCTACACTGACGGCTCTAATATGGGCGGTGGAGTCGGTGCGGGTGTGTTCTCAGAATCTCTGAACATCTGTAAAGCCTATAGACTGCCCGACAATTCCAGTGTTTTCCAAGCCGAACTATTTGCAATCCGGGAAGCATGTCGTCAAATCAAATTACATCCAAATATCCTGCCAAGACAGAAGGTTGCCATATGCATTGATAGTCAAGCAGCCATCAAAGCTATTGCCTCCTTTACTTCACATTCAAAATTAGTACAGGAATGCCGAGCTGAAATAGCGTCGTTAGAAGGTAAGCTCATTTCCCTTATATGGATTCCCGGCCACAGTGCCATCCCAGGTAATGAGAAGGCCGATGAACTTGCTAGAAAGGGATCTGCCCTTCAGCGCTCGCTTGCAGGTGAGGTTTTCATCTCACTACAAGCAGTTAAGGCTAATATATCCTCATACTTCCTTGAAGTAGCAAAACTAAGATGGGTCAGACTTACGAACTGTGCAACATCAAGGAAAATATGGCCGGAATACAAACAATCAAAAACAAAAGATCTCCTTCGGCGAGCCCGTCATGATATTGCTAGATTAGTGGCGGTCTACACAGGACACTGGCCGATTGGAGATCATGCACTTAAGCTAGGTATCCCACACAACTCACATTGTCGCAGCTGCAAAAACACACCTGAGAGGGAGGCCCTAACACACTTCTTTTGCGACTGTCCGGCTTTTGCTAGAGCCAGACAACGGGCGCTTGGTAGACCCTTCTTCAACTCAATTAATGAGATTTTTGCTAAGGATATTAAGGAACTAATGTCTTTCTTAAATACCTCGAGCTGGATTTAGAGATATCTCAAATACACCAAAATAACATCATAAATAAGGTAACAGAGCTGTGGCATTAAAACGGCACTTAGTGCCGTTCAGTTCTCACTGAACAACCACTTTTACCTACCTACCTGACATCGATGAGAGGTATAAAGAAAACAAGAACCTCGAAGACTCTAATATGCAGAAGAAATTTGAAGCTCTCAAAATTCTTATAGAAGAATATTCGAAGTTTATGAACGATCATTTAGAAATAGGTCAAGAAGTCACAGATTCCAACTCGGCAAAATACTATTTACCTCATCCAACAATTTAAGAGCACGCAGCTCTGTTTTTATTTTACACTCATAGTTTATGAATTTGCCCCCACCAGCGGTAGGGGATTTATGACCATCTTGAGACGTTGGTTAATCGTAATGATAATAATCATTAAACTTCTGTTAAAACAGTGTATGGAGGATGCGTCAAAGGCTTTAAGAAAGACGAACGATACCACGGATAGTGAGTGTCATAAATAAAATAGGATAGCGTTTCTGCGTTTCGAACTCAATGAATGACACGCGTATTAAAATCTCTCCAAAACGCCAGTCTTTTCTCCAAGTGTATTGCACTATTTCTGTGAAATTACATTTCTACATTTCGAAAAAAACGTGCAGGACTCATCTCGGTCTTACAGAAGACACAAGTTCAGAATGTTGTTTGCAAACGCATAAAAATGTCATAATTCCTAACTAACAATGAACACCACAAATAGGAGATAGCCAGTCGACGAACATGCAGCCAGGAAACCGAACAAACAGACAGACAGACAAATGGACAGATTCAACCGCACAACAGGGAGGTCTCCTTCTGCTGTCAGCCACATATCCATCCAAATAAGAAAACAACTCTCACTGCCATGATACACTGTAACCGGGTATAGCAAACGGCGCAAGCACATGGAAACTTGGTGTAATGACAGCTACAATATGCATACGAATACGCAGAGCGTCCCACGACGTTTCACAGAAATCCATCTCCTTCTCTGCCGGTGAATGGCACTTCTATATCCATTTTGCAAGCTCCTACTGCGTCCTGAATTCAAAATGAATATGAAAATATTTGCAGCAATTAACCGCGTGACAGCTGCTGTTGCTGCCCATTCGTGGAAGCGCCTCGAAATTGATTTTGCACCCCAACAGTAAGGCACCTCCGCACAAGACGGTTTCTGGTTGTTCATTTTCCCTGGTTGACCTATCATCAGGTACACCGCACCACTGACATTTTCATGGAAAAAATAATTTATGGTCTGACTCAGAGTATAGGTGAATGGAAATGTGCTGATGAATCTCCTGTAGGCGAATCATAAAAAGAAAGCAAGCTTGCCGCCGACAAGCAGACAGACAGACAAACAAACAGAAAAACAATGGCCGACAAAAAGACAGGCCAACACAAAATGGCAGACAGAAAAGGAAATCGCTGACAGAAGTTATACCGATGACAAATGGCAAACTCGTCTGTCATAATGTTGAGTTTCGGTTGAAATCCGTGACGGACCTTTCTTTCAAATTACAGTGTGTGCGAAAAGAAAGCCTTTTAGAAGTTAGCAGCAGCAGTTGGAGGTGACGAGAGTGCGAGAGGGTCAACGCCGTGAGATTGGCCCATTATATTTAAGGTCACGCTTGGGCACCCCACAGGGAGGTGTACTTTGAGATGATTTCGTAACAATAGTTTAGGGTAAATGTCTGTGATTGTCCACGGCCAAGTAGTCAGTACGTCGGCTGCTGAGCATTTGGTCCCGGGTTCAAGCTCAGGAAGGAACATCGACAGCGATCCCCATTCACAGTAACGTGCTGGTCTTGATCATCACGGCAGAAGTACGGCTCAATGACGCCGCCGGCCCATAAATCACACCAAACCGTAATTTTTTTCGGGATGCAATGATGACTCATGGAATACGTGTGGATTGCTGACTGACCAATACTGCATATTTTGTTTTTTGACGGAGTTATTCAGCCAGAAATGAGCCTCATCGCTGAAGATGATTTTTCTATGAAAATCCGAATCATTTTCAAGTTGTTGCTCAGCCCAATTCACGAACATACGACGCTTCTGGTGGTCAAGCGGCTTCAGTTCTGGGCCAAGATCTTTTCTCAAAATTCGCCACAACGACGTCACAGAAATGCCCAACGCTTGAGAACGACGTGTGAGAGACACATTTGGGCTTTCTGCAACTGAAGCCTCAGCGGCAGCAATATTCTCGACACTACGGGCACTTCTTTGTCCCACTGGCACGGGAACATTTTGTACTGTGCCTGTGGATTCAAATTTGCAAATTTCCACTAGACGCTCAATTGTTGATCTGCTAGGACGATTATGACGACCATAAATTGGGCGTAGTGCTCTTAACGTTGAGGCCACTGACTCCGAATTTCGGTAGTAAATTTAAATAATTTCGACTCGTTGTTGGCTCGTATATCTTCCCATCATGAAATGGCAAACTTACTGAAGAGAAATGTCAAAAGAGCGGCAAGAAATATATCGACGTTTGCTATCCCTGTCGCTCTACTTTTGTAGCGTCCCTGTTGAAAAACCCGTTACAGTTTTCATTTTTGACGATTTAAATAATTTTTTAACTGATTCTTGAACCCAAAAAAGGATAAAACAACTAAATCTGTTTTTTGGAATTAATTCGAAGAACGATTCTTTCAATTATAGGATTGATTAGCAAAATTTTAAAATGTTATATCATCATAAGAGTTTAGACGCACGAATTCTGGGCTTCCTTAGCAAAGTCCGCCTATTTCTCACAGAACAACAAACAATTTTGGGCCATGATCCACACAACATATATTTCACATATGAAAATCAAAAGAATAATAACGAAGTCATAAATGCTAAATGATAATCCTCCCAAAGTTGTTTCAGCCAGATACGGTGGTGTGGCGTCGAACGCTTGGCGTTTATGGTTGGCGGAACTTTGTTTGTTTCTTTATTTAAGGTAATTAAATAAACTATCAATAGCAAAATTTTTAATTATAAAGGATCAGCGACGGCCAATTACAGATCGTCCGAGGAACCATCATCCACAATGGAAGCAATTTGGCACATGGAAAAAAAGTAGACATGGTTTGACAAAACAGATGACGAAAATTTAATTTTGACTCTCATGCAGAAACAAGCAGAAATCTACAAAAAGCATGAAAAATAAATCCATTGTGTCTCCATCTTTATGTGCGCACGACGCATGCAAAAATACATGCGAATAGTGCGACGTTTTGGAACAAATTCTATATGCCGTGTACTACCGATATTTTTTCCATGCAACGACATTCGATGACAAGTTGCCTGCAACGATTATTTAACCGAAATGCGGGATTTTTGCGTGACGTCAGGCCAGCATGTACATGCAACGATTTCCATGTCGTGTACTATGGCCTTAACAATGATAATCACACTTGTACTTACCTGTGGACAACTTATTTTCAAGACAGTCAGCTTTAAGAAATCAACAATTGGTAAATAAACGATGGTTCAGTGATCGGCAGGCAAAGCCGTTTCAAATGTACTCCGTAGAACGCTAACGTAGGATTTAAGGTATCATTTTGTGCTCTATTCAGTGTCGTCGTTCGTGAGTCAGTGTGGTCAGACATACGGACATCAGACTGTGAAGACATATTAATTCAAAATAAGGATTATTATTTCAATTATTTCAATTTTTTCTGTCTGTTTTTTTCAAAACACAAAAATAATTAAAAAATTAAAAAATAATCTTACTTTATTAATAATTAATAATAATTTTATAGACAAACCAGCAAGTAACGTTTTTTTGAAAATATTACTTGCTGAATAATTTTTTTAAATTTCAAAAGATGGCCAAGAATTTTAATGCCCACGCCGCTGTTGAAGCACTGGCCCAACTGCTGCGGGATATTAAAAACAATCTGGGTCCATCATTCCAAACCATTGTCGGAGAGGTCCTTTAGGATGTCTCCACCGAAACGCAACAGCAAAAAAACGTAAGCCTCTCCAGCGACGAGGAATTCCTCAGCGACATGGAGAAGGCTGAAAAAGACAACAACGCTGGATCTGAGGACAGCAGCAGCTCGGCTCAAGCCCAAGGAGGGAAGCGAGCCAAGAAGACGCAAAAGAAAACCCAGAAGAGGACAAAGACAGCGGATGCACCCACCGCTGCAATACCTAATCAACCAGCTGCAAATATGGAACCATCGATGCCCGGCCCCTCAACAACCACATGGACGACGGTAAATAAACCCAAGAAGCTGAAAACATCAAAAGGAACAACGGAACAGCCAACCTCAACCCCACCAAAAACCGGAATGCCACCAATTATCTGCTTCTCAGCTAACGTCGCTGAGATAAGCAGATTCGCTAGAGGGATGAACATCCAGTTCACCCTTCAAAATACCAGCACCACCAAAACAACAATCCACACCAAAACAAAGGACGGCTTCGAGTCAATCAAAGAGTTCCTGATGACCAGGAAAATTGAGTGCCACACCTACACTCCAAAGGAAGACAGGAAAAATCTTCTACTGTTGAAAGGGGTGCACTTCTCCTACACCACCAACGAAGTGCACGACGAGCTGAAAGCCGAAGGCATTCCTGTCATCAATGTTAAGGCATTCAAATCCCTGAGGAATAACGGGAAAAGTTTCAACGCCTTTGTGGTAGAAGCAGCCAAAGACGCTGAAATTACCGCGATCTATCAGCATAAGCTACTGCTGAACCAAAAGGTGCATTGGAAGAAACTTAAACCAAAACAAATAGCCCAATGCAAAAACTGCCAGAAGTTCGGACACGTGGCAACAAATTGCGGGATGGCGTATGTCTGCGTCAAGTGCGACAAGCAACACCAGCCCGGAGAATGCCAAAGGAAGGACTCCTCAGGTCCGGATGTGTATTGCGCCAACTGCAAGACAACAGGACACCCCGCAAGCTACAAGGGATGCCCTAAGTATAAGGAGAAGCTGGCGGAAAAAGAAAAAAGCGCCACCTTCAAAAAAGCGCAGCGAGAGTTTGCCACACAATCAGCGTGCAAACTCACGAAGCCGAGCATGAGCTTTGCCTCTATTGCCCGGCAAGCTGCGCCTCTCCCCTTACCAGCCCCGACCAGGCCAGTCCCAACCAGGAAGATCGAGGGCAAGAAGACTACCCCCCAGGAACAGCAGCAGCAACATGAGGGTGTTAACCTAGCCGGTGAAATCAGCCGGGTATTTAAAAGTGACGTACTGTCGGTGATGGCTAAAGCTCGGCAAGCAGTCCCATCCAACTACTCGCAACTTAGCGAGGAAAATAAAGCCGTGGCTCTGGCCACATTCATCTTTCAGCTATGCCTAGTCTAAATAGACTCCGCATAATAGCGTACAACGTCAACTCGTTGTACAGCATCCCCAAAAGGACAGCATTTGATCTGTTCCTTAAAAAAAACAGACCTGATATTGCTCTTGTTAGTGAGACTTTACTAACACAACGCAATTCAGTCTATTTCAGGAATTATCAAACATTCAGGACAGACAAAACCGATGGAAAGAGAGGAACAGCAGCATTTATTAGAGGAAACATCGAAGCCTCGCAGACCACCATCAACAATCTGAAGACCTTTGAAGCAACAGCAGTCATCATTAAGATCGCTCCCGGAGAATCACTGATGGTTATCAGCACCTACAACAGGTGCACCGCCAGCTACGCTGATATGAAAGCAGACCTCAACAAGCTGAACAGCGTGCTTCAGCAACACACGTACGGGCTGATGGGAGGAGACTTCAATGCCAGACACCCACTCTGGGGAGACGCCACCACCACTCTTCAAGGGAATGCCATTGTAGATTGGCTCGAGGAGACGTCAGCACAGCAGTCACTGGCCGTCATCTCGCAACCAAGGCCAACATATACAAGGTCATCGTCCTATCTGGACTTCTTTATAGCGACGACCAACCTTGTCCATGTTCTCCCCGAACTGCAGAACTACACATGCAAAATCATCCCCAGCGACTCAGACCACGAAGCGGTGCAGCTCACAGTTAAAATTAGCCAGCCGATCTTCACCCAGCAGCGCCCCGAAGGACACTACATCAATCTTAACCACCTTGACGTCGAGCGATTCCAGAGGGACACCGAAGGATTACTAATCCCATGTGCAAGGACACGGAACTTGACGAACACGGAGATAGACGCTGCCATAGATGACTTCGAATCTGCAATCAACACAGCGCTGGACAACCAAAAGCGACCACAATCTTCGAAGGACAGGTTCGCTAACTTACCTGTCTACATCCAGAATGTTTACCACCATAGGCAGCGGATCAGGAAGCGGCTCCAGCGAGTTCTCCGCCGGGAATGGAACATGGAAAACGCGGAATACCAAAGTCTGCGCAGCGAACTAAACTGCACAAATATAATGTTCCGCAACGCCGTGCAGCATTACAACAACACCAAACTGAAGAGAAAACTTCAAGCCATCAAGCCAGGACCTGATACATTCAGGAACATCAACAAAATTATTGGGAAGGGAGTGAAGATGCCCCAAACAATCAGCACTCCACAAGGCGAGGCATCAACACCTGCTGAAAAGGCAGAAGCCTTTGCAAGCCACTTCGAAGGAAGCTTCAAACCACACCCCCCCAACGACACAGCGTTCATCGAAGAGGTTCAACGGTCGGTAGCGATGGCAGAGGAATCAGCAACAATAACAATCTTCAACGAGGCCAACACAGCGGAAGACCCCACCAGCAACACGGAAGAATTCAGCACGCCTGGAGAAATCGAGGAGATCATAATGAGCGGTCACTCCAAAAAATCGACCGGACCCGACAAAATCCCCAGCTTCGTCCTGAAAAAGCTTCCTCAGGCAATGTTCACCCTCCTAACGGTGTTGCTGAACAATTGCATCAATAATAGCTATTTTCCCTCGAAATGGAAAATAGCTAAAATTGTTGCAATCCCCAAGAAAGAAAGCAGAGGGAATGTTGACGGGTATCGACCGATTTCCCTCCTTTCTTCAATAAGCAAAGTGCTGGAAGAACTTATCGTTCGAAAGCTGAATCGCTTCTGCACCGCCAACAGGACGATCCCGGACATCCAATATGGATTCCGGGAAAAACATTCAACCCTGCATCCTCTCATGATTTTTCATCATGATGTGACGAGAGCCTTGAATAACCACCAAGTCACTGTGGCATGCTTCCTGGATATCCAGAAAGCATTCGACACAGTTTGGATTCAAGGACTCGTCCACAAATTAACAATATTCAACTTTCCTTCGTCACTTATAAAAATCATTTACTCCTTTCTCATCCACAGGAAATTCTACGTCCAAGTGAACCAGGAGCGGTCCAGCCTAAAAATAATGGAAGCCAGCGTAGCCCAAGGATCCAAAGTTGGCCCGAAGCTGTTCAACATCATGACATGCGACCAACCACCGCTGGACAATACCACCAAGTGCTGCTTGTATGCCGATGACTCGCTGACATACGCCAGCTCGATGTCACCAACCATCGCCGCAAGGAGAGTAGAGGCACACATCCGCCGTCTCTACGAGTATTACAGCAAATGGGGTATACGAATAAACCCCAGCAAAAGCGAGCTGCTCTGCATCAGGAGGCCGATAGCAACAGCCAGACGAGCAACAAGGCGATCAGCCGCCAACTGTCGAGGAATCAAAATTGGACTACAGAATGGCACCATCATAAAGACGTCCCTTAATGCCCGCTACCTTGGAATACTATTCCATGAGCGGATGAAATTTAACGGACATGTCAAGTCCATTCTGAAGAAAGCCAACTTTGCATTCCACCGGATCCATCCACTAATGCGGAAACAAAACGGGCTCAGCCAACGGACCAAGCTACTATTGTACAAGCAACTCATCCGACCCGTAATCACTTACGGGTTCCCGGTATGGTTCACCGCATCAAAAACGTACATGCTGAAACTGGAAGCATTCGAACGGAAGATTCTCCGTGTATGCACTGGACTGCACCTGGACAAAGACACCATGAGACACGTGAAGAACAGCGAGCTCTATGCGGCTGCCCGGATAACTCCGCTAAGCGTCTACATGCCGCGGATCTTCAAAAAATTCCTCGAGGCAGCAAGGACCCACGACAACAACAACATCAGCAGCATGGCCAATGAAGAAACACCAGAGGAGCACAAATACCTCAATGCAATGGCGATATTGCAAGAGGCCCTCTTCCCTCTCGACGTCGAAGAAGGACCAGCAGCGTTCTACGATGAAGTAGACACTATCCACCACCGCGGATGAGGCCGCATAACAACACTCAAGAAATCAACATCACCCGGATTTGAACAACCCGAGGTTCAACCATCAACAATTTTTAATTTTTTTTTCACAAATGTATTTATTTTAAGAAAAACCAATGTATTTCGCTGGGCCCCTTTTGTTGAGCCAGCAGTTTTTTTAAGAAAAACATTGTAAACTAGGTTTAAGAACAATTGTAAATATTATGTTCAATAAAATATCGACAAACAGTCGACAAACAGTGTGTGCTCTATTCAATTCCAAACGAATTCATTGCATTTAAGCATTTTGCACAGTGAGAAGTATCGGCGGATAAGAATGACTCTAAAATGACAAATGTGACCGGTTCCGGTATATTCTCTAGCTAGAAGGCAGATAAAAGCATGTTTCGTGTAGAGGGGAAATTTATTTTACCTTAGGGCTGCAAAAATGTTGAAGACAGCATAATTATTATTGACTGATCAATGTGTATAATGATCAAGGACTCGATTAAGTCAGACTGCTGGGTACCAGGTCCACCATTCACGTGCCCACTAAAGTTTTGAAGGGACAATATAATCGTAAAGTGCACAAAATAAAATATGTACGCGAAAGATGACAACTTGTTTCAGGCGTTGTTTCGAGAAAATGAACATGCAGTAGGCTAAGACCTACGAACAATGTCTAATAATACTTTTTAAAAACCTAAAAGACGTCGCACTTCACTATTTTGGCTAAGTTTCCTTGTTGAGAAGGTCCACTTTGTTGCACATTTTCCAAAGGTGCATTTCCACTTGAGAGTAAAATGTCTGAGAGTTGCTCTCAGGCTTCTCTTGAGATAAGTTTCGTGAGTGGACACATAATTGCATGACTTTTACATATCGTACAACATACTACATCCTTTCACTAAAATACTACATTTTGAAGATTAACATTTTTGTTAGTTTAATTTTTTTATTTCATTCGAAACTGTTAATCCATTTTCAATTTCGAGACCTTATAATGCTTTATTATTTATGCTTTTCGGCTGCATGCGAACACTTACCATCGAGTGTTTTAAGTTCTATAAAAGCTTCATATGCCCACTTTTCACATAGTGCTAAGCTTTGTTAGCAAATTTAAAAAAGATTCAGGTATTGAGTGATAATAAATCGAAAATGCTCAGTTACTTAGATCCTCGGAAGATAGCTTCAGACAGTGAGCCAACCATAGTTGTTTTGTATGTTTCGAGAGCTCCCATGCTAGATGTTTGTTGTCTTACACACAGCAGTGCTTCTGTTGAGCGAAAGTTCTACCAATTAAGTATCATAAAAAATTAACCGAAAATATGATTAGCTCAGAAACAATTGATTTTTTTTTTTCTTTTTTTTTTTTTTTATTGTTTTTTTTTTGTTCTTTAGAATTGTTATTTTCATTATGTTATTTATTTTGAAATATGATTAAATAAAAAAAAAAAATATTGTACTACAACGCTTACCAACTTACCAACTTTGTTTCGTATTTTGAGAGTAGATCTCAGCGAGTAACGTGTAGGATGGCGAAATTTTGGAAATGCGATGACGAGACCAAGCAATAAATTGATTTAATGTTTTGTTTTTAGAATTTGCAGAAGAATTTTCATGGACTGAAAATAAAATTTAAAGAAAGATTCATAATTTGAGAAACCAGTAATAATTTTACTAATGATGCTGGTTTTGGAGACATTGTGGTTGTGCATTTTTGCAGCCCCAAGACAAAGATATGAATTTTCCAGATTGTTCTTCAAACTCCATGTACTAATTTTCGAAACAATTTTAATACAAAATTAGTCATATCATAGTCATAGAAGCTACAAAACAGAACGGAACTGGCATGTTCGTACTAGGAAGTGGGATGGAAGAAATGAATTGTGTTTCGTATGAGTCCCTGACTTTTACTATTATTTGAGTTTTCATTTCATTGTGCAATGAAGGGGATTCCAACGACTTTCATATTCCTTGGCAATCCCCAACCAAGAAAAGAAAATAAAGCCTAAGAACTACGGGGCTTGCGATTTAATTTCTTCACACCAAAGCTCAAGCTCAAGAGATTCGTAGGGCTATTTTCCGTATTGGCGGCGAAGATGCAATGAATGCCTCAACATCATCATCTTCAGAGCAGCTTCAATTTCAGGTGACAAATGTTGCACCAACGGATTGAATTAGGTATATACTCCGCCTCAGTACTTTTCAGCCGGCAAAACTTCGTGAATTGTTGGGGTTTCTTCTCTTTTGAACAAAAGCTGCTGCATCTTTTTGCTTGTAAGATGTCATAATTTCACTCTTAAAACTGCCAACAGATCACTATCACAAAAATACGGGTCTGAGAGCTTTCATCGAGAGTTTGCTCACAAAATGCTCAGAAATGGACAGTCTCCTGAGAGGTGCTCTTGAAAGATTACCAACGATAGTGCTCTCAAATGGACATGCACCTTAATGGAGTTTTGGGTCAAAGTTCTGCACAGCCCGATGATAGATGTCAAAGTTCCAAGCACAAGTCGCAAAATTTATGAAAAAAAGTGAGGTGAGCCAATATTTTGGTTTTGTTTTGAATCAATTGCCATCTTATGAAGCAACGTACAATCCGGGCTGAACTCAGCGAAAATGAGAATGAAAGTTAGATCAACCAAAATCTAGCTCTGCCTTCATTCATTCATTCATCTTTTGGAATGCAAAATAGATAGCAAAAACGAGCACTTACTGATTCACAAACTACAAGGGGGCCTTAAAGAAATCATCCTTTCAGAAGATGCTATAATCTGGTGCGGCGCGAATTCCATGAAACTTATTATGAAAGCATATGTGAAATCATCAGCAAGCTATTAACTCGGCCGTTAAAATTGTTGGTTTAAGTGAAAGCTCCAGCTATTGAACTCTCAAAACCACTGCGTCAATTTTAAATAAAATATTTTCATTTAATCAGATATCGGACACAAAAATAGTCACTGTTGCATGTGATATTTGAATCAAAGAATTCTTAGAATTGCTGTGCTGAGGTTATTTATTCAAAACTAGTCCGCAATCAATTGAGAGCTTAAAATAAAAAGAAAATCAATTTAAAAACCCCCTACAATAAAAAACCCTCTTTTAATGTAGAAAATAAAATGTGTTTGTTGCCCTTTCACTTGAATATAAGTGCCTAGTAATATTTTCATCCAAGAGTTATCGAGTGAAAGTTTGTAAAACTGAACTGTTTGTAAGCCTGAACAGATCTTCATAAATAAAATTTCGATCGCGTCAGCTTTCAAAAATAAGTAAACGCATCAAAATCGTCCAACCATTGGAGTCTTTTCGCGTCGGGCGTTAAAAATCGAGGTTATTAGGCATAGAGGTGTAACAGAAGTCCGCAAAAACTTCGCCGAAGCCGTGGTGTAAATTTGGCACATCTCAATCTCAATCATCAATGTTTTATTTTGTAAAGAAATCAAAATCAAAGCCTTCGCAAAATTTGACATTAACACGAAGGGTTCCGCACCACCCTACAGTATGCAACGCTTTATTTTTGTAAAGTGGTAGATTTCACATAGCGGCGCTCATGCTATGTACGGGGAAACCACCGCACTAACAAGCCCAATATTTTATTTAACATTTATTACACAATTTCCGAACGAAATTGCAGTCTTCTTACCAAGAAAAGCAGACGTCAGACAACCTTTTGTTTGTAATACCTTTTATTCAAAAATGATCGTTTGAAAAATGCTTAATTCTTTCTCTTATTTGAATTGCATGTAAACTTATTTCAAAATTTCACTTTGAGCCGGAAAGGTTTCAAAAAATCACTACCAGGCGTCGCATAAAAACGTTACCAATCGTCAACTGCTACACGAAACGGGATCATTACCTATTTTTAGGCGTAAAATTGAATTGCTATTGAAAAAACAAATTTCATTTTCTATCTTTATATCATTTTGATTATAGTGCCTTTAAAGGAGTTGTTGTTTAATATTGTTAGTTGTCTTGAGAACCTCGAGCCTATCATCCTTTACACGATCGGCTTATAACTAAAACTTACAACAAAAGACAAAGCAGCAAACAACATTTTCTTGTCAGACCTAGTATAAGCCTATAAACTGTTATTTGTCCTGCGTAGATGTGCATGCATATTGCGGCAGGTACTATGGCCTTTCTCCCACATTATGACGAAGCATACACGTAGAGCTGTCTCCCGCCAGGGGCTATCATTTTAATATTCTCAAAGCGATTAATTACTTGGCATTTCCGCTCCTTTGGGAGCCCTCATAACCCCCATGCCAACATAATCATCATCTGCATACATACGCACTGCATAATCTACGGCAAGGTGAAAGGGGTGTTGCGAGGGTCACCTCTCCCCAGCAGGATTATCCCCACTTGGAATGGCTGTGATGGCGGAGTCGACAACGACTACTAGCATGGAGTGGAAAGAGGATTTATTAATTTTGCATAAAATATGATGGCGCTGCAATTTAAATGTTTTAATGGCATACCAAGACGTTGGGTTCGAGAGTCAAGCCGCTCTGATGTATTATTCACTAGTGCATATTTAAAATGTTCACCAACTGTCGGCGGATGGTTGGTGGGGGGTCCTGGTTCCGTGATTGCATAGCACTGTGCTAACAGAATGACGGAGCGTCGAAGCGAGACGCTGGAGCACTTAACAAGTTGCGTCCTCGTGCGATGGGAATATAATTGAATTTTAGATTTGTTGCTGTCGTAACTGTTGATGGATGTTGTGTGATGTACCTCGTGATGAGTGTCTGTCTTGATATTGGTGCACTCATATGGAATAAGAATTAAAATTTTGTGTTGATTGTTAATTGGGAAGATGGCATGATGTCGCCATGCAACAAGATGTTTTCTATGCCAACGTCAATTAAGATTATTCTTGTTGATAGGATAACTTTCAGTCTTGTATTTTCTCATTTATTACCACAATAATAATGCCACTATTACATCCAATTTTTAAGTATTTAATTTCAATTTTCATTCCGATGGTCTAATGTTGTTAATTGCGTTCTTAAGTCGCAATCGCAGCACAAATTGCTAGTGTCATTTAACGGTATGAAGGCTACTAGATATATTTCTGGCCTAATAATGAAAATGCAAATATTCATATATGATTTATACACTTTTGCATGCGCTCAAACCAATTGTCGAAACACTTTTTCCACTCCGATTGAAACACCTCCAAAACATGGTTTTTGAACGCTTCCACAGCATGTTCTGGCGACGAAAATCGTTGACCATGTATTTTTTTCTTGATGTGCGGGAATAAAAAGAAGTCATTGGGTGCCAAATCAGGGCTGTACGGCGGATGACTCATCAATTCGACGTTTTGGCCGGTCAAAAAAGGGCTGGTTTGAGCCGATGTGTGAGAGCTCGCATTTTCATGGCGAACAATTCAATTCAATTCAGACTTCAGGCAAACAAATTGTGGTGTACCACTCAGAATTGACCGTCCTACGTTGCTCAAGCGGAACAGTCGCCACACGAGAAGTTTTGCTGAAGAAACAGGCGACCACTTGCTTCGAAGTGCTTCTTCCACGAACAACTTTTGTTGAATTTGGCTCGTCTTCGAAGACCCACACGCTCGATTGTTGTTTTGTTTATGGCTCTTACGCATAGATTCATGATTCGTCACCTGTGACAATCTTATAAACGTCTTTTGATGCACCGCGAACGTATTTTTTTAACATTTCTTTGCACCCATCGACACGAGCCTTTTTTTTAGGCGATTGTCAAATTGTGAGGGATTAAACGAGAACAAACCCTTCTTGAGGCCAGGTGTTCATGTATTGCACGAATGTATGCTGGTGGGAGAAATGCGCAGGGATGCCTCTATCTCACGATATGTCACATCACATGATCTTGCATTATCAGTTCACGCACGGCATCAATGTTCTCTGGTACAACGGGCGTTTTTGGACGACCTTCACGGAATTCGTCTTTGAGCGAGCGTCGGCCATGACTGAATTCATTAAACCAGTTTTTCACAGTGCTATAGGATGGTGCTTCATCACTAATGCACTCTTGTCGTGATAATCCACGTCGAAAGTTGTGAAAAATGATCGCACGAAAGTGTTCACGAGATAATTCCATTTTTTTGCCAAGATGAATTTTTTAAATATCTGTAAATAAAACAATTCACGATTAAATAACAACGCGTTCTGAGTGATGTTATGCTAAGAAATGTCAAACTTTCCAATGGAAATGTCAGACTGCACCTGGCCATACTTAGTGTTGCCTAGGCCAGAAATACAATATATAGTATATCTAACAGCCTACATATGGAAATATTTATGCAGATTTTATTGTTAGATTCAGTGTGTTTTTCAACATACAATTATTCATACCAAGAGCCAAACTTTACTCTGCTCTGTCAAGTAGGACACTAAATTTTCCAAATTTTCCACTATAAACAATTTAAATTACTCGCAAATTGTTTTTGTCCCGAGATACGGACTCTGAAACTCACTGTCAGCAGAAATTAAATAAATAATGGCGTTAGAAAGAAAAATTGAAAAGAAAACAATATTTCCAAACTTAATGAACTCAACAAAATTATTTTAATCGCTTCTTATTTTATTATTCGCACTTTGCAAATATTAAATTTTTATCTTGTTTAATGATTTATTTTCAAAATTATTGTTGTAAGTTTCACTTTTGTTGGTGAATTGTTATTCGTTTTTAGTTTTACTTTCTTTTTTTAACAACTTTTTGCATAATTATTATAATTTGTTTTAATTTTAATTTTATTTGTTTATTTATTAATTATTTTGCTTGCTTAATTTAAATTTACAAGAATATTTAATATAGCTTTTATTTTATTAAATACAGAGACAGACGAACTATGGTATTTGTTTACCAAGTGAAATAATAAGAAAAAACTCAAAATTATGTTAAATCAATCGACAAACAAAAAAGTAAAAAAAAGGATTTCAATCAAACATGGCTGAGTGGCAAATTTTCAATTTCAATTTCAGATATATTGAAATGAATGAATTAAGTTAAAGCTAAAGCTTAAGTTATTTAAAACATAGTCGAAGACTCACCCTGGGACACCGCTGCTACTTCGGCTTGGTGAAAAAAATGGGCTCAGAAATCCAAGCTCGGAAGACGAATGTTCTGCTAAATGGAGTCGAGTGCTGGACGAGCAGATTTTGAACACTTTCGAGAATAAAATTCCTCGTCGAAATTGGTTGGTCCCTAAATGCGAATGGAGGAGAAGATATTGCAGCTCTCTATGAGCTGTATCAAGATGTGGATGTAGTTCAAAAATCCAAAATATCACGACTATACTGACTCGGCCACATTGAGCGAATTGGCAATAATACTCATGCAAGGATCTTCGAATCGCAGCCCACAGGTTCGAGACGAGAAGTAAGACCGAACTTCCAATTTAAGGATCAAGCGATCTTGGATGCCAGAGCGAAGCAGTGTGCCCTGGATCGACGAGAGTGATAGGCTGCCGCATCACAAGCAAATCTCAAGTTTGAATACATTTGCAAGGACTGTATAAGCATCGAATTGTTGAAGGCAAATGCTGCTTTAAAAAAATGATTTGAGTGCGAGTAAATTCGCCCATGCCATGAACTTTTCAAGACAAAAAATTTAAAGGTTCTATGTCATTTGCCCCCACCAACTTTAATCTGGGTTATGAAAACATCATTCATTCTATAAACATGTATTCCCCGTAGGAATATACACACTTTTCTCACAAAACAACCTCAGGTTCCTTCATCCGCTCTTGCAAGTGTCCATGCTTCTGCAGTATTTACCTGGATGATGACGATCACGGTCTTATAGAGCGACACTTGTATTGTTCGAGAGAGGGCTAAGCTTTATTGACCAGAGCTAAGCTATTTTGACCTCAGCGCTAGTGTTATTATCTGTGCTTACAGTGGAGCCTAGGTACAAAAAGCGCTAACTACCTCAAAGTATTAGCTGTCTGTGGTACCCGGACGACGAATTTGGGCTACCTTTCCTGATGAAAGTATATGCTTCTTTTTGCCCCCTGGTTTGGCATAATACTTTTGCAATATTGTCCCAAGTATGATGTTGAAGAAATCGCATGACAGTGCATCACCTTGTCTAAAACGTTGTTTGACATCAAGTGGGTCGATGACGTCTTTAACGACCTGAATGGCAACAAGGGATATCAAACCTAGACATACTTCTCGTCTCTGTGGACGAAACAGAGATCAAAACCAATTTTCGAATTGTCGCAAAGTTGGTGTGTGCCGATTTGGAGCTCCTGAAAAAAAAAACATAAATACGGCAGAAAAGATGAAATAGGCAATTTTGAGGAGATTGATACCTTTATAATTGCCACAACTTATGTGGTCTCCTTTCTTCAGGATTGGGCAATCAATGCTGAGACTCCATTCATCTCGCATACTTTCTTCTGGCCATATGTTGCAGATAAGTTGGCGCATACTCCTAACCAAGTCATCACCGCCGCTTTGAAAAGCTCGGCAACTAAGTGGTCCGCTCAAGAGTTTTTTTTTTTTGTACGCATTAATATTACTATCATTACTTTGTCTAGGTCGCGGGTAAATGGCATTGTTGATTCTTCCATGTCCTCAACATTGACTGCAATTCTACTATGATGTTTTCATTTCTAACTTCGCAGGCTTCTGTCCGAGATCTGTAACTCTGAGATAATAGTTTCGGACCTTATACCTGTTTCTTAATCTCGAAACATCCTCGATCACGCGCTTTTCATGCTCTGACCTCGTTTTATGAAGTTGAGTTTTGGCTTTAAGAAATCACTATGGCTTGCAAAATAATTTTGGAGAGGTCTTTTTTGTCCAGCTTCATGTTGAAGCTGGCTGGCTATCCATGGCTTGCATTACACGACTAAAAAAACATCAGATTTGCTGTTGAAAACAAAAATATAGGACTAACGACCCAAAATCTTTGTCAGTCTTCTGTAGGCATATTACTTTAACATTGGAAGAACATTAACATTGGAAGTTGAATACACTTCACCAATTAAGTGTTATTAATCGGATAGCCAGAATTATAAAATATTAAATAGCTTAGGCTCAAAAGTATTACATTTTGTAAGAACCCTGTTTAAGGGGATTTCAAAAGTTTAAAGACCAGTTGCATGGTGACACCAACTAAATTTCGAACATGATCAAAAGTTCGGCCCACAATCATAATTGGAACTGAATAGTTTTTGGAATTAAAATTGGTCTGATTCTGTTGAACTCTGCAATTATTTTGTTAACCTTGCACAAAAAACATTCTATTCAAACTTATGCTGAGTATTCACTGAAACTTCACTTACAAATAATTAATATTAATAGTGTTATTATATGGAAAAAAGGGAAATTTCAGACCCTGCTTTGGTTTTTTTTTTGTTTGCAAAATTCGAATTGTTTCGATATGAACATTGTGAAAGACCGCTTATCTCAACTCCTTGTAGATTATATTTTCGGAATTATTTCTACAACCCTGTATGATGCACTTTAATCAAATTTGATAGATTACTTTTTTTTATTAATATTTATGATAAAGATGGCTTCAAGAGGATCCGATTTTTTTGCAGATTTTGATTGTTGTTTCCAGGTCGATTTCGATAGATTGTGTATCTCATTCACATTTACTGGAAACACCTCTTGGATTCCGTTTAGTATAAGAAACCACATGTTGGTCCCCAACAAACAGCACAACACAAAACATTGTAAACGCGAACACAAGAATGTTTAAGAATAAGAAAAAAAAAATGTGAACAGACTTATTAACTTCCCATCAAGAAGTTCTTGTTAAAGTCAATCATAAATGCACGCACATTTGACATTTTGCCATAGTCGCCTTGCTGTACTGCATTGCACCGACCATCGAAATTTGCGAATGGATAATTGAAGTCTAATTATCATTCGCATATTCCGATGATCGGATCAATCCACTGGAGATCAAACACTAACCGTGAACAAACAATAATTTATAAAAACACAATAAACTAACAATAAGGAATTGTCGAACAATTGAACCACCGCGCTTTATGTACAAACACAAATGTAAACTAGATGTCAAATGTGCAATTCGTTTCCTCCAATGCTCCTTCTCTTTCTTACTTATATTATAAAAAGGCGCACTTATAGTGCTCCTTTTTGCTTCTTTAAGCGGAGCCTTCATGATGGCCGAATTCATGACAGGGAGAAAATGTGCAACTCCCAACATTAAATATGGGGGCATTTATGTAATCGCCCACAGTTCTCACGGAACCGCTCGTCAATGTGTGAGTATATGCAACACACATCGACGAAAGAGTCAAGATCAAAGATCATCGACCATATAGATTGTGTAACATGTAAAAGTAATTAAGCAAATTTACAGTGGATAGGTTTCTTGGGAACTGAATTAAAGTCATTGTCAATCCAGCCATCAAGGAAAATAAACAATTTTTATAACGAAGTGATGTGGTGAAAAATTTTTGCTGGCAAAGGCATTATAAAGTAAGTCCAAGTAAAAAAAAATATTTTTACCATCATTCCGAGTATATCAACTCGGAATACCAAAAACTATTTCCTGGCTCACCTAGCCCGGAACACCACAACAGAAGTAAACAAACTAAATCCTCGGTCGTTGTGATCTTCCTTAAAACGCGCTTTAATGTACGAGTAATGCAATTTTATCAATGTGCTATGACTTTGTCATTTTGCGTTCTTTTGATACTTGTGCTACGAATCCATTTGCCTTAGTGCTGTAGACCTTTTAATTCGTCATTCAGAATCATGAAAAATGAAATAGATGTTTAGGATTCACATTTTTCAAACAATTTTCAGTGGAAATGTGGATCAGGAAATAGAGAAAGGGTCACATCAAAATATGAAACAGTTCATAACTCACTTAATAAAGTCAAGTGACTAAATTAACAGAATATTGATAAAACTTTTGGAATTAAAATTGAACAGAATAAAAATTCATATGAATTTTCCGACCGGAAACTTATGAACGGCAGTGTATGTATTTATTCATATTTTTTATACTTTAAGGTAGCTGTCAACTTCAAATTTAATTGATTTTGAACTTTTCTTATTGGAAAGTGAAATCGTCTCCTTTTTGACGTTTTTTTCGTCATAAAATGGAATCGATAGCATGCTTAGTTCTCGAGTTGGGCTCTACTGTGCAGGGTTTTGTACTTTTGTTTGATTGTTAAGAAAGTATTTATTAACAAAGTGACGTAATTTTTATAAACGTGAACTATCTTACTATTTGCATTTTAAAACAATTGCCTCTTCCAGCGGCGTTTAAATCAAGCAGAAACTAAGAACTTAGTTGTGGACCTTTTGTTATTCAGAGTTCTGTTGTGAATTCGTCATCTTTCATTCCCTCAGAAAATGAAAATGAATGTTGTTGATCAATTGATTGAATTTGGGCAACACTATAAGAATTATTAAAAATGAACATTTCAATCAAGAAACACACGAATCAGACTTCATTGAGTTCTCAGCTAGATTCGTCCAGAAGCCATTAAATGAATTTCGAAACATTTGTAAAGAAGTCTCACATACCTCGGCAGTGACTGTAATCCTTTCAACTCTATTAACAACTTTTTGCCGAGTAGGAAGGTAAACAAATCTACCACATGCTAATTAAACAAAGACACTTTTAATGAATGCTGAATATGCGAATGTCTGGACTGCCTTATGGCGAATGTGACCACTTTACAGAAATAAATAACTCCATAAAAGAAAGTGTCCAGCTCAGGGATATCAAAGACAGAAACGTGACACAAAATTTCTACAAAAACAGGTTCAGGATTCTCTCCGTCCTTTAAATCGTCGTCCTGAGAGAGAATTGTCCCAGCTCCAGTGGTTCTTCCAACCACAGAAGAGGAAGAATGTGTGGTCATAAATAGGTCACAAAAAGCAAAGACCAGAAAGAAGCATGCAGCAGATCATCTTTCTAGTTTCAAAGAACGAAAGCATGCTCGACAACTGGAATATCGGCTCTACCCCACCTAAGCGATCCCATACCTTGCAGCAACAATGAAGCCATCGTTCAAAGGCAAATCCTGTTAAATCTTAATGAATTTCAAGGCGATAGTCACAACATGCTAATCGACTTTAATGACAGTATACATCGCACAAAGCGACTGCCGAGTTCTAGACTGTCTGCAGCAAGACTCTCAAAGTTATTCCAGACTTGCACTGGTTTCCAGCATGTAATTTCTTCAATATAATATTTGAATAGGCATTGCGACGGGCAGCTGCCATCACGGCAGTCCATATTTTTTTCAAGTGTCCGAAGCTGTTGGAATAACGCAAACGATATTGACATCATGCCCATCGTGCGGTCATTTATAGCCGAAAATTTCACCACAATCAAGACAGCAGAACAGAAAGAGAAATCCTTTTTTATAATACTTTAAATACAGTCTGAAAGGCAAAAATCCGTCAACCCAAATGGCGCGAGTGTCTTCGAAACCCCCCTTTAAAGATACACGAGAAAAAAAACAAGCCTAAACATCTGCCGCAACTATTAGGTAAAGTGGACACCGGAAAGATTTATTTAATCAGCTTGAGGCAGCGTGCCCGAGACCGTTAATTATGGAATACAACTTTAGTTCAGACTCCAAGGATCAATGGCCTGACACGCCTTAACCTCAAACTTCTCACCGGGTTTTCGAAAACCTTCAAATGGTTCAACATTCAAACCTAAAAGCGAATCATTTTTGTTTTTTTTTTTTCTTATTTCCATCAAAGGTTCTCAGTATTAATGAAGGTGTTGCGCGCAGAAGGCAATAACCATCACCATTACTGTCATCAATTACCATGTACTCAGATGACTTGGCAAAGGTCTCGCTCTAGCTGTTGCATTGATTGTGTCTGTGCTGCAGACACGAACTCATCTTCACACTATCCAACGAACATTTCAATAATTTTCTTTAAGAGGTGCTCACAATAAATTTTAACCACAGACCAAACGAACACCAACGAGCAAAGCTGCCTCCTTTTGATAGGGGCGCACCATCGCGTCGCATTACAAATTTCCATTCGATTGCATTCGATCTCCCTGCATCGTTGTGTGGACAGTGCTGCTGCATAGAATTATTAAATTAATTTTTATGCATGTCCCGTGCAAAGAAACGCGAATACCCCAGCTCGTACATTCCAACCTTGTCGGTCGAAACGACCTGTGCCAGAGCCTTGCTACGCTACCATTCAATTAGTGGAATTAATGGCTTCATAATTTCGTTATCGCTTAGCATTTACATTATAATGATTGCGGAGAGCTCCGAGAGGAGCCAGCTGGGACCTTCATTGAAATTAATGACCATGATTGAGGCAGGTGAATGTAGGGTTCATACTTTGCATCGGACGATGAACGAGCCTTTCTTCAAGTCACCTCCAAACAAATTGTTTCTTTATTTTTGGGTGTTTCTTTTTATTTTGTTTTTCTCATTCGCTGTGACGAGTCCTGACTCCTGAAATGAGTTACTTCGATGTTGAAATTTGGCAGATAGAGACGGAATATGATTATGGTGGTAATATTGGGCATGAAGACGCGATGCCCTCGGCTTGTTGGAAGGTGGCATGTCGACGGGACATTTAATTTAATTTTTTGATTTCGTGACGCAGTGTGGTTTCGTGAAAACGAAAGTGGATGGAATCTGTTTGTACACAAAGTTAAGTGGCTCTGCAAAGACCAGCCCGAGGCGAGTGTAATTGCAGAGATGGCAACTTATTATCCAAGAAACTTGCATGACTTCTTTCAATTTGAAGGTGGTCAGTTGGATGACTGCATTTGATTGAACGGAATTAAAGTTGTTTTTATTTTTTGAAAAATTGTTACACCATCATTATACTTGAATTTTATGTCTTTTAAGTTAATTATTGATGGCAACAATGCTTGCTATTCTATTGGATATGAGAAAGGTGCAAAACTAGGCTAGCTCCACTGTTTCTTTAACAAAAAAAAAACTAGGTTTCGGCCTCTCCACCTCCAAATGGAAGGTGCAAAGGCAAAGACACGCCTCACAGGACGAAATACGCGTGTCAAATGTAAGCAAGCATTTCTCATTATTAATCGCCGAAAAATCGGAAAGATTTCAGTCGCGAGTCGTGATAAAACCCTTTCAAACATCTCAAAAGGATAATAAAGCCAAACTCAATCAACTCAAACAAAGGTCCTTCGGATATGCACATGAAATATCTACGATTGGCAAACAGCCGAACAAAATGACACTTTTAAATAATTCTTCTATGATCTGCTCTATAAAAATTACGGACAATGCCCCCATCGAGATGATAAAAGTTAAATAAACAATCTATAGTATAATGGGTATAAACAACCTTCATAATAACACATCTAATTAGTGACTAAAAAAATTTTGCTGATGACACAGCAATATTTGCATCTCATAAATTCGCTCTCAAAACATTGAGACGAACCTAAACTATGCGATTCATATATTGGAGAAATATTTCAATAAATGGAAAATTAAGCTGAATGGAAATAAAACGCAAGCTATCTTTTTCACCCGAAAAAGAAAAGCATGCTTTCTACTAAGTACGAATCTCCAGCACAATGGAAATAATATAATTTGGGAGCAAGCCGTCAAGTATCTGAGAATTTATGTTGACACTAGATTGACATTCAAAGAACACATTACAAAAAACACTGAACAAAGTTGGAATAAGTAGCTATTCCTATCTAATTTAATGTTCCCCTTATTAAACAGGAAGTCGAAATTAACAAACGAAAATAAAATAATAATTCACAAGGTGATCTTCCAGGTGTTAATGTTATTTGGGTGTCCAGGTTGTCCAGAAGAAATTGCGCTAAAACGCATATTAAACGTTTACAAAAAACCGAACATTAAAAATGATGCTAAACCTACCATGGCACCACTTAATTATAGATCTCCACGAAGGAGCGAATATTGAAATGGTTTCTGATAGTATTCAAAAGCCAAATACAAAATTTCTGTCGAAAAATATTTTTTTATTTTTTAACCTCGTAAGCCAATTTAGCTGTTGATTATAAAGGGTGATTTTTTAAAAGCTATAGGAAAGTTGTTAAAAAAAACACACAAAATTCAGAAAAATGCATGAAATCTTTATTTGAATCGATAGTACGGTCCATACAATTTAATGTTTAAAGATTTTTTCATGCAAATGTTGACCTTGACTGCGCCTCCAATGGTCCATCCGCTTAGTCCAATTTTGGCATAATCTTTCCAACATTTCGGCCGATATCTCACGAATAAAAGCTCCAATGTTGTCTTCCAATGCGTCAATTGAAGCGGGCTTGTCTATTTATACATCAGCTTGAACATAGCCCCAGAAAAAATAGTCTAAGGGCGTTAAATCGCACGATCTAGGCGGCCAATTGACCGGTCCCAAACGTGGAATAAAATGTTCACCGAACTCACCTCTCAATAAGTCCATTGTTGGTCGTGCTGTTTGATGTGGCACCGTCTTATTGAAACCACATGTCATGCAAGTCAAGCTCTTGCATTTTGGGCAAAAAAAAGTTGGATAGCATCTCACGGTAGCGCTCACCATTCACAGTTACGTTACGATTCGCATCATCTTTGAAGAAGTACGGTCCAATGATGCCACCAGCCCATAAACCGCACCAAACTGTGACTTTTTCTGGATACATTGGTAGCCCTTGCAATGCTTCTGGCTGATATTCACTCCAAAATCGACAATTCTGCTTATTTACGTCCCATTCAGCCAAAAATGAGCTGCGTCGCTGAACACAATTTTTCGGTAAAAAGCGCGCGATGAACTTTCTTAACAGAGCACGCCTTTTGATCATAAAATTCAATAATTTGCAAGCGTTGTTAGTTTGTAAGACGATTCATGGTTAAATTATAGACCAAACTGAAGATGTTTGACAATGAAACAAAACACGAAACGTGCGTCAGCTGTTTAAACCAGTGTCGCCAAAAAGATAATAGCTAAAAAACCACCGTTTAATAAAAATAAAAAACAAAACAAAAATCAATGTATTTACATGTTTGAAAATGTACCCTTTATAAATTTATCTAGTAAGTAATTTACTTTTTAATTTATTTATTTATTTTATTTATTAATTTATTGATATATTTACTTATTAACTTATTGATTTATCTATTTAATTTTATTTTGGTCATTTATTTATTAAAACTTTTATTTGAAAATTTATTTGTTTATATATTTATGCATTTATGTTTTAATTTGTTTATTTATTTATTATTATTTATTTATTTACATATTTATTCTTTTTCCTATTCTTAATCGTTCGCGATTGTCACCTCTCATGTTGTCATGTTTTTTTTTTTTTTGTTTTTAAACGAATTTTCCGTCGTGACATGAAACTATATTCCAATTCCAAATCGTTTATAAAGCCAAGATAATATTTCAGTAGCAATATATACTATAGTATCTCTGAATTGTAACATATGCGGAAACACCAACTTTTTAATATCTAATTCGAATAAAATAAATATATCTACATCAATAGTAGGATTTCCCGGATCCGAAACCATCATGAAGAAATTTCGCGTTATCGGTTCGCAAACGAAAAAGACTGCGAAGAATCGCGTATCAAAAACAAAAGATCTCCTCAGGCGAATTCGTCATGATATTGTTATATTAGTGGCGTTCTGCCCAGGATACTGGCCGTTTGGAGATCATGCCAAGCTAGGCATCACGCACAATTCACACTGTGTCAGCTGCAAAAACGCAGTTGAGATGGAAACCCTAACACACTTCTTTTGCATCTGTCCGGCCCTTGCTAGAACTAGACAGCGAGCGCTTGGTAGACCCTTCTTCAATTCAATTGATGAGAGTTATGCTAAAGACATTAAGCAACAGGATTTAGAAATATCTCAAATACACCTCATAAGTAAGGTAACAGAGCTGTGGCATTAAAACGGCACATAGTGCTAATTACGTTCTTACTGAACCACCACTTTTACCTACCTACGCGTATCCCCATTGGCAACATTTCCAGAAATCAAGAAGAAATGATGACACATCAATTGATCAACAAAAAGGAATCACGTTTTGGAGATGGTTGC
This sequence comes from Orthonevra nobilis, assembly GCA_963555765.1. Lineage (NCBI taxonomy): Eukaryota > Metazoa > Arthropoda > Insecta > Diptera > Syrphidae > Orthonevra > Orthonevra nobilis. Next base: position 71,244,755 of record OY743226.1, on the reverse strand, counting down.
AAACTTAATAGAGTTCGAGATCAGCCTACGGCCTATATACCCTTTTATGTGGGAAGGCGATTTGGGATGAGACTCATGAGACTCAACTCAGTGATGTTGATGATATCGAAAATATGGACGTGATTATTTTTGACTATTAGTGTTTCAAAAATAGATTCCATAGTAATATTTCGGAATGGATTGTGCTTTGTGGTAAGTTCGTTCCTGGTTCCCACTAGTTTATGGGGGTATTCTAGTCTAGAAATAAAAAAAAAATTTTTAAGTTTAACTTCTTAAGAATATATCTACAAGAGGATTTTTCAAAATTCTTATTTTTTTCGGAGATATCGGTATTTTGCTGACCCGGCATCCAAACTGGTTCGGCCGGAACTAATCGCATAAAAGACTTGAATCCATATTTCTCAGTACAATTTTTTGTCCTTTGTATATATTGTAAAACAAGAAACCAAGAACTTATTACCATAACAGTTCTACGAATGACAATCCGCAACATATGTACTGCCAAACCTGGTGCGGAGAGTTGGTATTAATGGCAAAAAGCTGCATCTGAAGGTACATTACAGGAGTTTGACCACGAAAATCCTCCTCTGTGTGATGAAGTTTTGAAAATTATAAAGCCAATTTACGAGAGTTTACCATCAGAGGAATTATTGACTCGACGTTTAGGTTCAGAAACTCAAAATAAAAATGAGTCTCTAGACTCTTTGATTTGGACTTTCGATCCAAAACATATTCATTCCGGACCTAAGATGATTGAGATAACGACATTTATTGCTGTTTGTATTTTAAATGCAGGCTTCATTCCTATTTTAAAAATCATGGAACTTATGGGAATGAAAATTTACCCAGAAGCTCATTCATTTGCTGTGAAACGAGACAAAGCCCGGATTGACCGGGTTCTACTGAACCGATTTACCTGTAATTTTTAGAGGGGAAACTATCCCCATACCCAAATTTACTTATATAACTTTTTTTTTTTAAATTCGAAACAGTCAAAATATGTGGTTTTTCAGGCAGCCGCCATTTTGTGAAAAAATATTTTTTTAACTTTTCCGTAGTTCCAGACATTGCGACATTATTCTAGATTTAAATTTTTTTTTTTGATTTCTGATTGCTAAAAGGGTTGAATTCGTGGGTATGGTTACGCGACAATTTTTTAAGACCTCACTACATCAACTGCTTAGTTTCGAAATTTTCAACTATTTTTTATTTTTTTCCTTTATGTTAAATAAATAACTAATAAAAAAATGGATAAAAAAATATTAATTGCCTTTTTTTATGACACTTCAAAAATTACATGAAATTCATGCCTCTAGACTAGAATACCCCCTTATTGGAAATGCTGCTAAAACACACCTGCTTTTTCGTACGTATTTTTCATCAGTTCGCAGTGCCTGGTTCCCTACGTGAGTACGTTACATTGTTTTTAATGGCAGTATTAAAAGCTGTGGTATTGCTGCCGAGTTTTATAAACACTTTACGCCAGATTTTCTTCAACTGCTGCTCTCGTTTTACACTGCAATATCTGATTCCGAATCTGTCGCTGATGTGATCCTTGAGGCTGTCATTGTGGCAATATTAGAAAAAGATAACACTGATGCGTCCGAAAACTACAGATGTACATACCATATGTGTTCTGCGGAAAATCGTCACCCAAATCTTAAACCACAGGTTGACAGATTGGGTGCAAGAAAATAATCGCCAAAGTATCTTTCAGGCAGGATTCCGCTCTGGCTTTTCGACAGCGTATCAAATAATCGCGCTATTAACCGTTGCTAGAAGGTTCAAGGAGAAGGGAAAGTGATGACGGTATACCCGTCCGCTTTAATGATAATTTTATACATAGTTAACCAGATGGCCCACATAATTAACGCTTGCATTCGAAACTCAATCTTCCCCCAAAACTGGAAACGTGCCAGAGTAAATCCTATCGCGAAAAAGCATAATCCCAGCTGCGCAAATGATTACAGGCTCATAAGCATCTTGCCCCTGCTATTGAAACGTCTTCGAAAGATTGCTTGCTAAGCAAATTAGAGGTCATCTTTATGATTATATCATAGTTTGCTTAACCCTTGTCAATTCAACTTTAGGGTAAACCATAGTTGCTCGACTGCAATGTTAAACATATTTGATAGTGTAAAATATCGGATGCTCTGCTCGAAACTAAAGTAGTTTTTTTCACTTTAGATGCAGTGCAGTGAACTTATAAAAAAGCTTCTTATCTGAAAGGATGCAAAGAGATGTTTTTGGAGATTGTTTTTCTGTAACTGCTCAAACAAGGAGTTCCTTAGGGTTCAATTTTAGGGCCCATCTTATTCTTCATGTTTATTAACGATATACCCTCAGTCTGTAAGCATGCCATCATTCATTTGTTTGCAGACTATGTGCAGCTTCACCTATCTGTATCACGTTGTAAAGTTAATGAGTTAGTTTAAAATTTAAATAAGGACCTTAAAGTTATTCACGTTTGGTCTGTTAAAAATGGGTTTCTTTTGAATCCTGTTTAGTCCTAGGTGTTACCAATTTTAAGCAGTCCAATTGGTGAGGGTACAATACCCAGTATTTGGATCTTTTCCTTGACGCTAACGATGAAAAAATTCATTACTAGCTAAGGCTGTATTCAGAATTTTTCCTGCTGCAATCATATTAATCATATGATTGGCAGAGTTTTTGGGTGTCTCACGAAATCGTGGATAACAGCTAGTTTCACACCGGTAGAAACTCGCAAGAAATAAGTGACAACACTTATTCTACCAATGATTTCATATTCACAACAGCAGTCTTGACTCGTTGTTCCAACAAAAGATTTGATCACACATCAGTCTACACGAAGAAAGTATAAGGGTGCTCTTCAAGTGACTTCTTTAATGCAAGGAACTGAATTTTCTGCATAATATTATACAAAAGAAAACATCCTTATATCTTTAAATTAACTTTTCCGCTTTCACAGAGCTTTCAACATCCGCTTTTGCCTAAGTTCAAATATTTGAATTCCTCCCGGAAGCTGTGGATCTATCCAAATCAAGAGAATGCTTAACACAGTAACTTTCAAAAAAACAATCTTTAAATACTTCAATACGAAGCAATGAAACCCTTACAGTGAAACTCAGTTTTTGAACGCTGAAACCTACCTTGTTTGATACATTCCAATGGTGAATTTGAAAGGGTTTTTAGTCAAGTAAACCTAGTCGAAAGCAAACTTAAAATTCACTTTGGTTTGCAAAGACATCAAAAATGCTGTAATAGTTACAATTTTCCTGAAAGCGTGATTTGCAAAATTGGAACCTTTAAGTCATAAACCTCTGAACGGATTTAATGGAACATCTTTTTTGCTGTACATAAATACTTCAATAAATTTATTATTTTTTTTTTCGTGCACCTGTATTTGCTTTGATTCAGCCATTCCCAATATTTAGTGTATTTCTTTTAGGTACGCTCATACAGCAATTCCAGTCAGGAGCTCTACAGGACTCTTTTGCCTGTTGCTATTCTAGCAGTATGGTATATAACAAGGGCATTGCTCGAGTCCAACAAGTAGCCATGTGCGTCTAAATACAAAAGTGCCTGAGGTGGTATGCATCCTCAACTCCCTTGAGTTGAGTTTGTAAAATATCCCGGGTTAGGATAAAATAATCCCGACATGAGTTCGTTCTCAATTACATTTGCCGATCGCGCAAAATGATTCGTCAGAAAGCCCGGGATAACGTTGTCAATCCTAGAATACAATAATCTTTTGTTTTTTGCACATGCCGGAAGTCGGAATGAGTGCTTCTGTAAATCGCGTGCAAGCTTGCAAGCGCTGTTTTTCGAAAACTCTATATTATGTTCCCCCATACTGGACTCGCATAGGACAGAATTGGACGCACGAAGGCTACGTAACACTTATTTATGACAAGAACTTAATAAATGTTTTTTTTTCTGTTATCGCAACAGCTTTAATAACTTGTAAGCCTTTTTTAATTGCCTTGAATTTATGTTAATTATTGTACATTAAAAACCTCTTAATACAATTTATTATTTTTTATAAATTGTAATTTTTAACATAAACGAAGTAAATTTATAAAAAAAGTTTAAAATTTTCAACAGACTGCAAGATTTGCCATGTTAAATTTATTTCCTTATAAAAATATTCATGAATTGTAAATTTATTTTCTACAAAGGATAATAATAATAATAATAAAAATATTTCACTATCATCACCTCCTCTGGAGTGCTAGTTCAACCGAAAGTTGGCTCATTAAGGGCTCATCCGGCTCAGAAAAAGTGATGAATCCAGTTTTGCATTGTAGCAAATATACTGCCCTATTCCAACAGCATCACGTAATTCTTATTACTGTGAATTGTTGTTGCAATTAAAATTTCTACTTGTGATGCATACAATCACCATTTACGTAGCCAACTAAACTCAATTAGGCATCCATCGTCCAGCCTGTCGAATGGTCGTGTAGCCCACAGGTAGGTGAAATTGAAAACACGTATGCGTGATAAATTCTAATATTTAACACTTGGTCTGGAGGTTCCATCCTCCGATGCGCGAAACGGCAGCCATTGCGCATTTTGCAGCCAGCACCACCATCATCATCATTAACATCAGTGCTAACCGACTGCATATATCAGGCTAATGGCATAATTGCCAGCTGCAGGAATGCTCGTTAAATTCTTCATCACGAGCTGGACACGTCTTCACCGACAGAGGTCCCCTTGAGTTTAGCTCGGAATTATGATTAAATTGATATGTTCGTCTAAATTGGCATCCCTGATGGACAAGCATGGCTGATTAGTGTTATTTGCCACTCGATGCGGATACCTTCGCCTTGATCGTGCACTCCGTACCACTGACTCGCTCCCTCACGCGAATCATGGATACCTGATCGGTCGTGCGTGCAGCAAAAATAGTCACTAGAGGAGCAACCTATCCGCTGCAAGGTTGTTGTCATCGCTCGTTGCTGTCGCGTCGCCTAATGGAATGGACCGTCCAACGAATCCATTTAATCCGCGTTGTCCCCGTTTATTATTTCAGTTAACGCTACAATTTATCGCTGTCTGCTTGTCCGACAGCTACTTTCGAGTGGGCTAGCACCGATCGGATAACAAGCGACCGTGAGTAATTTGACGCGCATATCATAGATCCGAACCACTGATTTAAATTTAATTTTAACACGAACTGCTTAACCGCAATGAATGATAAAAATATTAATCGACATTATAATAATTGACATGTCGGTTAGCGGAAGTGCTAAACGACACCAAGCTAACCAAGTCGGGCCTTGACTGCGGACCAAAATGGCGGCGATGTTGTTGTCGACGTCAAGATCGGCATCGGCTTCATTGGTGTCTTTGTAATTGGAGATCCTGGGTGCTCGCACCTGATATAACGTAAACGTTGGGCTACTACTAGGAGCGGAGTTGGAAGTGGTATGCACGCAATATTTAGTTTGTTAAACGAGTGTGGTCACATACAAGTATTTTCTGCGTTTTGTCGATCGTGTGTAGATATTTTGTGTAGTCTTGGGAGTGAGTGCAATCTTGACGTATCGAACATGAGCAATGGGCTCGCAATAATTTTTTCTCTGAACTAAGATTGTTGGTTAAATGTCACTGCCCTCATAACCACTTGCGTTATACCTTTTTTTTCTTCTATTTCATGTGCGTTCGAGGGTTATGGAAACCCTTTTAAATACAATGAGGGTAAAAGTGGGTATTTGTGTACTGTTGAACTTATGGTTTAGCGTTCCTGGTAAGTGCTGCGTTGAAATTATTGAAGAGAAGCTTGAAAATGAAAGAAACAGGATAAATTCTGTTGGTGTTGAGTAAGTCGTTTGACTTATCGCTCAGTTTTGATCCCTACTAATAATAATTCAAAATTCGCTGCTGCTTCATATCTACGATCGAGGATTATGAAAGTCGCGAATCTGAGAACGGATATTGAAAACGTGCCATACTTTTGATCTCCTGAGGAGTACATTGTAAGAGAGCCTCTCCTTTGGTCATTGGTCATAGACAACCTCTTAGTAAGCCTCAATGGGATAGACTAAGTCACAACAGCGATCACTTGCATTATGCATTCAGCATTAAAGCAAGTGCAAATGTGAAGGACTCTCTAAGAATCCTAGCAAAACCTTTCTGGTCCCCTTCACAATAGGGAGACAACTGACTCTGTCTCCAATTGTAATAGAAAGAACCCCCCTGGAACACCAGTAAAGTCAAGTATCTCGGTGTTATCCTGGATAAGAAACTGAACTGGACTTCACATATCAAGTCCATCAAGGATATGTGGGCCTGTAAGCCGTTCTACGATAGGACTTGGGATCTCAAACCTAAGATGATTCACTGGTTGTATATCATGGTGGTAAGACCTATAATAACACGCGCAGTCATAATTTGGTGACCCAAAACTAAAGAAGTAAAAACTTCTTGAAAGCTGAAAAAGTAAAACGTAAAGCTTGTTTGGGCATTACTAGTGCCATGAGCACCTCTCCTAAGGCAGAAGCTGTCTTTGGACTGTCTCTTCTTGACATTTCTATAAGGAAAATAGCAGCCAGAAATGCCCTAAAGATTGCCTTAAAAATATCTATACCCATGCGAAAGAATCCAAGTGTTTTCCATGCCAGGCCAGAATCCTAATATACTCAAACAGCCACGCAGCGCTCAAGGCACTGTCATCCAATCTTATGGAATCAAATTGTTGCTATCCAATTTGCCTTTAGGGCATGTGTTGATGTTGTCTTTCGACATCAGCTCTGTCTCGGTGTGAAACCGCCCTTCTATACCGAATAATCTCCGGAGAGTCACTTGCTACCTCTTGGTCGTAGTTGACTTGCCCGACTACAAATTTTTGACCAACGTGGAAGATTAACGGCACCGTAGAGGAAAGCTTCAGTGGGAATAAGGTCGTTGAGGCGAACAGTCTCATGGTGCATATCATTGGGGTTTACCTTTACCTTGGCATCGAGTTGACTGCTGTGAAACAGTCTCTTTGTCAAGGCAAAGCCGCTTTGTCTCGGCAACACTTCGATTCGCTAGTGGCTCTCCGTTTTGTCCAACGATAGAGAACGTCGCCACTTCTTTTTAATATTTCTAAAGGCCCTAGACAACGGAGTCCTGAACAGAATGGTTTCGCACTTTTGGAAATTGATCTTCAACTTCCAATCATCGAAATATTCCTGAATCTTTTCGAAGTCACGTTGCAAAAGACTGGCGAAGACCTCGATCTTCGGATTTGACCTGTACGCGATCAAGGCATCTGCATACGCAATGGAATGGTGGAGAGATCCTACAAGATCGCTTGTGAAGATCGTAAATAAAAGCGGCGAAATAACTACACCCAGTTGTAGACCGTTGTTAATTTCAAAAGTCCCATCAGGCGTCACACTGCCAAAACACAATAAACTAACTGCTAGTGAGCATATCTAAGATTATGTTTGCTTATACCGAGCTGGTCAAGCTTGAAAAGAGCCCCTGCAACTATACAGTGTCAAAGGCCTTTTCCAAATCAATCAGCAAGGCACCCGTGCATTGTTTCTTACCTTTGTTCCATTGGATATCGGATACCAGTTTAGACGCGGCATGTATGCAATCATGCCCCGCTCTGAAACCGAATCCAGGATAACAGTTTTGTCCACAACCCACTTGGTCAGGGCTCTATTGACCACATTGCTGATGTTGGGAAAAACAACTTATAGACTAGAGATTTGCTGGATTTGATGTGTCTTTATCCCGTTTAGGAATGGGTTGCACCTCCGATGTCTTCCTATGAGCTGGATAATGTTATTATTTGCCTTGACCGTGAGTCTTACAGACACTTAATTCCTGTCCAAAAATAAAAATATTAAAATATTCTGCAACCTGTCAATGTTGTTGTCATCGTTCTCAATTCGAACGCGTCTAATCTACTCACCAACATGAACAAAACTTTCGTCCTTTTATCCAATTGTGCAGGTGCCGAATATATCTTCATTTAATTGCATCAACACCAAGGGTTATCCATGATAACGCTGCAAATGTTATCCACAAATTGATGCCATTTTTAGTAGATCCTTTCAGGTTTGCCCTCGTCCAACACCTTATGTCCATGGAAACGTTCATAAGTTCACAAATAAACCACACATGACACAAAGACTTGCCGAACAGATAAAGTCGGTTATGTCCGATGGCAATAAGGACGAAATAAGAAAATATTAACCCCGACCCATTTAACACAGTGCCACTCTTGTGGTGTGTGAGCGTTTAGTTATTTCAACCACATGTCCTTCTCTTAGTGTCCTGTTCATGTCCTTCCTTTCGGTTTGGCTCTTCCCATTCCCACAAATGCCATTTTTACCTACGTACTACAAGTGAATGGGAGTGGTTGTTCGAAACTATTGCACACGTTGTCCCTTTGCCTTCCTCCTTGAATTCAAGGGAATCATGTATGTACTCAGAGTCGTGTGAGTCTTCTAGCTAGAGCTAGATGTTTTCATTGAAATGGATAAATTGCATATGGTTGGGTGTAAGAGTTTCGTTGTCGTGCATGCTCCACTGGCCAAACGTTTAACGTTACATCTTCCACTTCCGAACTGCCATTCCGCCGCATCTAGATACCATCCCACACTCAACTTTCACGTTGGACAAAGTTCGGGTGTATAATCGTAAAGTTCCTGGGAGAGAAATCCTTTTATTGCGGACGTCCGTTAAATTAGACCGAGCACGTATCTGTAAGTACTCTGAGAACAGCAAAGCCTTTCCTTTGGTTTCTGGCTGTGATTATCCTGGTGTGTTTATGTCCTTGTTGATAGTTGGTTGGGACTTTTTGTCGTCAGTTGGTTGGCCGGTCGTTCATCTGTCCCAAATAATGGCAATTTTATCTGTGGGGTAACTTATGTCTTGATGGGGATCCCCTTCTACCGCCAAGGGACACGATACGATTTATCTGAATAAGCCACGTGAATGGGTGGTGTTCAGGGCTAAATGCGATTTTAAGTTAGTTTATTCGAAATGTTCACTTACACCTTTCATTGATTGCAATTTGGGTTGATCGAATTTCTGATCGCAGTAGTTTGAGGTTTATGGTTCAAGCCGCGCAAAGTTGTTAATTTAATCTATACCGCTGATTGCTTGAGATTCAGTTTTCAGTTGTAAGGATTTAAGTATTCTTGAAACGAGTCCGCTGTGTGGAAAAGTGCTCATTCAGAAGTATTCCAAGTTTTATTTTCATGAAGTTAAAGAACGTATAGCAACAGGCAAAGTGTCCTTCGGCTGAGAAGAAGGTTCTGCTGGCATTTTTGATCTGTATTGCAAACGGAATTCGTACAATTTTTAGTGTTTGTCTTGGAACTGTGGTGCAGATTAATGTGCCGATTATAATCAACCAGGCGAGATGCCAAACAATATCGCTTCCACTGTTTAACACACTGCATTCATCTCGGTCGCGAACTTATGTTGATTGGACGCAGACCCGAGGACTGAACGTCAACACAAGTAAAATAGAATTGCTGTTTAAATGGAATTGAACAGACAGACACGTGGAAGGAAAACACGGAGGGCCTTTTAAGAAGACGTTTGTGGTGTTCTATACGTGCAAACATGCTTTTGGCTCGGGGTCTTAAACTACAGCCAGCATAGTAAGACCCATCTTGACTTACTGCTCTCTGGTATGTTAGAAAATATTGGAGCAGAAATAAATCCTCACACAGCTACTCAAGATCCAAAGACCAGCCAAAATGGAAAAGATTTTTAGAATTCACATTTCTGAAACAATTTTCAAATCCGTGCCGTGGAAATGGGAATCAAGAAATGGAGAAAGGGACACATGAAAATATGAAATGGCCTCAACTTAATACTGTTTTTCATGTTTTTCATGACTAACTTATATTAGTCAATTGGCTAAATAAACATAATACTGATAAAACTTTTGGAATTAAAATTGAACAGAAAAATAATTTCATATGAATTTGTCTGCAAACTTATGAACGGCAGTGTATGTATTTAAACATATTTTTTATCTGATAAGGTAAACTTTAAACTTAATTGATTTTGAAATTCTTTTATTGGAAAACTTAATTGATTTTAATTGAAGAAGTGAAATTAGCCTTTTTTTACAGTTTTCAAACTGTCCTGACAAACCAGCCTGACAAATTTGACCAAAAGCTTTTCAGGCGACGCTTCGAATGAAACCAATTTGGATTCGATTGCTCTCGAGCTGTGCTAGATGAAAAAATATGGACAAAAAATACATGACTGTACCCAAAGCCTTACATATCGTGAAAACATCTTGATGGCTAGTTGCGCCACAAACGATTTAAAATTGCTTCAATTAAGCTGAATCAGATTTTGAAATATCGTTGATGAAGCGTTCTTTCTATTTAAACTTAGTGCTAGTGCAAAAAATTTGAAAAAAAGTTTATTCAGAAAAAGATTTCTAACATATTTCTAACTGAAGTACGAAAATAGTTCCTTAATGTACAGAAAAATAACAATGTAACGTCCTAATTAAATAGCATATATATTCATTTCCTTTTATTATTCTTTACTTTTTTTGTTTAAAGAATTTTTTTAGTTTTTTGTTACTTGTTGAAGAAGAGACTTTAGTTATGAACTCTCTCCTTCAGGAAGTTCTTGTAATCGGTACGATTTTCGAAACCCAAAATATTTACATTTCTCCACGTTTCGCAGTCCCAGTAGTCGGATTCCATTGTTTTTAGAAAGATGTCTGTGATTGTGTGTACGTTTGTGTGGATTCATTCGTACAGCCTAACTCGAGAACAAATCAAGCTATCGAAGCCAAATTGGTTTCATTCGAAACGTTTGTGCATAAAGATCACCTGAAAAGCTTTTGGCTGAATACCACAGGGGGGTCTGAATTTTATGACGAAAAAACTGTCAAAAAAAGGGACAATTTCACTTAAATAAATATATACACTGCCGTTCATAAGTTTCCGGACAAATTCAAATAATTTTTTTTTTCAATTTTAATGCCAAAACTATGATCAATATTATTTTTATGACTAAACTAAGTAAGTTTCTAACTATAGAGACTATGAAAAAAACTATTTAGTTCATCATCCTTCGAAAATTATGGAGCCACCAGTTTTTTTGTTCAAAACCTGCTCGGCTGTAGCTTGACGCTTTTTTATAGTTATAATATATTAGCAAAAAGAAGCTCATGGCGCAAATAACATGAGGCAATTGCATTTAAAGCAAAAGCATCGAGAGAAACCGAAATGATAAAGTTAAAACACATGGATTAAACTGCATTACTCGTATATTGCGAGGAAGACCATAACATCCGATTTAGTTTGTTTTTCCCTGTTGTGGTATTTTATCATGAACCCAATCCTAGAGGTCTTTGCAAGAAATGACACATGGATAAAAAATCTCTCGAAATCGGAATGGAAACAACTATCTAAATCTGCAAAGAAAACTGGACTGAATATGATCCTCTTAAAGCTCTTTATCAGAATAAGAAGATCCTATGCTGAGCAGTTCCCGGGTCGGAAGGAAGAGGCGGTCGAAATCTCAGGACTGAAATTATGTACTACTGAACCCTTTCGAAAAGGACATAAAGATAATCACGCCTTTATATTCCAAGCAATGGTAAATATCTTCCAAAGAAAAACAATCTAACAAATTTGATTGATTAGTAATAATTCTGAAAATACATGAAGTTGAGATAAGTGGTCTTTTAAATCGAAACACACAAATTTCCCATAGCTCATTTCAAAACAAATTTTAAAAATGTTTTTCCTTATAATAGCAGTAGTTAAGGAAATAAATTGCAAGTGATTTTTCAGTGATAACTCAGTTTTAATAAAAAGTTTCTGACTGTCTGATTTATAACACTTTATTGAAGAAGTTGGAAAACAACTGCACAAAAGCGAATACAAATTCAACTTCCAATGTTAAAGTTGTTGAAATGAAATCGATTGTCGCAACTCTAAATTTGAGCTAAATCTTCCAAACTTTGAATAAGTCGATATCAAATCATCCGTACCAATTCGAGCTCCACCCACGGAATTTAATTGAAACCAAATATAGTACATCTGAGTTCCTCAAACCACTCAGTCAATCTCAATATCATACCTTATATCTCATCATGAATTCATTTTAATTTAATTTTAATCTTTATATTTATATTTTTAATGAATTAGTTTCAAATGTTTCAATTCAATTTAACCAATGTATTCTTTACATCGCTAATCTTTCACAGATTTATAAGTATTTTTTATTGCGTTTGCATGTACATAATAAGTATACCCTATAATCTATTCTTTAAAACGTGAGTATCTTATAGTTGATGTTGGGAGCAAATTAAATAGCACCTTAATGTTTTTTTAATCATGAGATGTGAAGTTCATAGTCTACTCGCACCCAAATCAATTTTTTAACTATTGGTTCATTAACGATTTTTGTGTTTAATAATATATAAGATGAAGTTTTGTAGTAAACTTAGCTACATTTATATGGCCAACTTGATTTTCAATAAGAAACAGCTTGCTGTCTCTAAACATGGGATTAGTTACAAATTTTAGAGATTTCAATCTTGGAATGTTTAAATTCCGCCTTTACAATTATTTGAAGAGTTGAATCATTGAACCCATCTGACACACTCACCTGGGATCATCTATGGAGGTCGAAGCCATTTTTCAATGTATCGTCTTTTTTACTTCCTACTTTGATTCACGATTGTGAGTTGAAGTTGACGGCGCACACGTGACATTTTCAGCCATAGCCTTTAAATTAAACACAAATAAATAAAATTGACAATATTTTTTTTGTATGAATCTGAATCACACAAAGTTCTCTGCCTTTAATCTACTAAAACGCAGTTGCAAATGTTGTACCCATCAATATTCCTTGTAAATCTAATAAACTAGTCTCTTTGAAGTCAATGTCTATTTGTTCAAACGACTTAGTTAGGAAGTCACACATTTATTAATGAATGCCAGCATATAAGAGTTTATCGGTTAATTGACACAATTTATAAGGATTTATGCGCCACCCAAGATACCTTATCTCGGGCTCATACTCATTTACAATGGCAATAACTCTGTGACCTCCTTTGCGCAGTATTTTCACCTCCCAATAGATTGCACACAAGAAAGTGAACAATGCCAAATGAAATATTATTACAGGATAACATAAATTCTGTGTTAATATACTAAAACCCAAAGGCTACTTTCGAGGGCTACCCGCTACAGCACAGAACTGGGAAGAGTCTCTTCATTTTCGATATCCTTGGATAGCAGCAGCACCATACACACACACACACACACATAAAACGTGAAGACATTATAGCCACTTAATTTATTTGAGAGGATTTTCGGGTCAACCTCAGCCCCGAGTGGAGAACCTTTCGGATATATCTCACGGATGAGAACACGTTCCAGAAGTACCATCTGTTAATCGGAATCATTAGATTTGCGACGAGGCATCCCGGTATCTAGGGTTAAGGTTCCGGTTGAATTCACCTAATGCCGCAAATACAGAATCAATTGTTGTTGCCATATGCGAACACACAATTGAATCCCAAGTGATAACCAAATTGCTTCGCTCGTAAATAATGTACGAGATAGTATTATGGATCGTAGGATGTTTGTCCTGATTATGTTAAATCGTGTATCTCGTTTAGGCCAGGGATGTTAGCGTTCATTGGACTAGATACAGTTTTAAGGGCAAAGGGACACGAAATACACTGTATTAAGTATAATTTCATTAGAAGAGCATATTGTGCGGTAGGATAATATGATTTTATCAATCTACTTACGCGAGCTTGAACCGATTAAAATAATCCGTAGGGCCACTCCGTGGGGATTCAGTTATTGTTAAATATGGTTTTATAAGCCATCTTTTTTTGGGTACATACATTGCCATGTGCAAAGAATTATTGGACTCATCTTATTCTTAATTATTGCACAATTATTTTCGGGCAAGATTCTAAAGCTTATTTCCAAAGAAACAAAATGAACAAATTTTCCAACTTCACCGATGGATCAAAAATGGAAGACTGGTGCTGGAGTGCCTTTCGGGCTGAAATATTCGCCATCGAAAGAGCTGCTTCAACAGTAATTACAGAGAACTTCGCTCCAACACGAGTGAACATCTTTGTGGACAAGGTTACCACAAAATTGAAAACAGTAAGCAGCTGCATTTCAGTTCTAAATGATATGGGCGGGTGCCACCAGGTAAACCTTAGTATATTTAATTCAGATTGAAATATGATTTTAAAATATGAATTTGTCTAGTTGCTGCCAACAGATACTTTTTCAGTGTGAAACTACTAGATACTTAATGTTTCTAACGCTTTCGGTATTAAAACATTTATCAGAGCATGGATGTTGTTCAAAGTATGTCTGTGAAGAAATTTTTTTACTGCATATATCTAGGGTTTGCTTGAACCTCTTGCAGTTAGCACAATGAAAATGGAAAGGTCCATAGTCTGCTACCTTGCCAGTAGGGCTGAAAAGCATAATTTTCGTTTTATAACCAATGGCCAAGTACTTCAAGGTCATGATTTACATCAGCAGCAAGATTCAACCCAGTAACTTCACTGTGATCTTTTTGTGAGAAAAGTGATTTGATATATTTTTAAAGAAAATATCCAACAAAGAAACTTAAGAAACACTGATAGTGATGAGGTTCCTTAAACTCTTTGAAATCTGTTATATAAAAATTACCGAAACCAATCGGAAATAGAACCTCATAAACCAAACTTGTACAGTTTGTCCAGAAGAATATTGTGATCGACAGTAACGAAGGCTTTGGTTGTGCTTAAGCCTTACAGATTACAAATTTGGTAAATTATTTGTCTATTATAAATAAAACACAATGTTTTTGAAGCACTCTCTTGAGATGTGAAAATCAACAAATCTACAAACTTCATTAAAGGACTTAAGAGCTCTAGAAATTGGTTCATTCTGACCATAGTTTGCTCTATGGCCCGTTTGAAAGAAAAGATGTCGTTCTCTTAATGGCCGTTCCGGTGCATAAATAGGGAGCATAGATAAAAGTATGACACGGTTACATCAAATATCTTTTATAAGCATGATTTCGTGGCGTGACGCCTTTTTGCACTAAGACTCAATATGCCAAGCAATTGGTATCTTGCTTTGTAAGGTGGCTCAAAATTCCAACGCATTTTAAAAAATATATATTTAGTGAAGCGCCTTTGCACTCATTCAAGCCGATCTGAATGGAATTTATAAATTGGACTCCAAATAATATCCCCATATTCAAGTATCGACCTAACAAGTGCAATAAAAAGGGATAATAGAGTATGTGGGTCAGAAAACTCCTTTGAGTTTCTCTTAATAAACCCAACTAACGAGTTAGCTTTCGCTACTATGTATTCCAAGTGATGAACAAACGTAAGCTTATTATCAATAATGACACCAAGGTCTTTTATTTTGTCTACTCTTTCTAATGGCGTAGTCCAACACAGTAAGTATAAGAGAGCTGTATTGGAACTCTCGAAAAAGAGATTGTGAAACATTTTTGAACATTTAAATTCAAGCAATTTTTGACACACCATTTATATAAATGCTCAAGATCCTTCTGCATTTTCATGCAGTCGTCTTGACTTCTTATTTTAGAAAACAGCTTCAGATCATCCGCATACATTAAGCAATGACAGAATTCAAGATATTTTACGATATCATTAATGAAAATTATAAAAATTAAAGGACCCAGGATATAATGATATTTGTCTTTGCAACAAAACAACACTCAATGCCTACGGCGAATGATAACAATGAGATTTATGATCAGGTAACACTAAGCGTTATTTTTGCCACAGGATTGCACAATCCGATCGTGCCTAACAAGAAACAAGGTACTAAAAAAAGTCGTTTTGACAGGATTTGTGTCTCATTTCAGTAAACGTCGGCCTTTATGCCATTACCACAAATCAGAATATGTTTGTCGTTTAATTTTCCATTAACATTCTTTGACTCTATTTACATATATACATATAAATGTCCTGTCGAACATACGTAGGCTGCTAGATATATTTCTGGCCTAGGCAACACTGAGCCAGGTGCAGTCTGACATTTCCCGTTGGATCCCTCACAATTTGACAATCGTTCAAAAAAAGGCTCGTGTCGATTGGTGCAAAGAAATGTTAAAAAAATACGATCGCGGTTCTTCAAAAGACGTTGATAAGATTGTCACAGGTGACGAATCATGGATCTATGCATATGAGCCTGTTTCTTCGGCAAAACTTTTCATGTTCTGCTTGAGCAACGTAGGACGGTCAATTCTGAGTGGTACACCACTTTGTTTGCCTGAAGTCTTCGGAGAAATTCGAAAAACCAACAAGAGAAGACGAATCATTGTTCACCATGACAATGCGAGCTCTCACACATCGGCTCAAACCATCGACTTTTTGACCGGCCAAAACGTCGAATTGATGAGTCATCCGCCGTACAGCCCTGACTTGGCAAACAATGACTTCTTTTTATTCCCGCACATCAAGAAAAAAATGCGTGATCAACGATTTTCGTGGCCAGAACATGCTGTTGAAGCGTTCAAAAACCATGTTTTGGAGGTGTCTCAATCGGAGTGGAAAAAGTGTTTCGACAATTTTTTTGAGCGCATGCAAAAGTGTGTAAATCATGCTGGAGAATACTTTGAAAAACAATAAAACCTCTTTTGATGATAAATATTCGCCTACGTATGCAAAAGTTTATCGTTATCGTAGCTAAAGCAAGTTCATTTTTACTGGGTGGAAATATCGTAATAAGAATTAATGTTTCGTTTTCAGTGTCAATTGGACAACGATTTGTCATAATAACTGATCTGAGTTTCTAACTGGAGGCAGTGAATCTATACTCAAACGTTGTGCTTTCCTCTTAGTTGTTTCATTGAAGTTGTTTCAAATTCACAGATCGGAACTCTGATGTTGTAAGCAAAATTCTTTGGAATAAGGTGCAGTGCTGTGGCTGAATATTTTAAATTTATCCAAATTTTGTTATTCTGCTCACACACAGCATACTATTGTTTAAAGGGAAAATAAAGAAAGAAACCGCAGATAATTTTGATTACTTTAGAATAGTTAAAATTAAAAGCAATCTGATGTACCTGATGTAGGAAAGTTTGGCTAAAACAAAATTTAACGGGTCCGGTTGAAAATTCAAATTTTTTTGCAGAGATTTATGCATGTTATTATGTTAAATTTATGTGACGGAATATTGTATTCCATGAATGTGGTTAAAAAGAGTTATGTCGTAATAGGAGAGTTCTTGAAAATATTTTAACAGTCACTTTCTTTAAGTGACTCATTCGGACGAGCATTTGTGCTGTAATTTATTTCAAAACTTTTACCATCATACTTGTATCCTATAAAAACAATCGCAACAGAATTGAAAATTTGAGAGTACCAAAATAATTTATCATATATAAAATATAATAATATTATTATTAAAAATATCAGAGAATATCTTTCAGTAGAAAGATATAAAAATAATATCAAATCTCTGTGTACATTGTGCGACAAACAAAAAAATGTAAAATTTTTATATACGAAAATAAAGAATATCTATCTATCTAATATATTCCAACGTGCTAAAGCATCCAGTTCAGTCAAAGTTAATTGAAAATTTCAATGAAAAAAATATAAATGAACACAGCTGTGGTCTATTCAATGAATTTGTGAATTTTGTCCAGCCAAAAAAAAATGATTTTACACAATGTTATCAAAAGGGAAAAGTAAGAGCATCGCCTTTGATTGAACACTTAAAAAATAATCACCCGCTTTCAATAATTTTTTATATTTTTTAACAGCTCATTGGCATTTGCACCGCCACCTGGATACTGGGCCTACTGTTTCGAAATTCACAGAAATATTTATCATTATATGGGAATTTAAGTTTTTCATGACAATAAATTCTGATTACAGACGCTATAATGCACTAAGAGTTAATGAAGTAGCTCTCGTTTTACAAAACGCTTATGGTGAACCATTAAAACCATTAATCTGATCCAAATAACTCGTCAGAGAAAAACTGAAAAAATAAATATTTTTGATTCAAATTTAGATCCAATCCACTACTTTTTCATTAAGGAGATTAAATTTGGGTTATAAATATTATTTACTAATAAATAAAACAAGCTTTTGCTATAAAAATCAATAAGTCACAAGGATAAACATTTGGCTGGCCATATTTCCAAAACATGGAAAGAAACCGTCATGACACCAATTGAAAAAGTAAGAAGTTCAAAAAAATGTAAAGTGTTTCGTCCTATTAATTCTTTCCCTATGTGTGTGAAAAAGTGTTAGAAAAAATTGTTTTCGGTCCATTAAGAGAATATTTTGAAAGTGAAAACTTATGAACACGTATTTAGTTGGGATTAAGGAAGAACTAATAATGCGAAAGCGCAATTAACTTTGTTCTAACCAGCTGGAAAGAACAAATTGCTTAAAAGAAACGTGTGAATTGTATTTTTCTTGACTTAAAACGAGCATTTGAGACAATAGAGAGATCATTAATTTTAAAAAAATTAGAAAAATATTGTGTAAAAGACAATGAATTGGGATGGTTTAGAAAAAAGGTCGCAAACAGTCAAAGTGAACGCAATATTTTCTGAATGTAAGTAAGTTCGATTTGGCGTGCCGCAAGGATCGATTCTGGGAACGTTATTGTTCCTTATTTTAGTAAACGATTGTAAACTATTTTGAAATAAGGCCAACTTGCATTTTTTGCGGACGATGCGGCCATACCAAAATGCAAATTTGTTAATTGTTGATAATTGGCTTTAACAAAATAGTCTCAAACTTAATGTAATTAAAATCTATCGTATGATAATAAACAAAAGACAAGGCTGATGGTGATGAAGCTGTAGAGAAAGTGGACCTAGGGATCATTATTGATAACAAACTTAAGAAACGACTTTTCAACTTTAAGTGCGTTATTAATAACAATTCATAATGTAGTTATTAAGCCACATTTTAAATACTGTCGATTATTCTGTTTCTATGAAGTGAATGAATGAATTCGTTAAAGTGGTTGTCTGTAAATCAAAGAATTGTAATAAAAATTTTTTTACTAAAAGAAACTTTGTGCAATTTATAAGTGATGTTCAACCGTATTTACTAAGAAATAATAATAATAACAGAATTCACAAAAATATAATGGTTTTGAATTATTAAATGAACTTCCAGTTTCTACCAGGATCGAGTTAACATAGAATTCGCTAGATCAAGGAATCCACAATAAGAATAGGTCCATTTATGCATGATCTACAATCAAAAGAAGATACTAAAAACATGTAATAATTAACTTAAGTGGAGTTGTTTAGAATATCTGATAACAAGTATTCTAACTCGACAGAGTTGGCTCATTTACTTGACAGTTGTACTCATCGGAGGGATTGTCAGACATTCGCGAGAGTTTGAGCTGGGAAAAAAAGTCAGATGTCATCAGCAGCAGAGGCACTTACCACATAGCCCTTGAATGAAACTCGTGCCAGAAAAGTTCGGGGTATCTCAAATATTCCCTATAATCCCTTGCATATTAATCCCATGGCAGTTCCCGCATTGAATGGCTGTCGGCCCGTTTCGTTTTTAACAAAGCAGTGAATCAAACAGCCAATTGGTTTGATTCAATATAATATTAAGACTTTTGAAAACCAGTCAGGAACAGTTTTTGAAAGTGATTTCTTTGTCGTTAGAACCGTTTTATTCCCGTCGACATTTAAATAAATTAACTGAAGTAAAATTCAATATTTTTTAACTCAGATTTAGTCGTATCAAAGACAAGCCCTCTACTTATGAACTTGCGGTAGCTCTTAAATTATAAGGATATCCTTGTAATTGCCACTTTGAAACAGGACATCATTAACAGAAACATGAAGAGAAAATGAATGTTTATCCACCCTTCAACGAACATCTTCCGCGAGTGTATCTGCCCGAGTACGACAAAAAAACAAAACGAAGAGAAACAAATGAAGAAATAAACACTCCCATCATCACCCGTCGTTAAAGTTGTCAAGTGTTGGCTACAAATCAAGAAAAGAAATAGGACCTCTTTGTTACACTTTCTCCCCTGCTGGGTACGGTGCGCGGCAATGGCGACTGACGCCTCTGACAGCCAAGAAGGAAAAGAGTTATGTTCCCCCTGACAACTAGCACTGTACTGTGCTGAAATGCCAACAAAAGGATACAAATGTCCTGCTCTAAAACAAACAAATTGCTTCGAATTTATATCGCCCAGATAGTTTGCCAAACGGAGGGCACAAGCGCTCCCTTATACGAGTACACGAAGAACAACATGCACGTTTTTATTCCTATTAAGGAGTTACTTTCTCGCTGCCTATCTAGCTCTGGCTTTGTCTCACTCTACGACAAGGAGTGGTGTCATTTTTCACTGGAAACAACCCATTGCCAGATGTATTGTTTGTTTGCCATGTTATTGATATCCATCTTAGCCATTTTCATTACAATGTCGTTGCTGTATTTCTCTCATTTGTTATTTGGCTGGGTTGCCAGCAGGATGGAGAAAAATTGCAAGGACATGACTAGGTCGCGCGAACAAACCTAAGGGAGAGTGAAAAGAAGGGGCTAAAGAAAAACAGGCGAACGGAAATCTTTGACACGAAACAATCAATTCACATCTTGTTTCTCCCGTTTACTTTATTTTTATTTTTGGAAAATGTTCAAAAGAAACGGATGTCCTTGTAATGTCCTCTCATTAATCACAACACTTGTGTTCTCATTCCAAAAAATTTGGATTTAAGAGGAATTGATTGTGTGCTTTTTTTCTGCTGTATAGTATATATCGAAGATAAGTTTAGGAATGTTTTAAAGTGAACCATGGCCGGGAGAGATCGAAAATAGCGAGAAGGAAGAAGAAATAAAATCTTCGTTGCCTTTAGGCAAAAGAAGGATCAAAATACTATTCCTAGACTTTTAATTAAAGCCTTATTAACTTCCAATAAGAAAGTTCTTGTTACAATTAATATCGGTGGATTGTACTCCAGCATGAAAGACGAGCTATGAACATTTAGTGACCCTTTTTTTTACTAAGACAAGTGAAATTGTAAAACTAACTTCTGTTTTTTTAACTCATCTTTAATAGCTTAATGGCCTTTGCCGGCGCTTCTTACTAAACCAAGAACTTAGTCTTTACCTTTCGAATTATATTTACGCATTACGCATACTTAAACATAAGAAGAGCTTGAAGCCTATTTTTGTTAAAAGAAAAGCCACCTTAACCTTAAGGGGAAAGAAATTCAAAAGTCCCCTTAAACATTTTCCAATATTCATCGAAAATACCGGTGCTGCTGAAAAGACGTGGATGAAGTCCTCTGAAGGACCAAACCGGTAAGGTGCATACTCTCAAAATATTTACAAATATTTGGAGTGGAAAGCCTCTGAGATCGGATAGGATTCTTGGTGATCATTAAAATGATTTATTACCTCATTGGGATCTAAAACAAAATTGAGTTTCACAACTTCTCTAACAAAAATTATGTAATACGTTTTTTTCGTCTCCTCTGTGAGTTGTCATATTCTTCCGATGGTAATTTATTCATCGTCTTAAAGCCAACATTCAAATTTCATCGAGACCTACTAGGGTTCTCAAGTTGGCAGCGTGAAGTACTGTAGCGATCACTTAACTTAGGTCACTCATAATAGATTACAGGTTAGACCATTACCACCCATCCTCTTTCATTCACTCATTCGTCGAGTTACCATTCTAGTTATCAAGTTAAGTAAGCTGCGCGGGCAGTCTTCAACTTACTCGCACGCAGCGCAGAGCAAGCTTCTTGCCTGCAACTTTACATAATTTAATATTTGAAGTCAAAGTTTGAATTGCTTAATTATTATTAATAAAGATGCATAGTATAAGTAAACTGTGTTAAAATTATTACTTGCATCAGTACTTAGGGTTGATAATCGATAGGAAACTCAACTGCAGGAAAAACGTGGAGGAACGTACTACTAAAGTCAAGAGGGCATATTGGATATGCAGGAGGGCATTTGGGAAGGCCTGGGGACTGAAACCAAAACAAGTCCACTGGATATACAACTGTGTAATGAAACCAACCCTTCTTTACGGCATAATAACGGGTCCGCCAAATAACTTTTTTTTGAAAATGCAATAAAAAAAAACTGCTGAATATTTTCTCAAATTTCTTTTCTTATTTGAAAGTACAATCCTTCCGGTTAATAATGGAAAATAATTTCATTCAAATGGCTGTCCCGGCAGGCCATGCAGTAGCCTACATGATCGGTCCAATTTTTAAGCACATTATCGATTTTGTGCAGCTTTATTTCACCAATGGCTTCACGAATATTGTCCTTTAAAGTGTCAATAGTCTCGGGCTTGTTGGCGTAACACATATACTCCACAAATAATAGTCTAACGGTGTCAAATCGCAGCTCCGAGGTGGCCAAACGACGTTAGCTCTGCGGCTGATAATGCGATCTTCAAAAACAGGGCGCAAAACATCGAGTGTAGCTTCGGCTGTATGGCACGTAGCGCCATCCTGTTGAAACCAAATGTTGCCAATATCCTCCTCTTCAATTTTTGTGAGCAAATGATCGCCATTGACTGTAACGGCCACTCCTTGCTCATTTTCGAAGAAAAATGGCCCAATTATGCCTCTGAACCAAAATCCGTACCAAATAGTGACTCGTTTTGGGTGCATCGGCTTTTCAATGTATGCGTGCGGGTTTTCTGTGCCCCAAATGCGACAATTTTGCTTGTTTACATACCCGCCAAGACCAAAATTGGCTTCATCTGGAAAGATGATTTTTTTTGGCAAAATCGGCATCTTCTGTAAGTCGATCGAAGGCCCACTTAGCGAATCGAAAACCCATTGGATGGTCAGTTGGCTTCAACTCCTGAACCAATTGGACTTTGTATGGCGTCATACCAAGATCTTTATGCAAAATTCGTCTCAATGATGTCTCCGAAATCTTCAATTGTTGAGAACGACGGTGAATTGATGTTGATGACGCTTCACGCACACTTTCTGCCACAGCAGCAATATTCTCGGGTATACGCACTGTTTTTGGCTTTTCACGCTTTGGTTTATCGGTGAGGATGCCAGTTTCTTTCACTTTTTTTACAAGATAACGAACATACGGAGCTAGCGGTGCTTCTCTTCTTCCAGAATCCGTACGCAATTTTCGCACACACTCTGCAACATTACCATGATTTTTAAAGTAATGTCGGAATATTTCCAAGTGTTGTTCAAGCGTATACACAACCATATTCGTTCAGCGGAAAGATAAAACTAATTATCTGTCAAATCAGACATGAGCTAAGTGTTACCATTCACTAGCACTAGTTGAAAAAAAAGTTAAATGACTGACCCTTTAGTATGGTGGAATACTATAGATAAAAAATATGTAGTCGACAGACTCACTAAAGTGCAACGTTTGACATGCCTAGGAGTAACAACCGCTCGAAACTCCACGCCGAACGCTGCCATCGAAGGAAGGAATTCTAAACATTATACTAGAACAACTGGAAGTGAAAAGACAAGCCGGACTCAAGGCACTGGATCACTTTGATGACACGAAAGACACCGGGCATATGAAAATTGTGAACATTTAAGGGTGATCACACCACTTTTAGATCGACCTAGATGAAAAAACTCTCACCTTTAAAAACAATTTCAAGACAATTTTTCCAACCAGAACTTTTTGGACGAACGGAAACACGACAAGAGAACCCGGTGTTGTCACAATTTATACGGAAGATATTTGACGTCTTAATCAGAGGCAGGAATCTACTGTTCGAAACCACCAGCAAAGCTTTAACAAACCTTCTACCAGTAATGACACTGGTAAGGAAGTGCAAACACAAACTTAACAAAGTAGCAACAGTGAACGACGTCAGTCTAACTTATAGTAGGTGCCGGGACACGAAGGCATAACGGAAAACGAAAAAGCTGAATTGAACTGGCTAGGAAAGGAGGAGCAAATAGCCACCAAAATTCTGTAAAGAAAATAGGCATCCCGCTGACAAGTAATATATTAAAAAAGCTATAAACGAATGGGGTCAACCCGGGAATTTGAAAAGCACTGGGTCAACCTTACAACGTGCAGAAAAGCAAACCCGACAGCTAATGGTGAGACTGGTAACAGAGCACATTAGCCTTAACCTCCACTTACACTACCTCGGACTAGCAAAAAGCCTAGTTGTTAAGCGGGTCTGCCTTTATCTAAAGAAGATTCTGATTTAAAGCCTTATCTATGACAGAGTAGAACATTCTTGCACGCGAGAAGTTTTTGAGAGAGCGAAACAAATCCGCCTGCGCTTAATCAGGTGATGGTACGTCAAGCTTGTAGGTGGTGAACATGGCCGTTTCACTCACATTGTGAAGAACGAATGCTTTCGATCTCGATTGAGGCGGCTTACTTCAGGTGCTCACATTCTATTTTTTTAAAGGAAACGAGTAAAGCTTTTTGAGTGCGGTTTTTTCTTGCTTTTCTTAATTATAAATAGAAAGTTAAAAAAAAATTGATTTGAAGGACATAAAAAACAAAAGTGGCGGCCTTTGCAGCTCCGCGAAAAGAAGATCCTCAAATCGCGGGAGGTAAACGGCTAACACTGCCCCCTCTCTGTTGATCTGAAAAACACTGAAAAACAAATTCAAAGCATATTATCAATCTGTGACCATTTGGTCATGGCATGACGGACGGGTTTTTTTGTTTAGTACAAATTTAAGAAAATGGCGGCGATAAAAACAAAGTATAAATTTCGCATAAAAAGATGCAAAAATGTACCTATCTATCGAAAAAACTGTCCGTCATTCCGTGAAGACATTGTTTTCGGAGTATGTTCTCAAAATTACAGGTCAATATGTTAATTACAGCGGTCAGAAGAATGTCAGCCATTTTTAAAAACGTGTTTTCGAGAATAACGCGTTTAAAGTTTTGTAATGTGTTTACACAAATGTGTTTATAATTACGTCGGCAATGTCTGCAATGCATCCCTTCTCTTCTTCGAGCTGCTCATGCTGAGCCCCTTACATCTCCCACTGCTCAATCCGGGCCTTTTTTGCTGCGTCAGTCATATGCTTCTCCGCGCGCTAGATCCTTACTTTGTCCCGTGAATGGTCAGAGCGCGCTGACGGTGGCAATTTCAAACGCATTTAAAGTATTGTAAACGTTCGAAATCCGGGAAACGCTTCGACAGATTTATTTCTACTTACATGTACTTCGACATGTAAAAAAAATTGATTTTTTGAAAATTTCAAGGACAAGTCCAAGTCCCCTTTAAAGAGAAAAATGTAACAAAATATACTTCCTTCACATCTTTAAACTTTTGCAAAACCGGAGTGGGTAAATAATGATTACTTTATATAATTGATTATGATGATGATTACAATTGCAAGTAATTAGTACCTAATGGCAGATTCAACATGTAATAAAGTTTAAAAAAATATCGATTACAATTACTTGTAAATTAAAAATTTAATGCAATATAATTATTATTAAATTATTTTAAAAAAATATTTCGTTTGCCTTCAAAAGCACGAACATTTCAAAATTAATGTCAATGAGGTTTTGTCTCCTAGACACTGAACTAAGACAATCCAGTAAAGAAATAAACCGAAAACATCGGTGCTTCAATATAACGACCAACAAACTGATGTAAAGACACTTTATCACAGACTTCGCGACTTTTTTGCAAAGAATCAAGGCTGATAAGTAGAAGATGGTCCTTATAAGGTGGAAGGCGAAGAGGATCAGTCCATGATAAATGTCGAAGTGCAAAACGAACAAATTTGCGTGGCCTGACAAATGTAGTGTACAGGGTATTTGTGATTAATGGACATGAAAATTCTTTACTCTACCGTTTGATGAAGCCGAGGAGGGTGTTGCTTTTGTTGACTATTTGCTCAATATGAATTGAGAAGTCAAGGTTTGGAGCGAATTGAACATCTAAGTCCTTTGTCCGCTTTACTTTGGCCAGCGCAGAACTATTAATGTTGTGCACTGAGGAGAGAGAATTAAGGCTTCTCGAAAAGGTCATGCTTTAACATTAAGATATGTTCTGCTAAAGAATTAAGGTCATTCTGTAAAGCGCTGCAGTCGGATAGATTTTGGATACCCTAAGATATTTTGATATCGTCGGCACAGAATAGAACTTTTGAGTTCTTGAGCACACTTTCAACATCGTAAATGGCTAAAATGAATAAACGGGGACCAAAGTGGCTACCTTGAGGCTCACCTGATGCAGCGTTTATTGTATTAGAGGTCGATCCAAAACTTGATTCGTCAAGATACGAGCATATCCACTCCACGAGAGATAAAGGGAAACCAAGGGATTTCATTTTAAAAACAATTAGCTTATGAGAAAGCTTATCAAAGGCCTTGCTGACTTGATTCCTCTTTCTAAGGTTTTATTGGTAAATGAAGTAAACTCCATTAAATTTTACTGTGGATTTGTTTTTAACATGGCCATGCTGTTAATCAGTGAGGAAAAGTTTACAAATGAAATAAACGCTGTCAAAAATGATAGCCTCAAAGAATTTCAGCAAGCCAGATAGCTTAGTAACATGCATATATGTTTTATAAATACATACAAAATTCTCCTGAAAGGGATAACAATTGCTAGTGCTTACTCAATACGTAGATACTTTATGAAAATATCTCGACACTGGAGTTGGACATAATTCGTAAAAATGTCAGAATCTGTTCAGCACTTTTTCTTAAACTGACTGGAACTTCAAGGGAAAAATCTGCAGTGGATTTCCTCTTATTGGAATTGGTACGGTCACTATTTCTTGATCACTCATTGCAGTTGCAGTCTCTATTATTTCACAATTTTTAAATATAAATACGAGTTGAACTCTGCAAGATTTCGAGAACGAGTGCCTTTTATTGCCTCTTATTTAATCTTAACGCGAAAACAAAACAGAAGTTGCTGTTTCTGTAACCTTTTTTTTGCTATCAATTGGTAAACAAAAACGATTGTCTTACATAAGAGAGCTGAGAGTACCGAAGGATATTGAAGTGCGTATGCATTTCCATTTTTTCTTAATAAAGATTAGCTGAATAGTTCTTTGAAACAAGTGCAATGAAAGTCATTACTTCATGTTTATGCATTACTAAGAGTGTATTTAATTGTATTTTGTGTAATGATTGAAATAAAGCCATAACAGCTTTGGGACCATTACTTTTTATACCAATTACTTAAATGTAATCGAGTTAAAAGTAATTGAGATTTTCAATTACATGCAATGGATAATTATAGTTTTTTAATTGATTTAACAAGTAATTGAAGTAGAAGGAATTATAATTACAATTACAAGTAATGAGTAATTGGACAGTGCTCCCTGATTCGAAACCAATCCTCGCCGCGTAATTCCATTCCAAGCGCTCTCAATACGACATTGAAACGTCATCTTGTCCGCCATCAAACTGGTATGTCACCCTAAACTAACGATCACTTTCATTCGGTAAAATTAATTATCTGTCATTCAGGATCTATAGCTGCATGTAGATACGATTGCCTTAACGACTTCAAAGGTCTGAGTGGTCTGTACTCAAAATGGCCATTCAAGCCTCTTTGAATTGGATTTATTGCTCGGTAAGTGCCAAAGTGAAGCCGAATGCCATGTTCACTGGTTTCTCTGCACAAAGGTTAGGTAGGTGTGAACCTTTTCTCCAGCATGCGAGTATGCATTAAGTGGAGGCGAATCTGTGGCCCATTCGGTCTAACAAAGTTGTTTGATTATCGCAACGCTTAGGATCGAATTGCAGCTTGTAAATGACTGCACTTTACGATGCGATTGCTATACCAGGTTTGACTGCCCATTGCAGTCAACCAGTGCCAACTTCGGGTCCGCCTGTCAGTCGTATTTTTTACGTAATGCATTCCTGTCGGCCACTTGTTGGTCGATTAATTTATGGCCCGTCACTGGCGTAAATTAAATGTTGGCCATAACTTTTGTTGCTCTAGCCACGTCCCGTTGTGACAGTCTTGCTGTCTCTTTTTTCTCCGGCCGGCTCTTTTCGTTTTGACTGCTTCACTGGCCGTTAGTTAGGCTCTGAGCTCCGTCCGATTTTTGTTCCTTTTTCGGTTGTCATTGCAGATTGTGAAGGAGGCAAACGGCAAGCGTGTTAAACATTGATACTTTGCGCTGTTGTGGTCCTACAAAGATTAATTAATAAGTTTCAACGGAGCAGCGAGTTCACGAAATTTGCCTCCAGTCGCAGGCGGTTGGCATTTATCACGTTCGTCGTTGTCGGGAATTGCAGTGGTGGCGTGGTGTCGCTGCTGTTGTAGCTGGTTATGCCCCCATGGCATGGTGGACAAGAAGCAATGGCGGGAAACGATACAAATTGCGTTCTATGGCATTCGCATATGTTCTGCAATTGGAAATTGTATCGATTGCACACTTATCGTGGCAGTATCGTGTCGGACCTTTTTACGTCGCCAATTGACAGAGTGCAATTGTACAGATGGCGTTGATAGGCGTTTTAAATGGAAATATTGTGCTGTATAGTGTCGACGCCGCCATCGACATCTCGAGGTAGTGCGGTTTTAAGGTATGTTTGGTCTTGTATAGCAAATGAATTACCTTGCGCCCAATGATATATTAATTAGTGCAGCAACTTGGACATCTGAATTCGGTTCTTGGACACTCACTGCGTTCATTTAAGCCTGTAAAGAATTTCAAAACATTTGTTGTACAATTGTTATCAAATTAAACCGGTGGGGAAACAAAGCCACCTGGAAAAGGATTTTTTTTTAAGTCAGGCATGCATTGAACTGATTTGATTTTAATAGATGAAAATTGAACTCAAGCTTTATAGTAGCTAGATAATAATATTTAACATTCTATGAGTAATATTCGCAATTTTTTAAGGTTATAATTGCTACCCTGGCGGTCCAATTTTGGTGTGCTCTTTAAGGCATTTTGGAACTCTGCTCGTCTCCAAGGTTTTGAAAATTTTCCACTTATTAGCAAACAGTAATCATTTTATTGGTTTTCTTCGTGATAAAAATTTGTCGTTGATTCGAGTCTTCAGTTACTTCAATGTTTGACGCAGGATCATCCTGCTAACACAACATATTCAATAATGGTAAGAAACTGACTGCAATTTTTTATCCCACAACCGTAACAAGAAAGAGACCCATTTCGGTTGGTGTTTTTTCCGATAGGATATATTCCAACTGTGAGAATAAGCACGTGACTTTTAACATTACCTTAAATATTCTTTGGCATATAACAACTGTGAAATTTTTTTTTTCATATTTGTCCATCTGAGCGGCTTCCATGAAATACTATGCATCGATTTATACTTACGTGAATAATAATCATCTAAAGCGAGCCTCTACTGTGCGTAACAAAGAGGCCATAGTCTTTTTTGTAGTGCGTGTGACTGAGGGCTTAAGTAGACGAAGATTTTGATAAAAGTGCAGTTTGCGTGCCAGCGGCATGAACTATTTTTTCTTTATCAAATTTATAATGGAAAATGAACTACCATCAATAGCCAGATCTACAGGCAACAATGATTTAAGAAATTAATATAGGTTTATCCAAGTTTGTTCCATCCTCATTATAGAAGAATATTTCCAAGCTCCCGTAGTAAAACAGGAATCTCCTTCACTTGATGAATGTAAAGAACAAGGCCTTTAAGCACTTTAAACACTACTTGGATTAAGCCCTTTTTTGGAGGGATTTAGTAGCAGTAGGATTCAAAGTCCTTATGGTCAAATGGGCTACCAAACAAATGTTTTGTGAAAATTCGACATCAAACAATTTTCCAAATTTTTGATTCTGTTTTTCGTTATTCTGCTGTACCTACATATGTCGAGCCATTTTCAGAGTCCAAAATCGACATTGGTCAATTCACGTTGGATAGGCATGACATAGTTCGTCATAGAAACTTATCCAAAGCCAGGCGCTGATGGTATTCCTGCAATAGTGCTTAAAAAACTGTTGTTTCAAAATATTTAACACATTGCTCATTTCTGGTACTTTTCTCGTTGATTGAAAGACTTCTTTTTTGGTACCTGTCTACAAATCTGCTGCAAAAAATAACATAGAAAACTACAGAGGTATTTGTAAATAATCTGCTATGCCGAAGCCGAAGATTTTTTACGTTAAAGAGTTCCAGCATGGTTTCGTCTCAGGGGGTTTGACTACATCTAAGTAAACTCATTTTACTTCAAATGTTATTAATGCTAAAGTATAAAATTAAAGTTGATGCCATCTTTACAGACTTCGATTCTGTGAATTACTGTTGAACAATTTGGAAAGTTTTGGTTTCCACTCGTCAATTTTGAATTGGATGACATCATTTTTAATTTGGAAGGTAAATAAAGTCTCCGTGGATAACCTCCTCCTTTATCCAATCTATTCACATTTGACTTTCCGAGTCTGAGTGAGTGTGAGGCGGTTTTTTTGTGCAGATAATATCGCTTTATTTTCATCTCATAAGTTTCCTCAGAACGTTGAGACCAACTTAAAGGATGAGATGAGCAACTACAACAAATGGGAAATTAAGCTGAACGGTACAAAAAAGCAAGCCATCTTTTTGACCAGCAAAAGAAATCCTTGCCTTCTCCTGAAGAGCAGCACACAAATCTGTTGAGCCACAGTAGAGTGAAGCTAGTTCGTGAAATAAAACCTGACACAAAACAAAGCTTAAGTGAACAAATCTCTAAGACCCTTTAAAAAGTTAGAATAGCAATAAAAATGTTGTACCCATTTGTTATCAGGAATCTACGCTAACAAATTAAAACAAAATTATACTCCATTAAGTCATTTTCCAATCGATACTTCTTTACGATTGCCACGTTTACGAGTCACAAAACAAATAACTTAAAATAATGCTTAAACTTCCCTGGCATCACTCCACGTTATGCCTGCATAAAGAAGCTAATATTAAAATGATATCTTTAACAAAGAGATTCATAAATAAATGTGCTTTTGTTGAAAATACTCTTGTATCGAATTTACGCTCTGAAGCAATTTTTTTGTCTTATATTTTTTAAAATCCTTGATTTAATTTTGTATCTTTTCAGGTACTGTTACTATGTATTTATTCGTTTATTATATACTATTACCACTATATTTATACGTTAGATACTATTTATTTGTTCATAAATTTTTATTAATGTTTGTTTCTTTATTTATAATTATTCTTTCATGTTTTTCTTTCTTTTTATTTTTATAATTATATATATATATTTTTATTTATTAATTTACTCACCTATTTAACTATTTATTAATTTATTTATTTTTATATATATTTATTTATTAATTTATTTAATTATTTATTAATTTTTTCATATCATTATCTATGTATTTATTTATTTAGTCAGCGTATTATAATATCGATGTAAACAATTGTTTAAAATTTTTTTAATACATATTCCTTTATCTAGTCATTATTTCACTTTTTTGTACCACTATTGAGTGAAGGTTATTTTTTCTGTTTTTAATATCAAAATTAAATTTCATCAATATATGTAAATTAATGTTTCATTAGCCAGATAGCTTAATATCGAATCTCTGTAATGTAAAATATGTGGTAACCCCAATATTGTAAATTAGTTAAGAAAAAATTGGTTTGGGTGCGAGAATGCCTGCCCATACCATGAACTTCCCATCTCATGATAAAAAAATTGGTTTGGGTGCGAGTACGTCTGCCCATACCATGAACTTCCCATCTCGAAAAAAAACATCAAATCAAATTCCACCACCAACATCAAATTCCATTTTCGTTATGATAACATCATTCATTCCATAGACAAATACATTGCAAAAAAAAAGATACATACACATATACACATGTTCTTTACTGCCCCTTAGGAAAATCTTTCTTTTAGATTTTTTGAATCATCTAAAATACGATTTGCGTATTTATCAATAATAGATTTTTCGAATATATTTTTTCGATTTGGAAATACTTTTTTTTGACTAAGTAACATTTCTACTAGAAATTAGTTCCATTTTTAGTTTAATAATATTAAAATAAAAAAATGACTTAATATAATTTAAAATTGTGTTTTGCGTTTTTGTTTAATATTGATAGCTACTTGCACTTTTTTCGTCATTAGCGCGTGGCCAGTCCGCGTGGCATTGGAATTTTATCCTTTTGGTTAAGTCGATTTCGCTGTACAACTCGTACCGTATAGTTCGTTTTTGAATCTTCTCCTCCACTCTCCGTCAATGCAGATCACACTTTTCCGTCGAAACAACCTAAGGCGCCTTCATCCGTTTTTGAAACTGTCCATGGTTCTGCACCATATACCATGATGGGACTGATGAGAGTCTTATAGAGCGACACTTTAGTTCTACGAGAGAGGGGTTTACACAGTTGTTTTCTTAGCCCAGAGAAACAGCGATTAACAAGAGGTATTCTTCGTTTGATCTCAGCGCTAGTGTTATTATCTATGTTGACAGGAGAGCATAGGTAGATAAAGTCCCTTACTACCTCAAATTTATAGCTGTCTATGGTAACGATTTGGGTTCCTTTTTTTTGACGACATATGCTTCTTTGTGCCCTCGTATACCGCCAAACCCATCTTTGTCATTTCCGTCTGAATCCTCATAAACGCACTGTTGACGTCAAGATGCGTTCTCCTTTTATATTAATATCTTCGCCGTATGCGAGTTACTTACTGTTGGTTCTTCCATGTCCTCAGCATTGATTGCAATTCTACTACGATGTTTCCATTTCGAATTTTGCAGGTTTGGGTTTGGGGTCTGTAAGCTTGAGACAATTGTTTTCTCTGGTGGTAGAATTTTCGAACCTTATTCCCGTTTCTTAATCTCTAAACATCCTCAATCGGGCGCTTCTCAAGACGCTGCGACCATGGCATAGCTTAAAAATGTTGTGCACGAGATTAAAACTTTTGTGACCACTTTTGTGACCTATGGCTTGCAAAAACATTTTGGAGAAAGTACGAGTTCGATCTCGTCGAGCTTCATGTTGAAGCTGGCTGGCTGTCCATGGCTTGCATAACACGACTCAAAGAAAGCATCTCTTCCTGTTTAAAACAAAAAAATATAGGACCAACGACCCAAAATCTTAGCCAGTCTTCTGTAGGCACATAGTAGCACACGGCCATCCCTCTAATAGTATCCAACTCGACGTGAAGATATTTTTTTTATAATTGCTCGCTCTCAAGAGGCTATGAATACTCTTTTAATGCAATTCGCACAGAACGAGTGGAAGAATTAGGAGAAGAACGAAAGATTTTTGTAGTGGTTTGAGAAACTCAGATGTATTTGGTTTCAATTGAATTCCGTGGGTGGAGCTCGAATTGGGACGGATGATTTGTAATCGACCTATCCAAAGTTTGGAAGATTTAGCTCAAATTTAGAGTTGCGAAAATCGATTTCATTTCAACAACTTTAACATTGGAAGTTGAATTTGTATTCGCTTTTCGCAGTTGTTTTTCAACTTCTTCAATAAAGTGTTTTAAATCAAACAGTCAGAATTATCAAATATTATACTATATAGCTTAGTTTCAAAAATATTACATTTTGTAAGAACTCTGTTTATAGGGATTCATATTTAAAAATTTTGACGACCAACTGCTTATCTCAACTTCATGTATTTTTGGATTTTTTTTAATCAATCAAATTTGCTTGATTGCTTTTCTTTGGAAGATATTAACCACTGCTCGGAATATTAAGGATTAACTTTATGTCCTTTTTGAAAGGGTTCAAAAGTACATAGTTTCAATCCAGAGATTTTCACCACCTCTTCCTTCCGAGCTGGTATCTGCTCAGCAAAGGATCTTTTTTTGTCTGGTAAATATATGGCTTAAAGAGGATCACATTCAATCCAGTTTGCTTTGCAGATTTTGATAGGATCTTCCACGAAAACAAACTAAATCGGATGTTATGGTCTTCCTTGCAATATACGAGTAATGCAGTTTTATCCATGTGTTTTAACTTTGTCATTTAGGTTTCTCTCGATGCTTTTGCTTTAAATTCAATTGCCTCATGTAATGTGCGCCATGAGCTTCCTTTTGCCAATATATTATAACTTTGAAAAAGCGTCAAGCTAAAGCCGAGCAGATTTTGAACAAAAAACTGGTGGCTCCCTAATTTTCTAAGGATGTTTTCATGTGTCAGTGTTGCAGACGTCACTCTGAGTCTTGAAAAATGGGAAAGACTTACAGGATTCACATTTCTGAAACAATTTTCAAAGAACTTCCGTGGAAATTTGAATCAGGAAATAGAGAAAGGGGCATATCAATGTGTGACATGGCCTCAACTAAAAACTGTTTTAGTCCTTTTGGTAGTCTCTATAGTTAGTAATATACTTAGTTTAGTCAATTGGCTAAATAAACATAATATTGATGAAACTTTTGGCATTAAAATTGAACAAAAAAAAAAATTTTATATGAATTTGTCCGGAAACTTATGAACGGCAGTGTATATATTTATGCATATTTTTTTGTCTGATAAGGTAGCTATAAACTATAAATTTAATTAATTTTGAACTTTTTTTATTGGAAAACTTAATTGATTTTAATTGAAGAAGTCAAAATGTCCCTTTTTTGACAGTTTTTTCGTCATAAAATTCAAACCACCCTGTGAAATTCAACCAAAAGCTTTTCAGGTGATCTTTATGCACACACGCTTCGAATGAAACCAATTTTCGATAGCTTGATTTGTTCTCGAGTTAGGCTGTACGAAAGAATCCGTACACACACACACACAGACATCTTTCTAAAAATCATGGAATCCGACTGCTGGGACCGCCAAACGTGGAGAAATGTAAAAATTTTGAATTTCGAAAATCGGACCGATTACAAGAACTTCCTGATGGGAAGTTAATAAAGATATCTATCCATAACCATAGTTCAAGGTCTATCCTTTCGAAAGGGTCTTTCATTGAGCGCTTCCTATCTTTAAATTTAAATTAAACAAAGCGTGTGTGAGAAATTTTTATTCATTTGAAAGGCCTATCGATGCCATTGGGTAAGGAATATAACATCGTTCAAATGTTTCGTTCCTCTGTGTGCGCGCATCCGAAATGTCCTCTGGGTGCGCATAAATTAGGCTGAATTTCACCGATGGCATGGATTATGTCGGCTTTAAAGACCGCTCTGGTTTGTGGCTTATTCGCATAGACCTGTGAATTTAGAAAACCCCACAAAAGAAAGTCTTACGGAGTCAAATCCTCGAAATGCCCTCGAAATGCTCGTGCAGAATTTGTTATGTGGCTGCGGCATGTAGCGCGATGCTGTTGAAACCACAGTTTTTTCCGGGATGTGTTGGACGCTCTTGGATCTTATTTGCATTGATATCGTCTCAAATTCTACAATTGGTTTGTTATCGCTGAAAATGAATTTTCGATGAAAATGAGGGTTAGTTTCCAGCTGCTTCAGAAACCATTCAGTGAACATATGTGGTTGTCTATGGCCCTACACACTCTCACGGACAGCGGCATTGTTATCTTGCGTTTCGTCGAAGTAAGTGAGTTGGTTGAATAGTCCTCTCGTAAGGACGATCATGGTGACCGTAAAATTGGCGAACTGCGCGGTATGTTGCTAGAGCAGAACACCCATTTTGATAAAATAATGTTACTATTTGCGCGTGTTGTTGAACGCCATATCCGTCTATGGTGATTTGGCAAAACAGATTGAATAAATGACAGCCCATTTGACAGATGTTGCTTCATCAATATGGCCGCTATCAACTGTCAAAGTTCAGAGTTTTGTGGACCACATACTCTGTTAGCCTGTTTCTATAGCACTTGTAAGGTCCATACTTGAATATGCAGACATTATTTGAAGTCCAATTTATAATTGCCAATTGCTAGGCACATTGAGTCTTAGTGCAAAAAGACATAGAACGAATTCATGCTTATAAAATATATTTTATGTAACCGTATAATACTTTTATCTATGCTCCCTATTTATGCACCGGAACGGGCATTAAGAGAACAACATCTTTTCTTTCAAATGGGACAAAAAACAAACTATGATCAGAATGAACCAATTTCTAGAGCTTTCGAGTCCTTTAATGAAGTTTATAGATATGTTTATTTTCACAGCTCAAGACAGAGCTTCAAAAACATTTTGTTTGGCATTTTAGTAATTTGTGACTTTGGTATAACTTTAATAATTAATGTTATAAAACAAATTTTTACTCTTCTGTTAGGCTTAAGCCTAACTTCTCCATCAGTCTGGAGTAGCGGAATTCCGCTGAGTTACCTTTATTTAACTATGAAAAATGGGATGATGGCAAACTTGCCAACTACGTCTCTAGGCCAGCAATTAACTCCATCCACCTTTAGGTAATCGGCTAATCTAACAATGATTATTCCCGACTTTGCAAAAATCTGTCATTCTTCGAATGCTACGGTTCCCCAAGAAACAAATTGATCAGATTGTCACCTTTCACATCAATCACATTTTTCACAATCAATGAAATGTCAACGAAAAATCACAGCAAGTCGCTTTAGGTTCGAATTTGTAGCTTGTAGCTTTGTCGCTTGTCGTTTGTATTTTTGCCGCTCGTACTTCGTAGTTGTTTTTTTTTTTTCGGTAATAGTTTCTCGGACGTAGTTTATAGTTTTGTCGATTTTAGTTCTGTCGCTTGTTGTTTTATCACTTTTAGTTTTGTCGCTAATAGTTTGTCAGTCATAGTCTATAGTTTTGTCGCGTGTAATTTGGTCGCTTGTAGTTTGAAGTTTTATTGCTTGTAGTTTTGTCGCTTGTGGTTGGAAGCTAAGTCGCGTTTCAATTGAAGGTTGAAGTTTTTCGCACCTTGTTCTTGGCTTCGTGGCTTGTAGTTTTGTCGCTCTGTGTTTTTAGTTTGTGGTATTTCCCCGTTTGATTTGGTTGCTTGTAGTTTTATCGCTATTGCTTGTAGTTACGTCGCTTGTAGTTTGTAGTTTGCGGCATCTGGGTTTGTCGGTTGTCGCTTGTAGTTTATCGGTCGTAGTTCATAGCTTGAAATTGTCTCGCGTTTTATTTTGGCACTTGCAATTTGAAGCTAATAGTTTCATCGGTTGCAGTTTGTCGCTCGTTGTTGGTAGTTTCGTCGCTTGTAGATTGTAACATCTTGGCGAAAGTTTTTCTGTTCGTAGTGCGTAGTTGTGTCGTTTAAAGTGTGCAGATTTGTCACTTGTAAATTTTTGTCGATTGTAATTATATCACTGGCAGCTTTGTTGCTTGAAGTTTGTAGATTTGTCGCTTGTAAATTAAGTTTTGTTTCTCGTCACTTTGAGCTTGAAGTTTTGTTATTTGTAGTTTTGTTGCTCAGGTTTCTAGGTGTTCATGAACTACCATATTTCAAATGTTTACCGCAAAGTGCGGCGATTTTCGCGTTCATGTAAACAATAGTTTTTTATTATTTAAGAAATATGTACTTTGTGTCTTGAAGTACAAAAGGGGATGTGTGCTAGTTATGTTTATATCACTTTCTATTTCGATTCTAATATCACCATCCCATAAATGTTGTCACGCTTAAAAAAAATGTTGTGTTTTGGTTTTCATAACTCTTAAATCGGTCGTTACATTAAAGATGTGAAGGCAAACCTGGAAGAATATGCTCTTCACTGTGCCAAACAATGATCGTAAAAATAAAAGATCGAAAATGAACAAAATTTATCGTCTTCGTTGGTTTGGCAACTTTAAACAATTTATTAACTTCCCATCAGGAAGTTCTTGTAATCGGTCCGATTTTCGAAATTCAAAATTTTTACATTTCTCCACGTTTGGCGGTCCCAGTAGTCGGATTCCATGATTTTTAGAAAGATGTCTGTGTGTGTGTGTGTACGTACGTACGTACGTACGTACGTTTGTGCGGATTCTTTCGTACAGCCTAACTCGAGAACAAATCAAGCTATCGAAGCCAAATTGGTTTCATTCGAAGCGTGTGTGCATAAAGATCACCTGAAAAGCTTTTGGTTAAATTTCACGGGGTGGTTTGAATTTTATGACAAAAAAACTGTCAAAAAAAGGGACAATTTGACTTCTTCAATTAAAATCAATTTAGTTTTCCAATAAAAAAAGTTCAAAATTAATTAAATTTATAGTTTATAGCTACCTCATCAGATAAAAAAATATGCATAAATATATACACTGCCGTTCATAAGTTTCCGGACAAATTGATATAAAATTTTTTTTTTGTTCAATTTTAATGCCAAAAGTTTCATCAATATTATGTTTATTTAGCCAATTGACTAAACTAAGTAAGTTACTAACTATAGAGACTACCAAAAAGACTAAAACAGTATTTAGTTGAGGCCATTTCATACATTGATGTGCCCCTTTCTCTATTTGCTGATCCAAATTTCCACGGAAGTTCTTTGAAAATTGTTTCAGAAATGTGAATCCTGTAAGTCTTTTCCATTTTTCAAGACTCAGAGTGACGTCTGCAACACTGATACATGAAAACATCCTTAGAAAGTTATGGAGCCACCAGTTTTTTTATTCAAAACCTGCTCGGCTGTAGCTTGACGCTTTGCTCATTTGCTCATGGCGCGAATTACATGAGGCAATTGAATTTAAAGCAAAAGCATCGAGAGGAACCTAAATGAGAAAGTTAAAATACATAGATAAATCTGCATTAATCGTATATTGCAAGGAAGACCGTAACATCTGATTTAGTTTGTTTTCCACTGTTGTGGTTTTAAATCATGAACCCAATCCTAGAGGTCTTTCCAGAAAATGACACAGAGATAAAAAAATCTCTCGGAATCGGCGTGGAAAATCCTATCAAAATCTGCAAAGAAAACTGGACTGAATGTGATCCTGTTTAAGCCATATATTTACCAGACAGAAAAAGATCCTTTGCTTAACAGTTACCACCTCGAAAGGAAGAGGTGGTGGAAATCTCTGGATTGAAACTATGCACTTTTGAACCCTTTCAAAAAGGACATCAAGTTAATCACGCCTTAATATTCCGAGCAGTGGTTAATATCTTCCAAAGAAAAGCAATCAAACAAAATTGATTGATTAAAAATAATTCCAAAAATACATGAAGTTGAGATAAGCAGTTGGTCCTCAAACTTTTAAATTATGAATCCATATAAACAGAGTTCTTACAAAATGTAATACTTGAAATTAAGCTTTATAATATTTTATAATAACTTTATTGAAGAAGTTGAAAAACAACTGCCAAAAGCAAATACAAATTCAACTTCAAATGTTAAAGTTGTTGTTATGAAATCCATTTTCGTAACTCTAAATTTAAAATATCTTATCTTCACGTTGAGTTGAATACTCTTAGAGGGATGACTGGCTAAGATTTTTGGTCGTTGGTCCTATATTACATTCGAAAATGCTTTCATTGAGTCGTTTAACGCAAGCCATGGACAGCCAGCCAGCAAAAACAATTGTCTCCAGACCTAGACGAAGTACAGATAGCAAGATAGAACTTCTAAAAGCGGCGGCGATGACTTAGTTGGGAGTATGCACCAACTCATCTGAAATACATGGTCAGAAGAAAGCATGCGAGCATGTCAATACGCACCACCTTTTCATCAATTTCAAGGTTGGTTTTGGTGTCTGTTTCGTCCACAGAGACGAGATTTATGAAGTCATGTCTAGGTTTGACATCCCTGCCAAGCTTGTACTTTTGTGCAGGATGACGATGGAGAAACCCAGCTGCTCTATTGAGGTCGGCAAAGACGTCATCGACCCACTTGATGTCAAACAACATTTTAGACAAGGTGATGCACTGTCATGCGATTTCTTCAACATCATACTTGGGGCAATAGTGCAAAAGAACCTTGTCAACCTTTTGCCAGAAGGCAAAAAGAGGCATATGCTGTCATAAAGAAAGACCAAACCCTGATCAGAACGTTACCATAAACAGCTATAACTTTGAGGTAGTTGGGGCTTTGTCTATCTTGGGAAGAACTGAAGTGTCGCTCTATGAGACCATTATCATCCCCGTCCTACTATATGGTGTAGAAGCATGGATACTTTCAAAAGCGGATGAAGGCCCCCTTGTTTCGAGAGAAAAGTGTGATCTTTTGTCCCATCTGCATTGATGGTGAGGGGAGGAGTAGATTCAAAAACCAATTGACTTAGCCAAAAGGATACAATACCAATCCTACGTGGACTGTAACGCCACCTCAAGTTAATAATTAAATGATTAATGACAAAAAAAGTCCAACCAGCTAACATGTTAAAAAAAACGATAAAAATTAAATTATTTCTGCAGTCAAACTAAAAATCTAATTTTCCTTTAGTATCATAGAAAAGTAACTCAATCAGAAAAAAAGGTATTTCCAAATTGAAATATGTTTATCTATCAAACTTTTCAATCTTGTGCACAACATTAGATAAATGTTACTAAATCAAAAACGATTATTTCCAAATTGTTGTCCTGATCACTTAAAAGAATACTTTCGTAAGTAAGTAATTACCGACATGTTGAATTAAAATTAATGTTGAATACTCAACTTTAGCTTCATAGCAGCTTACCATTCCCTTTCTTATCCCCATTTCAAGTAATAAATGTTATAGGATTTTAACTGAACTAGATAAATTTGCTTATGAATCAACTCAATTATTATAATCTCATACCTTATATTTCACCATGAATTTGTTTTAATTTAGATTTAATCTTCATATTTATATTTTTAATTTATTAGTCTAATATGTTTTAATTCAATTTTACCAACGTATTCTTTACATCGCTTATCTTTCACAGATTTATAAGTATTTCTTACTGTGTTAGCATGTACATAATAAGTACACCCTTTAATCTATACTTTCGACGCAAATCGTATTTATTTTATATGTTTCAAAGATGCGAAAACAAATATAAACTTACGGGGAGCTAAAAATATCAGTATCTTAAAGTTGATGTTGGGAGTAAATTAAATAGCACCTTTATGTTTTTTTTTTATCATGAGATGGGAAGTTCATGGTATGGGCAGGCATTCTCGCACCCAAACCAATTTTTATTTTTTGGCTTACTCACGACCAGGGTATGGGGTTGTGCGTATAAATTAATACTGCTTAAGTATTTAGTTTTAAAAAAAAATATTTTTAGGAGGTTTCGACCTCTTTATTTCGCTTCCAACTTAAGACTCCTTTACAATCATATCTTAAATCTAAACGTAACCTATCCCCAGTGCATCCGTCGCTGCTGTCGTCGCGATGTTCCCACAGGTGGTGTTGTTTTTCATTCTTCGGACGTGCTGGAATGCAGGCATCTGCTCGTTGTTTGTTTACTCCAGACGTGGCGTCAGCAAAAAAGTGTGGGAACGATTTGGTGCAATGATCATAAATCATCCACCAAGATGAACAACTAATTCGGTGTTAACTTCTCCGCCCTTTAAAGTCGAATGCCCTCATTCGATGTCAATGTTCTTAGATGTTGGGAAAGATCATTAACCCCTATTGTTCTTACTGTTGGGGTAGGGTTGCTATTACCATCTGATGTTCTTGCCTCAGAATAAGCTTCTCCCAAGGCATTCTCCTCTGTGGCCAAATGTCTCTTTCGTCTGATACATTGCACCATTTTTTCCTTCAAAAGCGTGAATACGAAAGCTACGCATGTAAAGGTAAGGACTAATAGCATTATTATGGACTTCCTCTCGTTGGTTATTTTCAACTTCTCGATGTAAAGAGTATTGCTGGTTTCTACTTCTTTGAGCATCTCCAGGGAGAGCAGTTCTTCGACCTGTGATTTTGCTGCTGATGGTTGTAGCATAGCTGGCAGAGGCTTATGTCCAGTGGCTTCTGTTTCTGTAAAAGTATATTGGCCTACCTTAATTGTCGCGTTATGAAACTGGATAATGT
The DNA here is from genome assembly GCA_963555765.1 of Orthonevra nobilis. Classification (NCBI taxonomy): domain Eukaryota; kingdom Metazoa; phylum Arthropoda; class Insecta; order Diptera; family Syrphidae; genus Orthonevra; species Orthonevra nobilis. Next base: position 71,203,074 of record OY743226.1, on the reverse strand, counting down.
ATGTTCCGTTTAGAAGAATTTCGTTGTCATCAATCTCTATTTTGTCGTTGAATTGATTTAACAGGACGATTCCAGGAGCTAGTTCCTCTATATCTGGGATGTGTTGATTGTTTATCTCGATGCACGAATGGGGTTTGCTTATCAATAGGTTGTTAATACAATTATCGTTACTTATATCTAATACATCATTTTGCTTACAGATAGAAAGAGAGTTAAATATTTTACATTCTTTGATTACAGCATATAGTCTTTCTTTACATTTTAATATTTCTTGAAATTCTGTTTTAATAATATTTTTTCCTTTTTTCACGGGCTTGATCAACATTTTTTTGCATGTTTCTTCATCGGTAGTGGGTATACTTATAATGTACAATAACGATTTATTACTTACAGCTATTCTCACTTCTGAAAACTCTACTGCTTCTATTATATTGTTATATGGCATATTTTCCTTTCTCAAAACGTCTTTTATTGATTTTATTTCCAAATTTGACAAAATGTATGTATTTATTATTCCAGCTTTAGCCCATTGTAAGGCGAACTCAACGTTTTTAATTTCTTCATTTAACATATCTAATTTTGATTTTACATTTAACATGAATTCTATTTTAATGTTTTTGCCTGTTTTTAAAGTGTTTAATACTTGATTTGTTACATTGTTGATTTCGTTTATTTTTGTGGTTATTTCATTATTTATTATTCTCTGTTGGTTGTTATTTTTTAAGACATCATTTATTTTTCTTTAACTACTTTAAAATCATGTTTGTCCGGTGTTCCTGAAATCCATTTCCAGGCGGAGCCCAGAAAATCCAATGATCTCTTATTTTTAGACTTAGGAACAATTCGGTCAAGGTGGCGTTGGATTTCGTGTACATGGTTGGATAGGAGGGGAAGGATAGGATTGGAAGTATTTAATCGTAGTATGGTTCTCTGTAGATCACTAAGGGCCAACCGGTATTCCTGAATATCGACGACGTGAATTAGTTTGAACGTACCAGTTTCTATCTTTGCATTTTCCGTTTCTATTGCGATAAGTTGCGTATTCGTGTAGTCAAGCATCTTGACATCACAATCACAACTGATGGGTGAGACCCAGAATCTATAATAAGATTTAATTTCGAATTAAAGATTTATGGATGACTTTACCAGATTTACTTAAAATAGTTGTCGTTCTGTTTTCAGCTACAATTTCCTTCCTATAGCGACGGTTCAATTTCGATCCTACTCGTTTGTTTTGCCTAACGTACACAGTTTGTCCTGGAGAAAATTCTTTTGCTACCTGTCTTGATTTATTATGGTATTCGAGGTCATAAGCTTGTTTTTGTTCTAATTTTTTTATGTTTTCCTTCCTTGCTGTTTCCATTAGTTCGGGATCTGAAGCTACCCTTCGACCGAAAAACACTTCTATTGGTTTGTTTTTCGTTGTAGAGTGAATAGAACAATTGTATTCGTATACTGCCCTTTCCAGGAGCTCCGTGAAGGAACGGTGAGTACTTTCTGCTTTCAAGCATATCATTACTTCGATGAGAGTTGAATGAAAGCGCTCTACCTGACCATTAATAGAGCTACAGTATGGGGGTGTTATAAATACTTCGATTTTTAGTTCTTCCTCTAGCATGTATCCGATAGAGATTGAGTTGAAGGCTTTTTCGTTGTCTATTACTACTGTTTTGGGTATGCCGAAGGAAAAAAGTATTTCCCTCAAGGGTTGGCTCACGTCCTCAACGGCTTTGGATCTGAGGACCTTTGCTTGCGCATACTTAGAGAATTTATCAATAGATGTTAGAACGAGGTTATTTTCGGTGGAGAAAATATCGAGATGCACGATCTGGCCTGGATACTGAGGAATTGGTGTTGCCTGCAGTTCCGGTTTATCCGGGTGCCTATCGTATTTGTTTTCCCTACATACGGTGCATTTTTTTACAATTCTTTTTATTTTTGTCGTCATTGAGGGAAAATAAAATTCTTGTAGGATTTGCGATTTGTTTTCACGCTCATTCCTATGGGCCCTCTTGTGTGTTCTTATGATAATTTCCTCCTGTTCAGTTTCGTCTGTCACATCCTGAACCTGAGCTTGTGTAAAACGGATTTTGTAGCTATTAAAAGAAAAAAGAGATTGTATCATACCCATAATATACTCCTCGGTTTTGATACAATTTATAACGGAAGGATTAAGAATTCTTTTCAGGATATCTTTGAGGTTCTCTTGATTAAAAACTGGTTCTATACAGACATGTCTGTGGTAAGTCGGAAATATTATACGAAAAGTTTGGCTAGGAGTTTCTCCTGTTTGAAGAAAAATCTGGTTCTTGAATGCATTGATTGGAACTTCGACAGTTGGTATTAAATTATGTCCAGAGCTGTCGTCACTATGTTGGGTCGTAGAGACAGAGAGAGAATTAACATTGGGTGGATTTGAAACTCTAGATAAGGCATCCGCAACAACGTTAGTCCGCCCTGGTTTATAAGCTATTTCGTGGTTGTACTCTTCTAAAATAGCTTTCCACCTTTTTAATTTGCTGTTGCTATTCCTGTTGCTCAGTGCGAAAGTTAGTGGTTGATGGTCAGTGAAAATTCTGACTTTGGCATGACCATATAGATAATTTCTTAGTGCACCTAAAGCCCACACAATAGCTAATAATTCCTTCTCATTAGCTGCGTAATTTTGTTCCGTTTTATTAAGCGTTCGGCTTATGGTCAATGGTCTTTTATCTTGCTCCAAGACAGCTCCAATGGCGACATTAGAAGCGTCAGTTGTAAGATCGAAAGGTTTCTTATAGTCGGGGTAAGCTAAAATTACATCTTTTGAAATTAGTGAATTTTTCAACTTATTGAAAGAGTCCAGAGCTTCTTGATTAAGTTTTATAGGGGTTTTGGCTGATTGGTTTTTGGACACACGTCCTCCGTCCCCACTTAAGAGGGTTGTTAAGGGTTTCGCAAGTTGCGCATACCCTTTAACAAACCGACGGTAGTATCCCGATAGTCCAAGGAAAGATCTAAGTTCCTTTAAATTTCTCGGGATAGGGAAATCGAGGATGGCCTTTACTTTGTCCATATTTGTTTTGATTCCTTCAGACGAAATAAGAAACCCGAGGAATTCAACTTGCGATTTGAAGAATTTACACTTGTCCAACTGCACTTTCATGTTGGCTCTACTGAGTGTACTAAAGATTTGCTCGATGTGTTTGACGTGTTGGTCTTCGTCTTCACTAAAGATGATTATATCATCTATGTACACATAACAGGATTTTCCTATGTACTCCCGAAGAATGTCATCGAGAGTTCGTTGGAAAATCGAGGGAGCATTTTTTAGGCCGAATGGAAGCCTTGTAAACTCATATTTGCCGTTATTAATTGAGAAAGCTGTCTTCTCTATATCAGATTCCTTGAGAGGAATTTGATGGAAGCCGCTTTTCAAATCAAGTACAGTGAATAGTTTGTTTCTTCCCAATTGCGCGGTTACCTCATTTATGTCGGGTATGGGATACCTATCGGCTATCGTGATGGTATTTAATTTACGATAGTCGATGACCATGCGATATTGTTTAGCACCACTGGAGTCTGGTTTTTTTGGCACTATCCAGACTGGTGAGTTATACGGCGATCGCGAAGGTCTTATGATTCCGTCGTCAAGAAGCTGTTTAACCTGTCTTTCGACTTCAGATTTTAGGGACATGGGGAACGGGTAGTAGCGAGTATAGACGGGATCTTCCGTTGAAGTTCTTATCTCAGCTACGACTGCCGTAGTAAAGGTTAACTTCTCCTCTGGTTCAGAAAATAGATTTGGATGTTTACTTACGACTGAGTGAAGAAGATGTTTTTGACTATTATTAAAGCCCTCGACATTTACCGATATAGAATTAACGGATTGAGAATGTAACTGTTTAATTTTGATGTTAACTTTATTTAAAATGGTCATAAAACTACCTTTAGCGTGAATAACGGCATCTAGTGACTTGAGGCTATCATTTCCCAGAATACCGTGAAATGCTTTAAGAGTAGGTAAAATGAAAAATTTTATGTTAATATTATTTAATCCAAATAGGTTTAGGTAGGTATGATTGCTGATTTTTATCTCGCCGGCTATAGATTTAGCATAAAATGTATTTTCATTGGGGATGGATTTATTTACTAAGTCTGCTTTTATATAATTCTTGCTGGAGCCAGTGTCGATTAGGAATTTTAATATTTCTCCAGTCCTCGTCTTACATTCGAAATAAGGTAAGGAGGACTGATTTAATCTAAAAAATGGATGTCGCTGTACTCGACCGAATTCTCGGGGTACTCGGTTAAATTATTTTCGACGGGATCTTCATTTTGCCCAAGATTGACGCTTTGCGCGAATTCTTCGCACATTTGAGCATAAGTGTCCTCATCGGGTTGGGAGTTTTCATTTAAATGAGGATTCGGGTTTTCACATGATTCGACACTATTGTCTATGTGAAAGTTATGTTGATTCTGTCTTGAGGACATTGCAGTTTGCTGGGGTAATGGCTTTGGTGTTGGTTGCCCTGTACCAAAGTGTGTTTGATAATTTTGACGGTTGATTCCCCTAAACTGATTACTGCGCCCTTGCGTAAGGGGCTCGGTTTTTATGGGAAATCTGTTACCGAAAGGTCTGGGGGTCTGAAATTGAGGTTGGCGAAAGTTTTGGTTTTGATTTTGTGGATAGGGATTACTGTAGGACTGATTACCAAATACAGGAGCTTGTCTTATCATAGGATTATAGGTAGGAAAGTTAGGGTATGTGGGTTGATTCATATTCTGGTGCCGACTATGGATCATGTAGGAATTTCTTGGTGGTAATGCGCTTTGGGAGAACGAGTTTCCCGGACGCGAAAGTTGATGGGCATGATTCCTCACGAATCCCCCTTGATTGGACTGAATGAAATGGGACTTGAAATGCTGGTTTTCGTATTTAAGGCAGAGATGAAGCGCCTGAGGTAAGTCCGTGGGTTCTTTCATACCCAGAAGATCGGACAAAGTACCTTTTAGACCTCTAATAAAGGTCTCGAGAGCTTTATCTCTGTATGTTTTAGTCAAAAGTCGCATTGATTCCGAACTTATTTCCATACAAGACACCTTGTTTATTATCAACGTCAATTGGGAATTCACCGCTTGATAAAATTGTTGCACACTTTGATTTCCTTGAACCAAACTCGCCATTTGATACTCAAGCGTAGTAATATCACGCTTATCGGCGTAGTGCAAGGTTAGGCAGTGTGAGATGCTCTCCCAGTTTAAGGGAGTATTGTAGGCTTCTAAAGCCGCATCTGCCTGGCCAACAATTTTATTACGGATCACATTAATGATTCCGTAATATTTGGGAGTTCCTATAAGGTGTTCGTAGATCTTTAATACACGGTCTACACTTTTCTTCCAGGAGGAAAACTCGCTGGCTTCCCCTGAGAAATTGTGCAGACATCTTATGACGTCTGGAATTTTTTCCAATCCATCTAGATCGTGTTGATATTGGGGATAAATGATTTGGTCCATACCGGAAAACCGCTGCGCGTTCGGGTTTAGAACACTCTCGATTATTTTTTTGCCCTGTTTTTCTAATACGCGATTTACGATAGAAGACACCAGAGTGTCTAGTTCGGGTGTTGACCTAATTTCTTGAACTCCGTCATTGTGAGACGTGCTCGAGTGGAAGGAGTTGTTTGGATCTTGAGGTGGAATAAGAATATTGGGTAAAGGATTTCGATTCATTGGCCTTAATATCATATTATCAGGTGGGCCGTGGGCCTGAGTTTGGTCTTGAGGCTGCCCTTGACCCTGACCATGAACTTGATCTGGATTTGCGGGGCCACCTGCCATATCTAAACCTGCACCTGATCTTGTGTTAACCATATCGTCCATATTATTGTTCAAAAATAAACACAGGAAAATTGCGTTTCAGAAGCTAGATATAAATTATTTTCTTTGGTCACTCTTCAATTTATTTAATTTTAATATTTTATATATTTTGTCTTTTCCTTATATTCTATGTTTCACTTTTACAATTCTCAAATATTTTTTCGTTTTTCTTTAAATTTTGCACTTAGCAATGTATTCTCAAATATTTTTTAATGGATTTTATATTTATTTCCTAAATTTATGTCTTCACTGTGTCTTTATATCAACAATTTCTTCTTTTTCTTAACTTATTGTTATTTAGTTCATTTGCAAATTTATATAAGTAACAAATCTCCTTAACTAACTTACATTAATAAAATTAACTGTAGACTCTCCATTGGGTCGTGCGGCTAGCTTTAATCTGCTTCCGTTTCGTCTCTTACAGACTCGTTCTTTTGCACTTGTTGTAAGGCTACTTCGGGGCCCTTTAGACTTTTAGTCTATTTCACCACTACAATGTTTTTTTCTTTTTATTTTTTTGACCGCGGGGGTTTTATTAAAACGCACTTTTTTTCGCGACGTCAGTCCCCTTTAGGGATTTTATTAAAACGTTTTCGCTGCACACGGGAGTTACGCGACTGTACTTCGAACGTCAGTCCCACTTCGGGATTTTATTAAAACGTTTTCAAGAACGCGTACTTTTCAACCGTACTCCTATTATGCGTCAGTCCCCGCGGTCCCTGCTCGGGCGCCAATTAATACTGCTTAAGTATTTAGTTTTAAAAAAAAATATTTTTAGGAGGTTTTAGGTTTCGACCTCTTTATTTCGCTTCCAACTTAAGACTCCTTTACAATCATATCTTAAATCTAAACGTAACCTATCCTCAGTGCATCCGTCGCTGCTGTCGTCGGGATTTCCCACAGGTGGTGTTGTTTTTCATTCTTCGGACGTGCTGGAATGCAGGCATCTGCTCGTTGTTTGTTTACTCCAGACGTGGCGTCAGCAAAAAAGTGTGGGAACGATTTGGTGCAATGATCATAAATCATCCACCAAGATGAACAACTAATTCGGTGTTAACTTATACGAGTGACATGAGGGCAATTATTTTAGAACAAAGATCATAATACAGTCAATATTATATTGAAATATGAACACTTACAACCTCTTCTTAAATTATTTATGCGTTGAGAAATGTATCCCTGCAATAAAAGAGCACAAAAGGCGATTCCTTACTTCCATTTCCCCGATCTCAATGATCTTAAAATGTGTCTGTTTTCATTTATGCCTTTTAATCGCGTTTGTTTATTTTGGAAATTTTGCAGGCGGTGCAATCATTTTGCAAATTTACCCAAAAACAAAACGAAAAAACAAATCCTTTCATCGTGTCCTTCACAATGACGCCCATCAGACGCCACATCGAAACGTAGTCCCATATTTCATTTTGCATTTGACGTGCCTTCATCTCCCCTGAAAACGTGTCACAAATAGTTTTCTTGCTGTCGACCAAACGACATGACAGTGTGGCACATCGGCTGTCATAAATTCAGGGTGTTTGCTTCGTCGAAAACAAAATGTCATTCATTTTGCATGGAAAAGTCACAAGCACAACCCACTCTCGACTGCGCCATATAACACCTTTCAATCACACGAAAACGCCTGAAGGCACAATCAAACCGCATGAAACAGAGGGAAACTAAAAAGCACAACACTCCGGTATACGAGTACTGTACCGTCCTGCGGGTCTAAACTAAACAATGAACAGACGACGAATACGAACAATGGCAGAACATAACATTGCATTGCCTGGTGACGCGCCCCGTCGGTCGGACTAGACACCCCTTTATTCACATGCCTATGGCACACAAGCACAAGTTGTCAATTTCGTGTGAATCTCATCCATCAAAGAGGTGTCAATAGAAAAGATAGAGTATACGCTTTAGGGTTGGTGGAGAGGCGGGTATAACACCTGACGTATTTGTTGTGTAATTGCATGAGCCCAAACGCAGCTCGTTAAGCCTTTTGCATTTTGAACACCGCCGAAGTGTATCCCCTAGAATAGTGCAAATAGATTAAAGTTGGTGCCGACTATGGATGTACAACCTACGGGTGCAGCATGCAAACTTATTTAACTTTAATCGCAAAATTCAACATGGCAAAGCAATCAATCAACTGATTTTCATTTTCTCGCCTTTAAGGCGGTTCATTTATAGAATTGAATGGAAAGCTTACATTAAGACGGAGTATACCTCAGTTTACCGCGTTGTCCGCATAGCTCAGACTTGAAGACTCTTTAAAGTGGTACGTTTATGTGCATCCGCGATGCATCTCTTGGTCGCTGTGACTGGAACATTCTGTTTTCTAATCCAAACGGAATGCGGTTAATGTGGTTCGTCAACTGTCAAGTTATTGTTATACAAAATTGCCACAATTCGTTTTTATTTTTGGGATTTGAGGTTTCAATAACATCTTTAACTTATTTCAAAAGATTCTCTATTGGATTTAAGGTCCGGCGACTGAGCAGCATTCCCATTATTAGTGATCCTTTCTTTGGTTGTCTTGGCAGTGTGCTTCGGGTCGTTATCTTGTTGGAACGTCCACACCAATTGCATATTATCCTCGGCACATGACAACATTATACGTAAACTTCTTTGGTCATACTCCCTTCTAAAAGATATATAGGACCAACACCATACTAAAGATACCGATGTTTGACGGTTTTTTTTATGTACCTTGGATTGAATGGATTGAACAAATAAAATTTGCGCTCATCACTCCAAAGGTTGTCTCGCCACTTTTTTATACCCTGATCGCCGGACCACATTTTATGCTCAGAAGCGAACATCATTCTAGGCTTAATATTTTTCTTGCTAAGCGTTGGAACTTTCATGGGTGACGGAAGGTTGCATTCCACAAGTCTTCTTCTGATCGTTCTTACGCTGATGTTGAGCTTAGTGGCTTTCAAAATCTTACTGGAAGAGATGAAAGGGTATATTTTTGTGTATATAGTTTTATGTGTTAATAATTTAACAATAAAACACTTCTTTTCTCTTTTTTTTAAGTTAGTTTATTTTCCTTTTCAGTTATTCTTATTAATTAACACTTATTTTTAAATTGCTCACAAGCTATTAATTATGAACCTGCGGGTTTGACGGACGACCAAAAACAGGCTGCACTCAATTCTCCAGCTTCGTCTTTTAGGAAGACGAAGTTGGAGTTTTGGCAAAAAAAAAAAGGCGGGAAGCTTACGCACTTGTTTTCTACCGGAAAAAACAAGTGTTAAGCGAAACTAGACCGGAAAAAACAATCTGAGCGAAAATACGTATTGCGCTCAGTTAAATGTTCAATAAACAAAATATTGGTTATGAGCTAGGGCTTGTACTGAGCATTATGTAACAATATATATATATGTTGTGGTACCTCTTTTAAAAAAGGTAACGAAAAAGATAGAAATAACTAAAGACCAATCTCATTACTACCCTCAATATCAAAGGTCTTTGAAAAAATCATTAAAACTAGAATTTTGCCTTTTCTTATTTTTTTTGTTTTTTATCAAGGCTGAAGATGCTCTTTTGGACTTTTGTTCCTTTAAACATATTCCTTTGATATGGTAAATCACAGTTTTCTTTTAAAAAAGATTTACAATATTGGTTTCCAGGTTGTATGCACAGCTTGAAGTTTGAATCTTTTTGAAGTCAAAAAGTTAAAGCGACCTTAAGCGACTAAAAATATATTAATGTAGGTGTACCTCAAGGATCAGTGCTATGACCCATTCTCTTCTTAATTGTTTGAGCTGCCATTTGTCGGGAATGTTAATGGGTTTGCTGATGATCTTGCAATTGGATATGATTCAGTCAATCCATTAAATTAAGTTGCTGACATCAAGTTTAATGTCCATTTATTAAGGTCGTGGTTCGCTGGGCACAAACTTCTTGTTAGCAATAAAACTAAATCAATGTTTTTTATTTTGACGCAAAAGAATTGAAAGATTTTGAGTTAATGTATCAGGTTTAATCCTTTTAACAACAATTGCTAAGGACTATGTTCTCAGTCTCTATTAAACTCTTTTCTGCATGTGTAGAGAACGCATTGAAGTTGTAAGTCATTTTAAGTATTAAGGTGCTACTATAGACCAACACTTTAAATGGACTGTACACTTTTGGAATTTAAAAAAGAAGTTCGATGCCTCTTCAATTTTCTTCTTATATGGTACCTACCTAATTAAAAACTGTTTACTTCGGGATATTTCATTCGAGACTAGAATATGGTATTTGCTGTTAAGGGGGTATCTATCTCAATAAATCACAACCACTGATTGTCCTTCAGAAATGCGCTTTAAGAAAAAATTGCAATTCTATTCAATTATCCATGGAACTATTTCGAAAAACAAAAATTTTGCCAGTACGACACTTATACTATTACAAAGTTTTAAAAGTATTTTTATTACGGGGGGGGCTATATGCAAAGCCCTATTGTCGGCTCTTTTATCTAAAGGAACAATTCTCGCACTGTGCTAACTTAACCGTTTCATATCTAGCAAGCTGTTTAACAAACTTCGTATATCGTGGATTCTCCATTTTAACATATATGAAATTGAAATTGAATTGAAATAATGATTTTTTTCACTGTCTTCTTTCTTCTTTTTGGGTTTTTCCTGTTTTATTTTCGTTTCTTCGTTTCAACTCCCTTCCGTGTGAGGAGCCCGAAATGAGACGGAAGATTTTGATATCGACCTTTTACTTTTCACCTAATTCGATTTTTTTGGACATTAGCTATGACATATTAACTTTGAAAGTTTGGAAGATTTAGCTTAAATACCCCGCTGCCAGTTTTATGCCTTCACAGCAGCGCCATCTACACACAATCTACACAAACCGCTATTTTTGAAAACACAAATAAGGAACTAAGCCGACACAACAACCACTACAACAACGCCACCGATTTAGTCAGACTACTATCGCTGGTCGACCAATCCAGTGATTAACTTGATCCCAATGGCAAATGTTGACTGGACCAGATTACTAGACCACTACTCCAGGAATCGAACCTGGAGCCATTGAAAGGCAGGCGCCTTTCCAACCTCACCACCCAGCTGTTAATGAATTTTTGAAAATGAGAATAATAAGTAAAAAAAAGCGAACGTAGAAAAGCCTAAAATGACCTGTCCAATCATCCGACGTCGTACTAATAGAGCTGTTTTGGTTTAAACTTGATAAAGGTTCGACGGCAATGTTAAATTTCGAAAGGCAAATTTTTGGAGATCCTTCAAATAGATCGATGGTTTGCACAAATTGCGACGATGTGAATTTTTCGACGAAAAAGGAGTCTCAACTCAACTTTGTATTTATTTTATTAATTAAGATAAACAATAAATGAAAAATTATAAATTTTAATTATTGAAATGAAAAAAACAAAAACAGTTTTATCCCTAACCTTATGGATGGCAGTGTATCCGCTTTTACATTTTATTATCTACAATAATTTTAATTGCACTGAATCACAAGACGTAAACGTTTTGAAGGGTCTCAGCATTCGTCCGATAATGAACGTCTTCCATGCATCTCAATCTAAATGAAGGCTCGTAAGTGAGCATTCACTCAGTGCCATCTGTCGGACAAATTTCACATATAATTATCTTGTTCAAAAGTCCAAGCACAGCCTACTGTCGGTCGGTAGCCAAATGATGAATGTAAAACAGGTCCCAAGGTTGAACCCTTAGTGTCGACAGCATGCAATGCCCAAGTAAACAAAGACCTCTTTGCAGTACATGATCCTTTTAGACTGTCACAAACATTTTACCCCGTCGTCACGAAATCTTCTCCCGATCGCGCTCTGCATGTCTGCCACTGGGTGCATGCTTGCACTCTGTCCAGTCCGCCATCCGCATCGTCATGCATCCCAAGATCTGGCGCTCTGACTAAATCGTTGGAGCTGCTGTTGTCGGCCTCTTCACCAAGCCAGTCACCAAACTCTGACTACTTTCTTAAGTCGAACATTTTTATCTTTCGCCGGACAGGAGATGCGGACGTGGGCATGGCAGCCGATTGCCTGGCCAAGCTCCAGCGCCAATGCACAACACAACAAACACAGACCCGCAAGAGCTGGAGGAATCGACCCAAAGGCACTGCACATTATTCATTTGCATTCTTGAGGACTTTTATCTCATTGATTGCGTTTTAAATGCAATCATAAATCAAATTGAATTTATGTCAACATTTTATGGTTGTTTGTCCGAAGGCGCTATTTCGTGTAGCTCCGCAGATAAATGATGGCGACCGAGCGCGCAGAGTGCACGATGACCGCGTGGGGCCAGCGGAGGAGCTCCGCAACTCCTGCGGCTCGTCGCAAGGGTGGAGGCGCACGATTGTTTATGGTAATAAACACGATAGACTCCATTAATTCGTTGGCAAAGCTTGCAGCGAGACTTAGCCACGATGGGACGCCGAACAAATGTATTTCCGAGAGTAATCGAAATGTCATTGATTTCAAATTGAAAATAGCGAATGAGCTAATCAAAATAGCTTTCGGCTTTCAACTTTTGGCACGGATGACAGCCGTTTGTATGGGAGACAGAAACAGGATGGCTTTTTAGGAGTTGTGTGTCAAACCGAACCGAGTCGGGGCATGGCACATTAATTTGACATACTTTTCTTGAGCGTGTGTGAATTGCGTGTTTGGTAGTTTTGGCGCGAAAAGACTCTTGTTGACAGGTGACAGTTTTGTATACGGTAAGTCAAACAGTTGTGGAATTGAAAATAGCACACCATTTATAATGGGACACTATAAATGACGCCTTAACGAATAAGTTTTGTGATTTTGTATGGATGAAGAGTTTAGATTGGTGATTAGTTTGCTAAGCTAATGGTCTGTGTCCTCTTTTGAGGTTACGAGATTTCAGTATCTGGAATGTGTTTAATGTCAAGTAAGTTCATTAACGCAAAAAATGGATTACATCTACTTGTGCTGAGCATGAAGTGCAAATCACAATGTGGCGCTCGGGCGGTCGCGCTTTCTCCCAAATTACGATAAACTCTGTCTGGTTGCGCATTGAGAGGTAAGGAATATTTCCGAACAATATTCTGTTCGCAGGGTACGATTTCACAACAATAATAAGAGTAGAAACGTACTCGTTTAAGTTGATTGGTAAGATAAGGAAACACAAATATGATGCGGATTCTTATTCTGATTTTTGAAAACAATACGAGATTTAGAACCTTTTTAAAATTAATTTTAAGTATAAAAACATTTTTCTGCAGCCATGCCAAAATAAATGGACCAACACAGTGGCTGACCCTTTTGTTGAAAGCGGACAAGCCCAAGAAAAATTGCAATCAAAAAAATTATCAGCTGGTAGTGAGCTGTCAAACGCGCCAACAAAGTAGAGAGTTGCTCTATTTCGACGTTGAGGTCGGGCTTATGATATTTACGATCAAACGCCAACCAAACGCGCGAGTTCACATTAAGTTTAACCACATAAGACCTCTTTGTATCTTTTCAATCTGTCAAAGTGCGAGAGTGCGAGCTCCGCATTGCGTTTCTACTTTAATGCGTCTCAGAGAAGTTAAGGTTCAATATAAATCATATCAATGGAAGAGATCAACAGAACTGAAGTGGATTGGGTCGTTGATATCATTACCTTAAATCCGAGAAATACTGTTGTGTTTAAAATGAAGTGCGGCGGTTGCAGACGAGTTTATACTCAACCCCCTCTAAGGTGCGACAAGAAGGAATATGGTGGCTTAGGACCACTGTGAAACTCAATCAATTTAATTTTTTTTTAATTTTTTAAAAACTTTTAAGGGTCCTGTGCACACAGGGCGCCAACAGATCCCTATTACCTAACATACAAAGGATTGTATCTTCTGAACCTTTTTTTTTGTATCTAACCCTGCTTAAGTGGTGGATACTGTGGTTTGCAAAAATATACCCATTGTATCATGTATCATATCTCACGTGTGTGTAAAGGTAGTTCTATGTCTATGTTGTTACTAATAATATAGTCGCCTTCGCCTCAGCGAAGTTTAGCAAAGGATGGTTGGAGCATTTTACGGTGATCTTGATGTGGAACCCTTCGTGTTCGTGCCCGACTCACGCTAATCCTTTCTGAGAACTTGAGGTAATGTCACCCAGCATAGAAGATTAAAAAATGAAAGAAGGGGAGACCGCCAACTTTTTATCAGAGACGACACTTCTTTCAACCAAAGACCCTTCTAAAACAGTTGATTGTCAACTTAAATACAAAGAGTGCGAAAACATATTGTTAGTGACACTCTTTCCTGAGGCTTCCAAAGATTGGTATCTTTGCCTTGTATTGTCTTCTATCGTACGACAATAAGAACAATCCCTTGCAAGTCGAACCTTGGGGTCGGGCTAAATCAGTATATATTTTAAGAAACCTATAAGTAGATGACAAAGATACTGTTCAAAGGCAACTTGATGATAAGGGAAATGTGATCTACCTGCTATACAGCTCTCATTTGATTCAACGTGTGAGGAAGCAAAAGGGAAAAGGTTCAACTTTTGGAGGGACGATGGCTTAGTAATGGGGTCATCTTTAAGGGGGAAACGTTATCAAAGTGAAAAACTTTCTGATAGAGATAAGTGGGAGGCAACGGAAGAACAATTGGTTCGAACAATACCCTTATTTTACATACCATGAGGCGTTTAGCTTTACTCTATTCGCAGCGTAGAGGAGTGCTTCAGAATATATAAGTGGTGCAGATGTATCAGCAATATCAGTGAGAATATTGTTTACCTATGTACCATAAGGGAAGGATTAATAAGCATGTCTTTTAGCTTAGGCTAGAGCGAGTAGGTTAGGTCAAGAAAAAATTTATGTTAGTGCGAGTAACCCTACTCATACCATGAACTTCACATCTCAAGATACAGAAAAATGTAGGAATATATATAATTTTTTTTAATCTTTCAATAAAAAGATTTGTTAATTTAACAATAAAAGATCACACTTTTCTCTCGAAACAACCAAAGGCGCCTTCTTCCGCTTTTGAAAGTATCCATGCTTCTGCACCATGTAGCAGAATGGGGATGGTGAGAGTCTTACAGAGCGACACTTGAGTTCTTCGAGAGAGGACTCTAGGACTCGAGAGAGGACTCTGGTCGCCCAAAGAAACAGCGATAAGCACGAGGTATTCCTCGTTGGATCTCGGCGCTGGTATTACAATCTATGTTTGCAGAGGAGCCTATGTAACCAAAGTCCCTAACTACCTTAAAGTTAAAGCTATCTATCGTAACGTTCTGACTAAGACGTCGAATTTGGGTGTTATTTCTTGATGACAGCATATGCTTTGCTCGTATACCGCAAATCCTATTTTTGCCGTTTCTGCCTGAACACTCAAAAGCGCACTGTTAGCATCAAGCTGAGTTGGATGCTGTCAAAGACAACCTTGGAATTGATGAAAAGATGGTGGGTACCGATTTAAAAAGTCAAAAAGTTGTCATATTTCTCAAAAGTATGGCTTTTATTTTACGTAGCTTTAACAATTCTTTTATCGTGTTTCTGTGGCATACGGCAATGACACCAAGATTGCTGAAAATTTTAATAAATATTTTGTGACAAGCCTTAAAAAAGGTCAAGAGTATGTCTAAAATGTCGATTATATCACATCAAACCACCTTTAAATTTTGTAAAGTGACAAATACTGAACTATTCAACATATCCAGATCGTTTATAGAATATCACCTAAAATGATAATGGATAACTGGAACAAAATTGGAAGAACTATTGTAGATGTAGTGAATAGGTCGTTGGAATATGGAGTTTTACCGTATCCATGGAAAGAATCGTTGCTCACCCCAATAGAGAAGATCTAAAACACAATAAAATGTGAAGACCTATAAACACCTTTTCGACAATGGAAAAATTATTCAAACCAGTAGGGTGTTCCGCTGTAATCTTTGCTTTATGTTTTGCCATTTGAGCACGTCGAGCATATAAGTTATCGGTGTCATTCTGTTGCACTTTAGTAATATCCGCATTCCCTTATTTTGTAGTTTTTGAAGTCTACTTATATGTCCGTGGTTGCAGAAAAAATATAGTATAGAGTCACAGTATTCAAAGTGTGATTTTATTATAGTATTCTATGTAGTTACCGCAGTCATACAGACCATTTTGTTTCTTATTCTCTTGTAAAATCCTATTTTTGAACCTATTGTCTTGCAAATGCAGTCGAATTGTTTGTTGAAACGAAGTTCCTTATCAATGATAGCTCCACTTTAGCAATGATTTTTCCGTTTAATTGAAGGTTATTGTCTAAATTTCCGTTTATTTCCATCCACTCTTAAAACATGTTTTTATAAAAGTATCTAATACTAATAAATTAATTAAAAAAAAAATACTTGTATATTGTTCGGATCTTTTCTTAATGGAATATACCACCATTCAAAAATCCTCCACGAGAGTTCAGGATAATTATTTCCAATGAATTTTCTCAGAAATCGGACAGTAATTGATCATCACTTTAAGGCTCCACGATACAAAGAAACCTGCGATAAATCGCACGATAAGTATCACTTCACCAAATTCTTGAGTTAGTGTAAATGCAAAAGACGCCATAATGTGCTATAGAAATAGCCCCTATTGACGATTCGATTATCGATGGAATTTCAAAGGCAGCATGGGATGCGCCCACAACATTAAATATCCCTTAAGAGAAATTCCCAAAAGCAACCCAAAATCTCATCGTTGGAATCATCACCGCAAATAACATTATTTCTGGAAGAATTGTGTGGGCAAAGTGTGTGCAGAGTTTATCCATCGGGTGGAGGGATTCAAAAGAGAGTTGGACATAAGGCAAAAAACACCAAAGTGAGTACATATTTTCGTGTCTTACTAAGTGGAAGAGAAGGATGTGTCGAACTTCGCTAAGACAGGTCTAGCAATGCGAACATCAAATTATTTGAGGGGTAGACTTTCCACCCTGGCGAAGACAATGGAGATGGTGGAGGTTGATTATAAAGCACAGCTCTCGGAAGCCGCGGTAGATGATGTCTTTGACAAAATTCGTGAACAATACTTCGACTTTCGCAGCGATCTTCTCGATGCAATCGACAACGCAGAGGCTCTAAGGTCCCGTTAGATAACACATCTCAAGATACCACTTAAATTGCGCCAACCTCATCTAGGTCAACAGAGGTAAGGCTTCCAAAAATCACCTTCCCCGTTTTCTCGGGTGGCTATCACACTTGGCGTGCTTTGCGTGATCTCTTCGTATACCTTATACACCACAATGCCTCACTTTCAGAAACCCAAAAGATGCATTACCTAAGGTCAAGTGTATCTGGTGAAGCTGAAAAACTTTCGGCTCACCCAGGTTTAGAGATAGGAAACTATTCCAAAGCGTGGGATATCTTAAAAGATATCTGATCAATACACAGTTGAAGTGACTTTTTAATCCACCATCAAGAAACTACTCAATACATCCATCGAAGTAGTACATAGCTTGGCCAACTTGAAGGTTGCTGTTGAACATTGGGATATAGTTCTTGTGTTCGTGTTGCTGCAGAAACTTCCGCCAAAGATACAGCATCTATGGGAGAAAAAGTTTGGAGCCAAAGAAGGCAGCAAAGCATTGCCAACGCCCTCAGAGTTTTTGTCTTTCTTGGAAACTAGGTTTCGCACGTTGGAAGCCGTCAACCATCAGCAGATTCGAACCACCGTTTATCCTTTAAGGGGTATTTCACATCGAACTGCTCTGCATACGACCAACAGTAATACGAATTACTCTTGCCAAATTTGCGGCAAAGGACAGCATGCAATTCGTAAATGCTTTAGAAATGGGTATTGCTGAACGTTGCAGACAGGTCAGTAGATTAGGTATATGTAGAAATTACTAAGCATATAGCCAAACTAGTGTACATTGTACGAGCAGTCGGCGCTGCTATTATTGTCAAGAAGAACACCATTCACTTCTTCACTCTAACAACAACATTAATTCACTTTACGCTACGAACTCAGAGACTCAAGTGTAAGTTAAAGCTAACTCTATGGGTGGTAAAGCTTTTCCCTCACGAACGCTTTTAGATTCAGGTTCAGAAACCAGTTTTATTACCAAATCTGCTGTTCAGCTACTCGATCTTCCGTCAAGGTTTCTGGGCTGGGTTTGGTCAGCAGCGGCGTCTGCACGAATGCAGTAGATATCTCTTTTACTCCTTTCCATTCAACAACTAGAGTGTGCACTCAAGCACTTGCCCTCAAGTTGCTGTCTGGGCATCTCCCGACCCAAACCTTGACAACTACGGAAACATTTAATAGGCCTAACATTAGCAGACCCCGCTCTACTAAGGTCGATATTCTACTCGGCAGTGATATCTTGACTGATATTTTGTTACCGGAACTAGTGAAACCAAACGACATCAACTTACCCATAGCTCAGAAGACAAAATTAGGATGGATACTTTTCGGTAGAGCTCCCATACCTCCCACACGGACCTTGACAATGAAATCCATTGGTTCTGGGAATTAGAAGAGACAGATATTCAACAGTTCGAAAACCCACAAGATAGTGAATACGAACAACATTTTATTAAAACCATTCATAGCTAGGCCAGTCAAGGGAAGGCGCTCTCAATCATTTCAAGAGCCTGGAAAGAAGGCTAGCAAGAGATCCACATTTGAAACAACGCTTCTCGGACTGTATTGAGGAATACCTGAAATTTGGTCACATGGAGGAAGTGAAGGAATGGAGCATACCCGAATAGCATGACTATTTTATGCCGCATCACGCAGTTCTTAAGGAGGGGAGCTCGACTACGAAGCAACGTGTGGCATTTAATGCTTCCTTCAAAACAGCTGAAAGTATCTCCTTGAACGAGAAACTTATGGTAGGCCCTTCTCAGATGGAGATTCTATAGATACACTTTTACCAGTGATGTAGAAAAAATGTATCGTCAAATAATGGTGTCGGAATATATCGCCTCAAAACTGTGACCTCTGAAACAGAACCGGCCCCATTCTTACCAATTCGCACACTTCAGACATAAGCAGATGAATCCAAAGATCCCCTAGCTAGTAACAAATTTCGTTATGAGATATATGTAGACGATTTAATCTCGGGGGGAGAAACTACAAGAAGCGGAAGAACAAATTTTCAGGATCAATGCGATTCGAAAAGGAGCTGGTTTTCACCTTCGGAAATGGGCGGCCAATCACAGGGAGCTGCTAAGTAGTGTACCCGTCCATGATTATTGCCAAACAAT
Source organism: Orthonevra nobilis (assembly GCA_963555765.1). Lineage (NCBI taxonomy): Eukaryota > Metazoa > Arthropoda > Insecta > Diptera > Syrphidae > Orthonevra > Orthonevra nobilis. The sequence continues at coordinate 71,184,023 of OY743226.1, read as the reverse complement.
ACGATGTATGTATCAGAAGGAATCTCTATCGTACCTAGTACCGTAAATTGCGCAGATGTCAATCATTTTAATAATTATGAATTTAAAAAATGCAGAAAAAGCTGAAACAACAATTCTAATAAGGAAAATAATATTTCTACAAGAATCTTAAGCCTTAATGAAAAATGGCAGACTTTTATTATTTTATTATTCTAAGTAAATCAAAGTTAGAAAATAAAACAATAATAATAATTTTTCAAATTCGCTTAATAATGACTTTGGGTTGGGTTTGTTGAGTTATTCAATGTAAATCATGACGTCAGTTCTGTTTTAAGTCAAGTCCTCCAACAAAACTTTCTTGGTCATCTACCCGGTTGCAAAAGACTTGACATATTTATAAACCTTCAAACTTTAAAATTCAAAACGAGTTAAAATTTTCATAATGCCAGCGCTTCTGAATTTAAATCGCCGTCAAAACTAATCCGAATCCTAATTCGCCTAATGAAACGACATGCTCCAATAATTTATTGCGCAAAATCCTATTAAAAATCGTCGTCAGTATAATTAGCAACTTAAGAAGCGGGAACTAAAACAAGACGAGAATTATCTACCGCCTGTCACAGTTTCATAGTTAACAACGCCATAACTCATCTCGCCAAACCCTAAATTACCGCACACAAGCACACCGCAGTCACCATGCATTAGCATATAAATTAAGAAAACCACTTCTAATCTTAATATTTATTTCGTGGAAAAATACCAATTAAAAACCACATTCTAAGCCAAACAATAAATTACCATGCCCCAGCAGTCAACCATCTGAATAATGTAAACAATTAGCTGGCCTTTAGAGTTGCAATAAATCTTCGTGTGGACTAAATCGACAGCCATTTCTCTGACACCAACAGCGATACGGACACCGATCCAACCAATCGCGATTCAGATCGATGTAAACCTGGATCTGGATCTTCGCAGCGAAGTGGATTAAGAAAAAGCCAGACTGCGACATAATTAAGAATTAACATGACACCATGAATAAAGTAAATCTGACAGCTTAACCAATATTAATGAGCGACAACTGGCAATTTATGAATGAATTAACGTTGCCGTTTTGGCGCATCGAGCAAGCTGCTTGTCGGCAAATAACAGAGCGATTAAGCCATAATAAATCTATCTGCTGCCACTAAACACAGCAAAAATATCGACAAGCACGACCATGATAGATGCCACAATCAGCGACGACCCACCTCTTTGGTTAGGCTAAACTATCGAGTGCCTACTTTGGCTGTTAATCCAAGCGGCAAGTTATTACAAAACCTTGCCACATGTCTTAACTTTTCCGACGCGACGGCACTTGCGGAAAATTATTATAAATCACCTGTGAATGCGTGATTTGGAATTAGCTTGTTTTATGCGGCCCCCTTCCCGAGGCACATGTATTTTAATTCGATTTCTATTTTGTACCGTGCCATTCATCATTGGATCCATACCTGTCGTTGTGAAAACGGGGTTGTCCACGAGAGCCAGTCGGCAACAGCCTTCCGCGATGAATTCAACATTGGCTACCAGCCTACGCTGCAAACGTGGATCATTAATAATTATAAACATCGATGATAAATTATTTATAATTTTCCAGAAACAATATCTGAATGATGTTTCGCAGAGTTGTTGGGGTTTCAGCGAGGTCGGAGGAACTGGGCCAACACTCTAAAATAACTATCAGCACCGGGCACAGGTTAATAGTGATCGTGTTGCGTAAAACATTTAGGTTTTGTGCTCTGCGGGACTGGTACCAACATACAAAAAAAAATAGAAGTGACAACTAATTAAAAATCATGTTCTGTCAATAAATCAGTCAATGGACGTGTTTGGACGCAACGAATTCATCTGGTGCGTACTAAAATGCACTTAACGTGAGCTTGGAGTGGCACTCAGGCTTAAAAAACATCTACACTGTAAAAAAGTTCAGTGTTAAAGTCAAAAGCGTTCGAGTATTATCAGATTCTTGAATGCTAAAAGCTTTGTTTTTCGGATCGCAGCGACATCTGTATTTCTGTAACTTAACCTTAGCGGGGAACTTTGTACTTTGAGCTGTTTGTTTGAACGGTATTTATTGCTTTGGTTCTCGTGCAGTGAAAGTTTTGGTCTAGGGTCGACATATGTCGCGTCATATTTTTCACACAACTGCTTTAATGCCGACTTTAAATGGCTACAAAAGCTTTCCAAACGTGGGGCCATGAGAACTTGCAAAATGTTAATTCCTAAATTGGAACCCTCAACCTCATTTTTTTAGGATATTGATACTCTTATAATGCGTGTAGCACAGTCGAGCGGAAAAATTAGGAGGAGAATGAAAGAAAAAAAAAGTTTGGAAGATTTAGGTTAACAACCCGCTATAAGTGTTTTGCCTTCACAGCGGAGCCATCTACACACAATCTACACAAACAATTATTTTGAAAACACGAATTAGGAATAAAGCCGATACAACAACCACTACAACAACGCCAACGATTAGTCAGACTACTATCGCTGGTCGACCAATCCAGTGATAGTGCCATTAATTTAATCCCAATGGCAAATGGTGACTGGACCAGATTCGAAAAACTAGACCACTACTCTTGGAATCGAACCTGGGACCTATCAATTAAATCAATTGAAAGGCAGGCTGCCAACTTCGCCAACCAGGCCCACATAGTCAGATAGCCCTTCATCGAGACGATGGTTGAGGTCACTGAAAGTTAGGCCCTCCTCTATGGAACCAAAAATTGCCGATTATTTCCACCACTATTATTTTCATTGACCCTTGTAAAGGTCCATTCATCTGCGCTGTAGATCACGACCGCCTTGATAAGCGCCTTGTGTGCTGTAAGATTGGTCTTTTTTATAAGTTGATGTATAAAATATCCCACAACCTACCTTCACTTTCTTAAAAACCTATCAGACGTGTTCAGTGGGGATGCTTAAGCTTAAACTGCTTGTCTGTGTAAATGCTGCTTCACGCGGCGTTGAGTGGAGAGTATCATTTTGGGACCCTCGTGTTTCTGCAAGGTTTTTCGTAGTGTGAAGATCGAATCAGACGGGCTATTCAGGTGATTGGCAAGGCAAAAGATGCGACGTTATGAAGACCTGCCCCTCATAAGTGAGGCACAATCAACAGTCTCCTTTCATACGAATCGTGCCAACGATGCCATGTTTTCATTTAATAGGTAAGGTGTCATCCAGCCGGAGAGAGATCAATAGAAATATGATTAAACAAAAATCAGAGCGACAATTATGATTATTCGGCCCAAAATTTTGAGGCCACCTTTAGTGCAAAACAAAAAATAATATGGTAAATTTAAATAACGCTCTCAATGGAGGGGTTATGATTTACCCTACAATGCAATATGCACAAAACAAGCTGAAGAAAAGAAGAGGAATTAAAAGAATGTGTGGTGGTTTGAAACTCTGTTTTTTTTTGGCTTCGATGACAAATTTTATATCTACTTGTTCGCTCTGACTCAAAAGTCGCAGTTCGTCATTAGTCGATATATATGGTTTTCCAAATAGGGACTTGACAACTTAGAATTAAATTTGTGAACGCACCCTTTCACTAATGGTTGAACTGTGATTGTCAATTTATTCAAGAAGCTCAACATTTTTATCATGGTAAAGTACACGAACGAGCAATGCCTGCAAGATATAAAAAATTTCTACCGAAGTCCGGAGTCAGTGACCGAAACTTAATGAGCTTTAACTCCAATTTTCGGCCGTAATTCTCGTCCTAGTAAATAGGCAATCACACGTTAAGTACAAAAATGTTAGTCTAAATATTCGTTGTGTGATGTTGCCGTGTTAGTGAGACAACGGAGTGGTCGAGGAGTCTACTTCCACGGTGTTCTCAAGAATTGGTCATCGCTCTGACCGCATTATGGTGTAGTTTTCGTAAGGATCTTCGTTTACACCCATACAAGATCAAGCTGACTCAAGAATTGAAGTGTCGATGGAGCATTTGAAGCGACGTACGTTCTCCGATTGGGCTCTTGAGAAGATGCGGCAAGATTATGAATTTCATGATGAAGCTAATTTTTGTCGCAATGGGTTCGTCAAATGAGCAAAATATGCGTCGGGTGAAAATCCACATTTTCTTTATGACTTCCACAATAAATTTCTGTTTGGTGCGGTTTGCATGCCGGCGGCGTTATTGGGCCATATTTTTTCGTCGACGATAACGATCGTCACGTTACTGTTATCGCACCATGATTACCGATTATTTTTGGCCCGAAAGATATGAAGTTGGACGAGATGTGGTTTCAACAGGATGGTGCCACAAGCCACACAGTACACCTTACAATCGATTTATTGAAGAGTAAGTTTGATGAGCGTGTTATCTCAAGAAATGGGCTAGTCGATTGGCCGCCTTTGGGCGTTTTATTAAAAAAAAAAAAAAAAGTTTTCAACTTCTCAAAACCCTATATTAGCAGGTACATTCTTTGAAAGACAGGCTCATAAACAAATAGCCCCTCAGGCAAGGAGAATATCGGCAGTTAGTTGAAATCAACAACAATGTGTAAAGATCATACCCATATCTTGAACTGTTAAAGGCGGACGATTTACAAAAAACAAACCGACCAAGTGCAAGTCGGACTCGCGCACCGAGGGTTCCCTACAAACCTATAGGTATCCAAGTAAAAGTTCACCCATCACGACAATCGAGTCATAGTTATGGTATTTTTAAAGGCAAAAGTTTCTTTATCGTTTCAGTTATCCTTAATTTTATATTAACACACATATCACATAACACATATCATTTATTTTATAATATAACTGAAATACTTTCACTAGCCTTGCAGCAGCCTTGCAAAATAAAATATTGTTTAAACAATACAGGCAAGCTGTCTGATAATTTTTTGACAATGTTATAATGTACCTTATATGACAAGCTGTTTGAAAAATGTTGTCCCCTCCCTATACATAACTACGGTAACCTCAATAATATTTATAATCACAGTTTAAATTTAGGTTTTGATTCCCTTGCGAGTGTCGAAAATTTGTGGAAATTTGCGGCAAAAACGGCTGAATCTTTCGATTCCGTTGGCTATGAACTCCAAGCGACAGTAAGCCTGAGTATTTAGTATAAATTACAGCATGATACCACCACTCGTTCCTGGGAAAAAGGGTTTTGACAGAAGGGGCGGACGGACAACAAAGTGATCCTATAAGGGTTCCGTTTTTCCTTTCGAGGCACGGAACCCTCAAAATGTGGATTCCAAGACAAGGCTAAAGTTACACTCGATTATCTGAATGCGCGGCTTATTAACTTGCGACAGAACTTTGAACATTGAAATCGCGTTTTCCAGAGAAAAGTAGTTTAAAAATTTCGGAACTTTCTTTCAAACGTTTTTATGAAATTTCTAAAGTTGAGTTGTGGGAAGGGGTTTCGATGGCTGTGCAAGAAATTTCAAATCTATAACAAGAACTAAGAAAATCAACCAGCGGATTCTTGTTATTTTGGTAGAACATCGAGCTTTATATAAAAAAGGATGTCTTTTAATAAATATACAGACAAGGTGTTCGATTGTTTTGCTCATAGCTCATGAAGAAGGTATGCAACACCTTCAAGATTTGTTCCGGGTGGGTTCCAATTTGTTTGCGGGATGTCATTATGGTAAAGTTCTAAGTAGGTTCTTAAGTGACAAGAGGGTACAATCACAATTTTCTGTAAGCCATTGTCAGAATTTCCGAAACATTTAAAGATTATCGCTCAAATCTTCTTGCAGAAGATTTTTCATTTTCGTGATTTTTATTTAGTTCCAACTTGAGGCTTCAATAACTTAATAGTTTGTGTGGAACGACAACGGAATCAATTGGGGAAAAGAATGTCAGAAAAATGCTAAATTATGTGGCATTTTATGAGCAACCCCGGCAATGAAACAGCGTTAAAAGTGCGTATCTTCGCAGCGCCACTACCACACCGAGTCTCTTTGGACATGTCGCTTAGGTTTTTGGCCAATTTGTTTAACACTTGATTAACACTGATCGGATTGATTGATTTTGTTTTATGAGTCCGGTTTTCCGGCTGTCTTTTAAGTCAAATGCATAGTCAAGTTGGCTGCTACAAAACAGTCTCCTTATCGTGACGAAAAATGCTTTAGTCCTGTCCAGAGTAACTTTAGAACTATTTTCCAATGTGAGAAAGATGAAAATATTTATAAAGCAGGAATCATCAACACGGTTCCGTATTCAAAGATCAGTACTAATTTTTAAGACAGACTCAGATATCATAACAACTTTACTTTTGACCATCATTGGAATGAATTTTGTGAAAGTTGAAGGATGTATAGAAAAAATATTAAACCGAATTGCCCTGCAAATGTTCTGCACAGGACATTACAAGACTGAGTATCCTTAGCCGTAAACACATTCTGATATGAGGCAGTTCATTTCTTAGAACTGTTCAGAGATTATAATATTCTTCTCCTCTACTTCGTTCACTGCCACTGTCCTTATAAATTAAAAATTATACAATCTACTCAAATTTCTTTCAGTGTAACCGCGCGTATTTGCGAAAATGAGGTGCACAAAACCGCTCTATAAATTACGCCAGTCTATTACGACTTGTCCGTTTGGCCATTGGCGCATTTAATTACGGTCGTTGAGAACATAAGGTGACACATGCTCGGTGGTTGTTGTCATTATTACTATTACCCATTTCGCTTGCCATTAGTTGCCTAAACGGGCTGCGCACTCGTTCGATGGTCATCGTTGTCGTCGTTCGTCTTTATTCGTTTGCGATCACAACGTGACGTTTCGCGTTCCGAACACCCCGACTGTGTGCAAAGTAACAACATCAACCAGCAGGCTAGAACTACATATCATGTTGATCGAACGAATGAATTAATCATTTGACGCTTTGCGATTGTGTAGCCGGTTATTGAGACGGACAGATACGAAACGGACACGAAGAATGATGTCCGAGCAGACCAATCTAACCGCTTGCGTTTGACTGATCCAGCAGAGAGCGGCGGGCAACAGAGTATGGGCAAGTGGGACACAGAAAACAAATCTGGAAAACATTTTCATACAAATGATTAACGACGGCTGATTTACTCTAGACGCGGCAACATTCCCTGTCAATTTAAAGTCATCAACAGCTCGGGAACAATGATCTATTACGACAGGCAGACAGGCTTCATTGCGACTTGTGGCTTGTGGTTAAGTTTAAGCGGTCGTCGTTTGTTTTTTGTCTTGTTGGATATGGAGAATTCGGACTTGGTTTGTTGTCTAACGCCTGAAGGTGAGAATAGTTAATTTTCCTTGTTGGTAGTTTCGGCACCTGGGTACGGATACATACACGGATTCTTATCCTGCGGCTAAAGCGAAATTGCTTGCGTAAGTGTGAAGTTGGTGTGCTGCCTGATAATTGGAATGGTGACTTGAATTACATGTTTTGTAAGGAAAACAACCGTGGGCTTCGGACAGTTGATTGAATTATTTTAAAGGAAGTTAAATGCAGAAATGAAATGGGCTTTCACCTCATGAGGGTTGATTTCGTTGACATTAAAAGTGATCAATGAAGGATTATGCCGCAGCAGTTAATTTTTTAATTAATGAACAAGAAGACCTTTAAAGGAATGCAAATTACCATAAGAAAAGAGAAGCAAAGAGGTCTATGTCCAAAACCCCTGAGCATGGAATGAACATCTGAGTTTTATCTGAAATTAACTAAACACTAGAACACTTTACTTTAATTCAATAGCACAAAAAATCGAAAACTCCTTAATAACCGGCAATATGGTTTTCGTAGCAACAGGTCCACAGGTGATTTGATGATATGTCTCCCCGAAAAGTGGAACCAATCTTTACATAATTTCGCCGAATCAAATATAGTTGCACTTGATATTTCAAAAGCATTCGACAGAGTTTGGCATCCAGCTCTTTTGTCGAAAATGGATAAGAAACTACCTTTTGAGTCGTACAATGCATATAATATAAATGCTGCTGTTCTCCAAAGCACAGTTTTGTCTCCGACTGTCTTTTTAATTTTCATTAAGGATTCTCTTGTCTTCGCAGGTGACAGTACCCTCAGTTTCACAAATGATAACGTATGTTTAACTCTTTAAATTCTAATATTGACAGCATAATTAAATAGGGACTAGCCAACAGCGTAGAATTTAATGCTTCCAAAACACAATTCTGTCTTATGTCATTAAAGCGAAACCCTATTACCCAACCATTGTTCATGAAAGGCACTTGCGCCGATGAAGCCGAAAACCTTTCAATGCAAGGTATGCGCGAATGCGGCGAAATGCTTAGGTTTTCTAAACCGGTGCAAGAAGTACATTACCCCTTCTTATTAAGCTGTAATTTATGAGGCTTTTATTCGGCTAAAAATTAAGTACAACATTCACATCTGGGCGGTTGCACCCAAGACCACCTTGCAACTCCTAGATAGAAATCAAAAGCGAGTGATAAAACTCATATACGATGACAACATATCGAAAGCAATTCACTCACTGGAACACCAACGAAATGTGTCTTGCTTGACTTTGTTTTATCACTATTTTTACCACCAATGCTCCGACGAAATAGCTAATTGCATTCCGCCCCTTCAGAAATTCATTCGCAACACCCGCACTTCACCGAATTCTCATCAGTTTACCCTTAAACCTACTTTTGGACGCACTGTGAAATTTATTAATTCCTTTATAGGCCGCACAATGTGGAATGTGTTTTATTTGCACTGCAACCAACAATAATTTAAGCCAATGTGCAGTGGTACCTCCTTTCTCTCCCTTCCACTTCTGATCGTGCTGTGTAAAAAAAAAACACTTTAAGGGTACCTCCAATCCCTTGAGCATTCAGAACGTCTAGATGGGACGTTTCAAGATGCGTACAAGGTGCTTATTTTCCGGTCATTGAAAGGTAAGAAATCTTGAGAAACCTCTACCTCTCTAGAAACGGTAGACATTCAGGATCAGGATCAGTACAAGGTCAGGATCAGTACAAACAATAATATAAGGCACTGACTCTAGCGAAGACAACTAATGAATGCCGCGAAAACAAAGAAGGCATATAGTAAAACCTACAACGACAGCAGAATTTGCGAATTTATTACCCACTGCCATGTGGCGGAAACGAATACAAATTCGTATTATGTCAAAAGTCAAAACAGCTGTAACGCATGAACGTTAATTCTGTAATGACTAATGAAAGTATTGTATTCCATGCCAATAACCTCACAGACGAATGAAAAAAGGTTCAAAGCATTTATGAGAAAATGTTATTGAACGCAGAAGATGGCAATATTGACAGCGTGATGAATACGATAGAAAACCTACGCGACCAGCTCTTCGGGAAATGAAGAGTAAAGACTCGAGTGTAGCAAACAAAAGTTTGACTACCGCGCCTTCAAATCCCAACCTTTAAAAGCAAGTATACGAGCCAGGCCTTTGAGGACATCTTCAGCCTGCTCATACATTGCAATAAAAAACTCTCAGTTATTGAAAACAGCAGGTCAGGGCCAAAAATCGAGGCCATTGTTAGTTTGGCACAGTACAAAATGTTCCCGTGCCAGTGAGACAAAGAAGTGCCCGTAGTGTCGAGAATATTGCTGCCGCTGTTGCAGAAAGCCCAAATGTGTCTCTCACACGTCGTTCTCAAGCGTTGGGCATCTCTGTGACGTCGTTGTAGCGAATTTTGCGAAAAGATCTTGGCCTACATCCTAACAAGATTAAATTGACGCAAAAACTGAAGCCGCTTGACCACTAAAGCGTCGTAAGTTAACAACTTGAAATTTTTGGCTGAATGGCTCCGTCAATAAACAAAATATGTGGTATTGGTCAGGCAGCAATCCACACGTACTCCATGAGTCATCATTGTATCTCGAAAAAAATTACGGTTTGGTGTGGTTTATGGGCCGGCGGCGTCATTGGGCCGTACTTCTTCCGTGATGATCAAGACCAGCACGTTGCTGTGATTGGGGATCGCTATCGTTCAATGATTAACGAATATTTTTGGCCCCAATTGGATGATATTCACTTGGAGGACATGTGGTTCCAACAGGACGGCGCCACAAGCCACACAGCGAATATCACAATCAATTTATTGAAAACCAAGTCTGGAGAACGTGTTATCTCACGAAATGGTCCAGTCGCTTGGCCGCCTCGGTCGTGCGATTTGACGCCCTTAGACTATTTCCTGTGGGGCTACGTCAAGTCTATGGTCTATGCCAACAAGCCAGCGACGATCGATGAACTTCGTACTTATATCGAACGTGAAATTGCAGCAGTATCGACCGATTTATGCTTGAAAACCGTCGAAAATTGGGTTCAGCGTCTGGACTTCTGCAAGCGTGCCCATGGTGGCGATGCAAAAGAAATCGAATTCCATGCATAATGGCATCGAACGTTCTTTCACAGCAATAAAGAATTTTATTGATATCCAAAGTCGTTTTTGTTTTGTTTAAAAAAAACTTTTATAGCGCTCTTATTGAAAAACCCTTTAGATGGAGCTTCCTGCAGAACAGAGCCTGCGACTAGATATGATGCGTATTCAGTTCTCGTCAAATATTAAAGTAGGAATAAAACGCGCAATAAATTACTCATCCGCCAGCCCTCACTTGCCAAAAAAAAAATATCAACTTAAAGAAAACAAATCTATTTCAATCTCAATCAAGCTTAGAAAAAATTCAAAACAAATTAATTTCAATCGTTAATCATAACATGTGTTTTGATTGACGTGTGTACACATTTTTCTAAAACGTAGGTCACGATTATTAAGAGTTTAAACGAACTTAAAAAACTTGTTTTCACTTCTCTGCTGAAGATTATATGAAATAATATAATGCTGTAAACTAAAACGGCTGTCTTCATTAGCACTTAATTGCGAAAGTGGGCAGCTCATTAAATCTCACGAGAAATCCCAAAACAATCATCTTCCATCCTAAACGACTTAATTCAGATACATTTCCGCTTCGTCAAACATTTTATCGTTTAAGCCAAAGTCGAAAGGTTTCCGCCATTCCATTAAACACATCTTTGAGTAGGTTTGCAATAACAGTCATTTAATAAACTACAAAAAAAAACAAAATCACCCGTCACCATCAGGCAGTCTTTAAACGAGAAACATAACCTTAATGAAAATCTCATGTTGTCGTGGCCGTCACACAACCACTCAACTCATTCAATCGCAATAATTTACGACCAATCACTGTTCACAAACAGTCAAAACTCATTAGTGGCAAATAATTTATGTTAATTGCGTGAAAAAGTGTCAGCGTCCCAGCAGCCGAACCGCCTCGCCGCCTCGTCAACCGAGCAACCCACCTGTCTGGGTCCTAATCCGATATTTTATTGCCCAGTCCGCCATTCGTTTCTACTGCTGCTGCATTCTGCTCTGGGCCGGAATGGTTTCGGAATGCCGTTCGAAAGCATAAAACAATTTATTGCTATTGTCTACTGCCACATGTTTCGGGGACATGAGTTTCCGTCTTATTTATCGCAGAAATTAAATTCAAAAAGAAATTAATTCCGTAACCCCGATAAGAATCAGCTAAAAAGCGATAAAACGATAAAACGAAACGAAAAGAAATTAACAATTCGCGGCGCAGTAAAATTAAAGCATTCCAATTTGTCACATTGTTAGTCGGACTTGTGTTTTATTTAAATTAATAAACCCGGCCCGGCCATGATACTGATCAGGAATGCGATCAAGAAATTACACTGCCCCAATCGGTCGTTTATAAATATTCATAAGCTTAATGATATTGTTCTTACTAAAAATGGAATTACACCGGGCTGTCACATAGTAGCGCTCTTGTTTACAATTATGTAAAAACTTTCGGCAAGTTTGTTAAGGTCTTTGTTTCATGGCTATCTTTTTCTTTCGCTGTATTGTTTATTCATAAAGCTACTTTTTTTTTAAACTAGCTAACAAGTTTACTGATCGGCGCTTAATGAACGCTTTTTTTTAATTATTTGCTCGCTCTTCAAGAGGATTTTGATACTCTTGCGTAAAGCATAGAGCGAGCGGAAGAATTAAGGGGAGAATGAAAGATTTTGTAGTGGTTTGAGAAACTCAGATGTATTTGGTTTCAACTCTCTTCCGTGAGTGGAGCCCGATACGGGACGAAGGATTTTGATATTGACCTACTTACTTTCACCTAATTCGCAGGATTTTTTTTGGACATTATTTTTGATTTCTGAACTTTGAAAGTTTGGAAAATTTAGGTAAAGAACCCGATGTCAGTCTTATGCCATCACAGCAGAGCCATCTAAACACAAACAACTATTTTGAAAGCACGAATTAGGTACTTAGCCGATACAACAACCACTACAACAAAGCCACCGATTTGTCAGACTACTATCGCTGGTCGACCAATCCAGTGATTGTGCCATTAACTTGATCCCAATGGCAAATCGTGACTGGACCAGATTCGAAAAACTAGACCACTCTAAGAATCGAACCTGGAACCTATCAACTGAATCAATTGAAAGGCAGGCGCTGTACCAACTTCGCCACCCAGCTGTTTTTGATCTTTTATCTAAGCCTGGTACTAATTCGACACAAAATATTTCGAAAAAGAAAACATTTGAGCGATCAACGTGGAAAACTTGTGGCTCTGTTTAACTATTTTGGGACTGCTTCAAGGTCTGCCACTGGTGGGACAAAGGAGCATCCTCTCGTGATATATGTCATTGGGAAGAAAGACCAGGAAATCGTGTTAGGTTATTGCCCTCGCAAAATGCCTTCGATAAAACTCTTTTAGTAAATCAAAACCCTGATTAAGTAAGGTCGATTGCAATGCACTTTTTTGGAACTCAGGATTTCTATGTAATCGAACACAAGCAATAAGCCATTGTTTTCAAAAAAGAATAACGATCATCTTGATCGATCCTGCTCATACATTGAGAAACTTTTGAGGATCACGTAAAGGATAACGTTTTCCCTGACATCGACTGACTTGGCAAAGTTCTGTACTTACTTCACGGGCTCCCGAGCCGTAAAGAGTCTCTGCCTGAGACACGGCAGCCTTCCACTCTCGTCGATTCCGAACAAGTTGCTTACAGTAATTTAGACCAAGCCCTCTGGCATTCACGTAGGTTCGGTTAAAACGGAGGTTCGGTCTTCTTTGTCTCGAACCTGCGGGCTATTAGATCCTTGGTCTCGACTCTTACGATATGTGAGGACAAGGATCGTGCCAGGTTTCCGCCTAATTGTACGATATCAGAACTTTACCATGTTTCAGCGCTGCCATGCCGTAGGAGGAGTTGAATCCTCCAACCCAGTGGAAGGCGTCCCAATACGTAATCACCCATCTTAAATTCATTATGCTTTAATCACATACTCGTTAAGTCGCCCTTTTTTTAATACCTTAGATGTGCCGGTACCACGCATTAACGCTTTGATAGATTTAGACATATTCCCAAGGCAAACGAAGGTAAAATCTTGCCGATCAAACTTTAAGTTGTTTTCTCCGAAATCGCTACCACCATCATCAAATCCGTGAGGTTCACAAAAGGAGACCGCCAATCAGAAACCAATTAAGAATATCTCATTTCATTAGGCTCTAGCACCATCATCTCATCACACAATTAGAAGAGACCACCATGGGAATGATGGGCTTTGTATACAAATGTATACCTACATAAATCCACAAAATAGTCGGCACTAATTCCGCATCCCAATTTCGCGCTTCATCGAATTTTGCTTTGCAGCCGTGCCCTTTGGAAGCATGAAATGCAGGTAAACAAAATAATCGGTACCTTGTCGAAAACGAGGATGATCGGCGATTAGAAGCATGAGTGAGTCCAAACTCTTGCCCGGTGGTAGGCTATTCAATGTACTTATTGCTATTCCCTCACACGCACCAGAGGCACAATCCCAATAAACAGATTATAAAGCGGTCGATGGCTGTCAGAGTTTTACAGCTTACACTCGAAATATTTTGCCGGCTGTCAAAATTTATTTGTTCAAAAAGGCTAATTTTTTTGTTTGCTTGTTTAGGTTTGTAGGTGAAGGGTGTTATTTTTATATCAGAATTTGAGCCTGAATTTGTCAGAATTTATTTTTTTGTCAGATCGATTGGCACTGTTTGTGTTTTTGAAATTGAAACTTGGATTATTGCTGGACCAGATGCCGAGATTTATTTGCTTTCTCAACATACCTTCTGACTGTAACTTAATGTAGTGAGGAAAAATAACAGAGGTCAAGTTTGTCTTTGTAAATAACGAGGCACTTGGACCTCTTCAGTGAAGGAGCTCATTTTGGGCACAATGGATTCGTCAATCACGTGTGGTTTCCATGCTAGCGGCCATGGGCCATATTTTTTCGTCGACGATAACGTTACTGTGAATGGCCAGCGTTATCGCGCCATGATTAACGATTATTTTTGGCCCGAATTGAAAGATATCGACTTGGACGACAAAATGATGACACAAACCACACAGCACACCTTTCAGTCGATTTAATGAAGAGAAAGTTTGATGAGCGGGTTATCTCAAGAAATAGGCCAGTCAATTGGCCACTCGTCCGTGCGCCTTTAAATTATTTTCTTTGGGGCTACGTAAAGTCATTGGTTTATGCCAACAAGCCGGCGACGTTTGAAGAGCTCAGAGCCAATATTGAACGCGAAATAGCGACCGTTTCGGCCCAATTGTGTGGCCGAATCATCGAGAATTCGGTCAAACGAATCGACCGCGGCAATCTTACCCGCCGAACGAAATCGAGTTCCATTCGTAAATGTTTTGATTGTACTTCAAGCCGATAGGAAAGTTTTTGAAATATCTCAAATGGTTTGCGTTTTATAAAAAAAAAAGTTGTCCAGTCCTTGTTGGAAAACCTTTTACATGTTAGGGTGATGGTTAAAAAGATTGCTTGGAAAATTGTTGAATTAATGTCTAATCTCTTCAATCTAAGTGTTAACAGCGGGAAACTTCCCTACTCCCTTAAAAAGGCAGAACATATTCCTTTGTTCAAGAAAGGGAATCCTACTAGTTTATTTCTTTTTTTCGTACGATCTCAAAATTTAATGAAAAATTAATGAAATTACCGAAGCAATTTGTTCGCAAAATCAATACTGCTTTAGACCAAGTAAATCCAGGGAAGATTTCATCTTTATCTGATTTGTTTATTGGTGTTAACACAAGTCAGATGACTCTATTAATAGACATGACGAAAGCTTTCGATATGGCGGACAAAGGGTGTTTCTTAGTGGTTTTTACAGTGCTTCACTAAAGCTTAAAAAATGGAATTCCACAGGGAGCCGCGCTGGGTCCTACATTATTCCTCGTTTAGTTAAACTCTCTATTCATTCAAATTTTTTATTACGATCGCAGTGCTTTTGCAAACTGACCTTTCGACCTATGATTGCGTGGCAAAAGTTAGTTTTGATCTTCAGTTACTTAAAATTTTGTTTTCTTTTAATCAAGCGACTGCCAAAATTTTTGTTTATCACTATCCACCTGTGGGAGGCATATAGTAGTTGTTCAACTAGAAATAATTTAAATATCTAGGTGTTTTTCATTGATAATAAATAAAGTTGGAAAGCTCATGTACTATATAATAAACATATCTCTTAAAGCGAAGATGCTCGCGGAAAGTTCTTTCAATATTCTTTTAGGGGTTAATCCAATCGAAACTGCAATATGGAATTGTAAGCTGGGGTGGTACGTACATGAACACTTTGAATTCAATATTAATTGCCCAAAAGAATATAATCCGGATCATGTGTGGCAAGAATTATTATACGAAAACATAGCCCTCTTTTTAAGCTTGCGCATCCTGCCATTCAGGAATCTTAACATTTTAAAGGTACTTCGAGTACATTTTAAGAAACTTAGAGTTGTTTAAACAGAGCTCTAATGTAACATCAAGAATTTTTCGATATATAATTTGCCGGGTTAATAACTAACCACTGTTTGAAATTCCACGCTGCATAAAACGCATTTTCCAAACTTGTTTTTTAAATAGACTTCCCATGAAATAAAAGCTTTTACTCATTTTTATTAAATAAATTAAGGACTTGCAAAAAAAAAACAAGATTATTCCATTTCCTTTGTTTTTTGTAAATGATATCAGTAGTTTTGCCCCTTCCTCAATTTATTTTTATGCATTGCAAGTATATCGTAAGCAGGGCTGATGGAACCCACGTCAGTTAATCTTTGTAAACGATCACTCGGCAATAACTTTAAAAGTTACATGATGATCAAAAATTATTCCAATCACTTTGATACGTTATTTTTATTATTATTATAATCTAGTATAAGTGATGAATGAATGAACAAAAAATATACATTTCTACTTATTTCATAATTTTTCCATTCAGCCTCAAAGCAAGAACTTTTCAGTTTTTTCGTATTTCAAAATTGTCTCATATTTTGGCACTCTTAGACCAGCATTGATTTTGATTTTTATTGCTATCCTTAAATGTTATGAGCCTATAAATCTTTTTATAAAAACCACACAAGACAATTTCTCAATGTTTGAATTTTGAACATATTCTTGTTCATACATCAATTACTTTAATTTTTATATCAGAGTGGGATATCATTGTTTGTACGTTGTTTATAATTCATGATGAATACCAAAAGATTAATAGAACGATCTCCGTGAAAGATCTCATAAAGTTTGTCCCGTGATGGACGACCAATATTACAAGTTTGTGCGGAACCTTCGTTGCACGAGTCCGACTCGCACTTGGCCGAAATTTTTTTCGTCTTTGAATTCTTGACGGCTTAAGTTTTCCTTAACTATGATCTCGTTTATACGAATGAGGTCTGCAACACCGGCGGACGAAAAACCTTTATGGAGCCACCATTTTCCAGAAAAAACTTCAAATGTCCTGACTCGTTCGTTTATAAATATGAGCAACTGTACCACAACTTAGTTTGTAAAAGTGAGCGCTTTCAGGTATGTCTCCGGAAGCAGGGATTCGCAAAAGACCTTACGTTCTTCGAGTGGCTATGAAATGTGAACTTACACTTTTTTGAGCGCATCTCAATTCGATTTCGATTGTAAATATTAATTCACGATACTGCTAATTTTTCCACCAGAAAAAGGGGATTGCACCCAAACCATTTTTACCAATTTTTCGAAGAATTATTTTAAGAAAGTTATGTTCAACGTAAACAATCAGATTTAATCTGTTTTTTTTTTTAAATACAAAAACAAATTCATTTTGCCAATCGTAACCTGCATCATCTGTGTTTCAAGTTGGAATCATCAAAACACTGCATAAAGAAATCGAAACCAAAATACATCTGAGTTTCGACTCGACGCAGGATCTTTAAATTCCGTATTTAATAAGGGTTTTCGAAATCCCCTTTAAAGCAACCAAATTGTAAAATAAAAAAAAGATAAGGCTATAAAGAGCCACAGCAGTCTGTGTCATAGCCTTCACGACACAATCCATTTAGTCTCCTGAGTTTACGTCTCGAGTGTTTCTTAAGTAAAACAGGACACTTGTCACCACCTCTTAAAAGAATCCAGCACGAGCTCATAGCATTGATAACTCTGTCATAAACGAGCCAACTTAAATGACAACAATAATTAAGTTGAATAAATAATTTAAATACATATAATGTTCTTCGCAGAGAGGGCTACAATCGCAAGGCACAATCTTTTGGAAAGCACACCTTTGGACATTTTTACGAACTCAATCCAAAAGTGTATCCGCAAAACGCTCATAGATAAACAAATAAATGGGACAAAAACATTGGATTTTTATGAAATACATGTTCAAGATATGGAAACGTAGTAATAAATTGTTTCCCGTTCACCATAAGGTAACCAGTCTTGCCTCTGCCTCTGTATAAACACGCTGCCGCTCATTCGAAAACACATAAAGCACACACGTAGAACCACGAGATACCGCCCTCTGTGGATAATAAACAATATTTTTTCGCATAAAATATGTTATCCGATTTTCATGGTATGCCGAATAGCTGTAATATATCATTTTTTATTACCTTTGCCACCTAGCTACCCTTAGCCCCCTTTACAGATGTGTTTCTCTGTCAGAAGCTCCGGTCTGATAGGGTTGAAAAGTGGCTCTGCGACTAACCCCCTTAAATCCATAAAAAAAAACAATTAATAAAAACAGCATGGATATGTTAACTTTTCTCTGTTATAAAGATATCCATCCCTTGGCAGTCGCATTGGTATTTCGTGCTACCTTCTCCTGTGGCACAGCACACATAAATAAAAGGCAACAAATCATTTTGACTGCCCTGTCGTGTCCTGAAATTATGCGGCAAAGTTCAGTTTGGTTTTCCAGCGAATGAACTTCTCTGCTTGAGTAGTTGAACCATGTCCTCTCAGGTGTTGATCACAATTGACACTTGAATTGCTTTTAATTTGTGCCGTCGACGAAAATCCTTTCTAATCCTGCCTGACTGTGTCCAACCTCATTTTTGGCGCGCAAACCAAAGAAGAATGTCTTCCCTCATGCTTTGTCGGTGGTATTTGTTTTCATTTAATTTCTTTTCTTTTTTTTCTGTGCACGGAATGGAAAACATGAGAAAGGTCCTTAATCTGGGGTAGGGTGCCAGTTTACATTAAACTTGCTACCGTTTGATTTAGTTGGCTGCTCGCTGCGGTTGGCCCAACAGGATTAATGTTGTTGAAATGGATTTTCCATTCTCGTTGCTTGATTCATCTTGACGTTTGTTTCTGCCCTTTCCACATGTACTATCATCTTCTCTGCCTTCTTTGCTGGACTCGTATTTCAACCACTTTACCTGCGGCGTTATGTGGATGCTGAAGCTGAAGCTGAGCTCAACTCACCTGAATGCCGGATTTTATCGAGTTGAACGAAGCGAAAGGGATATCTGTCAGTTAGCAAGGGATATCAAAATGTTGGCTCGTATCAAGTATTTTGGGTGGAAAGTTCATGAATGTCTTATTTGCGGAAAACGTTTCTCGTAGCCGTGAGTAATTTGATTTCATTTCATGGCTTTGCACGGACATTTGGCGGTAAGATTTATTTAACAAGAAGTAAGAGTTTAACTATTGAAATGAACACTCGGTTGTTAGGTTATATTACACGGCTTTCTGAATTTTAAATTGAGCTTAAAGATCTTTGAATGATTTAGCGGCGGGGCATGAATTTAATAGCAGTTGCTGAATAAGCTAAGGCAAAAAGTAAGAGTGAATCTCAGCTTTGGCATACCCTCTCTTCTGTTTTGCCGATTTTCTCTTAAAAAATATCATTCGCTTCTCAATATTGCATTAAGTTGTTAGGTCCGCCACTTTTCTGCTATTGACATAAACAATCTCACTCTTGACAAGACACCCTTTAATTCAAATGAGTTGTTTGCGGTAAGGGCTAAATCGAAACCTATGAATATATGTTATACCCATTTAACTCAGACCCATACTTCCAGCGTTGCCAATTTAGTGCTTTCAGCGCTAATTTCAGTGCTCAAAAAATTATTTCAGTGCCCAAAATGTCATTTTAGTGCTCGGGCGGTCTTTTAGTGCTTTCATTTTATTTTTAGTTCTTCATTAACACTGTTTTTTAACGCTGAAACCTACTAAAATACTTATGAAAACATTTACGAACTAGCTTCGAAACTGCTTTGTTTGCCACGTTTTAATGGCGATGTTGAAAGGGTTTTTAGTCAAGCAAAACTGGTCAAAAGCAAACTTAGGAACAAATATAGTTTGGAGATGTTAAATGCAATTTAGCAAATACGCTTATACAGTAATTCCAGTCAGGAGCTCTATAGGACTCTTTTGTCTGTTATTCTAGCAGCATGGTACATAACGAGAATATTGCTCGAGTCCGACAAGCAGCCATGTGCGTCTAAATACCAAAATGCCTGCGGTGATATGTGTCCCTTTTCAACTGAGTTTTTTAAATTACAGTTGCCGATCACGCAAAATGATTCCTCAGTAAGCCAAGGAAAACGCTGTCAATCCTAGACACAGCGGAAGCATCCAATAGTCTTTTGTTTCTTGCTGATGCCGGAAGTCGGAATGAGCGCTTCTGTAAATCGCGTGCAAACTCGCAAGCACTTATTTTCGAAAACTCTATACTATATTCCACCATACTGCACTCGCATTAGTCAGAATTGGACGCACAAAGGCTTGGTAACACTTATTTACGACTTGAGCTAAATACATGTTGTTTTTTTTGGGAAACTGGAGAATGATTTTTTTTTTTTGGTGCCCAAGGTATCAATATTAACGCTGAAAATATTAGGAACGGTGCTTTGGCTCAGAAAAGACTTGGCAACACTGCATACTTCTAATGAAGTGGCTCTCGAAAAGCTAAGATGGGGAAGCTGTTGATCGAGAAAACCTTTACAGTGTGTGTGTGTGTGTAGCGGCGGTATAAGGAGAACCCAATAAGCATTATGTGCCGTTTTGATACCACTGCTCTTTTTTGAGTAATTGAGTAATTTATGAATGCTTCCTTACAACCATCGTGTTGCATTAAGAAAGTTTATTAGTTGCTTTATGGTTTTATTGGATATTTCATCGAGGGACACGAAAAAGGCGTTGCCTAATGTTCGCTTTCTGATTCAAGCCAGCGCTGGGCAGCTGCACAGAAAATGAGTAAGTGTCTCCTTTTCTGAAGTGTCTTTACAGCTGCGACAGTGTGTGTTGTATGGGATGTTAAGTCTAATTGTGTGGTCTCCTATCGGCCAGTGCCCTGTGATGACCGCTATTATTCTCGCGATGTCAGGTGCGGGTTCGACTAAGGAGATCCTAAGTCCGTGTTAGATTATATAGCGGCCATGTTTTCCTGGATTTTGCGCAAGTGTTAAGTTGAGGCTACCTAAAGCCAGTAATTTTCCGGAAATGTGTATCGATTTCAGCTTTGACTAGTCCAAATGGTATATGCACCTCCGCGGCATGTGAGCTATCGAGTGCTGCACCTTGCTTGGCTTGTTCGTCAGCTCTTTCATTACCTGGGATGTGACTGTGCCCGGGAACCTAAATAATGGTTATCCTGAATCTTTCTGCTATACTAGCAAGCTGTTCGCGGCAGTCTTGAACTGTTTTCGATGATATGGTGGTCGATACTATAGCTTTAATAGCTGCTTGGCTATCAACGAGAAAAGATATTCTTTGTATCGAGTCTGTGAGCTTGATTGATCTTATTAGAAGACGCGCTTCCTTAATGGCGAAGATTTCTGCCTGAAAGATACTGGCGTCGTTCGGCAGTCTCAAGGCTGTACATATATTCAGATCCTCTGAGAAAATACCAGCCCCGACTCCGCGATTCATCTTTGAACCGTCTGTGTAGATTCTCACATCCGAAGTGAAATTAATGCGTCCACTATTCCAGTCTTCTTTCGTCGAAAGAACTACGTCTACGTATTATCCAAAATCATGATAAGTCGGTGTATAGTCTGTCTGATTTGGTGCTAATTCCCTCGGCATTGAGTCTAGGATACAGCTGTGTCCATATGGTTTTGAGGCCCATAGCTTAGATTCTCTGAGTCTAACTGCACTATGTGTAGTTATGTTATGTATAGTATGTGGAGGTCTTTAGGCAACAGATGGAGCACGACTGTCATAGCATCCAAAGGAGTAGTCCTAAGGGCGCCTGTGGTCCCTGTGCAGACCTTTACAGTACTGGCATTGTGTTTTGCTAATGAACTTTGACGAACGAATCTCCTCGGTACTTCTCCTTCTCTGCACGAAGATTTTGCCGTTTTTCAAGTCATTCTGTCGCATTTACTGGGTAGCAGAAGAAAACGGAAACATAAAGCATGGATTACGCCTGAAATAGTGCCAATGTTTAAAAAAAGAGATGAGCTATATAGGGGGTGGAAAATCAAACCCGAGGAGTAAAACGTATGAAAACGAATATAAGAACTATAGAAATATAGTTAATAAAAAAATTCAAACCTTCAAAACAAATCACTATAAGCAACAATTTGCAAACGCTTATAATGATCCTAGAAAAACTTGAAATATCGTTAATGAACTAATGGGAAGAAAAAATCCTTTCAATAGACGAAATTATAAAAAAACAATTTTCATGGTGCTGATGAAGGTTTAAACGATATTGTGGATAAATTTGCGGAACAATTTTCGAACCAAGCCTCAAAGATGCATGTAATATACGCACATCAAACCATGCCAGTTGGCAACTTCAACGAAATATTTATATTGAAGAAGCTACAGAAGAAGAAGTTTTCATGATGCTGTGTCGAATGAGAGACAAAAAAGGTCCTGGAGCGGACAATATTAGACCAGTTGATCTGAAATTAAATGCTACTTTCCTTACTCCAGTAATTACAAAAATTATAAAAGTCTGATGAAAACGTCGATTATTCGCCTAATATACAAGGGAGGAATAAAAAATAGAATTGAAATTTACAGACCAATAGCGATTTTGTCAGCAGTTGAAAAATGCATGGAGGAAGTTGAAATTAGTCGATTAAATAGTTTCATAACCAAATACAAATTGTTGCACCCAAACCAGTACGCTTTTCAAAAAAATAAGAGTATTGGGGGAGTTCACAAATACAGTTAATGCTGGGCTGAACAAAAGTCTCCACGTCCTTGTACTTCTGGAATGTGTCAGCAGAAATGGCTTGAGAGGAGTACTAGCAAAATGGAGCTATCTGACTGATAGAAAATTGAAAGTCAAATTGTCGGATCTATTAAGCAACGAAAAATCAAGCGAATATGGTGTGCCACAAGGTTCCAAATTGAGCCCAATCCTGTTCATACTATTTACTAACGAACTTCTGCGACTTCTAAGAAAATGTACTGCTTATGCGTATGCCGATGACATTGCAAGAGTCGTTAAACACAAACACTTAAATTCCGCCATCCGAATTCAACGCTGTCTCGAATTGATGTCATGAAAACGGATTAGTTATAAATGCATCCAAAACGAAGGTGATGCACATACGAGCACCATCCAAGCGAGCAAAAATTGTCCGGATTTTGCACCGAACTGACGGCCCAACACTATCCACCAACAGCGAACCGATTGAGGTCGTCAAAAGTTTCAAATATCTCGGAGTAACCATCGACGAACATTTCCTTTGGCGTGAGCATATAACTGCCTTGCGTTCTCAACTTAAGAGCACTATTTTTGCAATGGTGTATCTCAAGCAGAGCTGTAAAGGAATGCATTATTTCGAGATTGCATTCTGCAAAGTCACAGTATTTTGATTAATTCCTTTGACTTTAGTTAAAAGACTTCAAATTAATACTTTATCATCCACTTAAATTACCCATTAATTTTGAAATCATTGTACTTAGAATTACTTGAAGTAATCAAAAGGCTTCAAGTCAAAAGAATGCAATACTTTAAGACTATTTGAATTCCTAGAAGTCTTTTGAAATTATTGATTAATTCGGTAGTGCAGTCTTTTGATTTCATTTCAGTTTTAACGTTTTGAAGTCTTTTGACTACTGTGAAGTCTTTTGATTGCTTGAAGTCTTTTGACTGCTTGAAGTCTTTTGACTGCTTTGAAGTCTTTTGACTATTTGAAGTCTTTTGATTTATTTATTCTTTTGATTACGTTACAACATTTCAATTTCTTTGAAAAATATTAACTAAAAGCTTAATAGTACTAAGTAAGTGACTTTATAAATGTTAACATTCTTTAACAAGAAAATGTATGATCTGAGGTGTCAAGTTGTGCGTTCAAGTGTAAGTGCTCAACCGGAAACCTATTTCTATGCCTACGATGTTCTTTCAAGACTTGTTCAGCATCGTGCTTTTAGTGTTTACTAAGATTATCCTAAGTGATGACTTGTGGATGACGTAAGCATAGAGGAAACTAAATCTCGAAAAAGCATGTGAAAACGTCTTAAATGGTAAATGGTTAATTC
This sequence comes from Orthonevra nobilis, assembly GCA_963555765.1. NCBI lineage: Eukaryota > Metazoa > Arthropoda > Insecta > Diptera > Syrphidae > Orthonevra > Orthonevra nobilis. The sequence continues at coordinate 71,160,254 of OY743226.1, read as the reverse complement.
TCATCGCTAATATACTTAGATGCGTGTGTCAAGAGTTGCACTCCCACATTGCTTGATTTCTTAGTATTAAAAAAAATCTATAAGAAGTAAATTTTACTTCACTTAATATGGGACGCGATGAAGTACATAAACTACAACAGCAAAATCTGCTGTTAAGAGACGCTTTTTAAATTGGAGGAAGCTTTGTTGAAAAGGTTTCATTGCTACTTTAATCTTACATCAGAAGTGAATGAAGCGATCGTAGCATCCGTGCTCTGCCCATCGGTGAAGTTAAAGTGGGTTTCGGCACTTGATAAAAATTGTCAGACAGATAAAATTTTAGAAATAAGCTCCTTGGTCAGGTCCAAAATCAGTGCCGAAAATCAAATGTCAGACAGCCAGAACATCAAAAGCACACAAATAGCACCCGAGATGACATATAGTATTTCTACTTTTCTCTAACAGGTATGGATTGATTACAAGATTTAATTTACATGCAACAGCTTGCAAGCAAAATTGTCCTTTTCCTTATAGAAAATTTGTTAGATTCTTCTAATAATGCATCAATTTCTGGGGAAAACGAAGTTTTCGATACATACTTGGCACATTCATCCACCTCACTTAAAATGTTGCATAAATACCCAAGAATTAAAAGAACATTTTTGAGGTACAACACCCTCCTTCCTTCATCGGCGGCAGTAGAACGACTTTTTTCTTTTGCTGGTATGCTTAATGCCCCCAAACGTGGATCACTTTCTGACTAAAATTTTGAGACATTGCTGCTTTTAAAAGTGAATAGGGGCAATATATAAAAGTTAAGCAACTTGTGATTTTTGTTTTCTGTTTTTATAGTTTAAATGAATTTGACTTTGATATTTTATTTTAACTTAAGAAGTGAAAAGTTTTGTTTTTATCATATGTTCAAGCTTAATATTTTAATTTGTTTTATCTTGTACATGAAATCATACAATCATATTCAGAATACATGCATCTACAAATACACTAATGTCTATATATTTTTCTGTCAACGTTCCATAAAACGCCCTAGTGAAAGCTGAAATATAAGACAATTTAAATAAAACAAATTTTTAGTTATTTTCCTTATCACATCAAATAGATTTCTGCGAAGATCATAGTAAGTATTTTTTAAAGATTTCAAACTCTAAATTCATCCGGTACGTTTGGAAGTATTATATTCTCAACAAAATTATAAAATATAATTAACGAAGACATAAAAAAATCTGATAAATAAACAGTATCCATCCAATTAAGTCAGATTAAATATAACTACTATCAATGGTATTGATATTTAATCTCATTCCGTTCTGCATAAAAGCATGGCATTAAAAAATGCCTTTTCGAGATTTAGTTTCCTCTATGCTTAGTACGTCATCCACAAATCATCACTTAGGACAATCTTAGTAACACTAACAGCACGATGCTGAACAAGTCTTGAAAGAACATCGTAGGCATAGAAATAGGTTTCCGGTTGACTTGACACCTCAGATCATACATTTTCTTGTTAAAGAATGTTAACATTTATAAAGTCACTTACTTAGTACTATTAAGCTTTTAGTTAATATTTTTCAAAGAAATTGAAATGTTGTAACGTAATCAAAAGAATAAATAAATCAAAAGACTTCAAATAGTCAAAAGACTTCAAAGCAGTCAAAAGACTTCAAGCAGTCAGAAGACTTCAAGCAATCAAAAGACTTCACAGTAGTCAAAAGACTTCAAAACGTTAAAACTGAAATGAAATCAAAAGACTGCACTACCGAATTAATCAATAATTTCAAAAGACTTCAAAGAATTCAAATAGTCTAAAAGTATTGCATTCTTTTGACTTGAAGCCTTTTGATTACTTCAAGTAATTCTAAGTACAATGACTTCAAAATTGATAATGAATAATTTTTTAAATGGAAGTATTTCAGTGAAGTCATAAGACTAATAATAAGCCATTCAATTCAATTGAATAAAAAAAAGTCAAAAGACTGCATTTTTTACAGCTCTGATCTCAAGCGACACTCAAATCTCGAAGTGCAAAAGCAGGTGTACTACTCACTAGCTGAGTCACGCATAAGATATGGGATCCTGGCATGGGGAAACGTAGCGAAATCTCATTTGGACAAAATATCTAACCTGCAATATCGTCTCATCAAACTTATTAGACCTGATAATTCAATTCTTAAAATTTTAGATGTCAAAGCAATTTTCCAGATGACAACACTGCTGCACTACATGGACGACCAGCGTTGTCTACAACCTATACGCCATACGCTAAACACAAGAAGACGAGCCCAAGAGATGTTAGAACTACCTGCAACTTACAACATTCACTATCCCAAAACGTATAAATACGCTTCCTCAATTTTTGAAAGATATCCCGAATTTTAAGAAAAGAAAAGAAAGACACTTTGTAAACTAAAATTAGAATTATTATTATTATAACTTTATTTTATAAATATTGATAGTATTGAAATTGATTTGCAATGTGTAATGAAATAATTCTATATCAAAAATCACTTCAAAACTAAATTTTCGAACAACCACGTGCAGATAAGCACTTTGCTTTGCGGGTGCTAAAAAATAAAATAAAATCAAACAATCAATCAAGCTTGGTTTGAAGTTAGTTCCCTCACCACCCGACAGACTCTCCATAATCTTAATTCTTCATTTGTCGACCCTGTTAATATGGATACCAAATAAAAGAGATTGAAGTGTAGTAAACGTTAAAATAAGTGTTGTTATTTCGAAATGCAAGCGTCTTCAAGATGGCGAATTACAATTTCATTTCAAACCTTTTGCCACAGACAAATTTGATTCGTCTTAATAAAGACTCTGGCTCGAGGGTCTTATAATAAAGTTGGTCGACTACTTTTATTTGTTTAATTCAATATCGCTTATCGAAATAATTTTAATTCATATAACAAGAAAACAAAAAATATGAGCAAAAGTAATCGTATCTTTCTGTTATTGAAAAATAATTAAGTGCATTCTGTAGTTTGAAAGAACTAGTACCGAATGTAGTGTTTAAAAATCATTTTTTTTAAGAACAGTGAAGATGATGGGCTTCCGTATAAGGTCCCTTATCTCGTTAAAATTAAATTATATCTCTCGATATAAGGTTAGACATTATGTTCTACGCTTAAGTTCAATTGGTAGTACATTATAGAGTCGAGGAGCGAGTAATGTATAGAAGTTTAAGAAGCTGGCTTGTCTTGTATGGTGGAACAAATGCTAGTTTCTGATTAATACTTCGTTAACCATATTCAGACGAATTACGATTGAGAAAATAGCCACTCCTTGAGAAAAAGATTTTTAAAACTTTATAAGAGAAGAGGTGTTTTAAAGGAAATATATCCGAATTGCAGAAAAGTAAAAAAATATTTCCAGGCGTCGTTTCCTCCACAATATTCTAAGAATGTGTTTTTGAATAATCAGGAGTGGTTGAATTTTGATATAATGAGTGCCTCCTCAAAATGCAAAATCTGCTTCAGCAGATATTTTCTAAGTAATGAAGTTTTCGTATTCCAATTCATATTACTATAACTCAAGGCCCAGGTACTTAAAGTTAGCAACGCATTCAATAGAAGAACAACTTATGTTTTCAGTAAACGTTCTTAAAAAACTGCATTCATTCACGTGTCTTGGCTTGATAAAAGTTTTTTACAACAATGGCTGCGAAAAACTTTTGGTAAATTCACTTCAGAAAAAATAAAAACATGACCTTGCTTTTATCACTGAGGACCAATTTGTGTGTAATAAACCAGTGTCTAAGCCCTTATAAGTCGTGATTTATATCAGTGATTAGCTCAAATGCCGAAGAACACGCATGTGCATGTGATCCACAAAACCAGTTTGAGTTCCTTTTAGCTTAATATTAAAAGTGCAATTGATAAAGATTAAGAATAGGATTGGGCCAAGTAACGAACCTTGAGGCACACCGATATGAATATCGCGGCAGTCGCTAAATTTGTCTGATATTTTATTAAAAATTTATCAAATATATGTTAATTTGATAGAAATTACTAAGTCAGTTATTAAGCATTATAAATGATAAATAGCAAAAACACTTTTCGAGCTCCGAGGTGTCAGATTACATTAGTTCTTAGAAAGATGTCTGAGTGCGTACGAACGTACGTTTGTGCAGATTTTTTCGTCCCGCATAACTCGAGAATTAATCCAGCTATCGTATCCTAATTGACTTCATTCGAAGCGTATCTGCATAATGAACACCTGAAAAGCTTTTGGTTACATTTGACAAGGCGGTTCAAATTTTATGACGAAAAAACAACAACAATTTCACTTCTTCTATTAAAATCAATTTAATTTTCGAATGAAAAAACTTCAATATCAATTAAATTTACAGTACTCAACTACCATATCAGACACAAATACATGTGTTAACACACTGCAGCTCATAAGCTTTCGGACAAATTCGTATATGATTTGTTTTATTTTTATTCCAATTGTTTCGTAAACTTTACATTTATTTATTGACTAAATTAAATACTTGCTTCATCAATCTAGACATTCAACCGATCAACTTCTTAATATTTTCCAATATTATTGATCGATTATGACTTGAAAGATCTCCCCTAAAATTTATGTCTTATTGTTGGACACTTTTTAAAGAACCTGTCTGTGCTATTTCACGGCAGTGCTTGGAAAATTGTGAATCCTATAAACCGTTTCCATTTTTCATCATTTCGAATGACGACTTCCACACTGACACATGAAAACATCCAGGTTTTTTGTTCAAAGCCTGCCGTAGCTTGACGCTTTTTTATCGTTAAACTAAATTAGCAAAAGAGACTCATGGCGCAACTGACATGAGATGGTTGATTTCGTAAAGCAGAATCAACAGAAAGCAAAATGACCAAGTTAAAATATAGGATTTAATTGCATTACTCGTATTTTAAAAAGCTTTACAAGGAAGATCGCAACATCCGAAGATTATGTTTGCTTACCATTGTTGTGGTTTCTTTTCATGAGCAAAATTTAGGTAATGACATAGAGATAAACAATCTGTGGAAACTGGTTTTGAAACAACTATCAAAACTATCAAAATCTGCAAAGAAAACTGAATGTAATCCTCTTGAAGCCATCTATTTAGCAAAAAGAAAACTCTTCCTATGCTGAACATTCCCCAGCTCGGAAAGAATAGAAGGTGGAAACCTCTGGTAACATGTTGGACATTTTTGCCACAAGCATCAAATGGAATGATACCCTCTCTTGTTTTCTATTGACTAGAACAATAAATGCAATCGGCCGTAAGTGGTAACAAACGGGTTGCAAAACAGTTAAGTAAATGCGAGAAATATGCTGTAATTGTCATGTGTCACAAGTGTTCTAACTGGTTGCGTTCGGTCCTGAACCCCATAATGACCTCTCGAATGAATTAATCTCGTGCAAAAAATTCTCAAGCTGTGCCAACGATCGCAGCGTCTATGGCATTTTGGAGAAAGAACGAGCTCTGAGCTTCACGTTGAAGCAGATCTTGGAAAAACCCGTGAGCTCCAAATCGACACCCACCACCTTTTCATTAATTTCAATGTTGCCTTGTCACCGACCTACATGATGTCCAAGAAGGTTTTAGACAATGTGAACTTGAACCAATATTGCCAAAGTCCTGGGTCAACACTTGAGGCATTATTTTTTAAAGGCATACGCCAAAAACGCAACGAAAATAGGTTGCGAAAAGACACAAATGCTGTTATTAAGAAAGGATACCAAACTCCGACGTCTTGGTCAGAACGTTACCATAGACAGCTATAACTTTGAGATAATTAGGGACTTTGTCTACTAAGGATTCGCTGTAAACACAGATAATAATACCAGCGCTGAGATCAAACGAAGAATACCTCTTGCTAACCTCTGTTTCCTTGAGATAGGAAAGCAATTGATTAATGCGCTCTCTCGACAAACTTAAGAGTCGCTCTTTTCGACCCTCATCATCCTAGTCCTGCTATATGGCGCAGAAGAATGGACACATTTAGAAGCTTTTGATGGCATCTAAGGTTGTTTCGAGAGCAAAATGCTAGTGTGATCTACCCTGTCGGGCCTGCTTGCATTGACGGTGAATGGAGGAGAAGATTTAAAAACGAACTGAACGCGTTATAAGTACAGGGTAAAATTTCAACAGCTTAGGTGACTAGATGTAGAGCGAATGAACACCAATGTTCCGGCCCGGAAAGTCTTCGAACCTGGACGCAACTGAACCAGGGTGGCCGGAGAAGCTTGCAGGTTAAGACCATGTTCCGCTACGGTCTACAGCGCCACCTCAAATTAGTTATTGAAAAATAAATGACAAAAAAGGCCAATGAACAAAAAAAGTGCTAAACATAAAACATTAGGTATCCAATTAATGTGTTGAAATATTGATGAAAAAAAAGAATTTCTAAAGTTAAACCAAAAATCTAACTTTTTTAGTAGAAATGTTAGTAAAACAAGAAAAACTGTTTCAAAATTGTTGTCCTTTTTACTTGAAATAATAAATTCGTTCAAAAATATTCACGAAAATGTTATATTTTTGGCAACGGCCCCAGAAACTTTACTATGGCAGGTATACTAAAACTCCTAAATGTTCTTTCCTCGAATTAACCCGGAAGTTCACTCACTATCGACTGATCCTGGCTTCATTCAAATTCAAGCATATCAAACTCACATTTTCATGACTTAATCTAAAATAATATTCCATAACCATAACCTTGCTCGAAACGTATCTGAGAATTGACGAAATTTACTGATTTGTCAATAAGTCCGTCCAGAATTCGTATTTCTTCCTTCGACTATCGTATAACTCATTGCCAACAACTGAAGCTGAAAGCCAGTATCTCTAGTCGCTGCGAAAAAGATAAAACCTGCACCCATTTATCAACGGGCCAAGTGCCGTGAAAACTTTCACATACCAATTCCGACTCGAATGTAGAAAAATAAAACGCAGCGCGCCGCGCCGTCTTGATATCTCCGCTCCATCAAATTAATAAAATTGTTTATCAGCATCGTCGTCGTCGGTCGTTGTTTCTGGAATGCGAATTACGATTATACCCAGCGACACTTTACTGAGGACCTATTAATTCCGCTTTTAATCGCCTCCCCACGCCTCGGCAAAATGCAAGTCAACAATTCAGCCTCAAATAGGTTTGCATTAATAATCCTGCACAATTCTCACCATCACTCTGCTGCTTGGCCGCCGCAGCAGCCATTCGAGTCCTAGAAACACCATAAATTAACAACATTTCCGTTGCCCAAACGCAGTCATCTCAGAGGCCTTTGTGCAACAGTCAAGAGAGTTGCCTTGTCTGATACCGCTGCAGCCTTATGCTGTCGCTGCTGCCGCGGCTTGTTCGACGCCACTCTCAAGTTCTACGCTTTTTTGTAAATTTATCTTCCATTCAATCTTAAATCTCTTAATAATGAGATCTCTGTCGAGATACATTCACGGGCCCTGGATATGGGTGCCTGTGCACACCGCAGATAATGCAGATAGACGAAATCTAATTTCTGTAGTGAAGGGGCAATGGCGCGCGTGACTCCATGTTATACACCAAAGGAAACCCCGAGTAACACTGTCTGTCAGTTGGACAAGTTGCAGGCGGCTTGGCGCTACAAGCTGCAACTACTGACAGTTGTTACAAGTCGTATAGTGGGACAGTGGACTAAAGTTAAGAGAAGGTGCGCCCGCTGCTGCCACTTCGAAAAGTCTCTCCGTCTATCGTCGAGTCTACATCACAACACCCAGCACTCTCTGATAGCTCAAGTTGGACATGTAACAAGCGATCAAAATTTATGGCAACTAATGATTGTAATTAATATGTCAAAATTGCCAAACACGACTCCAGTAATTCGCAATGCGATTGCGGTGAATTGTGATACAACCGGGCTATTACTTTTTTTTTACCGCAGAATGTGTGTTCAGTCAACCACTCAATAGCGGTGGAGAATAAAAAAAAATATAGAAAAACTCTTTGTGACTCGCAGTTAAATGTTGTGCACCCTTTTTCAAGATCCTTTTGGATCACACCACAACATTTTGTCCAGAGATATGAGATCGGTCATCCAACCAACGCAAACTTTGATGCGAATTTGTTTTCAGAGGAAGTCTTAGCCAAAATGCGTTGTGACTTATCGATCCAAGCGAAGGTAGGCAGGTAGGTAGGTAAGTGCGATTGTGACAGTTGTGACACACTTGGACCCTGTTTGGATCTATTGTGTTATCACTTGCCGGTGATTGAGACGCCAATTTCTCATTGGCCAGGGGACTAACTGATATCTTCGAATCCAAGTGGTCTCTTAAGAGATTGTCCACTTTATTACCGGTAATAACCACTTTGTTTTCCTAATGAATTTTGCTATGCTCTGAATCTTTATGTCTGACTTGTTTTCTAGGTTGCCGAACGAGTAGCTTCTTAGCTTGCTTTTCCTTATTTTTTGCGAGGGCAGGACAGGTGCCTAGGTAGTGTTCCAGGTAGTTCCTGCAAAAGTCATTATGAGCCCATGATACAGTGACTTGTGATAATTCCTACGACCTGTTAAGGCTAAGGAGTGTACTTGTCTTTTTTTTTTTTGGATTAATGAGAGGCCAAATTTGCCTCGAAGACCTGCAAGGGTCTAGTTCCACCTATCTCCGATCGTTGATATTGATGGCATCTGAATTTAGCTTGAATTGAGGGGTGAGGGGGTCACCTGATTTATTGCCAGTGGCAAGCTCAACCCTATTCTACCAAGTTCGTTGGCTCTTTCATTGCCTGGAATACAACTATGCCCAGGGACTCAGCATTGGGTAAAGTTACATTTGATAATTGATGGTGTGTCCAGAGCCTTGATGGCCGCCTGGCTGTCTATGTATATGACGATATGCCTGGAATTCACTAAAGTGGTTGGGCAATCGAAGGGACAGAGGGAAGGAGATAGACAGATTGACAGATTTTCTGACTATATCTTTTGTCCAGTCATCCTTATCTGTAATCAGTATTTTGTATCCCGATTCGAAGTGTGTATGTCTCGGAATTCTCGCATTCTTGATTATTTCCATATATCCTAGACTATATGTTCTGCTCCAGTGAATACACTCACCCATCCTAATTGCTGCCTCGGTAAGCGAAAGTCTAATAGCATTTGCAACACGTAATCAGCCTTTGAGAGCATTCTCGAACTGGTGAAAAAGCTCCTACGAGATCCTTAACGATATGTATACTCCAATGGTGATTTTACAACAGTACTTCAGATTTGAGAAAGCCTCCCTTTCAGGAATACCCTCGATTCAAATGCTTATAGGTTTTGTCGCAGCACGAAATCTTATTTTATAAAGCCATCAAAATTACTATTGAAAAAAGAACCTCTTTTAATATTTTAGATTCGCGGGCGTTCTGAGGAGCCAACATCGTCCATGAATGCAAATAAGCAAATGGTGCGTCCACGTATAGCATATGATTACCAGGCCTGTAAAATAGCGCTGCAAATAGGAAGGTACCAAAATACAATTGGTTGTGTCAGGGCCGAGCTTCACAATTTGTGCGCCCGTTATCCTTCGCGGTATTTATCCAGAAGCGCCCTTGAAGCTTGTTAATGGTAGTTACACTGATTACTGAGCCAAGGTCATTCACAAGGGAAGATTAACAGCAGATCAAAATCTTATGGGATTTAAAACAGTTAAAGATATGCAAATGAGAGGATGACTTTCATTAAGTTTTAAATGGCCTTCAAAACAAATTATCCATTCAACACATGCCGCACACTCGACTTCAAAAAGACAAAAAGGCGATAGCCATTCTCAAGCCCAATACGGCCGATTTTAAAAGCAATTGTTAACATCACTCTCGGAAGATTTGGGGAAGAATAAGACAATCAAGCCAAGGAAACAATTTATCAGAAATCTTTCAAGGATTTACGATTAACTGAATTCACGGTAGCATTACCAGAAGCAATCGAAGAATCACTCATGCCAAACGCTGTTTCATTGGGCTAAGAAAGCATGCATGTTTTTTCTTCGCAAAAGCATCAATCAGAGATTGATGAAAATACATTTGGTGGGAAAAAAAATCCAATTCTGGGTGGGATTGGGTGTAAAGGTTCAGTCCAATACTGGCTGAGCAGGATCTAGCCAAAAGATTGCGGGTTCAACAACTCAGACACCTAAGATGTGTAGAGTGGATATATCAATGCTCGGGTGCGACCATATGCGGACATTTGTAAAGGATATCAGCAAGGCCAGCTTTCACAGTTGGAAGCAACTAGCCAAGGATCAAGCTGACTTAGACTTACTGATTGAAGCCCTGATCCACTCCGGTGTCATCCAATTATCTTGCGTCAAACCTAGTCCATCGATTTTTTTCTTAAGTCTTAAAAGCATAGTTTACTTTAAAGCCCATTTTCAAACATACATTTTTTAAACATCAAAGTTGGCTGCATGTTTGTAGTTTCTTCGTTCTTTTAATTATGCTGAAATAAAAATATCAACGGTATTTGAAATAGGAGCGAATAGAACTGTCTATTTATAATAAGGACCGTCTCTGGTGCGAACTGTGAGTTGTTTCAAATTCTAAGTGGCGAATTAAGTAAGGTTTTCTCTTTGCAAACAAATTGTTTATATTGGTAATTAGTTATATTTTTTGCTAATAAGTGTCTCTTGTACTAATTGTTTTAATAAAATTGATTTTTTTTCTAATGAATAAAGTGTTTCAAAAATGAAACAACAACGATATAAGAAGTTTGCATTTAAATTCCAAGCGCTAATTTTGGTGGCGGTTGATTGTTTATGCATGATTTGTTTTTGCTTTTTACAAGTATGGCTACTAGATATTGGAAAAATAAGAAATTGAGGATTTGCTTCGAAGGTCCTTCAAAAAGAAGACATGCTTTTGTCTCTAGAAGATTCCCCGCCCGTTTTTAGAAAGTATAGTGCACGAAAGCAAAAGAAACAGCGTCCAGTTCGACCGGATACTATAACAAGTACAGAGTTGCGATAGTTTTGAGGGATTCTCACATTTATAGTATGTCCGTTTTTGACATCCAAACATACGATCCTACTGGAATATTAATTTGCATTTGGCCCTATATCTAAAACCATGCTCCCAAACAGATTTGCAAAGATCCGACATTTTCTCCATTTCAATGATAATGGCAAACATTTGGCTATAGACCATTCCAATGATGATAGACTTCTCAAACTCGGACCAGTAATTCAATATCTATGTGCTGCTAGCAAGGTTTTGCTTACCAGTACCTCGAGATCGTAACCACACAATCTATTTTGATAATTTTTATACCAAATTTACTCAACAAGGTATTTATTGCCTTGGCCATTTATGATGGAACAGAAGTAACTGCAGTTAGTTAAAAATATGATAAACAGGTAATACTCCTATCGATTTGTGGAGCTGAACCTGCTGAAACTATTAAGAGATAAGATAAGAAGGAGAAAAAAGGCTGTGTTTTTCCTGCCCGAAAGTTATAAAGGAGTATAATTCTCACATGGGTGGTGTCGATTTGATGGTCAGCTTTTTAGGTCGATACCGTGTTAACATTGAAAAAAGAAAGTGATAGATATTATCATAATAAATCATCACTTTGATATTATCATAATAATTGCTTGGGTCCTTTAACAGAAAATTAATAAACAACAAGGAGTTAACCCTAAAAGTATTAAAGGCTTAGCAGAATTTCGCGCTGACTTAGCTGAAACTTTGACCCAATATGGAACACATAAAGACAACAAGAGGCGAAGACCAGGCTCAAGTATTGAAGAAGCAAGCCAGCTTATCCGCGAAGGCCAACCCAAGACATTCGACTTAACAAAGTTGGCCATGAACAGATTAGAATAGAAACAAGAAAGTGTTGTCAATTTCCTCAGTGTCACCTTTTGAGCTTTATTAAATGTTCTAAATGTGACATCTTTATTTGTTTTAAAAAAATGTAACTGTTTTCTTTATTTCCTTACAATTAGTAACGTCATAATATCATAATTAAACACATAATTAATCGTAAAACAATAGCTGTTTAGTTTTAAAATGCTGTTTTTGAGTCTGTTATGCATAGCGTTTCATTTTTTGATACAGCACGTTTTTTTAATAAAAAAATGTATGAAAATATATACATTAGTGTATCGCTTATTTTTCAAAGTTTTATATTTCTAACGCATTGGTCTTAGTTTTGTTCATTTGACTCTTAAACACTTGGAAATACATTTTTACTTTGTTTGGAGTTCGATAATCCGTGCCGTCTTTCATCGACGGTAGAGGCGGTGCGTATTCGCGGTATTTGTCCTTTGTTCTCAATTATTTCCGCGGTTCACAAGTATTGTTAAACATTTTAAAGTTGGCAGTATAATTGAGAAGCAATGAAGAAAGTTTTCGCTTAGTTGGTGACGTTAGTTATCGATTAACAGTGTTGCAGTACTTTTTTTCAACATTCGCGAAGTTAATTTCACTGTTGGTGAAAGCGCTAATGTCGTCATACGGGAGTTTAATATATTTTGGGAAAAAGCTAGAATCCCTACCACATATTGTGGATTCTCACCATGCTTAGAGGGAGTTGCAAAAAAATTCTAAAAAAAATACAAGATATTAAGAAGCACCGTGTTGAGGACTTTAAAAACAGCCGAAAATTAAGAAAGGACAAGACAAAAAAAACTTTATGAAGGGAAAAGAGAAAAGAAAATAAAGTATTCTATACAATGGCAAGGACGCCACGATGAACTTACCAGCTCTGATGAAAGTCATGAGGAACCCTTGCCATCCACCCCTCAAATGGTAAGCTCTGAAACTACTACAAAAGAGGAGCTTTAGATAGATATCAAGTAAGCATAAGGGATTCTATCTTCATACTTCAGGCTGTAACACTAGATCTTAGCTGTGATGATTTTTCGATAAACAAATCGTCCATTGAACGCATTCGCACACAGAGTCAAAAAGATAGAGCGAAATCTATACAATCAGATTTTCAGAACAATATGCCTGTAATTCTGAGCGTTCACTGGGATGGGAAATTATTAACTCGACTTGACGTGAGAAGTTCTAAAGAAGAAATTCTCATTTAATTTGGAGAAAAGGAACAACTTCTGGCTGTACCCAAACAGGAGAGCTCTTCCAGCCAGGATCAAGCTAAAGCTGTGTTGAACGAACTTTATGACAAAGTACAAATAATGTGCTGTGACACAAGTGCGTCTAATACAGGGCGATTGAAAGGAGCTCGCGTACTTTTAGAACGAAAACTAGACAGGGAATTACTACTCTTTGCGTCCCGTCATCACGTTTACGAACTGGTTTAAAAATATGTGTCCGAAACAATAATAAGTCACCAAGTCACAATTGGCCCTGATATCCCACTGTTCAAAAAGAAAAGAAAAGTTTAGAGAAATCTGGAAAACTTTTAATCCTGCTGCCATTGAAACATTCACCGATATTGTCACACGACATTTTTTTCAAACAACGATAGAAGATTTGTTGGCATTTCATAATCAAGAACTGCAAAAAACCGTTGAAAGTGACGATTATCGGAAACTGATTGAATTATCTTTTATTCTCTTAGGAGGAGGCAGTGAAAAAAAAAATCACAGTTGGACCTCCTGGAGCGATGCATTAAGCAAAGTAAATGGCTAGAACTATTTATTCTTTAAAAATATGTTTGTTGCAATCGCAGTTGAAAATTAGCGTCAAGGATAAACAAGCACTTCAAGACGTCTGTTTATTCATTGCAGTTATACATGTGAAACCATAGCTTGGTTGTAGCCTGGCGGTGAGGGCACCATATCAAGATTTGTGCTTTTTAAAGAGGCTTAAAGAATATGAAACTTTTGACAAATTGATCTCCAAAGCAGCCCTGAGCAAGTTGAGTCAACATCTTTGGTAAAATGAAAAAAAAAAAAACGAAGACGAACATTGTAGTGAACTTACAAATAGAGAGTTTGAATGACTCTGGGAAAGATACAATCCATCTGAAGAAGATTTGTCTGATTATTTGTATGGTAAGTATTTATACAATTCACAGTAATAAGTTAATACTGTTTTCAATAAATTGATAACAATACTGCCTAATTTATTGTTGCAGGAAAATCTTTAAGGGGGTATTTTGGTCTTGAAATTTAAAAAATCGTTTTTTATATTTTCAAAGTTTCACTATTCAAGAATATATCTACAAGTGGATTTTTAAAAATTCAAATTATTTTCGGAGATACCGGTATTTTGCTGACCCGGCATCCAAACTGGTTCGGCCAGAACTAATCGAACAAAAGACATTAGGGATTCTCCGTATACCTGAATCCATATTTCTCAGTAAAACCTTTTGTCCTTTGTATATATTGTAATACAGGAACCCAAGATGACTCGTATCTTTTGTATTTAGTGTTCACTTACGACCAGCTGCTAACAGTTGAATTCTAACCTTCAAACGTGGACGTACGGGCTGTGAGTGAAATAAAATTATTGTGAAATATTCCTATTTTAAAAATGAAGCTCATTCATTTGCTGTGAAGCAAGACAACGCCCGGATTGACCGCTCCGAGAAACGAGCATTCAACGCATCAAAGGAGGCGATATGAAGAGAGAAACGGGGAAAATAGTTTTATCGAAGTCGAGGAAGGTCCGATTATGAAGCAGGAATGGCAGATTGAATAAATGTAAATCTGCAATATCATTTCATGACTTAGACTGCGAAAAACTTTGCGCGAAACTTTAAACGCGTTTTTCTCGAAACTGCCTTTTTCAAAACAATACCCACGATTTCTCAGGTTCTACTGGACCGATTTACTGAAATGAACTGAAATTTTTATAGTCTTCTTTATAGACTTGTCTATGTCTGGAACTATCCCCATCCTTAAATTTCTATTACTTTTTTTTATTTTTAAATTCGAAACTGTCAAAAAAAGTGGTACATTTTTTTTTTTTTCTTTTTTCAGGCAGTCGCCATTTTGTGAAAAGAAAAATCTTTTCAACTTTTCCGTTGATCCAGACATTCCGACATTATTCTAGATTAACAATCCTTTTTTTTTTTGGTTTCAGATTGCTAGGAGGATTGAAATGGTGGGTATGGTGACGTGCCAATTTTTTGAAACCGCCACTTCATCAACTGCTAATTTTTGTAATTTTCCACTTTTTTTATTTTTTGTTTTTTTTTCTGTATTCTTGTTATGTTAATAAATAAATAAATTGATAGTTTAATGACACTTCAAATTCATACCTCTAGACTAGAATACCCCATTAAGTGATTTTGTAAAGAGTACAAATTTATTTATTTATTATTGATATGAATTTCCTCCAGACACGCCTTTCTACATGGGATGAAGATGTTTCCTATTTAGAGGCTTTGCTTTCTTTAGGAGGAAAGGGAATTTTTGCTAAACTGTGTTCAGGAGCATAGAAGTCTGTATCCAGACTTAAAAAGAGACCCTCAAAAGAAAATATTCTGCCTGATCTATAATTTAATCATTTTTCAATAAATATTTTATAAAATTTAAATATTTCAATTGATTTCGCTGCATAATGGAGAGGGTCATACGCAGGAATTTTCAAAGTCTTCACAGTTCTATCGGAACGCGTTAATGTTGACGTAGGATTATACAATTTTACACTTACAATTACAATTTTTTTATTGTTATTTAGTTTCTTATTTGCATCGAATTATTTATTGATTTATATTATATTTAATTTACAATGAAAACGAAGAATGGATATCATTCTGTATTTTTTAGGAAAAAATAAGAAGCGAACGATCCTTCAAAAAAGATAAAAAAATAAAATGGAATGTTTGTGGGGTAAAACTAAAAAAATGTAAACAATATTTTCACAATTAATGAAGAATAGAAATTATTGAAGCAAATAATAATAACAAAATTAAATAACAATGAGACAAAAAAAATATACATATATACCTTTAAATTAATAACAAGATTATATTAGAGATTTGAGTTGATAAAAGCTTTGACTTCTGAACTATCCATACTAAAGATGAATTATTATTATTATTATTATTATAATAAATTTATTAACAAGTAATTAAATTACAATATTAATAACTAAAGTCTGGCGCTAGCTGCCAGGGCTTTCGGCTAGATACTAAAGATGAATTTTTTTAGTTCTTTGAGAAACATACTTAGTTGAACTATCTGTCTGATTTCGGTTATTAACTTATTAAATAACCTTGGTGCTGCTGTTGTTTAAAACGTCGAACAATTTTTTTAGATTTTGGAATGGTAGACATTATCAAACTATTTATTCTTAAGCTGTATATTTTAGAAATTCTCATATTTGCGCTGTATCCGCTTCGTATGAAAAAAACTTTAAGAACCTTGAATATGTAAAGATGATTTATTGGAAGTATTCTAAGGCTTAGGAATAGTGGCCAACTGTGAGCTAATCGATTTTGCTAACAAATTATTCTTACTATATGTTTTTGAGCAAAATATAAAGTTTCATATGTGCTGTTATAAGTATGGGGTGGTACTTATAACAGCACACTTGCAATGCTGTACTCGAGCTTGGAGTGCACCAACCCGTAATAATACGTAAGCAAAACTTTTTTTGGACTACTTTTATATACTTTTTCGAGCCACAGATAACATATATTTCTTTTAGTCCTCTACGTGCGCTTTCCAAGTCATGTTTTTCTTTATTAATACGCCTAGATACTTATAGCTATTAATACCCTCTATTTTGAAGCAGCTTGGACTGCACAGTAAATCTTTATTAAAGTTACTTTTAAAACATGTATGAACAGATAACGATAATTTTGTGCAACAGCTCGAATGAAAAATGGCATCACAGTCAAGTAGATAGGCTTCTCTAAGCCTACATATCATAAGTCGGGTTTTATCACTTATAAGTAATTCATGCTTAGCGAACCATTGTCGTAGTATACTTAAGTCCTGATGTAGCTAGATTGCAGAGCTAAAAATATTTTTATTGTCGTATGTTAAAGCCATATCATCAGCAAATGCTGTTACATGATTTCTAAGATTTTGGTAGAAAAATTAATTCCAATTAAACATAAACGGTTTTGAGTAACACTTTCTTACTCAAATTCAATTGGTCAACAAACCGTACAATACACTACAGCCTTCAAGCCACAAGTCGCAACAATTAAAGGAAGCAAAAATAAAATAAAAAAAAAATAAAAAATAATTATAATAATAACCAACCGTTCTGTCCAACAACCGGCTACATAAATTCACTTAACTGCTGCCACGGCGTACATATTTATGATTGATGGCAGTTTATGTGCCGCACGTCATAAACGCGAACCCAGCGCACGGCATAAGAACGGTCTTTATGCAGTTGTCAACCACGTCTCCCCATATCGCCGCCATCATCCTTCCATCACTGGTACCACCGTCCACCACTCACCAGAGTGCAGCCAACTTCAACTGAGTGGACGACAATAATGGCGATAACGTGGCCAACCATATTGCCATTATGGTGATTTTCATAAACTTTTCAAGTCAACTGGGTAATTTATTGGCTTGTCAGTGGGTTTCGCGTTGTGCGTTCATTTGCAATTGATTGCCTCTGCAAGCGTACATTTGGCATGTGTTAGGTTGGCTGGCTTGTTTGCTGCTCACAAGGAGGGAGCTCCACCAACAACTCTGACATATCGAGTTGACATAAAGAAATGAAATTCAGTTAATATACATGATTTTGTCAGAGTTGTTGGTCGGTGGCGGCACAGCACACTGCTCCGGGAGTAGTATCATTCATCGGACAGATTATTAATGGTCAATGTTTAATCACAACAATGCGCGGGCGGTTGTTAAGTCTGTTCTTGTTAATCGTTATTAGTTCATTTTCAAGAGGCAGTCATTAATAATAACCATTGAAAGTGTACAACGCATAAAGCCGTGGTTGTGTAACTTGTTGTTGGTGGGTGGGGCACCTCCTCCTAAAAACTTTTGTCAATGCTGATACGATGACAAGTTAATTGATTATTCACGTTGTCAATTTCAACGTAATTGATCCGCTATTGAAATATATATTTACAGATAAAATTGGCCTCATTAATTTGATTATGAGGTGAAATCGTTTAACACGACATGGGATGATGTTGTGTAGGCTGACCGATTTGTGTTTTGACATGTGGTGCAGTTGAACAACCAAAAGTGGCGATTAGTCGGTTTTATTCTCAATACAAAATTTGACTTTTCAGCTATGGACACCAATTAGCCAGGACCACTTAAAATATTCAGATAATGGAAAGAACTTTTCAGAGAGAAGACGCTCCTGTTGTGTTTTGTTCATTATCAAAATTTTATCCTTATGAGATTCAGCTAGAGTAAGAATATAAGGAAAATTAGTCTCTAAACTTATAGGAAACAAAACTGAAAAGAGTTCGGAAGAGTTTGTCTTACCAAATTTACAGGAACTGTGTTGAGTAAAGATTCTTTTATTACTGACATATTTCTTTGCTATATAAAGTATTGATATAAATGAAAACTTATAAGCTAATCATAAAACAGGCCGTGTATTGAACTTAACTGAACTTACACCTAGTATTATTGCTTGTCTTTAAATTTGGAGTCAAGCAAGTGCATTGCTTTTTTTCAAAATAGTATATAAAAAGACTTTAGTGACATAAATTGAATAAAACCATTTTATGTTATTATTAACGAAGTGCGCACCATGCTTATGTGTGAACAGCCACCTCGATCCTTTCGTCACATATACTGCCAGAACCTACTTGAATTTGGTCCAAAGTTATCAGCGGCTTAAGGGACATCCCATGGCCATCGAGGTCACAAAACCTTACCCGAAAAGCATTTTTAAAATGAGAATTCCTCAAGAGTAAAGTCTTTACTTATAACCAAAGGTGTTTTATCTTGTCCTTTTATTTTTCTTCTGGAAATAAATATGCAATATTTTATCATAGAATTCGATAAATTTATTATGAGAAGCTTGCCAAACGCAAACATATTTACCGCACCATTGTTTATGTATCACACGACAAGGGGGGTGAGAATTTTGATAAATTCACTTCAAATATCCCTTAAATTTCCACGTTGCCACTCGCTACTCTTTGCTTCGCGAGGAGATGTCTTCTCGGTACGTTTTTCGGACAGCGGATCTGCGCTACGGGGTTAAGTTAAGACGCAAGGCGTTGCTCAAGAAATTTTTTTTTTATATCCAAAGATACTTTAAAGAACTTTCGTCCATCTCGAAGATTTCGAGCGCTTTCCTTACATTAATCAGTTTTCTAGTAAAGGGCCCGCCAAATAACTTTTTTTTTGAAAATGCTATAAAAAGAAAACTGCTGAATATTTTCTCAAATTTCTTTTTTTATTTGGAAGTGCAATCCTTCCGGTTACTAATGAAAAATAATTTCATTCAAATGGCTGCCTCGGCTGGCCATGCAGTAGCCTACACGATCGGTCCAATTTTTAGGCACATTATCGATTGTGTGCAGCTGTATTTCACCAATGGCTTCACGAATATTGTCCTTTTAAGCGTAAATTGTCTCTGGCTTGTCGGCGTAACACTTATCTTTGAGGGCACCCCACAAACAATAGTCCAACGGTGTCAAATCGCAGCTCCGAGGTGGCCAAACGACATCAGCTCCGCGGCTGATAATGCGATCTTCAAAAACAGGGCGCAAAACATCGAGTGTAGCTTCGGCTGTGTGGCACGTAGCGCCATCCTGTTGAAACCAAATGTTGCAAATATCATCCTCTTCAATTTTTGTGAACAAAAATTCGTTCAACATGGTCCGATAACGATCGCCATTAACTGTAACGGCCAATCCTTGCTCATTTTCCGCACCAAACAGTGACTCGTTTTGGGTGCATCGGCTTTTCAATGTATGCGGGTTTTCTGTGCCCCAAATGCGACAATTTCGCTTGTTTACATACCCGCCAAGATCAAAATGAGCTTCATCTGAAAAGATGATTTTTTTGGCAAAATCGGCATCTTCTGTAAGTCGATCGCAGGCCCACTTAGCGAAGCGAAAACGCATTGGATGGTCAGTTGGCTTCAACTCCTGAACCAATTGGACTTTGTATGGCGTCATACCAAGGTCTTTATGCAAAATTCGTCTCAATGATGTCTCCGAAATGTTCAATTGTTGAGAACGACGGTGAATTGATGTTGATGGCGCTTCACGCACACTTTCTGCCACAGCAGCAATATTCTCGGGTATACGCACTGTTTTTGGCTTTTCACGCTTTGGTTTATCGATGAGGATGCCAGTTTCTTTCACTTTTTTCACAAGATAACGAACATTCGGAGCTGACGGTGCTTCTCTTCTTCCAAAATACGTACGCAAATTTCGCGCACATTCTGCAACATTACCATGATTTTTAAAGTAATGTCGCAATATTTCCAAGTGTTGTTCAAGCGTATACACAACCATATTCGTTCAGCGGAAGGATAAAACTAATTATCTGTCAAATCAGACATGAGCTAAGTGTTACCATAAGCACTCGTTGAAAAAAAAAGTTAGATGGCGGACCCGTTATTTGCCACGTCACCATATCCAAGTCTTCTACTCTGACTTCCAGGCACGGTGAACGCAATTAAATCGGTGTGCTCGCAGAGAGAGAAATTGTCACCATAATGAGTTATTCCAAAGTTAGTTGGAATTCATCCATGTGCCATCATAATATAAGAAGATACAACGGGGTACTTTTATAGTTCATTCCAAGGCCTCGCATCTTCATTCATACAATCAATTGATCTTTTCCTCTGTTTTGACTTCATTGTAAAGCCTTCTTGTGTTCGTCCTATTGAAATTTAGTTTTTATCACAAAGAAATGCAATGCAATTCAACTCCTATGACATGGAAACATGGGGTAATGTAAATTTTTTAATTTATCAACACAGCCTACGTTTGGAGATTTCTCTTGAGTTAATAAATGACTCTCTCTAAATTTTGCTATGTGGATTTCGGTTTCGGAAATTGATTCGCCTTTCCAGTCAACAACAAGACATTCTGGTATTAAAAACAAGCACGATCTCACACAGGCTGGCCAAAAACCTATCAACTGTTGTTGTTTTACTATACCTTAAAAACGAAATGGCATAATTTCATACTTGTGTTTTTTTAGGGTTCCGTACCTCAAAACGGAGCCCCTATATGATCACTTTTTTGTCCGTCCGTCCGCCTGCCTGTCAAGACCCTTTTTCTCAAGAACGCATGGAGGCTGGAATTAAAAACAAATACTCAGGTCTGCTGTCCTTTTTGGTTGTGAAAAAATCAAACTTCTAAGTTATTATATTAAAACATACAGCCGCTTATGCCGCAAATTTTCGACACTCGTAAGGGAATCAATACCTAAAGGGTCGTTTCCGCGAACTCAGAATCTTGAAATTTGGTACGAAGCAACGTTTTATAGCACAGATAAAGGGAAAATTTCAAAAACCGTACATTTTCAGAATCATCATATAATAAAATTATTTTAAATAATCTTAAACTTACTACCCTTTCCTCATGAACGGGAAAAGGTATTAAATTGAAGTTCATATCAAATTTTCAAGTCCTTAATACCTTTAAGCTGTAACAAAACCAAACTTCTCTGCAAACGCAATTAAAGCCGCATTTTTTCAAACTCGTAACTACTCGCAAGGGAATCAAAATCCTTAAGGGTACTTCCAGTCGAATTTGAATCTTGGAATTTAGCATGAAGCAATGTTTTTTTTATAGATTATCTCGGTGGATGCACTTTTAAATATACACCTACAGGTTTGTACGGAACCCTTGGTGCGCGAGTACGACTTGCACTTGGCTGGTTTTTATTTAATATTAATTTGAAATTTAAAGTATTTTTCCACTACTTTTTGAAGATGTAATCAGTCAAGAGTGCGTCGCCCTTGTTGATAACCATTTCGGCTCTTTGTATCGCATTTTTAAGCATTTTGATGAAAACTTAAAGCATGACGTTCTCGCCGAGGATTTTTCTTACAGATCCACAACTGTCGCGTTCAAATCGAAATATCTTACCAACCAATGCAAAACAATACACTAGCCCACCTGGAAACGCAGCCTTCAAAATGTCCACCGTCGCCTGTCGCTGTATCTACGGCTGCAACATCCTTTTAACACCAAATGTCCTTTTGTCCCAATTCAACATCAACAGCGCGCCATTAAGTGATTCTGAGTAAATGTTATGGCTCTAGCCAATATCGACCGAAATTCTTTCACTTCAAAGTTCTGGAGAACGTGGGCGAAGTAAAGAAGTGGACTAGCTGGACTTTCTGTCTGCACTTTGAAAGACAAGGTCTTCTGATCATGGTTTATCTGCAAACGTCTTCAGTCACAGCGCCGAAGTTCTCGGCGCAACGAACACTTCGAAGCCTTTCTGCGGTTCTCCTTTCAGGTGTTCTTCCAGTATTTTCGAGGCGAACCATCCCTGGACGAAGAAAAGACGTGACGTGAGGCAGAAGTTATCAAGTTACATGTTCGGCCGACTGAGCAAATTTACGCTTTTCGGTGAGATACCCAGGCAGTTGGTTGTGAATGCCCTTGTGCATGAAGATGCAGCATCTTATATCAATATATTCACCTAAAGTTCAGGAAAATTGGCCATGCCTCCGCAGTCCGAATACGTATCTTGTGGTGTCATTTAAAGCGACAAGTAACTTATGCTGGGACTGGGAATCGGGTTTGCAATTAACTACCGCAGCATAACAGATAATTGGTATAATTAGGGTTTTGACCTGTATTTGTATGTATATATGTATGTATTTCAAACAAGTCTTCATTAAGTACGCAAACGCGATCCTCAACCAGCCCAATGGGGGTAGATAAGTGTACTTGTACATCATCGGCATAGAGATGTAAGGACACGTTTTTACATACTTTTGGTAGGTCATTTATATTAAAACAGAACAGAATAGGTCCCAGAATAGACCCCTACGGGACTCCGGCCAATAAGTCCTTAACTGTGGCGGTTGAACAACACTGGTGCTTTCGAAAACCAGACTGCAGAGGAGACAATAAATCATAGGAGTCTAGATGACTTGAGATTTGCGTACTACGAGCTTTTTCTAGAACCTTTGATAGGCATGGCAGAATGCCCATTGGGCGAAAGTCAGATGCAGATGCAGAGTTAGGCTTTTTCGGCACAGGAATTACCTTTGCAATATTCCAGCTATCAGGAAATGTGGAAGAGTAAATACAAAAATTTATAATATGTGTAAAAGAATTGAGTACATAAGGAAGAATAAGTTTGACGAATTGAAAGGGAACGAATACAGTCCAAAACTTTAATTTCGGTAACAACCTTGAAATTAAAAACATTTGAGGAATCTAAAACGATACTGGGGTTGGGCACAAAGGTTGTGCCGACACCACCACTAGCCAGAAATTCCTTGTTTAGTTCATTTAAGTCAGGCACACAAAAGGACCGTAAGTTATTCCAGTGCTTCTTAGGTGGTAAATTAGAGCCTAATTCAGAGAAATAATACCTTTGCTTAGCTTTTCGGGTAACAGTAGATGAGCGATTTCGAGCTAGGCAAAACAGTTCCCAGTTCAACGATGTTCGACTATTCTTCCACTTCAGGTAGAGTTTTCGACGAACCTTTATTGAGCTGTGAACTTTAGATGTGAAGCAAGGACAGTCTTTGTTCCGGACTATGACACTTTTCAAAGGAACATGCTTATTAAATAGGTCAAGTATTAATGTCTGAAAGTAATTACCTTTTCATTATCGCTAGAAAAGGAATAGACATGGTGCCATGGTAAAAGACTCGCATCGTGTTGCAAATCATACTGATTCACTGAGGAGAAATCTCTAAACGGAAATGTTAGTTTCAAATTTGAGTAAAAATAATTCGTGATTGTGTTTACATTGCTTAGAGAGCAAATCTTACCCTAATTTGGTCCTTCAATAAAAAAAACAACATGCACACTGTTTATGGGTGTAATAATAAAACTTGCTTCACTTATGTCTCTTATTGAGCATCGCAAGCAGTAACACGCGACAGGTGAGTAAAAACTTACTTACATATGTCGTGAGCTGCCAATCAAAAAGGTTTAATTGCGATCGTAAATCGTCACTCTGCGAAAGCATCAGAGTCTTGGAAAAGGTATGCACTTGTGGTCCCATAAATGGGAGGCCACGTCAGTCGTACTGGCTATGTTTACTGTCATATTATGCACACGTAATTAACACCTGTCCATGATGTCCGTGCATAGGTCCTGATCATCAACAGAGTTGGTTTCGAAATACCGCTTGAGGTGTGTACTTTGGAATCAATATAAAAGAGAGCACAAGTTGGTGAATGGGATTTTGCTTTTTGTGTAAAAAAAGAAAAGGTACACAAAGTGGACAGGCACCATAGTTTATTTAATGCGATCTTCCTGAGAAGATCAATATTATTCATACATATTCCGAGGATTGAGTGATAAAATTGGAATTTTTTCCTTTCCCTATTTATAAGAGGCTCTATCTTCCCATTCGACGCATTTGCACAGAGCGAGCAAAAAGATTTAGAACTCAGATGTTTAATTTATGTGACCAAAAAATGGAACATCAATATTTTTGAAAATCATGACTTATTATGTGGACTCTTTATGATATCTTCATTCTAGAAAGTACAGTACCAACGACGGACCCAGCTACAAAAATTGGTTTGGGTGCGAGTAGGCTTGCTCCATCAACTTTCCATCTGAAGGTGATAAAAAATGTAGATGTTTTTTTATTTGCTGCCGCCATCAAGTTCAATATGTGTTTTAAAAATATCATTCATTCCGTAGACCAATGTTTTGCAAACAACAAAATAAGATGTATATTTGTTTAAGATGACAGGAAACGCAATCCAAAGGAAAGGCAGACGACCGGAACAGTGTCCCACGATCCGAGACACTGATGCCGCAGACCTAGTTCATGCATTTACCGGATGGAATAGTGTGATCGCTGACACTGCACACGCGCTCGCCCAGTGGAACTGCGAATAAGCTGACACCGCAAAACGACACAGGCACAGTGGGAAAACCCTGCATCGCTCGCAGTTAGTCTGACTTAGCGAGCGGATTCGAATACTTAGAATTGTCGGAAGATAAGAAGACATTCTGCAGTAGCAGAAAGTAGTGGAAAATAGTAGAAATTAGTAGCAGAAAATATTAGCCAGCAGTAGAAGTTATAGTAGTAATTGTAGTAGTAGTACTAGAAGTGGTAACAGTAGAAACAGTACAAAGTAGCAGGCAATAGTGAAAAGTAGTAGAAATAACTAGAAAGTTGTAGAAATTAGTAGCAAAAAGTAGTATAAATAAGTATAAAGTAGTATAAATCAGTAGAAGTTAGTGGCAGAAAGTAGGAGAAAGTGAGAAGAAGTAGTAGAAAGTAGCAGTAGTAGTGGTAGTAGTAGTAGTAGGATTAGTAGCAGTGGCAGTAGTTCTAGTAGTAGAAGAAAGAATTAGAAAGTACTAGAAACTACTAGAAAGTCATTGAAATTTTTAGAAAATAGCAGAGAGTAGTAGAAAGTATCAGAAAGTCGTCGAAATTAGTAGCAGCAAGTAGTATTAATTAATATAAATAAGTAGAAATTAGTAGCAGAAAGTAGAAGAAATTAGTATTGTAGTAGTAGAAAATACTTCAAAAGAGCTGTTGTAGTATAAAGTAACAGAAAGTACTAAAAAGTAGTAGAAATTATTAGAAAGTAGTAGAAAGTACCAGAAATACTAATAAATTAATATCAGAAAGTAGTAAATAGTACTAGAAAGTACTAGAACGTCTTAGAAATAAGTTGCAGAAAGTAGTATAACGTAGTTTAAAGTAGTATAAATAAGTAGAAAGCAGTAGAATTTAGTAGCAGAAATTAGAACATAGTAGTGGAAGTAGAATAGTAATAGTAGAAGTAATGTCAACAGTAGAAGCGGTAGTAGTAGCGGTAGAAAGTAGCAGTAGTAGTTTAATTGAACAAAATTGAACAAAGATAGAAGAAAGAAGCGTAGTAGTAGAAAGGAGTAAAAAGTAGCAATAGTAATAGAAAGTAGCGTAGTAGTAGAAAGTACTAGAAAATAGTAGAAAGTACTAGAAAGTGGTAGAAAGTAATACAAAGTCACAGAAATGAGTAGTATAAAGTTGTATAAATAAGTAGAAAGTAGTGGAAATTAGTAGCAGAAAGAATTATAAAGTAGTTTAAATAAGAAGAAAGTAGTAGAAATCCGATCAGAAACAAAATAAGCAGTAGTAGAAATAGTAGTTGTAGTAGCAGTAATAGTAGTCGTAGTAGTAGTAGTAGTAGAAGTAGTAGTAGTGGTAGCAGTAAAAGCAGTATTAGTAGAAAGAGGTAGTATTAGTGGTAGAAGTAGTATTAGAAGTAGTAGAAAGTATAAGTAGTAGCAAAAAGTAGTAAAAAGCCGTTGAAAGTAGCAGTAGAAAGTAGCAGCAGTAATAGAAAAAAGTTTAAAGTAGCAGTAGTAGTGGTAGTAATAGAAAGTAACAGTAGTAGTAGGAAGTACTAGAGAGTAGTAGAAAGATGTAGAAAACGTCGCATGTAATCGATGTTACTTCCATTTGTCTGAATGCCTTGGATCAGAACTCCTAACACTAAAAAACGCATAATTGTGGAGCAGATTTTCGAGATATTCGTCAACTATACTGTCCTGCTTCAGGGGATGGCAAATTGTGGAAGAAGGCAAAACTCGAAACCGATTTAGCTGCACAATGATGTGGATCCTGTACGAAAGGCGGAAATCCGGCGACAACAAAGTCTCTCTATCAAATCAAGCGGATAGGAAAAAATTGCATTTCATTTTATTGTAGCGAAATATTAATAAATCATTTCAAGTTCTTAAATATATTGCACAATATGTGTAGCAATATGTCGAAGGTATCTACAGATCCTTCGTGCAAAAAAGAAGGTGCTGCTGGATATCAAAAACTTTAATGTTGATGAACTAAATAGCTAAACTAACTAAATAATAGGATTCCTTGTTGCAAAGTACTAAACACGCATATCTTATGTGTACCTTAAGTAACCGGATATGAATCATATCGATAAGTGGTCACCAGCGATGCACAAGGGTTGCATTATTAAAACCATACTGCCTTATTCTAGGCAAAAGAAAACCGTTTGTAAACTTCTGCATCACTCGTATACGATCATTGTCCATTTGAGTTCAATACACTTGCATCACGAATTTTGCATTCTTGACTAGTTCCTGACAAAATGCCACCTGCAATTCTTAGAACTCGACAAAAGTCTACAACCAGCAACAATTGGTTTCTTTTTGATTGCCATGAAGCCGGGTTGGCCAAGTATGTGCCTTCATCATCCATTTCTCGTGTACATATCTCAAACAAATGTTAATCACTCAATGAGGCGAGCATCATAAACCGACACCAGCAGATGGATGTCGATCGATAGACGTGCCAATAGATCAATAAGCCAACTACAAGCCACGATCCTCTTGTGGCAGCAATGAGGCATGGTCGTGAGTATTCTCTTGCGCGATCATGTTTGCCGACGTACCATGTCACCATTTCGGCATGCATTAGCACGAACAGCATGCGCAGCCGGTCGCAATTCATGGAATGCATCATCCAGCTTATGGTTTACCTCGACCCTGGACTATGGCCATTGGCATCTGGTAATCGGATGCAGAAATAGATGTTTCCGCAGCACTATTCCCCCAGTCGAGTCTCTTACTGGCTCATGATGTCTGGCTACCAACTTCAAGCAAAGTTAAATCGGTAGCCGCTAAGTATGTTGTATGTTGCGCACTTAAGGTGAAATTAAATGCAGTAGTAACTGCAGTGAGGAGCAGGAGGAACTATGGCATTATCGCTGGCATGCAACTTGATCCGCGCTTTGTTCGCAGAAGCCCATGCGCTTTGCCGATGCTAAGTTTAATTGAACAATTTGCTGGATGCGTGTATTATTATTTATCGATGGACTTGCACATGCATTTAAGGTTGGAGGTAATTTATTAGCCTAACCACTTGAATATATCCGCAAGACGAAGGAGATTCGCAATTAGGAGTTCAAATTGAGATATTAAAATCCAGACAGACTTTTCAGCGGAAGTAGGAAACTGGCAGTAGTGAATCTAGACAGATGAAAATCACGAATATGACAAAAATCAGCACTCGTTTTCTAGGACCAATAATTGCAATAAAAGATGAATGTGGGAAATAGAAATTCACTGTACAACTTTATCCTAATTGATACGTATTGTGATTCCCTTCAGTCGACGAGACCTGAAACCGCTCACTCTTACCAAATATTTTGTGAAACAGTTGCTGACCTTTACAAATTTGAAAATTTTCGGCATCTTTGCTTGTCTTAAGTCTGCTACGTAGTGCATTAGGACAATTTTTTCCCCATATTGCTATGTCTAGATACCCTAAACAGATTGACATCATTGGCGTTTGATGATTGCCTGACAAAATGGTACTCTTACTTTTCAAGACAACTTGCTTTTCGATTGAATAAGGCTTCCGCCTGAAAAATACTTCATGTGCCTGCTAGTTAAAAACACCCGTGTCTCAATTTTATTTTTTTTTTTTTTAATTGTTTGCTCGCTCTTCTCGCTTCCCTCGCTCGGAGAAGAGTGAAAGATTTTGTAGTGGTTTGAGAAACTCAGGTGTATTTGGTTTCAACTCCCTTCCGTGGATGGAGCCCGAAACGGGACGGAGAATTTAGATATCGACCTAGTAGCTTCCACCTAATTCGCAGGATTTTTTGGACATTAGTTTTGATGCGTTTAGCTTTGAAAGTTTGGAAGATTTAGATAAACACCCCTTTGTCAGTGTTATGCCGTCACAGCGGAGCCATCTATACACAATCTACACAAATAACTGTTTAGAAAACACGAATTAGGGTATTAAGCCGATACAACAACCACTGCAACAACGCCAACGATTAGTCAAACTACTATCGCTGGTCGAACAATCCAGTGATAGTGCCATTAACTTGATCCCAAAGGCAAATGGTGACTGGATCAGATTCGAATAACTAGACCACTCTAGGAATCGAACCTGGAACCTATCAATTGAATCAATTGAAAGGCAGGCGCTCTACCAACTTCGCCTCAAAATCCTCAAAAAGTAGTAAGGCTTTTTTCTACAAAGTGTGGAATTAATGTACTTGTAACATTCCTTTGCTTTATCTTTTAGAGTCAAGATATTTCCAAGGTATGTGGCTTCACTTGAGAGGTTTGCTGGTCGTGCCGCTCAGACAAGGTAGATACGTAGGCTGCTAGATATATTCCTTGCCTAGGCAACACTAAGTGTTGCCAGGTGCAATCTGACATGACAATGACGTGTTGTCATTTAATCGTGAATTGTTTTATTTACAGAGACTTGAAAAATTCATCTCGGCAAAAAAATGGAATTAACTCGTGAACACTTTCGTGCGATCATTTTTCACAACTTTCGACGTGGATTATCACGACAAGAGTACATTGATGAACTTAAATATTTGTATGGCGATGAAGCACCATCCTATAGCACTGTGAAAACCTGGTTTAATGAATTCAGTCATGGCCAACGCTCGCTCAAAGACGACTTCCGTGAAGATCGCCCAAAAACGGCCGTTGCGCCAGAGAACATTGATGCCGCGCGTGAACTGATAATACAAGATCGTCATGTGACATACCGTGAGATAGAGGCATCCCTGGGCATTTCTCCCACCAGCATCATTCGATATTGCATGAACACCTAGCCTTAAAAAAAGGTTTGTTCTCGTTGAATGCCTCACAATTTGACAATCGCCTAAAACAATCGTGTCGTGCAAAGAAATGTTAAAAAAATACGATCGCGGTGCGTCAAAAGACGTTTATAAGATTGTCACAGGTGACGAATCATGGATCTATGCGTATGAGCCATAAACAAAACAACAATCGACCGTGTGTGTCTTCGAAGACTAGCCAAATCCAACAAAAGTTGTTCGTGGAAGAAGCACTTCGAAGCAAATGGTCGCTTGTTTCTCCGGCAAAACTGGTCATGTAGCGACTGTTCCGCTTGAGCAGCGTAGGACGGTCAATTCTGAGTGGTACACCACAATTTGTTTGCCCGAAGTCTTCGGAGAAATTCGAAAAACGAACAAGAGAAGACGAATCATTGTTCACCATGACAATGCGAGCTCTCACACATCGGCTCAAACCAGCTCCTTTTTGACCAGCCAAAACGTCGAATGATGATGAGTCATCCGCCGTACAGCCCTGATTTGGCATCCAATGACTTCTGTTTATTCCCGCAAATCAAGAAAAAAATGCGTGGTCAACGATTTTCGTCGCCAGAACATGCTATTGAAGCATTCAAAAACCATGTTTTGGAGGTGTCTCAATCGGAGTGGAAAAAGTGTTTCGACAATTGGTTTGAACGCATGCAAAAGAGTATAAATCATGCTGGAGAATACTTTGAAAAACAATAAAACCACTTTTGATGATAAATATTCACATTTTCATTATTAGGCCAGAATATATCTAGCAGCCTACGTAGCAGTTGGGGATCTTGTTCTTTTTAGTAAATAGTTGAAGTTCAATCTTCGGGGAGATCAATCCCAGTTCGTTCTTTTTTGCTGATTTTGATTGTTCCTGAGGGTCAGATTATGAACAATTATCATGTGATATGATTATGTGATAGGAACAGTAAAATCATCCAAATGAGCGTTTATTTTGATTTCAAATTCACCACCACCCTTTTTTTTCAATTTAAGAGTTCATATGGTTAGTGTGGCCTCAACTAAATCTGTTGTAAACATGTTGCTTGAGATGGTGATAAATAGAGCCCTGCTTAATTGGGTTGAGGACAAAAAAATTATTCCGGATAATCAATTTGGTTTCAAGGCGGGGCATGATTGCATACATGCCGTGTCAAACATGCGTGAGAAACAATGCACTGGTGCCTGCCTGGTCGACCTGAAAAAGGCTTTCGATACCGTATGCTTAGAAGGACTCTTTTACAAGTTGAGTAGTTTGGCCATCAGCACACCACTGTTGTAAATGCTTGTTAATTTACTATTCAATAGACAACTCATTGTGAAAAATGCCAATGCTACTTCTTATGGGTTATTTAAATTAATAAATGGTCTGCAACAGGGGGTTGTCCTTTCGCCGACCCTCTTCAATATATTCACCAGTGACCTTGTAAAATCTCGTCCCCATGTCATAGCGTACGCACAGTGGGCGACTCATATGAACAAGTCGGAATAAACCCAAAAAAAAGTTGAGAACCTTGAATATAAAAACTTGTTTTCCCGTAAGTAAACATTCCAATGCACAATTTACGAGAACAGTTGTATTTTTAACTTTTATTTTTTTGGCTACTAATTGAAAGTAGGATTTCATTATCTTTTAAAGCAAGTGTGAAGTAAGTAGTGTTATTTTTGAGTGTTATAAATAATTTAATAGCGTGAAATCTTAAAATCAATATGGATTCAATTGCTTCAAGTATGTTTCTTTTATTTATAATTTATTTTAAGTTATACAAATTTTACATAAATATACATTAAATTGCTAAGGCAAAAATAGGTTTCCACACGTTTCCACATGGAGATTTTTATACGTAAACTTAGTCTAACTTCATGTGTATACTGTGGAAAAAAAATCGGGTGCTCATACGTGCTCCTTTTTTTTATTGAGGTTTTTCTTATAGACTACCTTAGCAAATAATGTAGAAAAATTTACAATATTTTTTTTTCGTATAGATTCGAATTCAAACAATGTTTTTTATACTAGAATGGAGTTGTTTAAGATCCTGCAAGATTCAGGGCTCAAAACACTAAACGAAAAATTTAAATTTTTGGTGGTACACCTAGAGACATGCCATAAAGTTAATGTAAAGGAGCTAAATCACACTGTCTCAATTTGAGGTTAGATTAAAGGAAAAGTGACTGGAATCTAATAGAAATGAAATACGTTTTGAAAAACAAAATGTCGCTTGGCTACAAACATAAATTGGCTTTTAGCTTCGTGATCAGGTAACTCCATCTAAAGGTGGTCGTCCAGAAAAATCGTTTGAAGAAAGCTGCGAACGATGTAAGTAGGAGTTGTCAACACCACAGTTAAAGCTTGCAACAAAAGTAAATTTAAGAGCTGAAGGCTATACTTAATGAGTTGTTGCTTTCCCCCAGGAAAGCAATTTACTACCGTAATGCATATCGTAAGGAACAGCAACGTATGCGAAAGATGTCAGGTGAGGAAGCATTATCTGTCGTAGTGGAGGCCAAGTTGACGAGGCACCAATACAATGTAATTAGACCCCAGGACCCTGAAAGATTTCCTTCGTATAAAGTTGTTCAAAACGCAAAGAAGAGATGTATGTGACTGAGAATACAGCTGGAGTAACATTGTAAGCTTTGATGGACCATACTGTGGAACGTTTGATTATGGCTCAAAAAGAAGTAATGTTAACTTTGAATGATGAACTACTTCGGAATTTGTGTTTGATCTGCAAATGGGGATTTGATGGGAGCTCCAGCCATAGTTCTTATGAACAAAAATCTGTTGGAATGAAAGCTGATGACTCCTGTGTGTTTATAACTTCCGTGGTGCCGATCCAACTAGTTTGCGAATGTTCACCTCAAAAACTTGTGCTATGGCAAAATCCAAGATCTTCTCCAACTCGATACTGTCGCCCAATTAAATTTGAATTTAGGAAGGAATCAGCACAAATTTCAGAAGCTGAGAAGCAAAGAGTAGATGCTCAAATTCAGGGTCTGAGCCGTTCAATTGTAAGTATTAAAGAAAAAATTATGGAAGTTTCATATAAGCTCGTTTTTACGATGGTTGACGGAAAAGTGTGTAATGCTTTGACGGATATCACCTCTTCTCAGCGCTGTTATATCTGTGGTGCAAGTTCTAAGGATTTCAATCACTTTCAATAAAAGAGTGGAAAGTTTCTAAGGAGGACAAAGATAAATTTGCATCTGAAATCTTGGGTGTCGACAATATAATTATTACAAAGATTGCATGTTATCTTGGTGGTAATATCAAGTGGATTTGACATTAATGTCGAATAGTTCGGAGCGTACACACTAGAGACTGCCAAATGTTTTGTAAATCTATATCTCTGGTATTACATGCCACCCACAGTGCACAAGCTCTTTATCCACGGACCTGATGTTGTTTTAACTGCACTTCTTCCAATAGGTCAATTGACCGAAGAGGCACAAGAAGCGAGGAACAAAGATTTTAAAAGATATCGAGAGCATTTTTCAAGGAAATGTAGGAACTTCCGAAAATGCAAAACTGTATTCTTTAGGACACCGTTGTCTGGTGCCTTTAGGGATACCATAAAGAATTGGCGCAAGCTCTCAATTATAGAACCACATGGGTAGCCACTGATGAGTCGAAATGTAATCCGATATCTTGGGATTTGGCTGGGCCAGTATTTGTATTTCAACAAAAATATAGACGCGGCTCTTGTCAGAGCCAAAGTTGCATTTGCCCTAACAAAGAAACTGTTTTATAACCAGCAACTCGATGCTAAGGTAAAAACAATCTACTACATGGCTCTGACTCGGTCTATGCTCATCTATGAATGCCTCGTGTGTTTCAATGTGGGTGCAAGCTTAATGGAAAAGATTCGGTTGTTTCAAGGCAATGTCTAAGGACTTGCTTACGCTTATACAGATCTCTAGAGTCTGAGTACAGAAAATTCTATCCCAACGATGTCCTATACAACAGGGCAGACAGTCTCAGACTCAGTTTCAGTTTCAGCTACGAACGAGACGGTTTTAGTAGTTTCATTGAAAAATACTAGATTCTTAAAGAAAATAAATATAGCTTCCAAAAAGGGGAAAATGACCGAGAAAACTTTTGGCAGAAATACCGAACTTGGTGAACAGGAGCTTGGACAAAAATCAACACGTTCGAATAATGTTCGTCGATTTCCGTAATTTATAAAAGCACTGAATAGAATTGGACTAAGAGGTGCCTTTGGAAAGTGGTTGAAAAGTTTTTTTTAACGAAGGTTAAACTGTTCAACACAACTAGCGATGAAAAGAGCAGCTACTTTGGAGTACCACAAGGCTCAAAATTTAGACCATTGCTCTTTATATTGTTTACGAACCAACTACTTCGCATCTTTGGACTTGGGACAGCTTATGCATATGCAGATGATATCGCATTCGTTTTCAAGCAAAAATGCAAGAGGAGTTCGACAAGCTTTCGAGGCTTGGAGTTAATTCAATTTAAGTTTGGCTATTACTTTAACTGTGAATACCGCGAATTTGTTCCAGAAATCTGCCCCTTGAATAAATCTTAGTTAAATTCTCACTTATTACAGAGTGACAAGAGAGAAGTCAAAAGTTGTAATGTTAAATCAAGATTCCAATGCATTCCTGAAAAATAAGCAATGAAAAATTAGCTGAAGGCCTCAGTTGCTGTGGCTATCCAACCAGCTTAGGATTTTAATCCTTATCTAGTTTTTCAATAATAATAATATTAATAATAAGCAATGATAGAATATGTTTAAGAATGTCAATTTTAAAATACAACTGCTTTAAGATTTCACATTTGACCTACAGATGCCGCCAGCTCTGCCAAGAAAACTTCCCGGTCAACTGTCATGTCAAACAAAATCAAAACAAATGCGAATTTCACAACAAACTTTCGTTCCGTTGCGGATGGGTTAATCTCTTCCAGAATTTGTTTGAATTATCGTTATTACTATCAATAATGGCGAATAGCAAAGTAAGTTAAACACTTCTTCAAAACTGGTTGGCTATAAATATACATTTATTTGTAGGAATCAGTCGTTGTAATTGTTGACGTTGGAACTGGCGCCGAACAACTAACCAAAAAAGCCGCTGAGTATACACTTGAGCTCATCAAACACAAGGTTTCTTTCATTTTTAATAGTCGGTTGATAACAATACATATTAAGAGCTTCTTTTCCGATTAAAGATCTACTACCATAATGTGGACATGTTGTCATTTCTGCTTTTGCGGACTGAACAAACCGAAAACAATGGCAATAATGAGGAGCCCACACAATATTTGAATATTTCCAGGGTGCTTCCCGGTTCTCAGGTCGCTACATGGTACATGGCAAAGGAATTTAAAAGATCTTTGCAAAGACAAAAGTGTAAGAGCGGTGATTGGGTAGATGCCTTGATAGTAGCTATCGGCATTATAGCCGAAGACACAATGTAAGCCTCATTTGTTTGTGCACTAACTCGTTAAATTAATAATTTCTTTTAGTCTGCACAAGACACGCTTTTCGAAAATTGTACTGTTTCACAATTTTGACGCAACGCCATCTTCATTGGACGACGTTATTATTGCTAAGTTAAATGAGATGGATTTGAAATTAATCGTCGTGTAAGTGAGAGTATGTAAACTAAAGAATTATGTTCGTTATATTGTTATGTCACTTTTAGAAGCAGCAACATTATATACGTTCCCGATACAGAAGGCAATCTACGTCCGGAGTTCAAAGATTATAGTGGTAAAAGTGCATCTCAAGCAAAAAATGAAAAACTGGCAATGCAGTTAGTTAGCGCGTATCCCCACACAACTTTGTGCAACTTTAAAGATGCTTTACCCCTGATCTTGAATAGTACGAAATGGCCCTCGTGTTGGAATACTGTTCTTTGCATCGGCTCTAAGATTGTTATTCAAATATCTGGTGTACTAGCCATCAAGGAAGAGAAAACCTTACCGCTTTTTCAAAAACAAGCCAGAGGTGCCAACCAATCAATTGGATTCGAAAAGAAGCTGTATTCTGGAGTTGATGAGCTCACAGATGTATCTAGATTTGATTTACTTACTGGTTTTATGTTGGGCAACACTCCAGTGACATACGATCCCAGCTTGGGCCAGGCTGCACGAGCCGACACAAAAAGAGGCATTTACTTTATTGGATTCGTGCAAGTGGAAAAAATTACACAAGAACATTTCCACGGTGAATCCACGTATTTGGTTATTCCTCAGAAGGACAAACGGGTCTCCGCAAAAATGATGGACTCCTTAGTCGCAGTCATGTTAGAGAGCAAGGTTTGTATGTTAGCATGGAAAATTTACAACAACGGACAGAAGCCTAAATTGACCATTCTACTGCCTAATATGGAATATCCAATGGCAGCGCTTGCGATGATTGAACTGTCCTATCATTCACAGCATCGTTTTTGGGATTTCCCCAAGCTGTCAACGAAAAAGAACCAAGCCTCGACTGACCAGCTGGCTGCAGTCGACAAGCTTATGTCTGCGATGGAACTTTCAACTCCATCGGATACCAGTGAGGACAAAGCGCCTAGCGAATCCATTCACAAGGATCTTTTGCCATTTGAGCATCTTCCCGATGTTCGTCGGCAGCACTTGCTTGATTTCCTTGCGAACAATATATTAGGTGAAAAACGCTCAAACAATTTAATGGAGGTTCCAGACATTCTTCAGCCACAGGCTTCGCTGGCTGTCGAACAGATTAAAGCGCTCTTCAAACTGGAACATAATGAAACACCAACAAAGGACAAATTGAAAAAGCACTTAAACAAAGCTGCAGAACAAGATGTTGATATATGTGGTGATACTTTATCGAGTACTTCAGTTCCTGCTGAGTTCAATTTGACCCACGTTGGAACTGTAACACCAGCTGAAGACTTCACAGCCTTGATCTCATATGTTATCAACCGCATGCCAAATGGAGCAGAACGTGCAGCCAAATTTCACCAGTATGCCTGTCAAATGCGGTCAGTCATTTCGGATTTACTCTTCAAGTCCATGACAAAGCAGAATGAAAAAATTACCAAGGCGTTGATCACATACAGGAAGCTGAGCATTGCAGCCGACAGCCTGTACGACTACAACGATTGGATGCGGGACATTCGTATCAAAGTAATCGAACGGAAAATGTGGGACTTTTGGAACGATGTTATTGTTAAACAGAAACTTGGGCTTTGTATAGATAGTGACAAGCAATTGGAAGAGGAGTTCTATGATATATCAAAGGAAATCGCAGCTGCCAGTAATGCAGACACAATCATGGAAGACAACGAGTCAGTTGAGGATTTGTTTTATAATATGTAGCATTTGAATTGTTAACTTTTATTATTATTGTTATTATTATAAACAAGAATTTATTTGTTTAATTTTATATCAAATAACAATGGTATTTTTCATATGGAAATGATTGTACACAAGCAAAAGTCATGACAATCAAATCGTTGTATGCATCACGCCTAAAACAGAAAAAAAAAAAGAATATTCCCATACCGGGAATCGAACCCGGGCCTCCTGGGTGAGAGCCAGGTATCCTAACCACTAGACAATATGGGATGTAAAACTTGGAGCCACAATCTGCATCTTAAGAAGTTCATGCAAGATAAGTTTTGAAATTGTAAAGAAGAACGAGGACGATTTCGGGCTATAACAGCAACACAGAAGAATTCAGCACGCATTTCCATTTCCCTCGATATGGAAAGTAGCTTATATTATGGCAATCCCCAAAAAGGAAAGTAGAGGAAACGTGGTATCGATCAATTTCCCTCCTTTCCTCCATAAGCAAGGTGCTAAAAGAACTGATTATTCGAAAGCCCAATGGCTTCTGCACCGCCCACAGGACGAACACCGGACAACCAAGCTTGAAGATAATGGAAGCCAGTGTAGTCCAAGGATCCAAAGTTGGCCCGAAGATGTTCAATATAATGACATGCGACTGACCACCGCTGGACAATCAACCAAATGCCGCCTGTATGCCGATGACTCGCTGACATATGCCAGCTCGATGTCACCAATTATTGCTGCACAGAGAATAGAGACACAAATCCGCCGAATCTACGAGTACTACAGGAAGTGGGGCATCCAAATAAACCCCAGCAAAAGCGAACCGCTCTGCATCAGTAGGCCGATAACAAAAGCCAGACAGGCAGCTAGACGATCAGCCGCCAACTGTCGAGGCATCAATATTGTACTCGAGAATGGCACCGTTTTAAAGACGTCCCTGAATGCACCGCTTTCTTGGGATACTATTCCATGAGCGGATGAAATTCAACGGACACATCATCAAGTCCATCCATTTGGCTTTTACCGGATTTATCCACTAATGCGGAAACAAAATGGGCTCAGCCAACGGACCAAGCTACAGCTGTATAAGCAGCTCATCAGACCCGTAATAACATACGGGTTTCCGGTGTGGTTCACCGCATCAGAAACATATGGTGAAGCTGGAAGCCTTCGAAAGGAAAATACTCAGGATTTGCACCTGGACAAAGTCACTATGAAAATCGTTAAGAACAACGAGCTCTATGCAGCGGCCCGGATAACACCGCTCAGCATATACATGCCGCGGATGTTCAAGAATATTCTCCAGGCAACAAAGATCCACGAAAACAACAACATCAGCAACATGGACAATGAAGAAATACCAGGAAAATAACATTTTTTTTTACAGAACTGACGTATGCATAGCGTGGATAGTGTAAGCTTGCACAAGGTAAGGTTATCCTGATGTACATACGAAGACTTCGGGCCGAATCGCACATGCCCCTTCACACTGCATGTCATCTCGGCTATTGTCATTCCAGTTGAGGGAAATTTATAATTGAACCGATTCCTTGTTGTCTTTTGTGTTTAGTACGAGATCCGATACCGACGTTGAAGTTGGCATTTTGACATCCCGACGTTTTATAAAGTCTGTTATCGTCGATATCGATGCCGCTATTTAAACGGCTGCTTAAGAGGAATGAGGACAATTGATACGGCTCAAATAATAGGCCTTCCCAATCAACTCTTGCTAGCCAGTTAGCTTACATGTACTTGACCATAATTATGATATCGTCTGTGTTGCCTATGCGTAGATAGGATAGCCTGATTCTGATAGACTTGTCACTCCTTTCTGACTAAAAACTTCAGACTTTTTTCACAAACTCAAACTACGTAATAACTTTTTGCAATAACGTATGAATGTGCATCAATTTGTATACATATGTTTACGAAATAAATGACATCACTAAAAATAGACAAAATATACTTTATTCGAATAAAACGTATTTACAAACATTTGTTCATTTGAAATTATTAACTCCAAGTTATTTCTGGATCCGAATCCATCAACTTGTAAAACTTAGCTGGTTCCGGATCTTCAAGATCATCAAAGTAATCCGAATCCAGTGCCCAAAGCAAACCCAATTTCTTGGGAATGATCTCATTCCTCCAGAGATCAGACATCTCTCGTTTAATTATCTCCTCCTTCACCGTACGTATCCAGTCGTTGTACAAAAATGGATTGTGGAATGCCGCATCAGGACGTTCTACGACCAGCAATGCAATGGCTCTTGCCTGTGTCTCCGCGTTTGCTTCTGGTGCAAATAATAGATCCCAAACATGTTTATAAAACTTATTAAAAACTTTTTCTCTCTCGCGACTTTTAACTTCACACAATTGGTCTGACCAACCCTTTTCATAATCTTCTGCAGTAAAGTCAGGACTGATTTTAAAATCGTCGTTTGTCAATGATTTGATCGGCATTTTTAAGCGAATCTACTCGTCTCGATAATGCACAATAATTTGTGGAACTCACAATCAGACACCGATTGCCGCATTGAAATGATTTGTCGTCAGATGTTCGATTTTTTGATGATTTCAGAGACATCTGCTATTGATAATGAAAAGTAATAGGTTTTAGTCAACGATAAAAAAACACCATCAACTTCGCGTACACTGCAGGACGAATGGTTAAGGTCAGAGTTTTAATAGAATACAATACTTTTTGGAATGCATTCATGGAATTTAGATCGAAGTATTTAATCCTTTGATTGGTGTGATTTAATTAAAAAAATATAAGACTACGAAGCCAAAAGACTGGTGCATTCAAATTTAATTTAATTTAGAATTGAAATCGTTTTCGGAAAGAAATTGAATTCACAAAAAAAAGATGAAGTGTCTTAAGGGAATTCACTTTAAATCGGTAGTAAATTCAACTAAAATTGTTTGAATTCATTTAAAGTATGTGGATTTACTTCAGCATTTCATGGTTTTGCAATAAGTCCCTTCTTCTTGAATTTATCGGCAAGGTGGTGATCGAGATAAAACGGATCAAAACCTTCGCACTCTGCTGCATGTCTTCTAGTCCACCTGCTGCCTGGTTTTGAAATATATATACCAAGAATGGAATGAAGATCATGAACGAGATTACTTCTAAACGCTAAAAAAAAATTATGGTTCACAGTTGCCATCACTCCTATCGAAACTCGTCGACGATTGGATTTAACTCTTATTGTTCTTGTACTATAATCTTGACTCCTTATCACAGCTCAAACTTCAGGTTGCTTATAATGACACATTAAGATAAATTCATGGGCTTAAGAGTTACGTTCTTAAATCTTTTCTATTAAAGAATGTTTTTGACTGCTCGTTATAGTATTATTTAAATGCTCTCAATTGTATCTTTCCGCTTAGAATCCTCGTTTGGAGGAAGCCTGAATATTTTTTACTAAATTGAACATCTACATCCCTCCTTTAAAAAAAAAAGTAATTTCGTCCCGTTTGTGTTTTATTCATTTTGCCAGACTTTGGAATTCTTTACCTGCACATGTCAAAGGAATCATTAACGTTGTTTGATTCAAAAAGAATATTTTAAATTACTTTTCTCTGTTGCAATGATATAATATAATATAATAAAGGTTGTTATCCTGCTTTTTCCTTAATGAAGCTTTGTATTTGTATTTGTATTGTATTTATTGAATTAAAAATTGCTTTTCACATTAAGATAAATCTTATAATCTAGCGAAAGCCTTAAAAATTAGTTTTACAAATTGTTTATACTATAATAAGAAAAAAAGCAAAAGAAAAATAAGAAAAGAGTTTTAAAGAGTTTAAGAATATTGAAATTCGGTTCAGAATTTAATTTAAATATAATGTTTTAAAGAGAAAAGAATAAAGTTATACTAACTAGTTTTATTTTTGTTCGTTACCTATTATACTATCTGGCCAAGTACCTCATAAGCAAAAACCTAAAACATTTATTGTTTCTGACTCCTCTCAGTTCACGGGGGAGGGAGTTCCAAAGGCGAGTAGCATGAACGAAGAACTGTCGCTCGGAATTTAGACATGAATATGTAGGTGGAACCAAGGCGAAAGTCCCTTGTGACCGAGGAAAAACTAATCTGTTATAGAGATAATCAGGTTGATGTGTCTGTATAATATCGTGCAAACATGTTAAGGCTCGAAGTGCTAGTAAGTTATCGAACGTACAGCCAACAATGCGTTTGGAAAAAACCGACACGTGATCGTAGCGACGGAGGCCATATATATAACGAGTGATGTTATTATATGCAGCATTAAGCTTCCTTTTACTTATACAGTCAACGTTTCCATAGATCTCGCATCCATACAGTAAATTTGGCAGAAGGAGTGTTTTCGCCAGCATTGTCCTTACTGCTGTAGGAGTAAACACCTGAGTTGACCAGAGCAATCGGAGACTTCCATAGACCTTGCCAATAGCCGCGTTGATATGGTTAGTCCAGGTTAGGGAGCTGTTAAAAATTAAACCAAGATTTCTTGCAGTATCCACAAAGGGGACAATTTCTCGCCCAAGCTTTATTGGTGGCAGTGTAGTCAAGTCCTGTGTCTTCCTGCAAATAACGAGAGCTTTCGATTTTACTGGGTTCAGATACAGAAAGTTTCGTTGAGCCCAGAGACGGATATTTTCCAACTCATCGTTTATCTGCGTAGTGACTTCGACTAAGCAGTTAACGTTACCACTCAGAGTTAACTGGACATCATCGGCATACATGTGTATAAGACACCGTTGGACAATTTTAGGCAGATCATTAATATATAATGAAAAAAGGACAGGTCCAAGAATTGATCCTTGAGGGACTCCACTTGATACCTTGAGAAAACTTGAATGCTTGCTGTTGACCACAACACATTGCTGCCTATCCACTAAATATGAATACATCAGCTTTGCAGATTCTCTTGAGAAATGGTACATGTTCTGGAGTTTTCGGCACAGAAGAACATGGTTGACGGTGTCAAATGCTTTCGAAAAGTCTAGGAGGATTAAAAATGTAACATATTTTTTATCCATGGACTTTCTAATATCATCAACTACTGACAACAATGCTGTTTTGCAGCTGTGTTTGGGACGGAAGCCGGACTGATAACTGCTAAGCAGCTTGTTCGTGGACAAATGGGCTTGGACTTGCTTTAACAGCACCTTTTCAAACACCTTGCTCAAGAAGGGAAGAATCGCAATTGGTCTGTAGTCATCGCTTTCTTTTTTCGGGATTGGAATGACTTTGGCCCTTTTCCACTCACTTGGGTAAACAGAAGTGGTTATAATACTATTGAAAATATGGGTTATGGAAGGAAGAATGTAAGGAAGGAGAAGTTTAATGAACCTTGGATCAACATCGTCGATGCCGGTTGCATTCGACTTAATCGACAGAACCGCTTCAGCAACTTCTTGATCATTAACACATATGAAACCAAATGACTTATTTGGGTCGGCACTGTCTGACGGCTCAAATGTATTATTCGCGGGTTCGGTGGTGAAAGAAGATGGTATGGTAATAAATTTGGCGTTAAGGAAATCACAGTTGATGTTATCAGCTATTCTTGGAATCTCCTTTCCAGCCCCAAGCTCCTTAATAATTTTCCATCTGCTTTTTGTCGAACAGCTTTGCCTTAATCTATGGCCATAGTAGAGTGTTTTTGCAGATCTTATAGCTTCCACCACTTTGTTCCGCAAACTGCAGTAGTCGCGATATAGCAGTTCAATTTTATAGCGTCTCCAAACACTATAAGCTGCATTACGTTCCAACATCATCTTCTTGATTTCGGGACTAAGCCAAGGTGGCGATGCTCTACGGACAACTTTTGTTTTAAGTGGGACATTTTTATCGAACAAGTACCTAATCTGCTCTTCAAAAAACGAAACTTTTTCATTAACCGAAAGCTTGTACCTCACATTGTTCCAGTCAATACACTGTATGTCATGCAACAAATTTTCACGGTTTATGTTCTTCAAGTCTCGAAACTGGTAACTGATCTCTTTTGGTCTGTTTTTGAAATCTAAATTTAAAAAGATGAGATCGTGTCTTGAGAAACCAGAAGCTTGGAGCTGACTATACAATAATACCTTACTTTTGTCACTGACAAAAAAGTGATCAATGAGGGTACTTGAATTGCCCTGGAAATGGGTAGGACTGCTTGCGTTAACTGGGAATAGACTAAGCGCTCTGAAATTATTTATAAATTGGGAAGAAGCATTTGCATCCAACAAGTCACAGTTAAAATCACCGCAAAGGACAACATGGGAGGTATTGGAGGAAAGTTGTTCTAAAATGTTAACTATTGGCATATAGTCCACATATTGGTTTGCCCTGTAGATATTGCCTAGCAGAATTTTCTGACCCTCACATACAATATTGACGAAGCAATAGTCAAGTCCAGAATACTGCTGAGATTTGCAGATCGGTGTACACTGTAGGCCTTTGCGCACATAAATAGCAGATCCTCCACCTGTACGACCCACTCTATCACCACGGAAAACATTAAAGCCCGACACTTTATACATTCCATCGCCGACATCAGAATGAAACCAAGTCTCAGACACACAAACAACATCCACCTGAGATCCCACAAACAGATATCTAAATTCTTCTAGCTTTGATGCATTGTGCAAACTTTGTGCATTAAGGTGACAGATTTTCAACCCACTCTTCTGTGCACAAAGTATACGGATCATAGTGTGCAAATTTTCGTTCGTTCCCCCACCAGTGGCACTCCCATAAGCGTTATTTATGTTGTTCATTATGCAAAAGGAGAATCAGAAACAACAAATTCAAACAAGAAAGTGAACAATTAATTGGCCAGAAGGTATTGACAGATGGTATACGAATAAAAGTTATGAAAATTATATAAAAAAGTAATGAGAAATCAAAGTTAGAAAAAAGAGCTAAAGTTAGAAAGTAAAAATAATTACATAGAACATCAAAAATTGTGTTATTGTGAGGTCGTCTCAGCGGCAACATGAAGATCTTCAGAGCTTTCGACAAGAAAGCTTTTTGAATTCGCCGACTTTTTTGCATAGACACATCCATGCTTTGTGTGTACCGCGAACAGCTGATTTTTACGCCTCAATTCGATGGCTCTGTTTAAGAGAGTGCGCGTCCGTCTGGTTAAACTTTCATTACGATAACAAAACGCTGCAGACTCTATGTCAAGATCTTGGAGTCGTAGTTGTGATGCGTTTTGCTTTCGGTAGATTGCGGCGGCGGCGAGCACAGAATTCCTCTCTTGCGGGCTGCTGAATTTCAACACAATTGGTGGAGGTGTGGTTGTGATAACCTTGTTGAGGCGGTGAGTTTTATTGTGGGCGCGGAAGGCGGTTACTGACGCAGGGGGCTTGCAGTCGATTGTATGGCATAGGTGGTTGAAGAGACTTCTTAGATTTTCGTTTGGAAGTGTGGGTACTCCAAAGAGCACGGCATCACAAGCAGTTTCTTTCCTTTCCAGCGCGTAAACTCTTTGCTGAATGGCTGTAATTTCCAAGTTTTGCATTATTACAGCTTGTTTGGTCTCTTCTTCAATACGTTGACACCGCTCAGTAAGATGGCATATAGTTTTGTTGACCTCATTAAATTTTCGATCCCAACTCTCTTTTATTTCCTCGATCCGAAGAAGCAATTCCCTGCGCATTTTGGAAATTTCCTCTACAAAACCAAGTCTCATTGACTCTGCTTGCCTGGTGAGATGCTCCTCCAAGATTTCGGCTGTAAGCGCGTTCTCTTGATTTTTCTTCTTCATGACGGGGGAAGATGT
This sequence comes from Orthonevra nobilis, assembly GCA_963555765.1. Classification (NCBI taxonomy): domain Eukaryota; kingdom Metazoa; phylum Arthropoda; class Insecta; order Diptera; family Syrphidae; genus Orthonevra; species Orthonevra nobilis. The sequence continues at coordinate 71,115,638 of OY743226.1, read as the reverse complement.
AGTTGTAGGTGTAGATGGGAGGCCTTTTGTGGAGACACCCTTTGAGCGCAAATTAACAGCTGACATGAGTTTTAAGAGAGGTGAAGGTTTACGGTAGTGGATGCAAGGCAATGAAAGATATCAACAATTTTTCGCGGGGAACTATATTTCCAAATTTTGCTTGACAAGAGCTTAACGTCAACACAAAGATCAGCACAAGTTTACTTTAGAAATATTCAAGCTTTTTTTTAAGCGCACTTTAATGTTAATTGACCAAGTTAAAACAACAAAATTATTAAATTAATCGGGCGGAGGATGAGACACGTCCGTATTTGTACTGTACACTTTGCACTTTAAGCTTTTGCTTAAATCTGTAACTTTACTTTTTACTTTTAAATTAAACTTTTTATCATACAATTCGCTGAGAAATATTGTAAACGCACCTTTCAACATCAGGAACAAATACCTTCATCGAGACCTCAGCGTGGAATCTTAACAGAACGAAATATCCAGATTCGACTTCACTAACACACCAAACCTGAAACTACAACACTCTTGGACCAAACGAATCTAGTCATCATAATAAGGTATTGTCGAATTATGTATTGACTATGCAAACTAATTACTTACTTTACTTTAGGTGGCGCTACAGTCAGGGGTTGACCTGTGCCTCAGCCAACATACGTCTCCAGCCAGCTCGATCTATTGCTAGCTGCGTCCAGTTTCGCACGCTTAGTTGGTTGTGGTCTCTTTCCACATGCGTGCACCACCGGGCCGGAGCATTGGTTTCCATCCGCTCTACATGACCTAGCCATCTCAATCGTTGGATCTTCACTCTTTTGGCTAGATCGATGTCGCTGAACAGCTCGTATAGTTCGGTGTTGTATCTTCTCCTCCACTCACCGTCTATGCAGACAGGACCGAAGATCACCCGAAGAATTTTCCTCTGGAAGCAGCCAAGAGCAGCTTCATCCGCTTTTGACAAAGTCCATGCGCGGCGTATAGCAGGACTGGGACGATTAAGGTCTTATATAGTTTTACTTTGGTTGTTCGAGCGAGGGCTTTGTTTATCAATTGCTTTCTCAGCGCATAGAAGAACGTCTGATTTCAGCGCTGGTGTCGTTGTCTGAATTGATAGTGGTGCCTAGGTAGACAAAGTCTTTGACTTCCTCAAAGTTATAGCTGTCTACTTTGACGTTCTGTCCAAGACGTCGGTGTTGAGAGTCCTTTCTCGTTGACAGCATATACTTCATCTTGCCTTCATTTACCGTCAAACCCATTTCCGCGGCCTCCGTCGCTATACTCACAAAAGTGGCATTGACATCACGCTGCGTTCTTCCAATAATATCAATACCGTCGGAAGATGCGTGTAGTTGGACAGACTTCTGAACGATTGATCCTTTGGTGTTGGCGTGCGAGTTTTGAACAATTCTTTCAAGAATATTCAAACTAATATTTATGGTTAATAAGTTGAAGTTAAACTTTTTCATTATTTCAAAATTATGTTCAAGCAAAATTGCTTATTAGTCTTGGGTCTAGATTCTTATACTAGCTGTACTCTGCGCGCGTTGCAACGCCACCAACTAAAATTAATTTGAATGAAAAGCACACAAATATTCAATCAATCAATTTTGAGTCATTTTATTGATTTTGCTGATTTCGAAAAAGTTGTGGCTTTGTAGCGTTTCATTTCAATTCGATATTTATTAAAGTGCTGTTTTTCAATTTGTTCAACTGTTTGCCATGAAATAAATTTGAAGAATCTCATGATCTGCGTCCGGCAATGGTAGAAACGATCCGGCACGATGATATACCATATTTGCCCTTGGACTCTAAATGTTTGCATGTCATTTTCGCGCACGATGCTCGTTGCACCGAATGCTGTAATTTGGAAACATGGATTGTATTTGCGGATGTTTTCCAAGAAATGCACTCACACTCACGTATAACACGATTGCTGATAGCAACGTTGATAGTGGTTCGGCAAGTTTATTTTTTATACTGGCGCAGCACGTTCCTGGCGTTTCGTTCTTAAATTTAAGGGCCCTACAATAAATTTAAATTTTATCCATTTTTCCAATGACGACACTTTGGTGAAGATTGTTATCATCATTACTGTCATAATGAACTGCACCAAGATTTAAATGAGGGTGCAGTGTTCGTCTTGAACGAGCGGTGCTTCTTCGAACATTTTGCAGTCTTCTTTCCCGTTGTTCAGTTGTCTCAGACGAACGGGCCTGAGTAGTACTTATTCGATTAGTTTCCAACCTCACTTCAGTTGTTCAGGCGATTCAGACGAACGGGTCTCAGCGGCATGTACTCGAAGATTTTCCAGCCTTAATGCTCGTTAATCGTCTGATCCTGAGGCTCGCAATGCTCTTTTCTTCCGTGCTTGAGGTGCAGATCTACCAATTGCTTATCGCTTTGGAGGCATAATTGAACGCGAACGACGTGAAAAATGCGTTTTAACTGATAAGATGGAAATCAGCAATCCGAATCTCACAATGTATCCAATCCAATTGAACTGGCTGTTCGGACACGGATAGAAATGTAAATATTGACGGTGATCACCAATTCGCTGAGAAAAATTTGAAGTGAAAAAATTCAGCATTCGAGCATTGTTGAAATCAATATTTATTCCCATCACAATGAAATCGGAAAAAAACTGCACAACAAATGCGTTTGGAACGTCAATCAGCAGTCAGATCCTTCCCAGACACATTCGATGATCTTCGTGAGTTCACTGTAGAGACTGAATAAAATTAGCTCACGGAAACTAGGAAAATTCAATTCGATTGAATTATTTATCTAAATTTATTTAACTCACAATGAAATGCACAAAACTATTCGAAAAACGAGAATATTGCCGGTTCAATGTGAGTTCAACGAATTTCACAATTTACATAAATTCTTATGTCACGCACAACTCGAAACGTCGTCATACGTTCGCTGTTTTCGTTTCAATTCAAATCAGATTTTTTTTTAGATTAAGATGTTTTTATCTATCGGCCAATAATATTTACAATCATGACTTAAAATTAGACTTATAACTAAGGAAAGGTTTTGTCGGCTCAACAATAAGGGCCCGACTTATTTCTTATGGTATAATACATATTTTTCTTATGGTATACACATATTTTTTTTTACAAAAACGTATTACAATGGCGACTTAGTCTTTTTTTCTATGCAATTTTCCAAACATTTTGAAAATTTTTGTTGCTGAATTTTTTTTCTTTAAATTTATAATTTTAAAACTAATTACAGGGTCCTAACCTCTGTAATATCGGCTATCTGCTTTTTCGTAGAACGAAGCAATTTACGATGTCCTCGAATTTCTGAGGTACCTCAGCGCTGGATTTAAGGTCTGCTGGCTGATGTTCCTGATGTCTCGATTTGGATGGTCCTTTAATTTGTCCAGTATCCTTACGGAAAGCTGTAGCATGTATAAATCGATTGGCGTCATGCAAGCATCTTCATACAGCTTCGTGTTGCTGAAGTATTTCAGCGTGTTCGGTTTTCGCCAGAGTCCTGTACAGGACCGAACTATCCTTCTTTCCATGAGTCTGATTTTCTTCATGGTTGTTGGTTACATGTGAACCATATTGGGTAGCCATAGGTTATTACTGGTCTTTTGAGCTGCTTGTAGACCAGTAGTTTGGTTTTCTTGCTTAACCCGTTCCTCTTCCTCAGCAGTGGGTTAACAAGATGCAGGCCAAAGTTGGCCTTTTTCATGACGTTGTTGGCATGGGCGTTAAATCTGAGCTGCTCTCTGAAGTTGATTCGCAGGTATATTGTCGTGTCTTGTGGCACAGTTTGTGTGTTGTCCGGGAGTCAATTCAAATCAGCATGAACTGTAACGGTTACATTGGCGCCATCTGCCGAAAATTGATCGTACCATCACAGAAACCTTCGTGGGCTCATGTACAACAACTGCTTAAGATCATCACATGATCAAATCCATACGTTACGACTCTATAAAGGACTTACAGACAAACATAGATTAATTTGTTTACAACAAGATAAAGCAGAAGAAGAACAACATAAAAGTTTTTTAAAAAAGATTTTGGGGTTTTACAAGAACTGAGCCACAGACACTCGTTGTTGTCACTTCACAGAAGTGAAGTTTCGAGTTGTAGTTCGCTGTGTGGCAACTTAACTATTTACGTATAGGTGGCGGTGTTCTAAATTCAAAATTTAACATGATATCTCTACCTGAGTTGATGGACATTTTTGGCATTTGACGAGAGCCACTCGCAAGGTGTGTAGAATATGACATTAAATTTAATAAATAATAAAGTAGATAAAGAGAAATAACAATAATGATTTACAATATAGCCTCTACGCGAGCGTACCGCCATCTCTTCTTTACAATAGAAAAATGAAAAGCTTTATTGTGTATCTTTTGATGCGAAACAAAAATAAAGTGCCAGTTTCGCTTGTCCCAAATCAGCTGAGTCGAATGACATTGAAACGTCAAGCTCACGACAACCGCAATAGTACAAAAAAAAAGCGACGAAAGCAGCAGGCGGAAACCAAACATTTTTCTTTAGTTTTTTCAAATTGTTTCTAGGGGTGGGAAGGAACTCGCTCCGCATTCGAAAAACTGCACGGTGCCACCCCCATCCAGAAAGTGCAAGAATACCTAAAAATTAAATTAAACCCAATCGTGTCTCCATGCTAAACAGTGCCCAACACCTAACGCGCGCGGTTGACATGAATGTTCCGACAGAAACACTTATCGTTGTGTCCATTACGACATTTCCGGAATATTCGTCCCTACGCTAGTCATAAATTACATTAGTTAAATTTTAGCCCAATTCCAATGTGATAATGAACAACCAAAGTGAACTAGAAAATTTCTTAGATAATTTTAAGTGAATAACCATCAAATCGAATATACGAAGAGTACCAGCAGAAAGCTTCAAGGAACCACCGTGCATTCGAAGAAGGAAAAAACGAATAAAAAAAAAGTACAAATCACAAAAGCTTCGCGCTTGCATTATCCTGCTTGCTCTAGCCCACAGCTACTGAACTACTCATTGGCATCGCGCAACAAGCCAAAAAAAAAATCGCAAAAATGCTTAATATTCCCCGTTTACGAAACGTTCTCAAAAAACTCGAGACAAGCAGCGATCTTGCCAAGTTTCTAATACAACGGGCCACCGCTGTGGCGGCTACTATCAACAAAGAGTATGGTGCCGCTGCTACGGCTACTGCTGTTGAGATGGAGAATCCTCCCAATGTGACATCATCATCTGTTATTTTGACGTCACAGTCGAAATCTGTGGCCCCTCCAAGCAATACAGATACTCACAGCACTCATACATTCGCAAATAACCCCACTGATTCACCAGCAGCAGCAGCAGCAGCAACCAAAACTGAACAGGAGAATCACCAGCAGCAGAAAACAATCACAGCGGCGTTAGCTGCTGTCAGTCTATTTTCGCGTACTGAGAGTAACGGTGGTGCGGTTAACTTAGTGGCAGGTGATAGTAATTTTCGGGAACAGATTTTATTCCAAGGGTACTACGACAACGACCAAAAAGATTACAATAAAATTGCAGCAAAACAAAAGCAAACGACCAACAAAATGTCAGAAGTAAACGTGGAGGAGGTGACACAACAGACTGCTGATGCGGTCCCACAACTCAACCACCAAATTGGCGAGAAGAGTACTTGCAATGGTTCCTCATGTGGGTCTGGTGCTGATTCACAAAACCAAAATAGTAGCGTCAAAGAAAAGCCATGCTTCAATAGCAGCCTGGCAGACATAATACACTTCATGGAACTTGTCGGCAATCTAAAGGTGAGTTTAGTTCCAAGTCTCCACCACTTTCTTTCTGGTATTGATTTTCCATTTCTGAAGTGATTTTCCATTCTGTTGTCCCGAGGGGAAATAAAATGTGTTCTCGCGGTTGTCATACGTTCATGTGATATTTTTTTTCTATTGTCGCTTACATAAGCGTTTTTGTTTGACTACACGCGTCTATTCTCTCGCTCTCGACACTCTTAACGTGCATTTAAGCTATATAATAAAATGTTTAAAATTCAACTATTTGGGGGGACCCATTTATGCGGCTTATTGTGTAAATTATAATGCACAATATGAAGAACAATGGGCTTTTGTTGATACATTGTTTGCTCTTTTGTCCTCAAATTTGAATTGTTCATTGGAACTCCAAGGTCAAGATCTGGGCCAAAAAATACGCAAGCACAAGGCAAGTGCTAAAATAAATTATGAAACAGAAAATGAAACGAAAAAGAATTTAAACAAGAAAAATGTATATCTGTGTATCGGAAATTTGTAGATATACTCGTACTTTGCGAACTGAATTTTTGTTTTGCGTTAAATTCATGAAAGCAAAACTTTTTCGGGGCAACTAAACCAATTCACAAACGCAGACAATTGTTACGCATACACCGTCTTAACCAAATCGAATTTGCGTTTTGGGGTACGTCCGCACTGAATTGCCTTCGATCAGAGCTGAACTGTCAAGGAGAACGCTTAGAAAGGGCGTAAAGAAATTATTTGAAAGTTGTGATTTTAGGGATCGGTATTGTTGCAAGGTGTGCGCAAAACGATCCTGCTCTCTTTTTTGGGACTGAACCCTTTTCAAAAACTAAATATTCAACTGTGATCGATATAGACACTTTGAGAACTATGAGTTAGTTTACCAGAACAGTGTTTTTCGTTTTTTTATTTCATCTGCCACGGCAGCAATGGCTAAATCACGATGTGAATATTTGTTCCGAATAAAACGAACTTTATTTCCAAAAAAAATGCAATTACTTTGGTGTAAGTTGATTACTTTCTTACTTGAGTGTATTAAACCACTGCGAGGGATGAAGTGGTAGGAACATATCATCAAGCTCAGCACCTTTGGTTTTCGGATTTCTTATTTCTATTGCTGTGCAGCAATAACCGTAAGTCATATCCACGATATTTTTGGCCGCACCAATTTGTTTATTTTTCAAGTTGACTGACATGACTTGATTTGATCTCAATAACAACCAAGTCTTTTCCTAATCCCAGCTTTTAGTTGCTGACTTTCTATTGGCGACTAGAAAAGCCCTTTTATTATAAAAGATAGAATACTACTGATCCTGGGGCAATATATTCAAATGCAGTTAACGTATCTAAGTCGATTTTCTGGGTATGATTCTATGATTCTTCCAAAAAACCTGATGTAGCTTATGTTGCAAAAACTTGAAAAGGTTTGGGAGCATAGAAACTAAAAAATATTTTTTTTTGTTCTAGGGGTATTTTTTTTACGTTGGTTATTACGTTTAACTGGTCACTGGTCGAATGTTTGATTCTAAAACAAAATAGATGGTCAAGTATTTGAGGTTTATTCTTCAATGACCGGATTTAAGCATAGCTCCTCGCGCTCTGTTTTTATGATACGAGTTTAAGAGTTTTTATTTGACGCTCTTCCATGTCATTGCATTCGATCTGATCATAATGCCTCATCCTTTTTGGCCTTACGAATGCTTCATAGCCTTTTTTCCAATCATTGTAAAAGCTATAATAACCAAGCCGTTAGATTTCCGATAAACTAATGTGAATAAATAAAAAACAACAAATATCGTGGCTGAATCGAGTAGCGCGAACGTCTTCAAAAAAATATATGGTAGATATTATCCAGAAGCAAGGCAACGTGAATGAGCCTCGGAATTTGTAACAATCCAAATAATTAATGGACATTTGATTTGGGTGAATCAGTTTTCAAATCAACAAAAGAAAGGAAAACCTTAAGGCGAGAATAAGCTAATCCTGAATTTATGTCCGGTGGCTGATTGATGCTTTAAATACGAAAATTGTGCCATTTGAAGGTTCCGAGAAACTTTTGAACGCACCTCAGGGCATAGCAGAACGTCATGAACCACAGAAAACATTCAGGCGGTGGAACGAAGTTTGAGGAAAATCCACGTCTCTCAATGCGGCTTTTTTGGCTCTCCCAAAAGATGTTGTTCATGAAATTCTGAAAAGGGTTTAAAATTGTTTACTTTTGAGAATGAATAAGTTCAAGGTCATAAAGAAAATCACATTGTCGAGCTGTAAGTTCCAACTTTTGAGGGATGTCTAGGAACCTGTGCAAACTGTGCGTCACTAGTGAATCCCACGAAAACGTGATCTACGACTGAAACAGAAAACAAACAAGCATTACCCAAGAATATTTCTTAAGTGCGTCTTATTTACGAGCGTCTTAATTGCGAACTGAGTTGTTTTATTTTTTTTTTTCAATTCCATGGGAGGAGCCAAAATAATGGTGGCTACTCGTCGAACACGTGATTTCAGCAACTTGGGGTGTCTCCGCGTACCGCCAGAAGGTTGACAAGATAGCTCTTTGATTCACACAATGCTTAAATGTTTTATAAAGTTTCCTGCTTGGACATTCATACTTGCTTTTTGTTACTTTTCACACACGAGACCAAACACATGCGTGTTCGAAACAAGTTTTCCATTTTTTACAAATAAATTCGTATACATATTAAATTCAATTTGATGCGCGAATTAAATCTGCGCACATGGATTGCGACTTAATGCAAAAAGTCGACGACTTCAGGCTTTTTGAATACTTATAAGAAACATACTTGAGGTCTTTTTTTTATTGCCGCCTTTAATTGAATTTGTGTTCTGATGTGAACTTTAATTGAGGGGATCCTGTTTTCAAAAATGTGATTCATTGTCTCCTTGCCTAACTACTGAGAATATAATGCGATTGAATTCAATTTATAGCAACAAAGTGACAAAAATTAAAAAAAATTGCTTCAATACAAACACTTAGTCGCTGTGTAGGTAATAAAAGACAGTCATTCTAATATTTTGCACGTGCTAGCGCCTTTAATCGTGCAAATTCTTCACTGGTTATCTTCATAATTGTTACCTTGGAAACTACTAAAGTTTACAATCCGTCCGCCAGTATCGGACCAACTATGTTATCTCAAATATAATTTTTTGGCTCTAATTACATTTTCTTTATTAATGTAGTTAATGAAGAGCATTTGCCACCTTCATTTTCGCGATACGATATCAATGTTCTGTTGATTGCTGACAATTAATGGGCTAGACCATGGCAAGTAAAAACAGGAGTGGGTTGATTATAAGAGTGTGCGCTTTTCGATTATGAAGCAGTTATTAGCGGCGCTTTGTTTCACTTGTCGTTGAATGACTTAGTGAATTGATCTTTTTTTTCGTCTCTTAAGTAAACGATTGATTTGAAACAGTCTCAATGCTGAGAATAGGAGTTGCCTTATTATTTGGTTAAAATACAAAAACAGTGTGAACAACTATCATGTGTTGCTCATCACGTTGTCAATACGTGTTTGCACCCACTCTTCTAAAGCGTGTAAAGCGGAAAATGATGATTAAATGATTACGTGCATAAATCTTCGGATATGGTAATTGGTCAAACCGGCTGTAAAGATGGATAATTGAATTGAATATTTGTATAAAAAATATTCATCCAACACGAGCTTGTACTATGTGCATCGATAATGCAATCGCCTCCAGATTTATGGATTTTACCCCGTTCTTAGCAACTCGGCCTCTGCCCTCCACTGCTTGGAAGATCATGGCCTACAATATTTTATGTGCAACCGGTGCAGCATTTAAAATCAATGGACCATCGGTCACATCGTATGTTCGGTGAATGAATTTTTAAAATGAGCTCAAACTTCGCAAGACCCTAGAGAACCAATTATTTCTCGAATTGTCACTATTTGGTGCAGTATGCAAACGTAGTTGGTATACGTTTCTTTTCTCTTCTAAAGATGGAGCCAACATTGTCGTTTATGTCGAGCGTGTGTCAATAACAATCGTCTTAGAGACATTTGGTTTCAACATGCCATATATACGAAGCAACATGTCATACATCGGGTCGAACCCTGACTTTATTGGGACAATAAAGTGTGAGCGAATGATTTCAACTGAGTTTTTTTCACGGCGTGCTTTTCTTTTTCTTTTTTTTTTACAATTCTGAGAAGTCTCGAGCGACCAAATCGCGCTATTTTGCTAGTGCAAATCTCGAAACGTATCCTTTAAAATGCCCATTGACTCTGGTCCAAATGCATCGATTCGCTGCAGTTAACATTCATTTCATGGTTCTGTACCGCTCATCAGTACCATGTAGCGACTTTGAGTTGATGAAATGGATGTGTAGGTTTGTTTACGTATCCGTTAGATGAACGCGCATGAATTACGATCGAAAATCGTCTCCTCTGCAGGCAGTAGGGCGAAAATCATTAACGAATTATTCCGTCAAAATAGATATGAGTATTCCGCGGTCTTAAGGAGTTAACATGAACATGGCTTGTTCATGTGATAACATCTTCCCATGGGCTCAAACATTTTGGGACAGCTTGTCCTTCGTAATAAAAAATCAAAACGCCTTTTAGTAGATTTTTGTTGAGAACCTGAAACCACAACTATGTACTTGCAAATAAGTTTGCATATATGCTTGATCATATTTTGAAATTATAGAAAGTTTAAAATTGTTCACTACAATTGATTGCGTATGAAATAGTCATTGCTCCCACCAATTATTTTTTTTTATATTATTTCACAAAACTAATCACAAACTGAATTTACTGGAGGAAAATGTAAAATACGTCAGCAACAAATAATTTTCTTTTTATATAACGTTGTCATTAATATTAGCTTCAGTATTTGTATTGCATTATCTTTACTTCATCAGCCTGCAAACATGCTTCGCACACGTGATTTGTGAAGCCTCATTTGTGTATGAAATTATTTTTATAATTTATTGGCTTATAAAGTATTGCATTGTATAATTGCTTATGTGTGGTTTTATCATTTAGTAAGTTTTACCTGATTTTGCAACCAGTAGAGATCTCAAAAGTATACTCATATCACGCCAGAAGTGGCCTTATGTCAACGAAAAATTGAGTTAGGTTTATGAGATGAAACTGAAGATCACTTCAAAATTGGGTTGAAGGTCTCATTAGCGAAGTGTTATTACGAAGTGACTTATTATCAAAAGTTAGTGATTAGATTATGCAAATGTTATCTTTATGTGGGCTGCTTACTCATTTGAGCGTACAACAATTGACAGCGAAGTGCCGAATTGGTATTGGAAGCATGGAGTACCATTCTCATTTGACTGTTTGCTACAATCGTTCTCTATTTGTAAGTTACTAACATGTATAAGTCATTTCACAAGACGAATCCACTATGAAATGGAATGCTGTTGGATACATTTCGATCGTGAAAATATTTATTTATTAGCATGAAGAATATTTGCCCTGCACTCTTGCCCGCATTCGGTAGCTATTTGTGAAATTGCCATCTAAGTGGCATGTTCTTCCTACCTGATTTTTGTACCTGTATATACTGATTTCTTGATCTGAATAGTGTTCAGTTCTTCTTTGAGCCTCTCTACGACAGACACCAAAGAAACAATGAGACTAACGTCATAGCAAGAACAAATTTAAACCATCTTTAATAAAGTCCAGCATCTTATGTGATTAGTTCAGTTGGAGTCCTACATTTTGTTCGTCGTTCGTCAATTGCTTCCTAAGTTTGAAGGAACAGCGATTGACAAAAGTTAAATACCATTTCATTTCTGCGATGATCAGGATTTAAGAGGTGTCTGTGGACCAACGACCTCGACCATATATTTATCTATTACCTTTATTGAAAATATTGATAAATTGAACAGATAAAGAAAGGAGATACATCTGGTGTTCGCGTCTGAGTTTCGCAGGATTCTTTTTAAATGACAATGTGAGGCTTTGTGTGAATGTTTTAACCTCCAAAAGGGTTGGTCAGTTCATAACGGACCTTGATTCTGTAAACCAATGATAATGAGTACCAATTTGTAATTCCTGTGTTTTCTGCTGTACTGTGCAGATTTGGTTGATTGTGAACATTTAAACCGCGCCGATCAGTGGTCTAATAAAAAATATCTTATAGCCGACGTCTTCGGGACCGGGAAAACGATGCTGCGGTTGTAAGAATTTTCATGCAAATATAACTAAGACCAGTCATTCTGATTTGGCAAGAAGTCGTTGACCCAAACAGCACAGACTATTTTATAAAAGCACCCCGTTACCGAAGAAACAATCTTTTAAACGAAACCAATTCTGCACTTCGGAAAAATTTGTTTATTGATAATTCCACGGCAAATAGTGGAAGAACTCGTTCCATTTAATTTCATGACTTTATTGCTAACAACCAACTGTTTATTAGTAATTGGAGATTAGATTAGCGTCGGTCGTTAGCTAGGGATTTTTCCAATTCAACCGAAGAAATCCTTATTTGTTTCCATATAATTATACATAGTTTGCAACGTGCCTAACCTGTGTGGCGAATCCTATTTTTATATCTTTTTCAGTGAAGGCGAGCGCCCACACCGCCTTCATTCAATCCCGCTGTTGTAATGTTACTATTTCCTACTTGATAGCCAACAAGGTATTCTCCTTTTATCGATAAAATATTCCTTTGTATTCTCTAGTGAAGGTGAGTTCGAATTGGACTTCAAGGTCGCATTCAATGGAAATGTTTGAGGAAGGTTAGTGGCGTATCCTGATTGTGTGACGGTGAAAAAACCTCCCGGCTACCTTTTTGTTGAATTCTATTTGTAGCTCAATGGTGAAGTTGCTACACAACTGTAGTTAATAATAGACATGAATTTGAACACATGAAAATGGTATGTAAAATGTTGGGAGTTTGGAAGTTTTAACGTCTTCTGCATGAAACATAATTGAGACAGTCCAAGTGTGATTGACAAGTTTGACGTTGAAATATTATCCAGAATTATTTCTTCTCCTATAAATTTGGTTTCTTGATGTGCATGGTTTTCAAAAAAAATGTATTTATTATTTCCTGAGCATTTTTTTTTTGGCTTTTTATCTAAAGAATGTGATAAAAAATGGAAAAATCCAGCTTGAATTTGCACCAATTTAGCCGCCAATCTAGGGATTCTTTCAATCAACCTCTTGATAGTTTCCAATCATTTTGCTGTTCAAGCTACTTGAAGCATTTTCCAAAGTTTTTCCTTCGATATCGAGCACTGTTTTCAAATCTCTCTGTCAAATTCGTCCCGCAGCAACTCTGTTCAGGTCGGTCAGTGTTCCCTTTTGTCTTTTTCCTCGCATGGATTGGATTGGCTTGGAAAATAGTTTTGGATCATAACTTTGTGTTAATCTGAAACCAGAGCCTCCTAATCGCAAATGGGATGGTAAGGTGGGCTCTTATTATATAAGTGTATACTTCTTTTTCATCATTCAATCCATTCGATTTAGATCTCCAACACCAAAAAAAAAACAAACATATGTATGAACATGTTGTTGGACCCATATTGTTAGGGAGCATCTTTTCTTCTGAAACCTATAATCGTTGGCCCAAACATTTAAATATTTCAGCGTCCATATGTCTTTCGAACAGTCAACTGGTAACCAATTGCTTCAATATTTAATAATATTCTATATCTTTAAATTTTAAAGAATTTTGCTTACTATAGTCCTATACAAACCAATAATGATAACATTTTTGTGTAAAATTGTTTGCAAAGAATCTTATGGACGGCGATGTACAATTACGAAGGCGAATTGTCCAATGATTCAAATGTTGATCTTGTCAAGTGTAAAGCCTATGCAACAATGACAAACTAAAATGTTCACTGAACAGTCGTGCAAATGGGTCCGGAGTATCTGGTTGCACAAGTTACCCGATTAATTATGCTAATATTAAATACGTAAATGATTTAACTGTCCCATCCGTTTTGGAGTAAGAACATTTTTTTTTTTCTATATTAATCTAAAAATAACACTGTTTGAATTTAGCTCTTCAACCATGCATCGTTCCGAGTTATTGATAGTTAACACTTCTAATACACTCTTGCGCACAATAACCGCGGGAAAACAAAAAAAGATATCCAATTAATTTTATTTTAATTCTCTTTTCGTAATTCAACACTCGAACACAATCTTATTTGTTGGTAAGAATGTCACGCAACATGGTTATATGGTTATAATCATTGGGGTTGCAGTCTCTGCAGTTACAATAAAGCGATGCCATGAAGGCAGCACAATGACATAATATTTTTCGTTTTCACGTTCAACGGATTAGCTGTTTTTTTTGTATATGCACTCAAAAATCTTTCAATGACATGATAAATCGATAAACCCTTTTATTCACAAAAAAAATGTGATTGATACTAAAAATAAACAAAACTCTGAAACTGAAAATGTTGATAACCACGAAATCTCATCCAAGGCTTTACATGATGTTATTCAGTGCAGTGCTAAGGAACGACACTACTCCTGGTGTGTGAGGAACTAATTGCACTTATCAGTATGAAGTGAGTGAAAAGAAAGATCAGCATAGCAACTTAAACAATCACTTACTGCTTTCTCCAAGCTATGAAAATATGTTCAGAAACAAATATGAGTATAACTTAAACGAATCTTACCATGAGTTTGGTATCGGTTAGGTGGCTTGCCAGTATGGGTTTTTGAACATTGATTTGCCAGGAGACTTACTTGGCATCAAGGCTTCGATGATAAAGTAAGGCTTATTTCTACGGAAGTTGTTTGAAACTAAATCTATTTTTGATTTCTTTCAAACCGTATTGAAAATAAAAAAAAAATCTCGTTCTGTATCCTAATTCCGTTTCTAGATGGGACAGGCATTATTTTAAAAACTGTGCAGTCTGTTCTTTTCTGAAATTAATTATAGCATTGACGATAGCTTTAAGTAGAACTGCCTAAAGATGTACAATAAGTTTTATCAAGGACTGGTCAAAACACTACCATACGGGTGTCCTGATTCTTTTCAAAGTGTATGCCTTCCAGATTGATTTCTGAACTAGTGTTTTTAGCACAGTCACTTTTCTTTCTTGCATTTTTGTGTCAAGTTCCTATCTCAAACTTGTTTGGGTCGTCCAGAATCGGTTAAACCGGCAGATTTAATCAGATTTACAAAGACCTATGGTCTGATAGTAAGTAACTAAATGGCATATGAATATGAAATAATAAATGAATCCAATAAACTTTATATACAGTGGTGAAAAAAAAAGATGAGTGTTTTTTGCAACGCCTGTATTTTGCTCATATTTTAGGTAATTATAACTTCTTTGGACGAATTTATTACAGAAATTTTATTTAGTTGTCTTTTAAGCATTGAATAGTTATGGGACGATGAAAGCATTGTTCAGAGAAAGAAAGACGATTTATTCTTCAGTTAAGAGATGAAGGCGAAACGTATAAGCTTATCGCGAATGCTCTTCATCGTTTTTCATGTGTTATAGCTATAATATTGAAGGAGCGAAATGTACAACGAAAACAATTGGCAACAGCTATATCTTTGGATATCAGTTCTCGTACGATTCGCCAATAATATAGAACAACGAATTGAGTTTGCGGCTTAAAACCAAGCTTCAGCAAATAAACGAAATAAGAAAAATATCCTTTTAAGTGATGAAACAAAAATTTTAATATCTTATAATATAAGAAGGAGCCTAGAGCTGAACCGTAGGAAAACTATAAAAATCGTTTAGCACGGTGGCGGTAATATAAAACTTTTGGTTTTTTTTCAATATGTTGGCGTTGGTCCAATCTTTAGGATAAAGTCAAAGATGACCAAGAAACTGTTCCTCGAAATTTCAGAGAATATCAAGCTCAAGACCTCCCAGCAATATAACACCCCAAATATACAACCAAAGTGGTGACCAGGTGGTTCGAATAGAAAGATTTTAAGAATAGGGTTTCAAGTAAAAAAAAAAAGCATCTAAAAAGTAAATTTGGAGAAGCATGGAATGCTATACCTGTTGAAAGATATCGGAACCTTATCGACTTTATGCCAAGAAGATGTGAGGAAGTTCTAAAAAACTAAATATTGAAGTTTTCAGGCTTATATTAACTAATTTTTTTGTTTTTTTTAATATTTTGTTATATGCCGCATCCTTATTTTTTTGTCCTGCATATGAAGCGTCTGAAAAACTTATATGAGGTCTGTTGCTATTAAACAAATTTGTTTTCTGTAAAAAAAAAATGCCTTGATGGCTAACTTATAGAAACAAATTAAATAGTTTCCCAAATTGTAAGAATTTTGAAAAAGTTTTTTTATTGATGAACATAATAATGTATTTATAGCATCAAAATAATAAAGTTTTCTTGTTTGTCTAAAACCAAGGTTTAATTGCCTGCTGGAGGCCTTGAGCGAATATGGCACGCGTATGTAAATATTACGCAATAAGATTTGTACGCAAAAGTAATTATAAGAAATGAGAAGCAGTCCCTCAATACCTCGAACAATAAAAATTAAGAGTTCATAGCATGTCGACATTGGATCTCCACGAAAAATTTATTTGAAGGTGTATCTTCATTACCCGTCTTGGTCACAGACTTGTTCATAATGTTTTATATGTTCAACTTGGCTATAATTGCTGTAATTTCGCTATGACAAGCCTTTGATGTTTGCGGGCCTACCCTCCTGCGAAAAATTGGAGAACAAAGTTAAAAACTGCTTCCAAGAAATTTCTTCTACGCATGTTAAATTATTTAACGTGCCTAACGTTCATGAACCTGGAAATGGATACTCAAACAGATACAAAACAAACAAAAAAGTCGCAATTAAAAGTTTAAAAAAAAAACTTAAACACTAATTCCCTAAATGAACATTTTACTAATTGGTGTGAATGTGAACATGTGCAGTTTTATAATTATTTTTTTTTCTACCCAACTGGGTAGTCGTGTCCGCTAATATAAATTCATATAAACACTCGAACCATTCCATTGGTACGTGCCATAATTCATATGCCCAAGGCATATGAGCGACCAGCAAATATAGTTCAGATGTACTCGTCATTGCGATATACTTTCCCGGCAAAAATGTCAACCATAACATATCTTAGCTTTCAACGTATCTAAATTCAGTTGTATAACACCAACATTTGTGGCAATGTTACATGACCATTTTGTGATTTATGTCAACGTTTCCCCGCCCGGCGAGGGTGACACATTAGCCATAACAGCCTGAGAACGTTCCACAATGAAACTGATTTGACTTCAGTAACTTATTTACGTGTAAATATGCCGATATTTTGTTTGGCAGATTCGTCAACAAATCAGCACACAGTCTCGAGGTTATATTTTCAATATTTAAATAGCATGTGATTGTAAAACCAGCGCTCAATTGCTATGACGCAACAATGATGAGACATTGACATTCATGTGGAGTATTTTTGATATGGAGTGAAATATTACTTTGTTTTGAGTAAAACAATAGATCGATGTGGCGCCAGGCATAGCCGATTTGCTACTCGTATAATTGTTTTTTTAAGCGTCGCAATTACCGAGCATGATAGTTCCATTATAATCCAAAATGGACCTTGGTTGGAACTGTTGCAATAAAGAGTAGATATTTAAGAACACACAACAGTCTTAAGTTTATTTTATTGATGCTATGTAAATATTATAGTATTCCTTCATTAGCGATTGAAATTTTAAATGAAATTATTTGTTTTTACGAAACTTGGAACATAACGTGTCGTAGAGATAAATTCTTTAGTCATTCGTTGAAATGCAGTACGGTTATACCTCCATTTCGGATTTGTTCTTTAAGTTACATTAGGTTGGCCTGAATCTAAACCTACAAGTTCCCCCTCTATTCTCTAGCTATCTATTTTCTAACAATATTAGACTACTGGTAAATTGACTGCCAATCCTTTTCACTAATGTGCTCCATCAAAATTGGGGTCTTGGTTTTCCTATTTGTCACTCTTGTTTGAACTTGATGGCTCTTAAGATTGGAGAATTATTCAACTCGGTGGATGGTCTCAATATTCGGTTCTGGATTACACGTTTTGAAAGCCATGCTCAATGTTTCCTTTGATCCAGGTTTCTGGCAATACGGTACAAAGATGTAGCTTGTTTCCGGCATGAAAAAACACTTCATTCAAAAGACGGAAAACTGCCCTTCTATGGTTTCACAGATCTGTCTTTTCCTATTATATCTGCAAAAAAAAATAGCTTTTTGTTCTGGTACGTATAATGGGGATTCAATAAAGATTGAGAGAAGATTCACTTACATTTTCTATTAATGACCAAAAATTACAGGATCCATCAGGATATTGAAAAAGTTGTTTTTCTACTGGATTCGACCGCTTGATTGCGTTTGATTCGAAGACTACAAAAATTTACCTGCTACACTCTGTTTTATTTAAGTGCACTGCTCAGAAGCAATGCTTCAGCAGCAATGGCCAACTGGATGTTGATTTTCATTTGATTAAGGAATGTCTTGTTCCAATCAAATATAATTGAATGTGGTTTTGCTCTTAAAAGTTAAGGGAAACAAGAAGTAGCTCACATTACCGATATCAAAATGGACTGCTATACGTAGAGCTGAAATATGTGTGCTTTTCTTTCCCTAAAAAGGTAAAATCGATGGTGTTTATTAAGTAGAGTTAAAATCACAAGTTAGTGAAGTTAAGAGCAATCTATCGGAAGCAAAAAACAAATAGTTGAAACATAGTCAAAACATTCCCACGCAGCAAAGATTTCCTCTGTTATTGTGACACAATACTATTCTAAGTGCCTGTGCCTCTGAAACAATTAAGACGCACAGTAACTTATTTTCAAGACCAATTGTCAACTAATCACGTTACCAGCATCAATGCAATCATTCCATCACCATGAAAAAGGCTCCTAATGTCTACTTCTTATAATTTTCCAATTCAAAACCATTTGCTTTGATCTGCGAATTCATTAAATATTTAAATCTGCTACAATTGTCATTCTATTTCTGTATTCTCCTTCATTAGCACACAAAACGTACTGGCTGGGTGTTGCGCGATGTCAACGACTGTGAATCAATTTCTGGCCACATGTACCGCATGAGTATGATGACATTCTTACTGGACGGCAGCGAGGGTCTTAATCAAATTCGTTGCATGGAATTGGCGTTGGTGCATGACTTAGCCGAAAGTCTAGTTGGTGATCTCACTCCATTTTGCGGTGTTGCCAAGGAGGATAAAAAGGCCATGGAACTAAAAGCAATGGAAGACATATGCAAATTAATTGAGCCACGAGGCAAACGCATTATGGAATTGTTTGTGGTAAGTTTACAAGGATTGAAATTAAAAAAACCAGTTGTATATACGTTCAATTTATTTTAAGGAATATGAAGGGGGTGAAAGTGCCGAATCGAGATTCGTGAAAGATCTAGATCGGCTCGATCTAGTTATGCAAGCCTTCGAATATGAAAAACGCGATAACTGTCTTATGAAACATCAGGAATTCTTCGATTCGACAGAGGGCAAGTTCCAGCATCCATTCGTAAAAAAACTGGTCAAGGAGATTTGCGATCAACGAAAAGCGCTCGTTGAGGCAAAAGTTGTTGCCAATGGCAATCTGAAGCTGAAGACTGTTACACCCAATTGTCCGCCGTGCTTAGAGCACAAGAACGCCAGAAGCTGATGAGAGGGTCAAGGCGTTCGAAATAGCTCTTATCATGCATATACATACCCACCGAATAGCGGCGGACAATATGTTTAGAAAAAAACACTTTCATTCTTCATTTTTAAACAACTAACAATTGCAAATAGCGTAAAGAAATTTCCGAAGAGGCGGAATTGCATGGGAGCTTTGAATAATTTATTTTTATTTCACTTGTTCAACACCTTGATACACAAAACACTAACAAGAGCCACTAAATGGTCCTCTACGCACCTACTTTGAGTAGCTGCTTTCATTTATTGTAACTTTACTACATCAAGTAAATCGCGGCTGTGTTTTTCTTCTTTTTGATTTTGTTTCTCTTTTTTTCTTTATTTTGGCATAATAAAGGCGTCCAAAGCAAACGTGGTGAGATAAGTAAAAGAAAGTAATTTAATTCTGTAGCTTGTTTGTAGATTTTTTTAATATTTCTGCTTTTTTTTTCTTCTATAATTGTTGTAATTGAATTTATAACTATCAATAAGTGAAAAGTAAAAGCTCAACATACAAAAATATTAAATAAAAAGCTTCTTAGAAACACCTTGAGCTTGAACAATCAATTCGAGAAAAAAAAACTATGAAACTAAATATATTGTAGCTAATTCTATTTATAAATAAATTGAAAATGACGGAATGTACAGATTCATGCAAGATTATATGTTTGTGTTAAAGGATCATGAACAGGACAAAAACATTAATGTTAATGTTAATAGAAAAAAATTATTTATTTTTATTTTTAAATCCAATTGAAAACACATACACTATATAAAATAAAATTTCAAACTAAAAACCTAGACCGGATTTTGCGTTAGTTTTTTCTTTCAATTCGCAGTTTTGTAACAAGGTGATGCGGAATCGTATGCGAGAAGATTTGCGATGGAATTTCAATGACAACAAACAATGAATTTCCTTTTAAGATATCTATCAGCATTATCTGGTATAGTCACATGATTCTTTGTATAACAACGAGCTTTTCAGAGCATGGGTTAAGTCTTCCAATTTACGAGTTTTGAACCCATTTTCTTCCATGATCCATGACCTTCGGTAATTCTGAAATAACGTATCATTTAGAGTTAACTTATACTTCGATCTAAGACAAGGTTATGGCCAATTCGTTCAGCCCCTACATCTTGCGCAGATGCTTCTATTATCAAGGTAGTCTGGGTAACCGATCAGCCTGACGACAATGTTGAATACAGTAACTTCCGTATTATAACTTATTCTGCACCCTTTCTGTTCCAGTACAAGATTGAATTAATCATGTGAGCTTTTTTAAAAATATAGTATTAAACAAATTGTTAACTGATTGTTTATTTAAATGCTGTTACTATTTGAATTTGATTAACGACTTAGACTCAAATGTTACGTATTTTGTATTTTGAGAAAAAGGTATCCGAGTAGGATTAAATCAAAATTTAAAGGGTACACCCATGTCGCTTATAGTGTTTTTTTATAACCTGATGAGTTTATAGTCGACGATCCATAAAAATACCATTTTTCTGCCATTTCGTCCGAATAAAGAAATAGAAATTCAGAAAAAAAATTCTAGTCGGATTGGAATAAGTGGATTTATTTCTATTACTTTACTTTACTTCTTGAAAGTATACCTTCGATAAAATAAAGACATGTGCTAATCGTAGAAACCTTTATGTTAAGTTGAATCAAACGAAAGTAAAACACCATTCGTTTGACGAAAAAATTCATTCCACTTTTAAAATGGTGCATTAAAATAAGGAATGTCTGCAGAGTGATTGCCAAATTTAAAATTACAAATGACATATGACGTACAATATAAACAATTACTTTATAAATAGGAAACACTAATAATTATCTGTTAACCGTATTTGTAGGAAAACTTACAGATAAATTTAGTTACCATATGCCGACTACAAGTGCACCATCCTTCCCTCTTAGGAATCTCACTCAGCGTTGCAATCGCATTCAATACCAACACGAGTACTCAAACAAATCGGTTGACGCAACAAAATAAAAAATCAATTGCAACAACCTAGAACAGAAAGTAGAAATGGCAAGAAGCTAAGGGAAATCCTTGAACTTGTGACAACGCCATTAACCCCTAATGAAATGTGATATTGTCGCATCTGACCTTCGATTATGTGAAAACGGCTGGGGCTTGCACCCTTAACTGCTTCCGCATATTGGCAACTCGCCATACTTTTCACGAGCTATACATACATAACATCGTTGTTCAATTACGAGAATCATCTATTGATTTAATTTTATAGTGGCTTTCGAAGCTAAGAGAAGCAAAGTCCATTGCCCAATGAAAGCTTTTGCAGTGACCATGGTTAAGCGATGAAATAGAACATATTGGTCACGAGTGGTGTTAACCTTTACTTGTGTCTAGATTTATTCCATGGTACATTGTGAGTCGTGTTGGAGCTGAGCCAGAAATGCGCATATACTTATCCCCACATACGATTAGTAGGGTTGCTTGGCCAAATGGAACATGTAAACTGTTTACAATGTTTCTTTTTTATGCACGTGCTTGGATTTATAATAAAATTATACATTTTCTACGAAAACCCTTTTTAATTCACTTTAAACTAAAGTACGAAATATTTTGATTAGTTGGACTAGATAATCCTATTAAAAGCCCACTTCAGGGAAGAAGCTTCAAAGATGAGCGAATTAAGTAATTGTTTACGCAGCTAGTCGAATGTAATTGAATTCTACCAGAATCAAAATGAAATATCGTTTAGTCCAAATAAGCTGAAGGCAACCGAATTATTAGCGGTTTTTATCTTAGAGTCAGCAGATTTTTAATGATGTTTATAAGTCTACATAAAATTTGTCCTCTCTGGAGCACACTATATTTGTTATATATTAAACCAAAGATGATCGTGTACCAAATATTATTCGATGGGAGAAGGATACTCGTCCTAGCTCCACTTGTCTTTGAGTTAAAAAAGAAACAATGAATACTTCTCGCATCGCATTGCTTCTCACAGCGCTGTGTGCGAAGCTTTAGACAGTGCGCCTCTGTCTGAAGACCTGACTGAATTTGTTTCTATGACTGCTCGTACAGTAAATATTCTCCAGAATGGAGTATCGCCGCAAATTCTAAACAAATTGATGACATTCTTTAGGTTCGGCATTTTTCCGGCTAAGCTTCCGTGTCTTAAGCTTTCCCGACCTTCAAACATCGAACAAGTACTTGTAACAGCCGGCATAGATGTCATTGCCAATGAAGAGGTTCGACCTAAAGACATTCAAAAGGAAGATCTCCTGGGTATCTTAGGTTCACTAAGAAGTGAAAATCGACGAAATGCCAAACTTTGTTCTTAAACACCTTCCTCCTACACTTAAAAGTGTAAAAAGCGTTAAAAGACAGCGGTGGTGCAACCCATTCTTAACGGAAAAAAGACAAATGCAATCCGGCAAATCTCCGGTCGATAAGTCTCCTTCCCGATATCAGCAAGGTGTTTGAAAAAGTTATCAATAGACCCTAACCAAGTGGGTTGAGGATAAAATCATTATTCCGACGTGATTCCATACAGGCGTCTAAACTGGTTTCGGCTAGTCAATGGATCAAAGGTGAGAAACAATGCTCTTTTTCAAGTTATACCAGATGGGCATAAGCAAACCGCTGGTGTAAACATTATTTGATATGATCACCAGCAAACAGTTTTTTGTGAAAAATGCACAATGTGACGTCTGCAGGGACTTTTGAAATTAACAACGGTCTACAACAGGGTGTAGTTATTTCACCGATTTATTTACAATCTTTAGGGGCGATCTTATAGGCTCTATCCACCACTCAATAGCGTGATGACTTGATTGCGTACAGGTTAAGTCCGAATATCGAGGTTATTGTAAGTCTTTTGCAACGTGACTTCGAAAAGATTTAGGGATAGTATATAGCACGATTGGAAGCGACGATTGGCGCCAGACCATTCTGCTCAGGACTGCGTTGTCTGGGGTCTCTAGAAATACTAGAAAGAAGTGACGTATCGAAATTTAGTAATATACCTTGGGATCTGGTAAGATCAGTATCGATGTATAATAAACAAAGGGACACTACTCTTGCCAGAGCCAAAGCGGCCTTTGCATTGATAAAGAGACTGTTCCAGTGCAGGCAACTCGATGCCAAGGTAAAGGGGATCTGCTATACGGCCCTCATTCTGTCCTTGCCTGTCCCGTAAATGTTTCTATGGGCAAGTCAAGTTTGAATGAACTTTCTGTCGGCGGTTCATGTGAAAAGAACTGCCAATTGCTGCCCTTAAGAACTGCACTTCCTCAGTTTTTTTACGTTTCAATATTATCACATTGATTTTAACACCGATTGTCGTTTTAACTTGCACGTTGCACTTCCTCGGTTGTTTTCTGCCAGATGCAAATAGATGGAACTTCGATTTTTTTATGTTTTGGAAGTGCTTTATACTTCTTCACATTAGTATCTTCGTTTTTCAATGAAAGGCAAAATATTTACCAGAACCGAGTTGAAAAAAGCAGTAAAATATTGCAACTTATATAAAAAGGAATAGAAGTTTAAAAAATTACACATGTTGGGATCGATAATGAAGGAAAATCGAAGTGGTTGCTGTTTTAGTTTGGACTGCAGCACAAGCCCTGTTAGCAAAATGGGCAACAGATCCTGACAGCTAAAAATATCGAATGTGCATGGGAATTTAGTGAAACAACTGAAGCACGCGAAGAGCATAATGAAGCACGCGATTTGCAATGACAAGAAGAAATTAACCTGAACCGATCAGACGGCGGCGTCATGTATTTTTGGAATATTCTCAGGAATGAAAGAAAATAAAATTATCCCACGTATATGGGACTGAGCTCTTTTGATTTCGATATAGTGCGGACCAACCCTTTAGTTTAGAGATGATGTTAAGAATTCGATAGGGTCCAATCCCAAAAACATCCTCTGAGGACATCGAGGAGATGGTCACTAAACTTACCAACTCGATCACGAGCGCTAATGAGGAAAACTGTTTGATATGCCATATGAGCAAAAACAAGCACCCACCTTGGTGGAACGCGATTGACGCCGAATCAATGAAAACAGTTTGAAACTGCTGGAATCTAGCAGAAGAAGGCTGGATTGAATGGACAACATGTCGGAACAAACTAGACTCCTTAAAAAAAGAATAAGATCTGCAAAGAGAAACTCGTGGAGCATTCTTTGTAGTTCTATTAAGTCTCCAAACGAAACGGTTCGACTTAGGAAACTGCTCACCAAGCACCAATGCAAATCTCATCATTTAAGAAAAAGAATGATATATGGACAGAAACTCAAGAAGAGACGTTACAAGCGATATTCAAATTTCACTTTCTACGCTATTCACTAGAAGAAGAACGGTACCAAAGTTCGACCCCCAATTATGCATATTGAAGACTGCGTCAGAAAGGCATGTGTAGTTTTTTACATGTGTTAAAAGATGTTCAGCAACACCTGGGGACTTAAACCGAAGGTTGCTAGGCCCAGAAATGTACATCTTGCTAAAGTCATGAGACTTGGTTGCATAGGGGTGACTGGATCTATGAGATCGACACCAACCGCAGCACTGGAGACAATGCTGAATCTGCTTCCTCTGGACCTTTGCTTACATAAATGTGTCCGAATAGGAGATAGCGGTTCCAGGCCGATGTTACAACCATACTACAAGACACGGTAATTCATAACCATCTACGTTGACAGTCAGGCGGCCATTAAGGCTCCGAAATTGACAGATAAAATTCAAACAAGGAATAAGAATGGGAAACTTATCAAATTCTAATATTTGTTAACTTGCGAATTGGCGCTCTCCCCAAAATGATTGACCCAGAAATAAAAGACGGAGCTTATAGACAATAGCCAGGCTTTTGTGGCCAACCATCGAAGTTCATAGATCCAAAGATCTCATTAACTTTAATCGAAAGGATATCCGTCGTCTCAAACGTAATAACAGGCCATTGCACCATAGGAACTCTTGCGGAGCAACTAGGCTTACCACGTAACGACTTTAACAGAAGCTGCAGAGAAGTCGAACAAATAGAATCTTTATGTCTTCTGCACTGCGAATGTACCGAGCTAACCACAACATGAACGAGATCTCATGGCAGTTAATTTCCTAGTGAACCGGACGACCTGGGATTGCTAACTCCTTTTGAGATTCATTCTTTGATATGAATGGTTCAACGGTTAGCTGCTAATTTTCTTTTTCTTCCCAACAAACATCTCGACTTCGGCGCAATGGACCCAATGTTATCTATGTGAGTCGCTGACCACCCATACTGACCTAACCTAACTTAACAATATAAGCACATTAATTGTTTTTTTTAAAAGTGGACTAAAAAACGTTATTAACAAAACTAAACCAATCTGTGATATTTTCAGAATATGTAAATTCATTCGAAGAGTGCAATATAGATTTTTTGTTTTAGTCGGTGTCCAAGATATAATAAGTCCAATCAACCTTCTTTATAAGAAGCATGACTTTGACTTCCATAATGTAAGTATGCTTAAAGATTCGATATATAGTTTGTGATTTGTCCTATTTTTTGCATATCATAAGTTTATCATTGGTGACTGGTATATTTACGGAATTTTGTTATGCTTAAACATGTAAAGAGTGCCGTCGAATAAATATTATACCAAACTACGAAAAGAGCCTAGATTGAATTCAGTTAGTTAGTCAGTACATTAGAACCCAAAAAGCTTAAGTCAAATGTAATTGTCCGCGACTGTTATAAAAATTGTAGTACCTCAAGATACTATACTTGGCGTGATTCTGTTTCTGAATTATGTGAATGATACGAGTATGATAAAAGTTGTGTTGTATTCGAAATTGGTTCTTTTTGTTCCGATTTTTTTTGTAGCAAATATTGAAAGATGTCTAAATGATATTAGAAAGTTTACAATGATATCTCGTTGCGCACGCAAAATAAATAATAAAATAAACCGACACTGATATCAATTTGGCTATTACAATGTGACTATTAAAAAAATTAAATATTTAAACAATGGCCAACTTTGCATCGCTTATTTGACCTTGCGAGGTGAATAGTGAAAAAATTTATTAATAATGTATTATTAAATATAATGTGTGAAAGAATCTACATGATATAAGCAAAAAACAAAAACGTTATGACGTCAATTTAATATTAACGTCCCAATTTTTTCACACTGACTGACAAATTGACAAAACTGAGTGAGAAGTTACTATTGTAATTATTTGCAAATTCTGAGTAAGTATTCGCATAATTTCGGGATCTAAATTCAAATATGGTTGGGCCCTAAATGTAAGCTCATTAATGTCGTGTCGAAAATTGCCAAACCTGTTATAGCTGATAACGTTGAAATCGAACAATTTGAAAATATTAAATTTTCTTCATCGAAAATCTTGGAAATGGAATTTTTGAGAAGAGCTGATGCAAAAAAAAGAACGTAAAGTGTAAGTCAGCAATTTTATCTCCTTTTTTATCTAACTGAGGACTAATATGTTATTTTTCGAAAAGCTTACCTGTCATGTATAAAATAAGATAAAATTGCCTGAGTTGGTATTGGTTGGCGATATTTCGATGCAAAAAACATTTTCTTGGTCAAATTGTAATAAATAAATGGCTCGACAGTCCTTTTGGGAGGCAGGCTCTAGGTTAACCTCTTGTGTAGGGTGTTATTTCTCTCTTACAAATGGCAGGGGCTAGACCTTAGGTCATATACCGACAAAAATCTTCACAAGTCAATTATGCATGTGGTGGATCCTGAATTACTCACAAGACGTGGGTTCTTCAAAATGATTTGGAGAAAGTGATAATTTCTTCTTGTAAACTTCCCTTATAAATTTGTACCTTTTACGCTTTAACGAGACCAGCATCGCCAGTAATATGGAGACGACCGAAAGCTTCTAAAAATGTTTCTAATTGAATTGAATTCAAATTGATATTCCTAAGGTTTTTTCTAAATAAATATTAAAAATAGCATTCCGCACAGTTCTCAGTTGACAGATACATTTTCTAGTAAATCGGATATTTAAATTTCCTGAGTTCATTTTAACAGTATCAAGTATTTTCAAATGTGTATCTCGGCAAATTGGACGCTAATTTGATGTTCCTTTTGGATGCAGTTGTTATGCAGGTAGCATATTTAGAAAAAAAAAATAAAAGAAAACGAAACAAACAAAAAGTCAACGTACGTAAGAAGCTGACTCAGAACAACAAGACGCCAATGCACCCATGTTGCTGATTCCACACTTGACTCAACTAAATCGATATCTGGTCATTGGTCATATTGGTTAATATTATCTGTCAGCATATTTTAGGCTATTAATAAGGGGGCAAAATATTGAGAAGAAGAAGTTGTATCGAGAAGTTTAAGAAGTAGAGTCATTCATTTTGTTAAAACCTAATTCTGAATTTATAACTAAATAATAATAAATTACGAAGTTGTTTTGTTAAACCAAGAAATAAGTCATTTTGTGTTTATCTTACGACGGTTATGTTCTCAACTCAACGCCAACATTCCGAGCAACCCGGAACAACAAGTTGACCCGGCGAGAGGTTTTTTCGAAGATCAAATTCAATTTTTTTTACGAACGTGTAAAGCTGACTGAGTTGGTTGCCCATCTAAAATTGTTGTACAGTGTATTCGAATAAGTTGTTTTCTCTTTTGTGTCAAATTTGCTTCAAATATTCGTCGAAAAAACAAGTTTCCTTTGATTCGCTGATTTTCATCCAATTTAGCCCGAAAATTACGAAGGAAACCGATTGATTAATGAAATAGAATTTTTTTTTCATATATTCTTTAAAGTTATAAATATTTGTCATAAATAAAATTTAAATTCAAATAATTCTCCAACGTAGCTATTTAATGTGGACCTCGACATAACATCTTTATTGTCGTAGTTTTGACAGAAAAAAAATTAATGTTACATAACATAAGATATTAATTGTTTACAAATTGATTTTGAAAAATTCTTGTAAGCTAAAAATTAGTTTTTTTTGCAGCTTTATGTACGTTAAAAAACATGACATGAAAAAGTTACTTTACACTTTATAGCATTTATTTAAATTAAAAAAATTAACAACAAATAAAATAAAGCAATCTAGTTAAAAATGCCAATTTCTTCAAAACCTCTTTTTCGATACAAGTCATTTAACCAAAGAAATAAAAAGATTCTTGTTCGTATTCAGTGAATAACTACTTTAATAATAGGACTACCGGTTGAAAATGTCGTCATTGCAGACAACTTCATATCTATTACTCTGAGGTGAATTTTGACCGTGACAGCTGTCACATCAGAAACTTCATGTCATTGTCTAATTATTTCAGTCTAGGTTAATGGTCATTAGGGAAAACACACAAGTTTTTGTAAAGCCGCAAAATGTCTACATTCGTGCCATCAAAACAACATTTGCGGGAAGTTTTAAAATGCTTCTTTCATTTAAAGAAAAAAGCAACCGAAGCGCATCAATTGCTTACCGAAGCTTACCCGGGCTATACTATAGACGTTAGAGTGTGTCAGCGGTGGTTTAAGCGGTTCAAAGATGGAAATTTCGACACCGAAGACAAAGAACGTCCCGGCCAGGTGAAAAAGTTTGAAGACCATGAATTGGAGGCATTGCTCGATCAAGATCCATCACAAACGCAAGAAGAACTTGCAAAATCACTTGGGGTCGCTCAGCAAACCATCTCCGATCGTTTGAATGCAATGGGAATCCATAAGGTAAGACACGAGACGTCGAACGTCGATTTTGCATGTCCGAAATGCTGCTTGAACACCACAAAAAGAAGTCTCTTTTGCATCGAATCGTCACTGGTGGTGAAAAATGGGTACATTACGATAATCCAAAACGTCGGGCAACGTATGGATACCCCGGACATGCCTCAACATCGACGGCCGTTCAGAATATTCATGGCCTGAAGGTTATGCTGTGCATTTGGTGGGACCAGAAAGGTGTTGTGTATTATGAGCTACTAAAACCGAATGAGACAATCACAGGCGAGGTTTACCGACGACAATTGATGCGTTTGCGCCGAGCACTGAAGGAAAAACGGCCCGAATCGGTCGCAAGACACGATAAAGTTATTTTGCAACATGACAATGCTCGGCCACATGTTGCAAATGTCGTCAAAACTTACATTGAAACGCTCAAATGGGATGTCCTACCCCACCCGCCGTATAGTCCAGACCTTGCGTCATCCGATTACTATCTCTTCCGATCGATGCAACATGGCCTGGCTGACCAGCACTTCCGTCATTTCGATGATGTCAAATAATTGATCGATTCGTGAATTGCGCCCAACCGGTCGAATTTTACAGAACGCGTATCCATGAATTGCCAGAAAAATGGGAAAAATGTGTGGCTAGCGATGGGCAATACTTTGAATATTGAATTTATATCTATTTTTCCTCAATAAAGCATTGACGACATTTTCAACCTGTAGTCCCAAAATCCGTTCAATGAAAGATTTTCTCAATTACGTAAACTTTGCTACAGTAAATTAATTTTTCCTCATTTCTTCAACTAAGAAACAATGCTTTTTCCCCAAAAGTGTCTCCTTGAGGAACAGAATTTGGCTGCTTCGATAAGAGCAGTTTCTAACTTATTTTAACAAAAACGATTTATATTTGTTTTTAAACCTAAGTAACATATTTATGTAACAAATTATTCATGCATACAATTGGATGGCCAAGACTATTAGAACAACTTTGTAGTTTTGAAGCCCGTAGATTGCTTTGCTGGACAGAATATCTGAAAAGTTAAACATAGATAAAAAAAAAAACTTCACCACTCAATGCGATTTGTGACAAACCTTCTATAAGCACAAGTTCGTTTTCCACTAAACTGGTCCTTTGAAGTTGATGTGTATCCTTCTTCGATTTATCTAAATTGAAGCATTTCAATTGGAAATCACTTTTGAAACATTTGAAAAACTCACGATGAATATTGATTGTCCTCTCAGTTTCGCCAAGAAAGTTCTTTGCAATGCATTTGTATTCACCAAAGTCTTTTAGCTTTAACGGTCGCACTGTGAGTCGCATTACAATCTTGAATACGTTGTCCAAAGTAAGAGACTCATAGGTTCCCCCTTGAATGAACTCCTTATCCTTAAGCCAGAAGTTTATAGATGTTGGATGTGATTCGGAAATGCATTCCAGAACAATCTTTTGACCGATTCCTGCATAGATGGTATCATATCTTGACCAAAGTGTTGGAGCAACTAAATAAATGAGAAGATGTCCATATTCTTACGAATGCCAAGACGCTACTAAATATTAACTTACAATTCACAACAAGTAGAACCCGTTTACTCACAGTTGGTGGAACTCCATTGGAAGCGATGCATAGATATGCACCCATATGATATCGATTTACATGAAACAGTGTAAGATTTGGACCTTCAACACTGTAGACTTCTGTGATGCCAGACGTTGTGAGCGGGATGTCTTTTTCCCGTCGCCATGTGATAATCGGTGATGGAAGTCCTGAAGCTGTACATGTTAAACTGACATTGTGGCCCTCCTGTACGGCTGTATCGTGACTCGTCTGATAATCAATGATATCAGGTGGAACGACCACATCGAGGTAGCCAACTTGACTCTTCATGGGGTCTGTATTGATTTGGCACATATACCATCCGCGATCGGATTCTCGTACTTCGCGAATGCGCAGCTGCCATATCCTGTGCTCTGTATGGCTAATGCCGATCCGATGATTCTTTGTGATCACATGGTTTTGAATGCTGAGAATAGTTTGTGTGTCCACCCGAAGCCAAGCTACCTAAAGACGTGAAAAAGGAAATTATGACAGAACAAAGTATTTAAACAGTTTAACTTTAATTTTTTGTGATGTTTATTTATTATATTAATATTTCTTTTGCCTTTAACGTACCTTTCTAAAAATCGGATATAGTTATCAATGTCTTATAAACTCATGTAGGATAAGTTATCTAAGAGAAAAAGCTTGAAAGACGAATCGTTTTCTTTACTGCAACTTTTTACTGCGTTTTTTTTTTGTTGAAACAGCCAGGTAGGGGTGGCCAACATTTTTCAACCTTTTTGAACAAATTATTAAGTTATTTTGTGTTTTTACTAGAAAAGGTGAGATCGATTGAAAGCGTGTCCTAGATGTCAATAAATTTAAATATCAGCGAAAACGTTTGCAAAAAGTTTGGAAACATCGACGGACGCAAATACATAAAAAAAGGATAACTTTTTTGAATCTTCATGTGGAATGTGACGATCCTGAAAAAACTACTAAATCGATGTGATTAGCGCAAGACACTTTCAGGATTTATAAACGGCCGGACGTTTCGAAGAGCCAGCCACCACTTCTTAGTCGTAAACCGACAAATCCCAGAGGACCATCGGCAAAACTGACAAAAAACAATTCATTCACTATTGTGCCAGCTTTCACTCGGCCAACACATTAAAATAATGGTTTGTTAAGAGTGCAGACAAGTGCACGAAGCTAAATTGGAAGCATTCAAAGTGGTACTGCAAAAAAGAACGAGAGCCTACTCTAGAGCTTAAAAAGTGGATGTTTTGTGCAGGTCAACGTGACAGGAGGGGTGATGGAAAAGATTTAAAACTATTCCAGATTGTCTGTCTCCACTAAAACTTTATAAATGATATTCCATTTTTCATCATTTTTTTCCACTTTTTTTTTAAATATCTGTCCCTGCCCAATTGGCGGACACTGCGGTCTGAAAGAAAAGACCTTTTGTATCTTGGGCAGTTTGTTTAGGCTAACAGACCTTCTATCCTTCTGATGAAAGTCAGAATGTCTTTAGCATTGGATTGTCTTATTTCCAATGGGGAGAATATCTCTTTGAGCTGGACATTCACAAGGAATGTGTAAAGCTGTTTCGTCGTCTTTCAAACAGAGTCGGCAATTCAGTTGTTCTTCTGAGTCTTAGTTTGGTTAGATGTGATCTCAAGCGGCAATTGCTTGAGAGGAAGTTCATGAGCTTTCTAAAGTTCTCCTTGTTGTGTTTAAGGATTTCTCTGTAAGAGATTCGATTCGAATTCGATTCCATGATGACCAGAAACCCATCTTAACCTAACTTTGTAACGTCGGGGTAGGGATTGTAAGGCTTCGTAGCAGCTTTTGACACCTTTGAATTCTATTAGATTGGATGACAATGCCTTGAGCGATGTTTGGCTGTCTGAATATATTAGAATTCTGGCCCCCTTATGGCCTTTTGCAAGGTTTTCAATGGCACAGGATTCGATGCTAGTAGTTGAGCCTGGAAAACACTAGGGTGTTTTCCCATGGGTATGGAGATTTTATGGAGTATACCAGATTAAATTTCTGGGGTCGGGGACAGGTATGTTGCTCGAACATTGATCACGGTTAGGAATGTCGACTTCAAAGAGACGCCCAAAGCAGTATGTTGCCTTTATACACTATGGGATCGAGCAGAACATGTGAACATGTCTTTATCCGAGATGAAATTAATTATTTTCAAGTGTCCCGTTTGGTCACCTGGTTTGAACTTCATTGCCAATTGTATCTTAAGGGCATTTCTGGGCATAGCCAGATCATTAGCATAGCCTATTGTGATCTAGCCTATCTTATTGAGGTTCACCAGGAGGTTATCTATGACCAATGACCAGAGGAGAGGCGATAAAACACCTCCTTGGGGACAACCTCTCGTTGCAGTGACTGACTTTGACACGCTTCCAAGTGAGGAAGTTATATCTCGATTATCTAGCAGTCGAGTCGTCAATACCTTTACTCCGAATTGCGTTCGTAATGGAGTTGATAAAGTCCAATTGGTAGTCTTATTAAGAAAAAAAAGTTGTTATTCCTTTTACCTGCTGTTTTTACATAGTTGGCATATAAAGTAGAAAGCCCTCGCAGTCGAGTGCAGAGCGAAAACAAAGTAAAACGAAGTTAAACCGGCTTTTGAATGGAGTCCAAGGGAACGGAAAACTGGAATTCATATAAGACTAGCTGAAACGCATTCAGAAGAAGAACAAAACCTTTATGACTGAATCTGCAAAACTGACGAAAATACTAGAAAATGAAACCGACAGAGTCTAGTAAGGACACTTTGGAGTTACTTATGGCGGAGCATTTCCCTGACTACACGGTTTCGTTATGTTCAATGTACCACAACAATACCAGCGCCAGCATATCTCGAAATCAGTAATGAGAAATCAGTCAAATAAATTT
The DNA here is from genome assembly GCA_963555765.1 of Orthonevra nobilis. Lineage (NCBI taxonomy): Eukaryota > Metazoa > Arthropoda > Insecta > Diptera > Syrphidae > Orthonevra > Orthonevra nobilis. The sequence goes on along the minus strand of OY743226.1, from coordinate 71,082,062 downwards.
TAATCCAGAAATTGCATTGACCACGATTATGTAAGAGAAGAATTTCGTATTGGTGGAATTCCTCATGTAGGAATGCGTAAGAGTAGTACAAAAATCAAACCAAAGATATGATAAAAACAGAATCGCGGGCCGAATCCTTCAGCTTATTCAGATGACTTAGTTATGCTGATCACAGGTTAATTCATTTCCACGATTGAAAACTTGGAATGGACATATGGTGACAGGAACTATCCATTTGAGCAAAAATAAATGGATTGGAAAAACTAAACAATAACAAAAATAAGCCACTCAAAATCAAGCGCCAGTTCGCCCTGCTCACCAAAAAGGACAAAAAAAACTCCCAAACTTAATTTAACACAAATTCAGAGACATAACTCTTAACCTTTCTCGAATTTAAAACTTTCTTGGAAAAGGAATGTAGGAGAAAAGTTGAGAAAAGTTCTCAATAAATTCGATGCCTGTAAAAAGCCCCTAGAAAAGATTTGTTTGCTGCATACATAAGAAACTTAAGAACAGATAACCAGCTACTCTTAGATCCACAGGTATTACGTACAGGGATCGTGAATTAATACTTCATTAACTCCCTCTGCGGTCCGTGGTTAGTAAAGAAGAAGTAGCTGCCATAATATGGAAGAAGGTAAAAGCTTCTGGGGCCGTTTGGAGCTCTCAATAACCCATATCGCGCGATTAGTCTGAAAAGTTTAATGCTGTCGCGCCAAAAAATATGTTATTTTTTGTAACTGGCTCCTGGCACTGTTCATACATGGTATTGTTGCCAAGACTGCTCAAGGGCAAGCAAAATTAATGCATTGGAAATGCCCCAATATTTGCGTTTGGTAAAACTTAAATATGAAGTGGAAGGCTTAGTTGCAAAATCGGATTTCATCACTCCCTTGAATGATTTTAAGCTAAGGATGTCACTTGCAAAAGTTATCGGTTTCCATATTGGCAGAACGCCGCTGTAACAGAATAAATCACACATTCTAATGTTATAGTCTGTAGTTAAATATCGAGGCAGTCAACAACATCGGCAAATATAACTTTAAGTTATAGCGGTTCAGGAGAACGTCGAGGTCCGAACCATGTTTTAAAAAAATTGTGTCCTAGCGCTCGACTTTGATTTTCGGAATTGCATTCAGCACTGGCGATCAAAAACAATACTTTTGCCATGTTCAAGAGCGCTTATTCGTCAAACGATGTCATCGTTGGTGGAGGGAAACAGTCTCAGTTCATCATCTTAAGGGGGGTATTCTAGTCTAGAAACTTAAAAATATCGATTTTATTTTTTGTTTTATATTTTCAAAGTTCAAGAAGAAGAGGATTTTTCAAAATTCAAATAATTTTCGGAGATATCCGTATTTTGCTGACCCGGCATCCAAAGTGGTTCGGCCGGAACTAATCGAACAAAAGACATTAGGGATTCGTCATCTACCTGAATCCATATTTCTCAGTAAATGCTTTTGTCCTTTGTATGTATTGTAATACAAGAACCCAGAACCACCGTTGCCAATTTAGTGCTTTCAGCGTTAATTTCAGTGCCCAAAATATCATTTTAGTGCTAGTGCGTTACTTAAGTGCTTTTATTTTATTTTTAGTGCTTCATAAACTCCGTTTTTCAACGCTGAAACCTACTTTGTTTACCATATTCCAATGGCGATGTTGAAAGGGTTTTTAGTCAAGTAAACCTAGTCGAAACCAAACTTAGGAACAAAATGAGTTTGGATATGTTAAATGCAATTTTGCAAATTCACTCTGGTTTCCAAAGAAATCAAAAATGTTGTAATAGCTACAATTTTCCTGAAACCGTGATTTATAAAATGGGAACCTAAAAGGCATATTCCTCTAAACGTATTTAATGGCACATCTTTTGTGCTGTTCCTAAATACATGAATAGATTTAGTATTTATTTTATTTTCGTGCAATCGTAGAAATGGATTACCAATAAATGTTTTTATTGATAGTTAAAAAAATGCAATAGTTCATATATTTACAAGCACTGATTGATTTTTGGAAACTTATAGGTTACCACTAAAAATACTTATGTTATGTTAATGAACGATGAATGACGGTGCTCATAACTTAGTTTAAATTTAACATATTTTTAATTGGTCTTTATACAATAGTATAAGTTAAATGTTTGTGTTAATGTTGTAAAATAAGTAATAAAAAAAAGGAAAAATTACTCGTTTTATAATTCTTAAGCATCAAACTTTTAAGTAACTTCAACTATAATAGTTACAATAACTAACATTCTCCCCAATCAAGCCAACAGTATTTGCTGTGATTCAGCCGTTTCCAATATTTAGTGTATTTCTTTTAGGTACGCTCATACAGTAATTCCAGTCAGGAGCTCTACAGGACTCTTTTGTCTGTGCCTGAGTGAGTTTGTTAAATATCCCGAGTTAGGATAAAACAATCCCGACATGAGTTCGTTCTCAATTACATTTGCCGATCGCGCAAAATGATCCCTCAGAGTACGGAAAAATAATTTTGTTGGTGCCAAAGGTATCAAAATTAACGCTGAAACTATTAGGAACGGTGCTTTGGCTCGAAAAAAAGCTTGGCAACACTGCCCAGAACCCTTTATATTTAGTGTTCACTTGCGTCCAGCTGCAACAGTTGAATTCTAACCTTCAAACCACGTGGACGTACATAAGTGCTGTGAGTGAAATAAAAAATATTGTGAAATATTTTTAATGAAGGCTTCATTCCTATTTTATGATTTATAATGATGGAGCTTATGGGAATGAAAATTGGCCCCGAAGTTCATTCATTTGCTGTGAAACGAGGCAACGCCCCGGATTTACCGCTCCGAGATACGAGCATCCACCTCATCAAAGGAGGAGGAGCAGATCTGGCACGATATGAAGAGAGAACCGCGGAAAATAGTTTTTTCAAAATCGAGGAAGGTACGATGTATGAAGCAGAAATGGCAGATTGAATAAATGTAAGTCTACAATATCATTTCATGACTTAGACTATGAAAAACTTAACGCGAAGCTTTAAACACGTTTTTCTCGAAACTGTGTTTTTCTGTGTTCTTCTGTGTTCTTCTGGACTGATTTACCTGAAATTTTTAGAGAGTCCCCATCCCCATATTTCTATTACTTTCTTTCTTTCCAACTTTTCCGTAGTTCCAGACATTGCGACATTATTCTAGATTAATAATCTTTTTTTTTTGGTTTCAGATTGCTAGGAGGGTTGAAATCGTGGGTATGGTTACGCGCCAATTTTTTGAGACCCCCACTTCATCAACTGCTAATTTTTGAAATTTTCAACTTTTTTATTTTTTTATTTTTGTTATGTTAATAAATAACTGATAAAAAATGGATGCTAAAAGTATTAATTGCCTTATTTTTATGGCACTTCAAAAATTACATGAAATTCATGCCTCTACGACTAGAATACCCCCTTAAGATCTCCAAGATTTCTTCGGTTGAATGTATAATTAAAAAGCCTCTGGGAGTAGAATATGGACAAATAAAGACAATTATGGTGATCTAAAAAGCAGATCTGAAATCATACCACACATTTTATACCTGATCCGGTAACGGTTATCCAATGGAACAAAACCAAGAAACAATGCATGGGTGCTGCTTAGGGAAGGCCTTTGACACTGTGTGGTTACTTTTTCACAAGAACCACTCCTAAGCATATTGAGAGGACAGGCAATGTGACTTTTGTTGTAATGTTTAACATTAATTATGGTCTGCAAAAGTGTGTAGCCATCTGTAGGTTCTCTTCACCACGTTATATCGTACGCACAAGACTTGCCCCACTAGAAAAACTTCAGGTTAGGGTCCGATTTGGATCCGGATTGCCTGAAGTATAATCCGGATACTGCTTTCTATTTAGGGGATGTCAGTATTCGTCACACCTCATATGATCCGGAGCGGATCCTCTCCTGATCATGAATTGTTTCCAGGAGCGGATCAATTTATCAGATCTACTAGGGAGCAGATTTCCTATTCAGATTCTGACCAGAAAATTATGGGATCTGTGAGTGAAAATAAGATTATTTTGATGAGCATCAGCCCATAAGCATTTATAAAACTCTTACACTAAGTTCGTTTTTAAACATTAATTATTCGCGGAATAATTAAATACATACCTGCATTTTATCTTGGCTTCATTGGCAAATGAAGAATAGCAATAGATCAAATAGTTTTTGAAACTTGAAATTTGATGCTCACGATAACGTTTGGATCGCAACTGAGATGATACACGTTTTCGTTCTTGAGAATCGTTATTCATGATTAAAAACAGATTTAATTTTGAAAAAAAAACACTTATTGTATACCTCACCACACCGCAACTGAATGATTATTTCATTAAAATATTAAATACAATTCATGCAAACATTTAATTCAAACAAAATTCTAAAAAATTTACTCCTCGGTTGTTTTCTGCCTGATGTAACTAGATTAGAAGTGCTTTTTACTTCATCACATTAATATCAGTGAATGGCAAAATTTTTACCTAAACCGAATTGGAATAAGCAGTAACATATTGCAACTAATATAAAAAAGAATAGAAGTTTAAAAAATTACACATGTTGGGATCGAAAATTACGGAAAAGCGAAGTGGTTGATCATTAACAATTTTTTCGGCATTGTGGAAGAATTTTCAAAAAATGGAAGTTCTTCACCTCATGGTTGCTGAATTAATTTGGACTGCAGCTTAAGCCGTGTTATCAAAATGGCCAACAGACAGCTAAAAATTTCGAATGTGCTTGGAAAAAACACTACTTACACTAAAACATAAGGAAGCACGTCGAGAATTCAGTGAAATAACTGAAGCACGCGACAAGCATAATGAAGCCGCGATTTGCAAAGACAAGAAGAAATTAACTAATGAAAACAGCGTGATACTGCTGGAATCTAGCAAAAGAAGGCTGGATTCAATGGACAACATGTCGAGGACAAACTAGACTCCTTAAAAAAAGAATAAGATCTGCAAAGAGAAACTCGTAGAGCAGTTTTTGTAGTTCTATTAAGTCTGCAAACGAAAGGAAACTGCTCACCAAGTCACCAATGAAAATCTCATCTTTAAAGGAAAATGGATGGTGCATGGACAGAAACTCAAGCAGCGACGTTTGCAACGATATTGAAATTTCACTTTCTATGCTTTTCGCTAGAAGTGAGAAAATGCCTTACGGCACGCCGGCCGCTATTTTACTGCAATGGCAGGCATTAAAGGAAAACATTAAAGACTATAATATTAAATTTTGTATTGAAATTTCTAGTAGGGAATATTAAATTTTGTATTGAAATTTCTAGTAGGGAAGAGTGAGAAAATTATGCTGTCTGTTCTGATGCTGAGCTAGCTTTAATACAGATGGATCCAAAACTGCTCATCGCACAGGGGATGCTGAGTTCTGTAAAAACAGGTACATAAATGTATCCTTCCGTATAGGAGATAGCGGTTCCAGGTCGAGGGTACACCCACACTTCAAGTCACGACAAGTCATAACCATCTACGGTGACAGTCAGGCGACTATTAAGGCTCTGAAACTTACACAGATAAAATTCAAGCAAGGAATAAGAATGGGAAACTTATCAAATTCTAATAGTTGTTAACTTGCGAATTGGCGCTCTCCCCAAAACGATTAACCCGGAAACAAAGGACGGAACTAACAGACAAAAGCCAGGCTTTTGTGGCCAATCATCGAAGTTCATAGATCTGGAGATCTCATTAACTTTAATCGAAAGGATATCCGTTTCGTTTCAAACATAATAACAGGCCATTGCACCATAGGAACTCATGCGGAGCGACTCGGCTTACCACGTAACGGCTTTAACAGAAGCTGCAGAGAAGTCGAACAAATATCATCTTTATGTCATCTGCACTGCGAATGTTCCGAGCTGGCCACAACAAGACTAAGATCTCAGGGCAGTTAATTTCCTAACGGGCCGGACGATCTGGGTAAAGCTAACTCCTTTTGAGAGTCCTTCTTTTATCTGAATGGTTCAACGGTTAGCCGTTTATTTATTTTTTCCAAAGGAACATCTAGACTTCGGGCACAATGGACCTAATGTGATCTATGTGAGTCGCCGACCACCCATACTAACCTAACCTAACCCCATAGTAAAAGCACATTAAGTGACTATTTTCAACGTGGAGTAAAAAACGTAATTAACACAATGGTAAAAATAAAATGTATCCCATCCCATAATGCGGAATGGTTGACCTGCAACTTTCAAAATCAATAAGAACAAATCTATACAGAGAGGCTATAATAGTGAACAGTTTTAGCGACTGCAACAAACAAAATATGAGACAAGCAAAGTAGCGCTTTGTATGATCAAAAATTATACATGCGAGCTCTCAAAAAGAAACTAAGAAAAGATCCTAGAAAAAATTGTTTGAATTCAGTTAGTACATTAGAACCCAAAAAGCTTAAGTCAAGTGTAATTGTCCGCGGCTGTTACAAAAATTGTAGTACCTCAAGATACTATACTTGGCGTGATTCTGTGTCTGAATTATGTGAATGATACGAGTATGATAAAAGTTGTGCGTTATTCAAAATAAGTCCTTTTTGTACAGATTTTTTTTTGTGTAGCAAATATTGGAAGATGTCTAAATGATATTAGAAAGTTTACAATGATATCTCGTTGCGCACGCAAAATAAATAATAAAATAAACCGACACTGATATCAATTTGGCTATTACAATGTGACTATTAAAAAAATTAAATATTTAAACAATGGCCAACTTTTGCATCGCTTATTTGACCTTGCGAGGTGAATAGTGAAAAAATTTATTAATAATGTATTATTAAATATAATGTGTGAAAGAATCTTCATGATATTAGCAAAAAACAAAAACGTTATGACGTCAATTTAATATTAACGTCCCAATTTTTTCACACTGACTGACAAATTGACAAAACTGAGTGAGAAGTTACTATTGTAATTATTTGCAAATTCTGAGTAAGTATTCGCATAATTTCGGGATCTAAATTCAAATATGGTTGGGCCCTAAATGTAAGCTCATTAATGTCGTGTCGAAAATTGCCAAACCTGTTATAGCTGATAACGTTGAAATCGAACAATTTGAAAATATTAAATTTTCTTCATCGAAAATCTTGGAAATGGAATTTTTAAGAAGAGCTGATGCAAAAAAAAGAACGAAAAGTGTAAGTCAGCAATTTTATCTCTTTTTTTATCTAACTGAGGACTAATATGTTATTTTTCGAAAAGCTTACCTGTCATGTATAAAATAAGATAAGTTGGTATTGGTTGGCGATATTTCGATGCAAAAAACATTTTCTTGGTCAAATTGTAATAAATAAATGGCTTGACAGTCCTTTTGGGAGGCAGGCTCTAGGTTAACCTCTTGTGTAGGGTGTTATTTCTCTCTTACAAATGGCAGGGGCTAGACCTTAGGTCTTATACCGACAAAAATCTTCACAAGTCAATTATGCATGTGGTGGATCCTGAATTACTCACAAGAGGTGGGTTCTTCAAAATGATTTGGAGAAAGTGATAATTTCTTCTTGTAAACTTCCCTTATAAATTTGTATCTTTTACGCTTTAACGGGACCAGCATCCCCAGTAATATGGAGACTACCGAAAGCTTCTAAAAATGTTTCTAATTGAATTGAATTCAAATTGATATTCCTAAGGTTTTTTCTAAATAAATATTAAAAATAGCATTCCGCACAGTTCTCAGTTGACAGATACATTTTCTAGTAAATCGGATATTTAAATCTCCTGAGTTCATTCTAACAGTATCAAGTATTTTCAAATGTGTATCTCGGCAAATTATACGCTAATAAGCCCATAAGCATTTATAAAACTCTTACACTAAGTTCGTTTTTAAACATTAATTATTCGCGGAATAATTAAATACATACCTGCATTTTATCTTGGCTTCATTGGCAAATGAAGAATAGCAATAGATCAAATAGTTTTTGAAACTTGTAATTTGATGCTCACGATAACGTTTGGATCGCAACTGAGATGATACACGTTTTCGTTCTTGAGAATCGTTATTCATGATTAAAAACAGATTTAATTTTGATAAAAAAAACACTTATTGTATACCCCACCACACCGCAACTGAATGATTATTTCATTAAAATATTAAATACAATTCATGCAAACATTTAATTCATACAAACTTCTAAAAAATTTGCTAAACATAAAAACATTTTTTTTTGTTTTAGTTATTATTATAACTTGAAATAATACATAATAATTAAAATATAATTATAACAATAATTATTATTTTACAAAAATTAATGTATGACGTATTCGAACCGTAAAAAAGTTTTCAATAATGAATTGTGATCAGATGCTCATATCAAAGGATTCGGTACTGTACTGCCATCAGTTCCAAATCAGACGTCAGTATTAAGAAGCACGGAACTGTACTTGAATCAGGAACTGATCAGACGTCCGCATCAAGGTACATAGTACTGAACTCAAATCAGGGACTGATCGGATGCCCGTGTTAAAGGATAACTGCCGCGGGCATGATCAGGTTCCGGAACCCCTGATCTATGACAATTTCTAGTCGGGTGATTGCCTTTTGTAGCGTGACTTCGTTGATGTAAGGCGTAATTGCGATTGCAAATTTAATACCAACTTCAAAACTAGATAAGGAAGCCGCTGTCTTGGGCCCTTAAAATGCTAAAGTAATGAAGCCACAGAAAAAAAAATTGAAGAACGATTCCTGATCTCACACCTCTTTCGAAGCTTACCTTGTCTATCTGAATATCAATTTATTGAAATCATTTGCTTCATCACAGATGAAGCTGATCCAACCTGGTCAAAACCTATTTTCTTGCTTCATTTTTGTTCACAATCACAAAAAACTTACCTTATATGAAGCCAAATCATGTACCAGACACGTAAGAATCGCATCCCTTCCCACTGGAACTGTGACATTCGTAATCGGGGCGCTGAACTTCGGATCGGCTAAAAACAAACAATGAAACAAAAGACAGGGTTATCAATTTGCCTTGAAAATTTCGTGTAGAAAAAATAAAACTCTCAAAGTTTAGACACGAGACATTTGGCCCATTACTGCGTTAAATTATCCGAAGAAAACAACAAGAGCGCAATCCACCCCAGCTTAACGTCATCATCCCCTGTTTACCACTTAATTTACAAACTTTTCGTCTCATTATTCGCGTGTGTGAACGTATGCCACGTGTCCTCTGGGAGTCACAACCATCAAATGCTATGGCCTGACATTCAAATCGAAGGTGTATATTTTATGTGGCGTAAAGTCGTACGATTTCGATCCGACTGCGCGACGTGCCTTGCTGTCGCAAGGACAATGTTTATTTGGGGGTGCAATTTTCCGTCTGAAACGGACCCAATTAGCAAACTATTACAACACAACCGACAATGAACCAATCACTGTAAACACTATTTTTCAGCTTGCGATATAATGAACTGAATGCATGCATCGGCACTGAAAAGGATACACTAATTCTTTTGCTCCTTTAAAAACGGCCCATTACATGACAGGATGTGGAAGCTAATATGTAATAAACAACTTGCTTCCTGAAAATAATCATGCAACCAAGTGCCGCATAAAATCCGAAGTCTGTCCCGATGGCTGCTCGAAAATGAAATTTTAATCCCAGCCAAGACTCCCGCGCCCATCATTCACAAGATAATAAAATATATTTTGCAGACATTGCGTGTTTTGGCGGATTTCAAAAGAAAGGGAAAATCGACAGGACTTTGTGGCCCAATCCACTAGCTGCAGTCTCCACACGCCAATGTCAGTCTGTGAAGTGAAGTGAGCGCCGCGGCCACACTACAAATCAAATTTACCCGGAAATCATATCAATTTTTGGGAAGAGCCAGGAGCTTCCTGTGCAAGAGTTTATTTGGTTTTTTTTTCTTGGCTGTGTTCATAATATAAAATTGGCGGGACATTTTGAAACAATATGATGATTTTTTTTTCGCGGAGAAATGTTTCCATTTTGGCGCTTCTCTGTTTGTGGCGCCAACATTTACCGCCCGCTGATATTAGCCCTTCGAGTAGGTTCAAGCTGGTGGCGGAACAATCTAATTCTAAGCTAGAAGAAATGTGGGAGGACCAAAAGGCTTAAGCGTTATTCAACATCGAGCTATTATTTTGGATCATATAATTTATTTATTGCATGATGGGGGTAAATTGAAATGTTCTGCTTTTTGATGAACATGTTGTTGGTATGGTGAGGGAAAAAGGGTTGGATTGAATCTTTCTATTTGAATTTTGCAATTGATCGTAATAGATTTAAGGTAATTTTATGAGTCATTGTTTTTAAAGGCACATTGTGATTTCCGTCATTTACATGATATTAGTATATTGAAAAAGTTTAAGTGTGCTCTAAGTTTTGAAGTTTAAGAAGTTATGATTTTTCACATAGACTCTCGATGATGTTTGCAAAAGTTGAATCTCAAAAAAAGAAAAAAGCAATTCCATTAAAAAATGTTTTATTTTATTTATACAGTGAAACCTGGTTATATGGGACCTGGATATGTGAGAAGCCTCTATTATTGAGAACTACAATGAGGGCCCGGCACTTTTTTCATCGAATTACCTTTGTTAATGGGACCTCTCGAATCTGGTTAGATGAGATTAGATTTCTAGGATTTTTTCTATGTTTACCTCACTAATTGGGACTTTGGAGCTCAATTCCCTTTATAAGTCCAAACGTAATTATAACACATTCCACATGATTGTGGAAAGTCGCGTGATCAACTGTGTTCGGAGTATAAGATACCAAAGTCAACCCTGTGTAGAATCATTCAAAACAACGAAAAAATTTCGGTCTCAGTGTATTGATGAAAAAGGAAAACTAAAACGAATACGATCAGCAGAGTATCCTGAATTTGAAAAATGTCTCTCGACATGGATAAAGCAGGTACCAATAAGCGGACCAATGATTAAAGAGAAAGCTTCAGAATTTACATGTAAGCTCCATATTGATAATTTTTCTGGCAGTTATGGTTGGTTTGAGGGCTTTAAGAAAAGACACGATATCGCATTCAAAAATATTTGTAGCGAGAGTTATTCTGTGGGCAGCAACAAATGTAATAAATGGATTAAAAACATTTCAGTTTTATTGCATGGTTATTCCCCCGATGACGTATTCAAGGCCGATGAAGCAGGCTTCAGAAGTTTCTACAAAATGCTCTTTAACATATAGAAGAGGATAAAGGCCCTGAAATCAACATCCTTCAAGCCATGAAATTTGCGAGAAAAGCTTGGTTTTCTGTTAGCAAAACCACAATTAGTGTATCTGAACCTGAGAGTCTACACGAGGAGGTAGAGATCTGTGCAACGATTCCAGAATGGATCAAAATAATTACCACCTGTAAGAACGACCAAAATGACAAGCAGCCGAGTTTAAAGGATTTCGTTGCTATGGACGATGTACATCATCGTTTCATCATTTCAGAAGAGCTCAATGATGATGATTTTGTTTCGACGTATTCTTCTTTTAAGACAGAAGAAGAAGGCTTTGAAGATACTTCAGTAAAAAATTCAAAGCGTGAGGCAATGGAAGCTTTTGAATTTTTACACAAGTATTTTAAGATGTCAAATATTAATTATTCTAGTATTTTTGATCAAATATATTCTATCAAGAAAAAGGTTTAAACAACTAGCAATCAAATACAAACTTTACTGCATTGTGTTGATTTTTGTTTTCATAATAAATACATACCTACACTTAATTCATAACACAAAAAAAATACACATGTTCATTAACATTTTCACCTTTATTAATGGAATAACGGTACATTTCGACCTCTATAAGCGGGGGTCTCTGAAAATAAGACAAAAAAATGTTAAACTCTTTAAATGAAAACCTCTTTAAATGGTACAAAGTTCTTGGGTCCTTAATGTCCCAATTAACCAGGTTTTACTGTTTACAATTTTAAATGCCTTTCAAGCATTAAGCTATTGCAAGTTATATGCAAGTTAGAAAATCGTGCCTTCGTTGACTTAAAAATATTTTCCTTTCGCTTTTTTCCTGAAACGTCTTTAGACATTCTAGACATTTTGGCTAATAAGCCAGTTTAAACGCCTTTACACGTCTAAATTTTTTGTATTAGCAATTTACGCACATCTCCATCACTTATGTTACTGGTACTTTGGGCGACTTTTAAGCCTTATCTGCCAGCGGCTCAGTTTCAGATCATGCCTTGGTTACAGCTGTTCAGGACGGCGTTCGTAGCAAAATTTCCATTCTTTGAATCCATTCGTTGGAAGTTTGGATTGAGGCTCTATTGTCGAAACTGTAAGTATTGGGTAATAACGATTTTTTCTTCAATAGATTAGAAACCTTATTTCGGGGAAATCAGCTCAAGTGTTATTGTAGGATTTGGAACCCTGCAATCGCCACATAAACTCTATTGATCGTTGTTCACACAAAATCCCAGTTTTTTTTATTTTTGTTTACTGCTCCTCTAGTTCAATGTCAACTCAGATTCAATATACTATATATGAATGGCTCTAGCATCGCATTATACAATTATGTAAATTGAATCAAGTGTGCTATTTGAAAGGGATATTCTGCATTTATACTTCTAGTGAAAAACGTATTCAACCTTAACCAATTCATTCCGCAATCAGGGAAATTTAAGCATTTCTTTTTAAAACTAATATAACCAAACAAATCCACAGCTACTAAAGTGCAAAACCTACAACCTATGACCAATGTTTTTATCGCATTAAAGCTCATTTTAATTCAATTAGAAATTGAAACATTTTATTAATTAAATTCTCAATGATGAATGAAATTTCACAAAGATCCCTGTGAAAATGGGCATGCAACCGGAACAGTTTATGGTGCCAAACACAAACATCGTGCCACGTAATTATTTAAAGAATCATCTCCGGAAATGTATCTATAAGCGGGGGTATGTCTGTTGTGGGTTGACAGAGAAATGCCTAATCTCAAAAAATATTTTTTTTTTGTTGTCAAGATATTTTCCCTTTATTTCTTACTAAGCATAATTTGAAAAATTAAAAAAATAAGTTAAAATGAAAATACTATTAACATCTGGTGGATGTTTGAGGCTGATATCGGTTCACTGTAATTAAATGAGATAAGCCAGACCTTGCGGCAATGCAAACAAATTGAGGGATAAAAAATAATTTATTTCTGCTTAACCGAAGCTATATTCTAAGATAAGAGTTTGGTGTATTTAAAAAAAAAAGAAAGATTGGTAAGAAATTCAAAATGATAATATGCAAGTGTCACTGATTTGTCTGCAACGCGTGATATTTTGGAGGGAAAATTGAGACATCTGTTTCATTTATTTTGTATGTGATTATTTGTTAGAGATGTCGAACTTCGAAACCCAAGAGAAAGCCTTTGTCTTAGTAAAACATGCCACCACAATTGAACCGATTTTCTTTCTAAAGTGAGCTTTTCATTTATTTCGTGAGCCTTTCAGGGTAAGCTTTATATTTAAGATTATTTATCGGATGACAAGGAAGTGATTTTGGCTTTCACAAACAGATATTTCGCACATTTTTTAGAATTGCAAAAGTTAACAGTGTATTTTTTCCTTTTAAAAATATAATTTGTAGCTTAATATATTTTGCATGTTAAAATAATAAGTTTAGTGTAACTTTTAAATGGAACATAAAAATGAGCTCTTCCTTTATGCTTCAATAGACCATCTTCTTGTCTTAATTAATTTGTTATTTGCAGACAACAATTGAAATCATTTAAGGTAGGTGTCTAGTCTAAGTTTTAAGAAATTCGATTTTTCAACGTATTGTAGTGTCAATAATCACCTCTCGAAAATTGCTAACGCAATTCACGATACATAAAAGTTACAGCACTACAGTGGGAGCGCGTGGTAGGCAGCTGGAGCCCCGAACGCCAGCTGTTAATCCCTACTACGAAAATTCCGGTTTCCTTTTTATACGTATACGGTCTAATTATACACAGTCAGTTCTGTTTTGGCCCTCTACAAGTTTTCAGTGTAATTTTGACAGTGTACCGAAGCCATCCAGCTCGAAAATGGGTCCGTAAAGAGAATTTTAAAAGCGTTTTCCTCAAAATCATTTTTTTCAACTGGCGGACAGTTCCGAAATCTCCGAAACCGCTCGATCGCTTTTGATAAAATTTTGAACGATCCTTTATTAAGGTGTTTTGTGTGTCAATTGACCACTCAAAAAAAAAATTCACAATATCAAAATTTACAGGACATGAACAGTGCAAAAAAAGGTCAGTTTTTGAAAAATATTTTTCCAAAGTCGCCATTTTTTATTATTATAGATTTTCGTCAAACGGTGGTGAATTACCAAGTGGCAAGCCTTCCTCTATAAAATGACGTTTTTTGTTTTTGTTTCAGGCTCGCAGATCCGGAGATTGATAGTCCGCCATGGAGACGGTTTTCTGCAGCCTCGACTTTGGCGCCCTCTACATTTTTTCTTAAATTGTTTGTTTTATCTAGCATAGAAGCCAAGAAATAAATGTTTGAAAATGAGCTCATTTATCTCCCTCTAGACTAGACACCTACCTTAAAGCACTAAGGCTTGCTAGAAATTCGACATTTTTGTTTCTTATTCATTTGACGCAAAGTACAATATATGTACTGACGATTAAAACTTATTTGTCGTTTGTTTTTATTTAAATTTTCTTAACATCAATCCAAAATAATAATGATCAACAACAACTTAACAAATTCAAATGAAGTAAACAATGAAAAACGACCAGACTAAGCGTATTGTAAAGAAGACCTTTTCCACGATGACAACGCCAGACGACTCGGCTTTCTGGCAACCTGAAAAGTACCTTGACTTTCCACTCATAGATTTCCACATACTTCGAAAAGTTTTTCACTTCTTAAATTATGAGCTCAAGGAAATATAAAAACTACATTCAGTTGCGAACTGTTTTTTAATTCCTCGACCACTTTTCAACATCTTTTTTGAACATTATCGTATGCGGTGACTTCAACTGAAATATTTTAAAATCTGCTGAATCTTCTCTTTCTACGAGTTCCACCAACAAATGCTACTCTTTAGAATTTGTTTTTCTTAAGCAATAAATAGGAGTCTATAACAGCCAAGTGGCAGCTCAAACTTTTTCAAAACACGGTCTTGAATTCGCAATTTTTAGATATCTAAGTCTCGTGAAAAATAAACAAACAAATGAACAAATGAATTCTGAGCTTCAGAATTTTATAAACTGCAAAATAACCATGATGCAGCTGGTACGAGCTGGAAACGTTTAATGCTCCCCAAGCTCTGGGAAACCCTCAGGAAGGAAATTAGTCAACTCAGAAATTCAAAATACCATAATCTTTGTAGGCGGTGCTCCAAGGTGGTTGACGCAACGACAAAAACAGTTTAAGGTAGTTAAACTGATACTACCTAAAATTATTTCGGTTGTTACTCACATTTTTAACAATGCCCTTAACCTATTCGCAATTTTCGATTCCTTGGAAATTGGCCAAAATTTTACTTGCAACAAAGAAGAATGATTTTGCTAACTTATCATCCGAGTATCAACCTGTAGAGATTTTGCAAATTTTATCTTCGATCTTGGAAAGACTGAAACATCAGCAAGTCTCCGCCTTCATACAGCGCAACAATCTGCTCTGCAAGAATCAGTCTCGCTTTCGACAACATCACATCTGCACCATTGCGCTGCTTAAAGTTATAAATGACAGATTGTGAATTGATATCATTTCCCATCAAAAAAAGCCTTCGCTATAGTAAGCCTCATATAATAAATAAGAAAACCGAAAACGCTGTTCGGTTCCTCTACGTCTGCACCCAATTGCATCCAAGCGTATCTATCACAGGCCCTCTGCTGTTTTTAAATTTCATAAACGATCTTCCTCCAATTAATAATCTCATATTCAAGTGTTTCATAACTCACACGTATTTCTAAAAACTATAAATCAGGGAGACGAGCTTCGAGACAACAAAAGTGACATGAGCGACTGCTCTTGTGACCAGTCTCTATATTTATGTCGAAACGCTTTTGATTTTTTATAGTGGACAATTTCTCTAATTCTTACTTGGGGATAACAACAACTAAAGGTTTTAGACCAACCTTAGATGTAGGTGTGCGATAAGCAACATAATGTTGCCTCGCATCTTAAGGATCGCGCGTTTTCGGGAATCGAAATGAACTCAACTTCAAAGATTTTTAAGCAATTGATGCATAAGTGGCGGTAAGAATATTTTTGAACTTTGGGTAAGATATAATAGTTATAAAAACTGCTTCGGCAAAGATTATACAAAACTTATTATCCTGTAAATCTCATCGAGAAAAACGACTTCGCTTATAGGGGAGCTCACATTCTCAAATTTTCTAGTTTGAAAGCATTTTTGTTTTTTGAATACATAATGATGTTTATGTGGCCGACTTCAAAACGCGTGTCTGGGTAAAATAGGTTTCGGTATATTGGAACATTTTGTGTTTTAAAAAGTTTTGTTTATACGTAGGTATATACATACTATATATGCTTGCTCCCGGCATATTTCAGATCTATGGGCTTAATGGGCCACTTAATACTTATGCCTAGAAATGTGCAGAGAGACATACGAGTATTTACAATATAAGTTTTGAATATTTTATTTTTAGTTTATATCTAATTCAAAGAGAAATGTAAAATCGAGTGAGTAGGACTTACTTACTTTTCTAGATACATAACTTATATAGGAACAAGCAAGTTAAAATTCTACAATCTATCCTCTTAGGTTGAGCAGTGAAGCTTTTTCATAAAATGGCAGTAATTCATTTCCATTTTAGTCACATTCAATTACCGACCGCGATCTTTTGTTCATGAGATTGAATGGTGAAAGGTCGTAAACGCTTTGACCAGCATTTAAATCCCAAAGCGATTTGATGTGCGTGTCAGCACCAATTAGTCTTTTCTCTAAAGCCTCTACCATGTAATTTAAAAGTGGTCTAACTTTTGTGACTTCATATAATGTCTTATTAAGAAACCATTTTTTGTTTGGTCTTCAAAATTTTCCACTACAATATCTTAAAATGCGTCTTTCGAACAACTCAAGCTCTTTTGCTACAGCAGGTGAGATACTGAACCAATAACTAAAGCCATATGTCAATATGGGTCTAATAAGCGTTTCGTATATCAATATTTTCGTCTTCATTGAGCATGATGAATGTTTAATCCACGCTTATCAAAAATGCTTTCAAGAATCAATTCTCAGGAGAACTCCAACCATAATCGACGTTCCTGTTGCAGTTTTTGTAATTGATTTTACCATATTTTCGAAAATGAATAAAAGGTGTTAATAAATAATTTCAATCAATGAATACAATGGCTACTGTAGTAATGTTTCTCAGTAAAGACGAGCAGCTCAGTGTCGGTGCCTTTTGAGCCTTATATATTTGACAGCTTCTATTTAAGCTGCGAAACTTTCTTGGCAGATGTAAGTACAGCATGAGTTTGTGAAAAATAAAAGCTGCAACCTATTTTTTGGAATCCAATTCTATTGCAAATATTGCAGTAATGCTTTTCACATGATCTGTCAACATTTTATAGTTTTAAAAATGAGATCATCAAGTTATTATGAATCATTCGTCAAATTGATAAGGTCATAAATTTATGGACCTTTTATATAATTAATCCTATGTCAGGTGTACCTTAATAAATGGGGTGATTGTTGTGCTGAAGAAATAGTATTATACTTATTTATGCAGAGGACATTAAAACAGATCAGTAAGAAAAGTTTCACTCAACTTGAAAAATATTCAATCAGCAAGTAAGAAAACTACAAGACTCGAGTAGGAATTCTTAAAAGTCAGTCATTTGAGAACAGAGCGTAAAGAGAAAGCAAAAGACTCAAGCCCTACTCATTACAACTATTCTTAAAGATAAAGGCAACATTCGCTGATGACGCAGTGATACTTGTTAAAGTAAGTAGCTTTCGAATTTAAGATGCCGAAGCTTAAGTGCAGGAGATCGAGGAAATAGAAAGCCTGTAGAAAAAGTAAGGCTATAAGAAAGAAGAGATTCCTCTTACCGGGACATATAAATATTTAAGAACTTTGAGGTGCCCCCTTTGAGGGATAATGCACAGCGAACGCCTTGGGGATTCTAAGTAATTTCAGCGAATCATCAACGGATTAAACATGAAAATATCTGGAGCAATGAAGATGGAGATGAACTTGACTGGAGTATATGAATAAATCGTTCTATGTAAAACGAACCTTTTGACTGTCAGAAAAGGCGTTGCTTCTAACGACTTCTGCAGAAGCTGTCAACTTAAAGAGGAGCCTGAAACCATAAAAATGGTTAATTGATTTTTCCAGATTATTCAGACTTCAATATAAATGTTTTTTTGTTCTCAATTGACCTGAAATCGGGTGTCCTTGAGATACCGAGTTTGAATTCTTTTAATATATATTTTTACGATCGTCTAAGTAGAGTAAGAACTCTCAGAAAATATCTTCAATTTACGGAAAAATGTGAGTGAGACAATGATCAGTAGATTTTCAATTCTGAAATGCATCTTTTAGAGGGTAGAGGCTCCTTACTTACACCTTAATGGCCTGACGAAACCCCACGAATACATAATCAGAAACTGAAACACTAAAACCTCTTTGAAACTAGTTCGACGATTGTCAAAACAGATGTACGATGACCTTAATCGAAATGCCCAAGGTCGCTTTGAGAGAAACAATTATTTTGGGTAATTTTTGGTCCTTTGTGGCAGTGAAAGATTGTGGAAAAGAGGAAGTTTGGGAAGAGTTTTACAGGCTAAACAGGTCGCAAGAATCTACAGCCGCGAGAAAGCGCTGAAGTGATGAACCTCACTGACGGTGGCGTTCACAATTGGTAAGACATCTCAACCAACTTAGTGTACGTAATTGAAGGCAACTTAAGACAATGTTTGGTATAGAGATTTCTTTGTCGAGGCACAGATCCACCCGGAATGTTGTGCCATAGAAATAAGTAAGTTAATTAACAATAAGCAAGCACCCAAAAAAGAACAAACACGTAAGGAAAGGGAATCCATGACCAATAATTTTCTTTTTCTCATCTTTAATATACTCACAAGTAGTCTTCTTCAAAGAAAATAAGCAGAGTGATGTTGATTCGCCGGTTTTCTTCATAGCTCCTACAGATGACTTGAGGTAATTTTAAGCCTTTTGCACTCTGACTTCGATCAGATTCAACAGCAGAAAAAATTGCCGAAAACAAAATACTGTTACAGACTGGATATTTTTATATCCCTTTGCGTGTGGCAAGAACAGAATTAAATTTTTTTTTGAATCTATATGCTGATCTAGATAATGCTTCTCTATAGCTAACTCATGATCTTCTTCATGGCACTAGTATGCCTGTGCTATCGTATGGAAGATCATGTGGTTGAATGTGAAATCAAATTAGATGTCATACCTTATATGGAGCTCCAGAGTCCAATAAGAGTGGGTAATTTCCTAATAAAGCTTATTTCAAAGCAATTCCAAGAGCAAAATTAATCCGATGTTCGGGTCTTACAGCTCAACAAGATATTTTTGTCCTGGTTCTGAAAGGTTTATTGCTACCATGATGATGCAATTTGCATAGGTCGAGCAGAAGGTAAAAGAGAAGGATTGGATAATTATTTACTGGTTTAGAAATTCAGATGTGTTTGCAGTTCCTTAACAACACAGCATTTAATATCACCTTCACAGTTTTTTATGAAACGTACATGGAGCTCCAGCATAATAAGCCGAAAGGGTAACCACTATACCACGGCCACCAGCATATTTAGTCGGAATATTATCGCTGGTAGGACTAATCAACTATACTTATTTAAATTCATTATATATTTATTAGAACAAATAATTCAGACATTTTTATTTATTTTTTTATCAAATAACTTAAAAATTTGTAATTTTTATATTTTTTATAATTATGATTATATTTATTTATTAATTTATTTGCGTAGGTGATTAGTTTGTACATGCGGCCTGTGTTAATTTGTTTATTTTAAATAATAATTATTTTTATTATTTTAAATGATTTAAGGTATTCTATATTTTTATTATTCAACATATTTAATGAATAATTTATTTCAACGCGTGAATCCATTCTTGTTTTTTTTTTTTGGTTATCACATAAAATTTTTTTTTTCGTGCTTTTCCTCCTGACATACTTAGGACAATTAATCCTTATGGCCTCTTGTTATTTTTGATAACCAAATATAAATTCATATATGTATATAAGAAATGAAGATGTTGTACTGAAGGAATTATTATTAACTGCGGTGCCCGGCCTGTATAAATCTTGCACATATAAGATACGTTCATAGTAAAGTTTAATAATGTTTCATTTGTGATAATAATTAATTATTTTACATTGGCACTTCTGCAAAAATACATATATTAAGTTTAATGATAAAAATCGAAAATAATGTGAAGAACTTATTTTTGTAAAAAATATTTATTGTTTCTTAAAAGTGCACTGTTTTTTTTTTAATTAATTAAAAAAAGCACTCACAATTATTTAGCTCCGATGTACTGGACCAAGATTTTTGCACAAAAATGAGAAAACTAACAACGACACTTATCCAACTTTTCATATCGTTATCTTAAAAAAGGATCTCAAAACTTCAATTCGAACTACTCAATCGCGATTGTTTGTAACGACTGAAAGTTCAAAAAACATATTCGGACCGACGACGACGGTCCTCTTCAACAAACGGATGGGTATTCAAATCCAAATGTTTACCGGCACTCGCACTATACTGCGCATGCTGATCCAAATGTGGAATCCCTCAACCATAACAATCGCTGTGTGATATTTTTTCTTGCAATTTTTATAAGAAGGAAATGGTGCTTCTTGGCACTTCTCGGTTTAAGGCTCACACCCTTAATTTGATTCAGATACCCCTTCAGTCCATACGTGTTCCTGTGGGAATATGTTAAGTCAATTGGAAGTAAATTAAACATTTTCGCTGATATGTAAGTTGGGCAAACTTCTTAGCAAGTGCTAATTAGATGCGAAATAATTGGGGGAATGAATCATACCTGCAATAGTCCTCAAATGAGCTTACCTTTCAAAATTCACGCATGGTAATTACGCTGATTTATTGCTTTAAAAGAAAACACTAACTTGTATCAATAGTTGAAAATGGATGAATGAAAACGAGTTGAATTGTAATTTTATTTATGATGTAAAACACGAACAGAGTTCAGTAGAGATTAACTTTTTTGAAAATATGTAAACTGTCTGCATGGACGTGGATGGCTTTAATATTCCGAACAGAGGAAGTGTCCACATGGATGCAGAAGCAAAATACTGGTTATGCTGAATATGACTGGAATCTAGCCTGCCTTTTAATTGCATCAATTGATGAGTTCCAGGCTGGAATCCTAGATTAAGTAAAGAACTTTATCTAGCTTTCAAATCTGTTCTTGCCAATTGGCAATTTGTTTGTCCTTGGGAAAAAGTCAAAAGCGCTATGAAGATGGTGCCATTGCTCCGATCACAAGAAGAGAGAAAACTTTCAAAAACAGATGAACCGCACCTACTATCATAGTACGTTGACCTGAGATAGTAGTCTGTGACTTTTTTTTTATCGGCTTGTCTTACTGGAGCTGATGTACAAAGACCAGAAGCTTCTCTTCATTTTTGCAGAGAATTCAGGCCAATAAGAAAAATACAGGCAGAAGACGAAGAGGATAACACACAAAAATATAATCAAAGCTGTTTTGTATGAAGGTCTATTATGAGTTCTCAGGGGAAAAGAAAATTACTCGTCTTAACAAACGTTCTCCTGGAGTCTAATCTGGAGTTTTAAATTAGCGAATTATTGTTATTGATGAAACTGACATTTTTTTTTAAATAAACAAAGAGCTGTGCAAATATTTTAAATTAATTGTATGCTCTTTTTAATTTAAGCATTTCCATTTTTTCCAACATTTTTACTTTAAGGTACTATATAACCAATATTAAAAAAAGAGGGATCCTTCAGATCCCTCGAATTATAGGCCATTAAGTCTCCCGCCTAACATTGGGAAGGTTTTCAAAGTAGTTATAAACAAGCCAATCTTGTACGAATGCGAAAAAAAAGGAGATTATACCGTGGAATCAGTTCGGATGCATTCGGCAGTACACGCTGTTACGACATTATTTCCAGACATCAATTGGAACTTAAATTCTAGAAGATATACAGGTGCATGTCTAGTGGATATCGAAAAAGCCTTCGACACGGTTTGGATTGAAGGGCGTATTTATAACTTAATCAAATATGAGTTTCCAAACCACGAGCGAAAAAATTTCTTGTAACCGATATAGAGTGCATGACGACTGCGGTTTTTAATGCCATCAATGGCCTGTTGCAGGGTACAGTGACGGCACCGATACTCTTTAATATATACATTTCTAAAATGACAAGGCACTCGGATGGTACACTAGCATTCGCTGATGATGTAATCTTATATGTTCACGGCTTAAAAGTTATAGATATACAGAAAGATCTACAACAAAAATTCGATAACTATAATTTTTCTACATGTGAAACCATCCTGTTCCGCACACCACTAGGACAGGGTAGTTCAGATTTAATACGCAATTGGAGAAATTTGCTAGTTAAATCTTCAGACGAACTTCACACCAAGTCGAAGACTGTTGCGAAATGTCTAGGTGTTCGCTTAGAGAAAATTTTGTATAACAATGACCACATAACAGCCAGTTGAAAAAAGTTGAAAGGGTGGCATTTATGTCTTTTTACTCCAACTATCTGAGATCCGATGTAAAGGTCATTTGCTACCAAGATTTTGTGCATCCAATTCTGACCAGTATGGTGGAACATAAATCCATCTTACATAGAAAAATATCGAAAATTCGAAAGAAAATTCCTCCGTGCTGGCACTTAGTTATACAGGAGCGCGCATACAGATTACAAGCATTATATTTCGGATAAGACCCTTCTAGACACAGCCGACATACCCAGGATAGACAATTCATCCTTAGGCTAAAAAGAATTCACTTGGCGCGATCAACGAATGTTACTGAGAACGAACTCATAGCAGGCTTGTTTTATCCTAACCCTGAGTATTTTAGAAACACTTTAGCAACTGGAAATAAACCACCCGAGGCATTCTTGTATTTAGATGCGCTAGCTACTTGTCGCACTCGAGAAATGTTCCCACTATATACCACGTTGCTAGAAGGGCAACAGACTAAAGGGTCCTTTATGCGTCAGAAAACTTGGAGCTTGAGTCTGTTGAATGGCGGTATTGGCAGTAGGCTTAATAGGGACAAATATTGGTGGCTTGACTGGGTTGAAGCTGGCGCTTAGTTTAAATTAGGTTCAGTTACTTTATGTTGAGTTATTTTGTTTTTGGAAGTAGCTCTTAAGTTAAAACATGATAAAAAGGCAAAAAATTTACAACATTTTTATTTTCCAAATTATTCTAATAATTATTATAGTTAATAATATAAATTAGAAATATATAAGATGTTAAGTACTGCATACTGGATCTGTCACAGTTTTTTGTACCCTCTAAATTAAGTTATGTTAAGGTTTTTTACTCCTGTATCTTGATTATTTAAATTGACCGATTGTGAAAATAAGTGAGTTAAAAAAATGTACTTTTATTTTCTTAAATTCATTTTATTTTTATTTCGAATAATTGAAATAACCTATGGGTAAACTTAACTAAGTAAACTAACTAACTATTTTTATTTATTTATTCATGTCACATTTTCAGCAACTTTTGAGGTTTAACGATGTATTATGCGGCACCTTTTGTTTTAATATTTTATTTGGTTCAAACGTAATTGATATTTATTCACTATTAAAATTTAAATTTGTTAAAGCAAGCCTTGAGATGTCTAATTAGAATGGTTTGCATCAATTGCATAGCGTTATCGTAGCCAGCACATAACTTTACCGATACATCCAACATAGTGACTGATATAAGCCGACTTATTCGAAGATAAAAATGATTTGAATCACTCAGGTTTACGTTAGGTCATCGGAATCAATATACTATACATTGTCTCACAGCGTTGTGTGATTTCTGCCCAAGGAATAATTGGCTGTGTTTTTTATAAGTTTACAACAAATATAAAATGACTCCTAATTTTTTTTCGCCGAAAGATTGCCGATGAGATTCCGGGTTGAGAATTGAACAGTGTTACTGCATATAGTTTGTTTATTGGCATAGTAGTAATTGAGTATATCAGAGCTACCACTTTCTGCTTCTCTCTACTGGCTGGTATCTGGAATCGTCTGTTTCTTTAGCAGTTTCCGTAAATAAAACATTGACTTGAACTGGAGTAGCTAGCTTACTATCAACTTGTTTCTAGTCCTGTTGTGTTTCATTTTTTTCAATAGGCAATAGGCAAAGCTTGGGCTCTTAAAGTGTTTTGTATTACTTAACACTGTGACCGTGCGGATGTCGCTATCCTTTCCAGGATATACTTCCATTATGATACCCGTCATGCAGATAGTTTATGGCAACCGATCTTCTTTAATTAACTTCTTCTTCTCCTCTATTTAGTTCGTTGTTGATGTTGTGAAAGATGGTCTGATGAGCACACCTTACAGAAATCCTGAGTCATCAATGCGAGCGATATGTTTTTGACTCTTTTAAGATTTGTAGGGGGACAACGTTAGGAATACTTCCAATGAGAAAATACCCTGGAGTTAGTATTATATTTATAACTTCATCGTCGTCTTTGTTGATGGCGGTTAGAGGTCGCGAATTCAAACAAGCTTTGTGCTAGCAAGATTATAAGTTCTTCGAAAGTCAAGGTGGTATCTTCGATTGTCCGTTTTAAATGGGATTTCGTTGACTCTTTTGCAACCTCACTCATTTTAGTATACCTACATTATTACAGCAGAGTGTTGAGGTCTGGGCTTTGATGTCGGTCCTTTAAGATGGTTTGGTGTAAAAATCGCAGAATCCATGAAGTGAAAGCTCTTGTGCACTCCAGCGTTACGGGTTTTTCCATGCAATTCTCTATTCTGCTGACAGCGGTTCATTCCATTGGACGTCTAATTTCAAAATGTCTTGCATTAACATTTTTGCACTCAATTAAACTGGTGCTAATCAATCAAAATGGATCATATAGTTTGGCTATTTCAGATAAAGTTTTCCATTTCGTCAGGAATTCTTCTTTTCCAGCAGATTCACAATGTGAACCTTGGATTGAAGTTGTCTGTAATCTGCAGCCCACTTTCTGAGATGAAAATCTCAGGGTGTGTGGCTCTGAATTCATGATCCAGTTGGTGTAGTCTGGCTATTGCTCAGTTTCAAGAGCCACCCAATCGTTGGCATATCCTATTATGTAAAATTATCGGTTATACACTCAATCGAATTACTCACAGAATATAGATTTGTATCAACCCAACATCCGACTGACGTGATTGGTGTAGAAGAAATGATCATTGCAAAAGAAATTCTTAATATGATTTAAATAATAATCTGGTGTGAATAAGAAATATTAGAATCCGCTTCGTTTGGATAAAAACACAACCATATTATCAATTGCGTTATTTATTTATTTTAGTGTTCATTGAAAACAGTTATACACTGAATAATATGTTATCATTTCCCAACAGAACTATTAGCTTGGAATTTCTCACTGTAATTACTATAAACTTCATACTGCCGGTTCTAGGTCTTTCTTTTGAATATTCGATGCAGCTACATCTGCACTGACTTTAGCAGATACACTTCGCTCTGATGGTGATGGTTTTGGGGTCGGAACACTTGGATCGGCGCCCAACGAGACATCCTCGTAGTTGGCTTCATCATCTGCAGCAGGTAAGGGTGGTGGTGTGGTTGATACGGCTGCAGCCGATACAACGACGTCATTAGATTCAAAGAGATTAGCTGCAACAGCGGCTGTAACTGGAGCTGATGCAGTTGCGTCACTAGGTGCATCTGTTCCAGATGCCGCACCATCAGCCGTGCCTCGCAGCATATCAGCAGGCTCATTGCCCGGCAGTTGCGCATACTCTAAAATTTGTTTATTTAATAAATGTTCAAACAAAAAATTTAAACTGAACTTACCTTGTTGTGGGCTTTCTCTTGTGAATAGACCCATTTTGGGATCAATTGTCGGGCGATACTCAGAATCAGCTTCGCGTTCTGATGTTGTAGAACCGCTTAGGCCACTCATATCAGTCCTACCGCCAACTAAGTGGGTAGGTGCTCGTGGATTGCTTGTTTGAAGTTGTTGGTTGTGAGATGATTTTCGAGTCTTGTCTGCCTTTCGCCATAGGGTTATTTCCTACACATAGAAATAATAATAACAATACTAGAGCACTTATGTTTAAATAATATCTACACAGTCCATATTTATACATTAGTATGCGGAATAGGTATCATGATCTTATTCAAGGCTTTTGATTTGACCTTAAGGCAACGTTATCTTGCGATAGTTTATACAAAGCAACGAGATGTGATATGTAGCTAAAGTTTCTTCTTTCTGTTTCGGTTTTCATCTTCAATCTTTTAGTAAAGTTTTGAGGAACTCGTTCATTGTGCAAGTGAAAAACTTCAATTGCTCATTGAATTATATATTTATGCAATTAGGTTTAAGGGCGAATTGGTATGAAGTCGTTTAAGTACGGCTATTGAAAGTGAATTGTCTGAAGGGTGGAGTTAAATGCTTTTCTATTATCTATATTATTTCGTCACAGATTTCCTAAGTGGTGATCATTACTAGGCGATTTAAAATAAACATTAAATTCTATTCTGATTGCTTAAAATATGAATTTATTTAAGTAGGCATGCGTTGCCGAAGGTTAAGGGCTGCGAATCATTGAGTGCATACGACAAACTAAAGATACAGTCAGCCGTAAAAAAATATATTGATTCGCAGAGAGATTGTATAATTTTTGGCGTACCCGGAGCTTTACGATGTAAGGAGTACACATCTTTCAGACAAAAGTATTAGAACCAGACCTGTAAAGTACTGTAGTACCTATGGACTGACATTCAAGTACAAATACAATTCCCCGTAAAAAAGTGCCTTATGTTTCTACAATGGTGTGTTTAGTAATATTTCGTTCATTCGGAATTCAAATTAACAAAATGGAATTTTAAGTAATTAAACGGAATTGTAGAGTTGAAAACCGGTTGAAAAGGTAGTTTTTTTTTCAAAAATCAATGCTTTATTGAGGAAAAAAAGATATAAATTCAATATTCAAAGTATAACCCATCGCTAGCCACACATTTTTCCCATTTTTCTGGCAATTCACGGATACCCGTTCTGAAAAATCGACCGGTTGGGCCGCAATCCACGAATCGATCAATTTTTTGACATCACCGAAATGACGGAAGTGCTCGTCAACCAGGCCATGTTGCATCGATCGGAAGATATAGTAATCGGATGGCGCAAGGTCTGGACTATACGGCGGGTGGGGTAGGACATCCCATTTGAGGGTTTCAAGGTAAGTTTTGACGACATTTGCAACATGTGGCCCAGCATTGTCATGTTGCAAAATAACTTTATCGTGTCTTGCGACCGTTTCCGGCCGTTTTTCCTTCAGTGCTCGGCTCAAACGCATCAATTGTCGTCGGTAAACCTCGCCTGTGATTATTTCATTCGGTTTTAGCAGCTTATAATACACAACACCCTTTTAGTCCCACCAAATGCACAGCATAACCTTCAGGCTTCATATTCTGAACGGCCATCGATGTTGAGGCATGTCCGGGGTATCCATACGTTGCCTGACGTTTTGGATTTTTGTAATGTACGCATTTTTCATCACCAGTGACGATTCGATGCAAAAAAGACTTCTTTTTGTGGTGTTCAAGCAGCATTTCGGACATGCAAAATCGGCGTTCGACGTCTCGTGGCTTCAATTCATACGGCACCCAATATACCTTTCGGATTAACGGTCTTCAAACTTGTTCACCTGGCCGGGGCGTTCTTTGTCTTCGGTGTCGAAATCACCATCTTTGAACCGCTTAAACCACCGCTGACACATTCTAACATCTATAGTATAGCCCGGGTAAGGTTCGGTAAGCAATTGATGCTCTTCGGTTGCTTTTTTCTTTAAATGAAAGAAGCATATTATAACTTCTCGCAAATGTTGTTTTGATGGCAGGAATATAGACATTTTACGGCTTTACAAAAACTTGTGTGTTTTCGCTAATGACCAATAACCCGGACTTAAATAATTAGACAATGACATGAAGTTTCTGATGTGACCCCTATCACGGTCAAAATTCACCTCAGAGTAATAGATATGAAGTTGTCTGCAATAACGACATTTTCAACCGGTAGTCCTATTACTTTTGCAAAAGGAATTATAAGTACATTTTTAATTACTTGCACAGTTATTAATTTCTTTTAGTATAAGTACCAAGGAATTATATTTGTGCATATAAAAATGAAAGTATGAATGTTTATGCAAAAGCCATCAAAAAATTAAAATTATCAAACTTATTTTGTAGCTTCTCTTATAGTATTCCTTTGAAAATAGTTTGGCGAAACTAGGAGAAAACCCAAACCATACTATCCAATTCAGTCAAAATTAAATTACCCTAAAACGAAAAGGACGATTTTATTTGTTTTTGCTCTGATTTGTGTTTTTTCTCTACTTGTAAGTTGCGCCCACAAATTTAACATTGGTGCCAAAACCTGGGAATAAAGCCAAGCAAAAAAAAACTTTGTGAAAACGCTCACAAATTGAACAACGGGGAATGGTATTTATACGTGTACTTGTACTTAGAAGTAAGAGGTCTGATTAGGACTAACAAAACCCATGTAGGATACTTTACTCCACAATAACAATCAACAGTCTTGAAATCCATCTTTACCATCTCGCCCAATTGGAACAAATAACGAAAGGAAATTTGACATAATTATTTAAATGGTTCCTGAGCAAAGTATAAGCATATTCTATTTATTTTAATTCCTTTGTATCAATTAGCGCATATTGTGAAGGACAAGTACGTTTTCTTATCACACTGAACCACAATCAAATGTCCATTTATTTCTGAGTGAAAATGAAGCATTTTTTAAAAACTTACCTGTTGTTTAAAATAACGACGATCTTCGGTATCCATTAGAACCAAATTTAAGAAATATTTTACAGAGAATTTCTTGCTGATATCCTTCATTGTAGGCGTTAAGCTATAACCCCCCAAAAATACACGAATTGGTATACTTTCTCCTGTAAAGACAAATTGAAAATGTTCATATATAAATAAACAATAAACGCATCTAAAACAACCTTTAACTGGAGCACCATCCATGATCTCGTACTTCGCTATATTTTCATTCTCCGTAAATGTGTTTGGGCCTGATCCGGTCGACTCTTTTTTGATAATGGTTATCTCCATGTGTTTGATTTTAATGCGCACAAGTAGAAAATAGATTTTACCAACAATAACATCCTTCAAATGATACCTTGAATCAGGAGAGAAAAGCATAAGCACTCGAATACCATGTTGTTTAAATGTACCTACTTTGATTTGTTGTACTCGAATTCAATGTGCAGACAATCTTCGATGCCCACTTCCATCTTTATGGGAGTGTTTGTATCAGGATAAGTACATAGTGTATGAACGGCTATATCCACTTCCTTGGCTATGTCACTTAATCTTCGGACGATTGTCGCTCGAAGGAAATACCTCAGACGGACATTTGAGCCCACGTACACTTCAAATGGTTTCTCAACATTTGGAAACTCAAACGGATAACTTGTATTTTGAATGAGGTCTCCAGGCCTGGCTAACTCCTTAACAAGTGTTTTGAATTCATGGTGATTACCTCGGTCATAAAATAACTCAATTTGTCCAATAAATTCAATTTTGATCCCTTGATGCTCAAGGCGACTGCCGGGTTTCTTCAGAGTCACATTAACCTAAATGAAAGGATTTGTCTACTTATAAAATTCAAACATTTTATTTTTAACAAACCCTTCCAGAAACTGCTTCTCCATCGTAGTATAGAAGACACTTCTCCTTTTTACCTTCTTCGGTTTTGATTTCAACAGTTTTTCGGCTTTCTTCTCCATCGAAAACGATATCGAGCTCGGCAGACTGACCGAAACCAAGAAAATGCATGTTGCTTTACGAAGAACAGTAAAGTTGAGACTAAAAGGAAAGCACGAAATTTAGTTAAGATGATTTTAACGTGTATTTTGTTGAGTGCACAAGTGCTTGGAGTTAGTTCGCCTTAGATTTAGACATTTTAGATATTCTTCTTCGGATTCGAATCTCGGACCCCTTGCTGTGACTGAACTACAGATTCCCACAAGTATAAAAATAACACTAATGAATGAATGCAGTCTCAACAACGTTTTGCAATTGTTAAAATTTATAACAGCGACGATAAACACTTTCCATTTCCGCTTATGGTTCAATTGTGATTCCGTAATAGTTTAATTGTGATTAGAAGGTAAGAAGCCTGAAGCCGAATCGCTTCATGGCAATGTAAAAGATTGCTTATTCAGCCGGAATGTGGTCGGAAAGGTTTATTAAATCCTCGTCAATCTCATTTATTGGACATGTCACAAATAACTCAAAACTTGTGTCACAAAGCTGAAAAGCGGTCGACGAAGAACAAATACAAGAGTCCCTATCATCTGCAGCGTCGCATCTTTGCTAATGGGTTCCTGAAGTTGATTTGTTGTTTCTCTGAAAAATCATTTCATCTATAAGGGAGATAAGAAAACAAAGTATGGGAGTCGAAAAGATTTTTTATCCATGACATGTTACTGTTTTGCATGATGTTGGTAACTAGAAAGACGGCGTTACTGACAAACAAATTGGCAGAACCATAACTTATATACGAGTTATTTCTCGAAATGGTGATCACAAATATGTGAGAAGCGCAGCAATTGTGCGAAAAATAATATCAAGATAAGATGCCCATCGTAGATCGCCGAGGTCATTTGACTGGAATTTTTTTAAAATTTAAACGACAAACTATGGAAAAAATTAAAGCTAATGATATTTATCTTAATTAATCGAAATAAAGACTTCTATCTGAAAAGTCTGCTTATTTTTATGTAGACAAAGTTGGAATTAATGTACAATGAACATTTATGTAAAGGGAAAATTAGAGAGTTCCCAAATTTCTCCGATTTAGATTGATTCGCAGCGGATTAAGAAGATTTGAAAAGGACCCATTCATTTAAGACATTATTAGCTTAAAAGCCGTCGAGCCATGAAAAGAATCGATGTGTCGAGTGGTCAAACACATCAAAAGCGTTCGAAATTTGACTAAAAAACCTAAACCAACAACTCTGTACGTCTTATGTCTTCATTTAAACCATACCTCGTTCAAAAACTTTCAAAAGAAGGTAAGATATTCATCTATTTCTTTTCACAACAAGCCGAACTCCAAGAGATTTGCATAGTGTAAATCATTTGTGTAAAATCCGAATGCAGTTATGACAAAATTACTATTTTTACAATCAGAAGAACTCCATCTGTGACTTAACTCACAGACAAAACGTCCTCAACGATATGTGTTAGGATAATAGTAATCGCCTTTGGTTTTATTCCTGCAGGTGTCTTTGGAGTGGGAATCGCAAAGAACTAACTGAGAATTGCGATTGGTGTTGGGCAGCTTATATGGTATTCATAAAGTTTACTCCAAAATGTTCCGTCGCCTAAGTTCGAATAAATGCGATTAGGATAAAACTGAGTTTTACTTCAATTATTTCCCAAACAAGCGCTTCCAACGTTGGTTAGCCTGATCAAATTGCATCATTATTGCTCGAATTAATTTTGTTAATTGATATTATTAAACGTTTTTCCTTTCATTTGATTTGAAATCTCCTGAAAAAAAGCATTTGGAATTGCTCAATGACTGCCTGCCCGCCTGCTAGCGCTGAAAGCATCGTTTCTATCATAAGCAAATTGCGAGATAAAGTTCATTACTTATTTTTTTATCAAGCAAATTGCATTGACATCATCAATCTATGCCACTTGTCCGAGTTTTACCCCAATTACACTGGCTCGCAAGTGTGTTACGACGTAATGATTCTGCAATGTTTGCATATTTTTATTTTATTAGTTATGATTCACTTCGTTCAGTCAATGAATACACGAATTTATATTTCAAGCAATAAACTGCATTTCTTATCGTTTAATAACTTAAATCACGGTTTTTGCTGTCAGTCTTCTTGCTACACTCTGGTTTTTATTGATCCAGACGGACGTGGAAAATGCTAAATGATACATACTTGGATAAGATTAACACTTTGACTGCAGAGTTATGCACTTTAGACTTAATTAAAATCCGTTTTTTAGTGGAGAAATGGCAAATTTCAGTACATTTGCCGGAAGAGAAAACTTATCAAAACAAAAAAAAATTGATAAACTTTTGGGGGAGTTCCTGTCCTGTCAGTTGAACACCAGTATTACGTTGGTGAGATAGAAAGAGACGAAATGAATGACATACTGGTGCATCGGAATGTCTGACATTTAAATGACATTCAGAGTGGTGCCAAGTTTGTTAAGATCAGTGGAATATTTTGGAGACTTTCAAATTTATTGGAACCCAAAGTGATGTGATTTTAAAAATACAAATTTTGGTTCAGAGAACCTCATTACGCCAACTACAAAGGACGAATCCTTTTGATTGACGAAATTATAAACAATTTATTTCATGAAAAAACAAAGTTCCTTGATAAGTTAGAACTAAGTTGCCATTTAATCCAGGTGAGTAGATTTTGCAATAAAATCGCAAGGACAAAGAATATAACTGATTGGTTTTACTGCGGTATGTAACCGCCGAAAATTAAGCGTATGCAAATATTAACAAAATAATTCAAATGTGAAAAATGGAAAGAAATACAAAGCATGGCAAAAAACCGAATTGTTGTTTCGCAAAGCAAGAATTGGGTTATTATACCAGACTTATTATGTTAAAATTCTATTAATAGTACTTACTTAATGAGTTATTTTATACTTTAAACGTGCATGTCACCTATAGTATGGTACTGTGACCCTGAATCCATTCAATGTAGAAAAATCTAAAGTTTTTGGTAAACGGTCAATGAAGAACTTTTATCTGCAGTGCATTGTAGGTTTCTGGTTAGGTTGTGCGGTTGATTTTGATTAGCGAAATGATTCAATAAACAGATGAATACTTACATCTATGATAAGGTTCACTGCTATCACTATAACCGCCGTTATCGAAATCCGAATAAAAAAATTTTTTTGTTTATAACTAAACCTTAAGATAAACTAAATTCATATCTAAAGCCTAAAATATTAACCTAACTTAAATAACATTAAAAACTTTTCCCGGACTACTTACTTACTACTTTTACCACCTTAAATACAAGTAAGCCGGCCAAGGCTGACAGGGCCTACTATAATCTTTTCCAGAAGGGCACCAAAGATAAATAAAAGACGAGAGTTCTAATCATCGTCCAACCAACAATAGTACCGATATTGCCTTACGACATCGTCTCTGTCGCGGTCTGATACCGCCCTACCAAACCTGAGAGTCTCCGGTGAGCTACTTGCGACATCTTGATCGTAGTTGACTGGCCCTTCCACAGCTTTTCGACCGACGTGGAAGATTAAAGGCACCGCAAATCTATCCTGGACCAGACTTTTTCTATCAAGCTAGAGAAAAGCTTCAAGGGGAATAAGGCCGTTAACGCACACTGTCTCATTGAGAATATCGTTGGGGTAAAAAGTCCCGGAGATCAAGTTGTTGGTCGAAGTCATTGCTCTTGCAACGTGACTTCGAATTAGCTTTATCAGAAAGTTATCTACTCTGATCAGGTTGGCCCCGTTTTACAGGACTCCATTACTATAGCATTTTTTGTACTCAGTATCTGGAGTTCTATATAGATAGAGACAATCCATAAGGCACCGTGTCTCGAAAACCCAAATCTTTTCCATTAAGCTTGTTAACACGTTGAACCAAACGGGACATCCATAGGGAAGGACAGGCCGAATGAGGGCCATGTAGCAGATCATCTTCACCATGGCAGTGAAACAGTCTCTTTTCCAAGGCAAAGGCAGCTTTGGTAATTCAATTTTATTTATACGTATTTGTATTTAAATCACCTTTCATCAATGAATCACAATTATACATTTCTTGACACTTGTCGTGTTGCAGAAAGAAGGAAATTAGGAAATTCCCCACTTGTCATTGGCCCCGTTCCAGCACGCCTTTCCTAAACTGGTATACTGCTTTTCGCATAGCGGATCTGCGCTACGGTGTGCTGGAACGGGACCATTCTTCACAAGTACTTGTTGCGTTGTTTTATAGGACCCTGGTACCACCAGTCAAATTCAGTTAATTTTTAAATAGGATTTGAATTTCCTTGAAATAAGAAACACAGAGACGCAAGCTGAATTGGGCCTTCTCTACTAACAAGCTTCTGGAGCTTATGTTGGTATTTGCTTGTCTTTTTTATCTACCCTGTTATTTCAGGGAACAGGAATCCAGATGATAATGATCTAGTGGTGTTTGCTGGGATTATTCGAAGCCTTCAAGCAGTTCTATTCTTAAATTTTAAAGTGGGTCACATTAAATAATAAGGGCACTATGCCTTAATATTTCGTAAGACTAAGCTTTTGGAATGCAATTTTTCATCTACCTAGCTTTCTTATCAAAATGAATGTCACGTTTTTTTAAATATCTAAAAAGGGCATACTTACTTTAATTACAAAAGCAGTCTTAATCATTAAGGCTTTAAATTTGTATAAGAGAGACGGCGGCAGTTAATTGACCGCTATAGTCAAAATAATAATTACAATTGTATAGGAGGATACTTCTGTAAGCTTTTGAATTGTTTACTAGTCTTCAATCTGGAGTCACTTTGTATTGTGCGCGTTATTTACAATATTGTGAATAAATTAGCGTAAAATCTTTCAAAGTCTTCAAAATTATGAAATTCTAAAATTACTGGAAAACCTACCAGAAGATCAATCAGAGTTTTTTTTTAGTTACGTGCTATTGATTCAAGCTGTATGCTCTGACCCAAAAGATCAGGAACCTCTTGCAACTTTGAGGCATGTAAGTAACCCTAGCAATCTTGGTCGTGGACGTGCTCATAGGGGGTTACCGACCGGTTGATTGCCAGTGCCGCTCGTGTGAATGATCATGCTTACTCGGCAATAGACGAAACGAAAAAGACGAAACAGACGGAATCAACTCGAACTGATCGCCGCGAAAAGGAATTTCAAAGAGAATTTAGTACATACTTAGATGCATAAAATTTTTTTTTGACGAATGTACATATCGAGCCGCATTTTTATCGAATTTTACACCAGACGTTATTTTTAGTTTTCATCTCTGCTTCAATTCCACTCCCATTATGTTTTGGCGCATGGAATTAATTCACATAAATTAATATATTATTGTAAATGTATAACGATAGTTTTAGTCGTTTGCGATATTTTCACTGTCATGGTCATACAAACGTTTAAGAAAGTTTTTGGCGGTAACGATAAAAGTAAAAAGAAGCAAAGATATCAAACAACAACGAAATAACACTTCATAATTTATTTTCCTACTTGAAAAGACTAGTTTTGTTACATGCTGACGGTCACCTGCGATTTTGTACGTATTTGCGCGCCGCACGCTGGCAACAAAGCGTATAACTTGTATAAACAGTGTTGTGTAAAAGACAATTTTTATCTACAGCAAATTTCCTATTCCTTAATTTAATAAGAAAAATTTAACATTACCCACTCAAATTACCCCTGACAGATTGAAATTAATTTTAAATCTTCTTCTTGAATGGATTTGTTCTTATCTCAAAGATAGAAAACAAAAAGTGAAAATAAATGGGGTTTTCAGTGATTCTCTCACAATTAAGAATGGTGTCCCTCAGGGGTTAGTCCTTGGTCCCTTGTTTTTTTTAATTTTTATCAATTCACTTTTTCAGCAATCATTTAATGGCCAACCAACTGCTTTTGCAGATGATATAACCTTTACGTATCAGGAAGTGAATTCTTTAAAATGTGTTGTATGGATGAATGAAGATGTCCATATGTTAAGGCAGTGGTTTGCTTTGTACAAGCTAGTGGTCAGTTTGATCTTACCATGTGTATTTCACTCACATGATTGCAAAAGGTTTGGTTTACTCGTTCATAGTTGTGGTCTGGCAAACTATAACGATACTCTTCCCTGTTCAGATAAGTGTTTTAAAATTGAATCTGTTAGTGAATGCAAATATTTGGGTGTTTTGATTCAAATTGATTCAAACTTAAATTGGAAAGCACATATGCAAGCTACGAAATCGATTATAATGCAGGTAATACGAAAATTGTATCTCTTAAAACCATCCTGTTCTAAGCAAGTACTAACTGTGATATATTATGCACTGGCTAACTCAAAACTGCAATATGAAATTACAAGTTGGGGAGGGGCTTATGATAACACTTTTAGTCCCTTATTTAAAAATCAAAAAGTAAGATTAATTTGTGGTAAAAATCGTTTCTCATTGTTGGCAGCTGTTCAAAGACTTACATATTCTTCCTTTAAGACATCTGTACATTTTCAAAGTTCTTAGAGAATTTTTCAAGCGCAGTGGTTACACTCTGAACAGGACGTCGAATTATTATTGCTTACGTGTTAATAATCAAGCCTTAGTAAATGTTCCTGTCGCACATAAAACCAAATTTGCTCACTTTTTCACTGTTGCTGCTCCTATATGTTTTAATAAACTACCTATTGTGATAAGACAAAGTAATAATTTGTATGCATTTTTAAAAAAAGTAAAGGGTTGGCTATTCAATATTGACTATCTGAACATTGTTAATGTCCTTCTATATGTGCATTGAAATTTAAATATAATATAACTACTTGTATTTTGTAAACATTATACAGTCTAAATAGTTGGCCTTGAATTATACTATGGAACATGTATATCCTTCACCCTCCTATTATGTAGTACTTACCCCAAATCATTTTGTATTGTATAAATTTTATAAATCATTCAACACTAACTTTCATAGTTATAGAATGATTATCTTCCTTCTGAACTAAAATCTTTTGAGGAACTTTGTTAAAATTATATATTAAGTTGGAATGAATAAAAATGAAAAAAAATTAAAAAAAAATATATGTTTTGGTCATATTTTAACAATTTATGTATTAACCCTAACATATAGTGATATTTCATCTCGGACTATTTTATTGACCATTTTCTTTTCAACTTTTCAACAGAAAACAATTAAATATGCCTCACCGTAAACGTATTCGCTCGCACGCATTTACATCGACTTTAGTTACAAAATTGATCGCCATGAAATGAAATGCCCTTTTATTAAGTCCTTTCTCAATACTGATGAAAGCATTTTTGAATTTGGATTTCCTCTTACATAAAAACGTACAAACATTAGCTCTTTATTGTGTTATATAAATTTATAAAGATGCAAGCTGTCCCATCAAACGTTGTTTTACCTTAAAAATTATTTTCTAGTGAATATTTCGGTAGTTAAATAAAAAATAACTAAAGTATTGTAATTGCGTGGGGATGTGGTCTATGACTGAAAGAGGAATGAAGCGCCGTGGACGATGAAGGCCTATAATAATAACAAAACACCATCCAATTTTTTTTTAATTCGTTGTACTTTATTCACTTAACTAATAAATTTAAAATTATATCTCTTAACACATCTATTCCTTCGACGGCCCAAATTGGCTTGTTTTATATCTTAAACAAGACTTGAAAACTAGACGCTTCAGGGGGAAATAAGGTTGTCAAGGCGTGCAGTCTTAAGATGAATATCATTAACCCTTTACTGCATGATTTTTTTTAAGAAAAAAAAATATAACGTTGTAGATTTCATCAAGTTCATTACGAAAATCGTAATGATTTATCAAAATGTTTAGCCGTTTTTGAAATACTGTGCAATTGGCATGTAACATACATCATATACGAAATATCATGCATAAAAACATATTATGCTTGTGCCTGTAACAAAAGTAAACGAATATACACAACTATCTTAAAATTGAAAGTTGTTAAAAAAAAGTATAAATAAATTGTTTATTTTTTCGTAATTAAATAAAATTAAAGTTTTTCAACCGAAAAGAACTTATTTGGTATGGGAATCTAGAAAGCAATTTCTACCTTTATTGAAACAAAGCGCTGTTTCTAATTTTGTGCAGCTTGCGCGTTAAAACTTGAGACATCCAAGGAGGTGCATTATTAAAACCATAAAGTCTTACTTCTTTAGACGGAAAAGGTTCTACAGTTGCTTTTTTTTAAATTCTATTTACCTACCCAATTCGGTGGCTTAAGTGATTCCGACACCGATATCTTGAATTCGGCAAGGGACATGTTTTTTCTTTGGATTGTTATTTTTATTGTGTTTCTGCACCCCTAGTTTTTAATTAATTAATTTTATAATTTAATACATTCCAATAAAGGAATCTGCACAGTCAACACCTCCCATAAGCTTATTGTAGTCCTTGATAATAGCTGGACAATTTATAATACTACTTCTTTGATGCCTTGGACGTTTTTCTTATCTCCGTGATTTTAGCTTCTCTCCAATGAAATTAGAAGCGATTGTTACCAATTTTGTGGGCATACCATCAATGCTGCTTACTACTTCATAAGAAGTGTCACGTTCTTCCTCCATTACTCTCCATAACTCTTTTGTAAAGCGCAGATATTAATGGTAACGAAGTGTATTAATTGTCGAAATATATTTTGAAATACATTACTTGTGGAACATTTTGAAGCAGTCGGACCACAACTTTGGAACTAGCACCTAAGTTAGTTTCAATGGGCAAGCGAAAGTGCTCATCATTTTCTTGACAGCCAAAAAATCGGTCCTTATACCGCTCTTTTCCTTCACGTGTAGGAGGTCGTAATGAATTCAGGTCTACAGCGAACTGCTCCCAATATTCTCTTTCGTTGGTTGGTTCTTTTCAAACAAAACAAAACATTAAATAACAAACAGATACAGTTTGTAAGGTAATTGTTTTGACAAAGCAAGAAAAATTATCATCTATATCTTTACCATACAATAAAATTACTGTTATAATATTTTCTTTAATTTTGCATTTTGCATTTTGTTTCATTGCTTTGCACATTTTTAAAGCAATAACAAGAAAAAACGAGAAAAACCATAGATACCCAAAAATTAGCCTGTCAAGAAATTGTTTTACACTTC
Source organism: Orthonevra nobilis (assembly GCA_963555765.1). Classification (NCBI taxonomy): domain Eukaryota; kingdom Metazoa; phylum Arthropoda; class Insecta; order Diptera; family Syrphidae; genus Orthonevra; species Orthonevra nobilis. Next base: position 71,043,031 of record OY743226.1, on the reverse strand, counting down.
CTTGTTCGTGCAGCGCAATGCATTGTTTTTCTAAGAACGTGTTCTTTTTAATTGCAAGTAAACTATAAATAGCTGTCCAGTTAGAATCTACTCAACATTTGCGGTTAATTCATTGTGATTTAAAGATGCCTGGCAAAAGAACGTCATTCGAAGTGTTTCAGTTGGTATACTATAACCATTGTATAGGAAAAAGTGTTCAAGAATTGTCCGAGATGTTTTCCTTGGCGAGACAAACGGTTTATATTATTTTAAAACGTGCAAAAAAACGAAAATAGACTAGAGCTTAAGTCGTCGAGGGGCCGTCCAAGCAAATTGTCAGAGCGAACAGGACGCATTTTGCTGAGCAAAGTAATGGATAACCCACATATTTCGACGAGGATCCTTGCGGGTGAACTTAAAGAAGAGTGTGATCTCGAGGTTTCGCACGAAACAATCAGGCAATTCTTTAAAAAGAAGAAGTATCAATCAAGAGTTGCTCGCAAAAAGCCGCTCTTTTCAACACAACACATAGAAAAGCGATTATCTTTCGCTACGATGCACATTGGCAAACCTGATGACTACTGTGATGACGTCATCTTCTGCGATGAGACCAAAATTATGCTGTATTACAACGATGGACCCAGTAGAGTATGGCGACAGCCATTGAAAGCCTTGAAAAACCGTAACATTATTCCAACAGTTAAATTCGAAAAACTTTCAGTCATGGTGTGGGGGTGTATTTCGAGCAAAGGAGTTGGAGATTTAGCTTTTATAGATAACACCATGGATGCGCAACAGTATTTTAATATTTTGAAGAGCCATTTGATAAATAGCGCAAATAATTTTGGTTTAAATGTTGACAACAAACCAAAATTCAAATTTTACCAAGATAATGATTCGAAACATAAAGCGCATATGGTGAAGATGTGGCTTCTTTTCAACTGCAGCAACGTATTGGATACGCCTGCCCAGAGTCCTGATTTAAGCCCCATGGAAAATTTGTGGGTCGACTTGAAGAAAAAAGTCGCCAAAAACATCCAAAAAACCGAGCAGCGCTTATAATTGCAGTACAAGAGGAATGGAATAAAATTTCAAGCGATTATGACATGCAGAACTTGATTTATTCCATGAAACGAAAGGCTACAAGCCGTGGTAGACGCCAAAGGTGGCCATACAAAATACTAATGTACCTTATACTGTTAACTTTCCGTCTCTTTCAATAAAAATATGTTATGTAAAAACAATTTCTTGGCAGGCTCATTATTGGGTATTTTTGGTTTTTCTTGCCGTTTTCTGTTTATTGTTTTGAAAATGTACTATATTTTATAACTGTTTATAAGAAGATACAGTAATAAAATAAAATGCATAAAAAAAATTAAGTGAAATATCAAAAAAGTACTTTTTTAGCATGGAAAGGATATATATTATGATTTTTTTGCTTTGTCAAAACAATACCTTGACAAACTCTATTTTAAAACTCTGAAACAATCATTGCCTTATTTTGCTTTGAGACATTTCCAATTTGAATTTTATTTTATTTTAAACTTTTTAATATCAAATCCTTTTATTTCCAACCGTTCGCCCTTTTCGTCACGAAATAAATGTTCGACCACTTTTGGCGTAAGGGATGAATAATGTGAAATTACAACTCGACACATTCATATTCGCTTCATTTTTAGTTCGACTCGCTTACCGCAATAGGGGTGTACTTTTTTGGCAACTTACTTAATATTATTCCGGTAAGTGTGTTCGACTTCAAATTTTGGATTTGGATATCCGAGCACAGGAGGAAAGTAAAACACTTTCTATATTTTTGTCATAAATAAGATATAATTTTTTTTTTATTCGTTTTTCTTTTGTTTTTTTGTGTAAAATTTAAAAATACAATAAATAATTTCATATATTCATATATAATATATGTATGTATGTGTTGTTACAATTTCGCTTCCTCTCTCGCATTATCTATTAATTTCACTTTAAATAACTTTAAAAGCTTTTTTGCTTAACTGAATCTACTTTTTGTCATTCATTAATTTGAAAATTTTTTAAGTAGGTTGTTCTAAGCGCTGCCTTATTGGTTACATAGTATATTTGTATTTGAGAAAAAATATGCATAGTAATAGATACAAGTTTTCAACAATCGCCCTCGCAATTAATACGCTTAAGAGCTGTTTTTTTTCGATTTGATAGTTGGAGTTGCTGATATTGATACATTATATTTCATAAAATTGAAATGCAGCAGTTGTTCGAAGAAGATACAATGCATGGATTGTTTATTTAAATTGTTTAGTTTAACCGATCTCGTTGTCTTTTATTTATTTTTGTTTTTTAGATACAAATGCAGATATTGTATTTAGTTTGTTTATATTTAAACTTATGTGTGTTTTTATTAATTATTTATTAACAATTTATGAATCCCCGATTGCTTTCAAGAATATTTGTTATTTGCTTGAAGGACAGAAAAAAATCTACAACAAAAAATTCTAAAACGTAATCGGGGTATTATTTATAAAGAAAAAATCAACCTAATTTTATGATAATCCTAATAAAAATAAATTCCATGAAATAAAACTGAACAAATACAGAAAATTTATGTGTGTACGAAGGACGTCTATTTGCTAATCGATATGAATTAATGGGAAGTTACTTAGAATAACACATAATTTCGGATCTTAGGTTTTGGTGTAATTTTGGGTTTACTTTCTTAAAAATTTATAATATACGCTGGGTGGGCTGTGGTTTTTGAAATCTCGAGAATTCATTAAAGGGGTGTATTTTCTCGTTAAGTAAAAGCAAATTGAAAGAGTTCGATGCTTGAGCGAGGGACTAAATTTAATAAATTAGAATACGCAATACTGCTGTAAATATTTACATGTTTGCTTTTGGAAGGCAATGGACATCACTTAATAGAGACCAGTTACTTAAAATCTTCACTTTTAAAAGGTTTTCTCAATCATGAATTAAGAAATTATGTCAAATCTCATTGTCGTTGCGAACTGAGTGACCTGCGGTAAGATGTAAGAGAATTGAGGTTTACTTCCTCTACTGGAATCCTCGACAATTAATGTTTTTAGTGTAAAATTGTTTATTGATAGCAAAAAAGTATTTTCTAAGTGTACTTGACGGTGGTCATCCTTTGAGACACAATCTAGTTGATTCAAATTGTTCAAAAATGAGATGCAAGCTATTAAGCAATGTGAACTGCTCATATGCTACGAACAACATCTCACAAGTATTTTGTTTTTTTTCAGCTCCAAAGTCTATTATTCCTTTGCGTTAGTTACACAAACAAATGCGAATATATCAAGGGAATCGTCGACAGGACTCGATTTCAAAAGACCACACCCCGCACCCAAGTTATTGCCAAATATTCAAATTCTAGGACTACTCAACTTTATACCTTAAATTAGGTTTAACGACGGAATTGATATTTAATGTATTGTTTTACGTAAAAATAAAATAGCTTACAAAAAGAAAAAAACTATACATTCGCAATATAAAAACAAGATTTTTTTTTTAATTGTAGATAAAAGCGCTTTTTTTGTTTTTCGATTATATTTTATCAAAGCTAATTTGGTGTTTACGTTCTTAAGATACGAAGTCAAATATTTATTTTTTTTCGTTACAAAAATTTTATTTATTTAAGAAAATAAAACAAATTTTAAAATAGAGAAATATTTTAGGGAAAAATTAGGAAATTTAATTAAATTAAACTATAATTAAGCTGTTAAGTTTATATGTGTGAAGTGAATTGTAAAGCCATTCATCTGTAATCGAAGCATTCGCCAAGCGTCCAATAGTGGTCAAGTATATCTTCGCTGGTAAATCTCACGTTGGGATCTGATTGAAGCATATTGGCAATCAAATCACGCACTCCGTCACCAATATCGGACCAATAGGGTTCGGGAAATTCATAAACACCTGAGATGATTGCATCGAAAAGTGGCTCCTGCTGGTTGTCCGGTGACACAAAAGGTGGAAAACCGCATAAAAGAATATAAAGAATGATGCCAGCTGCCCAGACATCGATCTGTTTAACAGGATAAAAGAAGTGTTTGCAGACAAACCAAATAGTTGACAATTTAAGCTTACCTTTAATCCGTAACCGGTTTCCATAAGGATTTCAGGTGCTACATATGTTGGTGTACCACAAACAGCAAAAAGAGGCTCTGTCACCTCGCAAGCCAAACCGAAGTCAGCTAATTTCAACTCGACAACGTTTCCTTTGTCGTCTAATTCAACCTAAATTGGGGAAAAGAAACATATTTAACAACGTCTTCCTCATAGTCATACCAAATATCAGGTGGAAAAGTAAAAAAAAAAGACGAACACAACTTCATTTTCAAAACTAACATGAATAAATTTTATTCTGATTATCGATTGGCCGGTACCAGGATCAAATACTCATCCGCCGGCAGAAAGAATATATTTTGAATTTCTTTATCGAAACACTTAATTCTTATTTATTTGTGATTCCGGGGAACGCAAAGTGAAAACTAATACCCAGAAGGCGCAGAAGCAAGATGTATTGAAGCATTCTTGGTTCTTGTATTAGGCGCCTACTTAAGCCTACAACAGACAAAGATCGCAGCTTTCGAATTAATCTCCAATTTAATTTAAGATGTTTGCTTCTCACTTTTTGATTTTGTCGAGGAAAGAAACTGTGTTCGTAGCTATTTATTGGGGGCACAATCTCTTCTACAATCTGCACCTTTAGCGCAAACATTATTTAAAAGAAAATGTGTCTTTATACCTGATATAAATATATGTACTTACCAGTAGATTCTCTGGTTTGATATCTCTGTGTACTATGCTCATGGAATGTAAATAAGCCATTGCTGCGGCTAAATGCTTAATCATAACTCTCGATTGATCTTCCGAAAATCTTGTTACCCGTGTAATTGCATCAAACAGATCACCGCCTGTCAAATAAAACAAAAAAAAAAGTACTTACAACTCTGTTCTCGATCAATGCCCATGCTCAACCGTAGGCAATCGAATATAAACTTTGATTCAACTTACCGCCGACATACTCCAGCACCAAGTACATATTGCTCGGCTGATCAACGTCCAATATTAGTGAGATAATATGCGGGTGATTCAACTTCTTCATGACTCTCACTTCGGCATCGATATAGTGTTCCTTTCCCTTGCATTTGCTCTTATCAATAACCTTGAGGGCGTATGTCTTGCTCGATTGTCGGTCTTTGACTTTCAGTACAATCGCAAAATTGCCATCGCCAATTATATTTCCCAGAGCGTAACGGTCTCGAATTTCTGCGGGCAGATCTTGTGCTTCAATGCCACTATCATTGAGAGTCTCCTCGACACAGTCGTATGTGGTATTGTGTATATTTTTGCTTTTGACCGGCATCTTTGGCTTTGGGCCCTTGCACGCGGTACCATTACGAAGGGTCTTACGGGTTTGATTTATGGCTTTATTTTCATCGGCTTCCAATTTGAAGTCATCTTGACTCATACGTTCCGTTCCGTAGGCAAAGAATACGTCTTCTTGTGCAAAGAAGTCGGCTAACTGAAGAACGGGTATGCCAGATAGGGTGAATACTTTTCGGACACAGCCAGTGTCTAGTTTGACCACTTGTGTGATAGCCGTTAAAACATGATCGAAACTGGGACTGTTGCGTTTATTCAGCAAAAGTCTCATTATCTAAGAGAAAAAGAATTCAATTAAATTTTAAATAAAACAAATGGGTTGAGAATTTGCCAAACCTTTCGAGGTTTTGTTCCATTCCGAATGAGGGTAACAATACGTGGGTGCACCACCATATCACGTTCACTGAGTTTCAGCACAGGACTGCCATTCGTGCCATTTTTCAGTGGGGATGAAGGCCGGTATATTTTCGATAGGCGATTGTTGGTCTTATTTTGAACATTGTTGGCAATCTGTTGCGAGTTGTATTCGACCTTCTTAAAATTTTCATTATTACAGGAACACACATAACTTTGGCCATCTTCAAGTTCGTCAAGGTTAGAAATCTGCAAGTTAAAGCGATTGGAAAATATTGTGAATGTAAGAAAAAATAAACAATAACAATTGTAATTTAATCCGAATTCTGAAATCGTATTTCATTATGCTAAAACCGTAATGGAAAACTAAGTTCAGAATAAAGGTGTGTGAAAAGATTGCCAAGAATGAATTCGAAGGAATAAGAATTATAGTTGTTTCAATGATTTCACTTCATGAAACGGAAAATATGTTCACAACAAAAATGCGTCTGCATTATAAACGAGGGACGAGAGTCAAACTAAGGCACTCTTATCCGTATGGCCTCCAGGGGAAGAATTTTCAGCATGGAATAAAAGTTTCAGTAAGGTTTAATTATGTTTTCTTATCTACGGACGTTAACAACACGGAATAATTTAAGAAGTAGCATCTATCATACAGTATAACTGCGATACATGAAATTGAATGAACAGGATCATGAATCCTTGAAAGCTAAAAGTACGGCTCTTTAAACATAAGCGTGTGGATCGAATCTTTGCGATTAAATCAAACCAGAGCGAATAATGAAAACAGCAGTGATTACATGAATAAGGGAAAAGATCAAGACTAAGTTGATTGATCAAGTGATTAAACGACAATGATCTTCTCAATGACAATAATGTTAATCAGATGGCTTTCCCTCTACCCTAAAATATCTGTACTGTTCTTCAGAAGACCCTACTATAGTAGCAAATTTATTCGGCAATCTCTTCAGCCAATCATATGCTGTCCACGACGAAGAGCCCGATCATAATTTCTTCTAATACCTAAACAATAGCAAGCATAGAGCTCTGGTGTCTGTTGAAATTGCACCGGAACTGATAGGAGAAAATCAGCAAGCTTCAAGATGAATTTCTTCCTGACACAGACGGTTTGCTGCAATAGTGCTTAACAAATGTACCAACATTTCTTTTCAACCCCTAACTACACTGTTTCAACTCTCCATCTCCAAAGCCATTTTCGCCAAAATCTGGAAAAACTCATACATAATCCCAAGTCATAAGAAAGGCCAAAAAACGATGTTGTTAATTCTATCTATCTATCAGCCATTCCCAAGCTCTTCGAGAGTATCATCTACGACGCAATGCTTTTCCACTGCAAATCCATCGTATCTCCAAATCAACACGAATTTCTTAAGGGGAGATCAACAACCACTAACTCAATATAATTCGTCCTTCAAACTTTATGTGCCTTGGAGGATGGTAAGGAAGTCGATGTTGTAGCCACTGACTTCAGTGAGGTCTTAAATAAAATATCGCACAAAAACATTATTCTGAAGCTGAAAGTTCTAGGTTACCCCTCTGGCTTTATTAATTAGATAAAGTCCTACCTAGAAGACCGTCATTACGATGTTATTTTTTTCAGATGCCAGGCCATTACATGCACTCGTAAGCGTTTACCACAGCACTCCAGGACCTACTTTATCTTCAATCAACCAGTTCCATTGGTCCCTTCTCTCCGCGATTTGGAGATTATCTGTGATAGGGAGTACAATTTTCACACGCACAAGAATTCCATACTTAGCTGTGCCAGCCTCTCTTGGCTACGTAAAGTGATGGTCCAAAGAGTTCCTTAGCCCCTACTTCACCAAAGTGCTTTACATTCCTTTTGTTAGACCCCTCCTCGAATATGCTTTCTTAAAAATGCGTCACAATGGTCGTTAATTAAAAAGCACACAAAAATATGGTTTAAAGTCGTAACGTTTTTTTTCCGACACATTCTTTCGACTGAATGAATAGTAATCGTAGTATCTACGTTACTTATTGCCAGATTACTGCAAGTGAGCGTGACGTACTAAAGGATCCATTTTTATTTTTTTTACAACTGGCTAGCTCTTCAAGAAGATATAAATACTCTTAACATGCGTGAAGCACAGAGCGGGCGGAAGAATTAGGAGTAGAATGAAAGATGTAGATATGTAGTGGTTTGAGATACTCAGATGTATTTGATTTCAACCGACTTTCGTGAGTGGAGCCCGAACCGGGACGAAGGATTTTTATATAGACCTATTTACTTTCGCCTAATCCTAAAAGTTTGAAAGATTTATTTAGAGCAAGAAAAGCTGTGCAATGAATTTACAACAGGTCTATAACAGAGGGATTCGCCGGTGAGAACTTTACTAGAATTCAATCTACCGAACAGTATTCGAAAGGGAAAAATCTTGCTTTAACTGACTCCTCTTTTTTTCAAGTCGGTTGAAAATGCATTGCCCAGGCTGTAAAGTATTCAGTGTTAAAACGTAAGCAAGCTTTTTTCTTTCTTTTTTTTACAAAAAAAAAAAACTAATATGTAAGAAAATTAAGTGTATAGCAATATAACTTGGAATGTCTCGTGACAGATATTGAAGTGAATTATTACAAAAAGGAAATTGAGTCGATGCAATGAAATAAGTGCATTTAAGTGAGTGCAGCGCATCGGAAATACCACAGCAAATGAACACTCACTTTTGGTTTCACAAAAAAATTTAATTCGTTATTTAACAGCGAATTGATTTACTTACTTTTTTTCCTCCTAATGTATATATAGTTCGTACTGCTCCAGGAATTTTTACATTATCTTCTAAAAGTCTTGTTAAGTCTTCTGCTAGGCTCTCAAACGATCTGCAAATTAGAAAAAATGGAATGCTTAAAATATGTACATGTACATTAGAACATAAACAATTACCTGTATCGCTCATTTGATACTGGAATGGTTATGCCAGGATAAAACCGATCGCCATTGCGGTAGAATTTTACCCTCCGTGCCTTTCTTGTGGGCGTACGACTGCTCGAGACTCGCTTCTTAACACCCACCACACTTGAGATGGTGCTATTCGCTGTGCTACCACCACTTGAGGTGCCATTGCTCTTATTACTCGCAATACCTGAACTATTTAAGTCTAAATCTTGTAGCTCCTTTTCAATTTCTGAATTAGAGCTGGCCGGACTGTTACTACGACTAAGGGATGTGACACTGGAATTGTTGTTCGCTTGTTGCTGCAGTAGAGAACTGTTATGGAGATGGTTAATGCTACTGACTTCCATTCTGTAAAGAATTAATAGAAAAGTTGTGTTTTAAGTAAATTTTTCTTTGTTAAACTAAGAGCAAATAATATGTCACTAAAGAGGGCGATTAATCCATTTATTATTTTGGTTGAAGAAAGATTGTTGCGATTTATATAAAAATAAACATTTGAGTATTTGCCCGAAGGTTAGGTAAGATTAGGCTGTGGACGGTTATGAAGACACTATGCATCATACTGGGCCTCCGCGATCCCTGATGCGGAGCAACAGCTAAAACACTTTCTTCGAGACAGTTTATTTCACTAGAAATTTTGAAAATTTGTTTGTAGTTGATGCGTCCTACTTCCTCATGGGTTTCAAAAAAGTAGTTGCCCAAACGTTTTCTACGGCTTCTAGCTATACCCTGGCTTTCACATAATAAATGAGTTATATCGTCTTCGACACTCAAATCACTGCAGTATCTGCATTCGTCCGGGACCGAGGGCCCGATAGTACGTATTGGAAAGTATACAAGTGTATGTGCAAGAAAGGGACATCAAAAAATACATATATTTTGTATATGCTTTATTTTTTTCATGTGAAGATAGGCTTTACCTCGAAAATTCTCAATCTGCTTTTAGTACTTAGTCGTAGCACCTTTGCACAGGTGCGTGAAAGTATGGACTGCCATGCTTCCTGTATTTTGGATCACAATTCTTCTTTATTTCTGGCTTGACATTCCCCAATCGTACGTTTTAGAATGCCCCACAAGTTTTCTATCGGATTTAGTTCGGGGGACTGTGAAGGTCATTCAATAACAGCAATTTTATTTGTTTGGAACCATTGCTTAGCTAGTTTCGATGAGTGCTTGGAAACTCCCATTTTAGCGGAATATCCTCTTCAGCAAATGTTAGCATTACAGTATTCAGGATGTTAGGTAGTCCATGAAGAAAATTGGTCCAACACCAGATGCTGAGAAGCAGCTCCAAATCATAAGGTTACCTCCACCGTGTTTTACTGTCTTTTTTGTGTATTTTGGGTCGAATTCGGAATATTTTGGTTTTCCATCAGATCCAAACAAATTGATCTTTGTTTCATCCGACCATAGGACATTGCTCCAGTTTTCACGGTAGAGGTGCCTGTTGGCAAAAGTACGTCTTTGTTGCACATTTTTTTAACTTAGAAAGGGGACTCTTCTTGGGCTCCTTGCCATCAAACCTGTTTCACTTAATCTGTTCCTAATTGTTCGACTCGTTAATGCATTCAACTCATTTTTAAGTTCCTCTGAAGAAGAATACGGCTTAGTCTTGCAATGACGCACAAGAAGATGGTCGAAGCGGGATGTTGTTCTTCGTTTCTTGTATCTCGTTTCTTCTTTGGGAGACGAATGGATGGCAGTAAATACCTTCTTTTTAGAGCACTTTAGTATCTGCGCTATCCTGTCCATTGTAAGGCCGTCATTTCTTAAATTTTTAATTAATTTACTTTCAGAATCAGTACAGTCCTTTCACAGAACTTTCGGTTCGACAACTTTTTTTTTCGAATTACACTTTAACAAAGGTTTAAACGTATTTCTATTATTTCCAGTAAAATTAACCCGTCTTTATCTAAAGAATCACATACGCGAAATGCCAAAATCCTTTGTTTCTATTATTTTTTCCAACACTGTATGTGCATATGTACTAATGTACTTATGTATTCAGCTTGACAATACATGTGAGTGTGTTTCTACTTGTCTTGCATATGTACACATTAAGCTAGAAACAGGATAGTTTTTTTTTCCTTGCCTATGGACGTCCCGTCGGAAAAAGCCTAATGCAAAAGATTTGGGTTTTCGAGAGATGATGTCTAAGGGCTTATCTCCATTTATATAGAACTCCAGAGTCTGAGTGCAAAAAATTCTATAGTAATGTGGTCCGGTGGATAGAAAAGGTCTCGTCTAATAAAGATTAGCGGTTCCTTTAATATTTCACGAAAAGCTGTGGGCGGGCGCGTCAACTACGACCAAGACGTCGCAATTTGTTCAGCGCAGACTCTAAGGTTTGGTATCAGACCACGACCGAGCGGATGTCTAACGGCAACATTGACACTATTGGCGGTTGGACGAAGAGTAGAACTCTGTCTATATACATATATTTGTATATGTCCTCTCTGCCTAAAGTATTTTAAGTATTTTAAGTAGTAAGTAAGTATTCAGTTAGTAGTTCTTAATGTTATTTTAAGTTAGGTTAGGGTTTCAGGGCTTAGATTAATTTTATGTTTAGCTTTTAGTTTTAGTTAAAATCAAAGTCCCTTCTTTTAACAATTAGTATTTTTCTTGGTTTTCGTAAGTAGTCTAAATAATTCAAGTTTAATATGCATACATATTTTAAGTTTTTAGGTTAAGCTTAGAGCGCCCGTATAGGGCCAGTAGGTAGGTAGGTGTGATTGTCACATCTGAAACAGTTGTGACCCACTTAGATCCTGTTTGGATCACTTACCGTTGATTTACACACCGCTTCCTCATTGGCCAGGGGACTGACTGATACCTTAGAAATACCTGATTGGTATCCAAGTGGTCTCTGTAGAGATTGTCCACTTTATTACCGGTTATAACCAGTTTGTTTTCTTAATGAATTTTGCTATGTTCTGAATCTTTACATTTGAGATATCCTTTAGGTTGCCGAATGAGTAGCTTCCTAGCGTACTTTTCCTGGTTTTTGCGAGGGCGGGACAGGTGCCTAGGTAGTGTAGAACGCTTTCTACTTTTTCCTCCTCTCTGCAGCTTCTGCAAAAGTCGTTATGGGGAGTTCCCATTCTTAATGCGTCTGAGCCCATGATACAGTGAACTGTGATAATTCCTACGAACTGATTTATTATATTTCTGTTAAGGCTAAGGAGTGTACTTTTCTTTTTTTGGATTAATGAGAGGCCAAAATTGCCTCGAAGTCCTACAGGTGTCTAGTTCCACCCATCTCCGATTGGTGATATTGATGGCATCTGTATTTAGCATAGTGTTTATTGCTTGAATTGAGGGGTAAGGGGTCTCCTGATTTATTGCCAGTGGCAAGCTCACCCCTATTTAAGCAAGCTCGTCGGCTCTTTCATTGCCTGGAATACCACTATGCCCAGGGACCCAGCGAGATCGCAAAGAATGCTCAGAGTCCGGTGCCTTCGTTCGTTTTAGAACCGTCCGTGTAAACTTCCAGATGGGCAGATTTTTTGACTATATCTTTCGACCAGACATCCCTATCTGGGATCAGTATTTTATATCCCGAATCGAAGATCAGGATAGGTGTGATATAGTCTGTATGTCTCGGAATTCTCACATTCTTTATTATTTCCGTATGACCTGGGTTATGTGTTCTACTCCAGTGGTTACACTCAGTCAACCTAATGGCTGCCTTGGTAGCTATCAGTTTCCCGTATGTGTCCATGGGAAACAGTTGTAGCATAATTATCATGGCGGTTGAAGGTGTGGAACGAAGTGCCCCCGTGATGCATAAACACGCCGATCTTTGGATTCATATAGGGCCAGTAAGTTAGTTTATAAATAACTAAGTTAGTTAAGCTAGATTGAAGCATTTTTGCCTAGCATTTAAGGAATATGAATTTAAAAATAAAAAATGCAAACAAAATGAAAAGTAAGTTAGTTTTTAACGTAGACTTAAGTTATTTCGGGCTAGTTGTATTCTAAAACAAAACGCATTTTAAATAAGTTTTTAAAACTTTATTTTCTTCATTTATAGTCAACATTTTTAAGAAAATATAATGTAAGTTAGCTTAAGTTGAAAGTCATAATTTAAGTGGTAAATTTAGCTTAGAGCGCCCGTATAGGGCCTGTAAGTTAGATTAAAACATTGAGTTTTTTAAAGCTAGTTTGAAGCTTTTTTTGTCTAGCAATTGAGTTATTCATGTAATTTAGTAAATAAAAAATTGCACTAAAAAAAGACGCATTGGAAACTACTTTACGAGTCCTTAAATTCAAGAAGTATTGGACGGTTTTATGTGAATACAAAAATCTCTCATGTAATTAAGATTGAACCGTTCAAAATGAAGCGTTCAAGACCAGTAGAATTATAAAGGTAATTAAAGAAAAGAGTTTGATACCCAATTCCATCAGAAACGATGATAATAGAAGGCTTAAAGTTATAAAACATAAAGCGTTTATCAGAGATAAATGTGTTCTACTTTCTCAACCAGAAAAAGTTTCATAGCTCATTCAATCAAGATGCCATGCACATACCATGAAAATGATGAGTTGTTGAAAAAAAAAGTTTCTCCACAGAGTGTGCTGACGCCATTCAGTAATTTTTCAAAACATTCTTTTTCAATTATAAATCATTTTTTTGTTCTTCTCTCACAATAAGAAGCCATTTCAACTGTAAGCTATTCGTTTGATTTCTCATTGGGCGGATTTGAAACCTCCATTAAAATCTCCATAGTTGAATAAAAAGTAATCTTGGAATCACCACTTGTTGGCTGACCAAGATCGTAATAGTATAAATCGAGATTAAAGCATCCTTCAATCGCGGTGTTAACGCCACTACAGAACACCAATTCTAGTCATAAGTAAAAGTAATGATTCCCCTCGGATAGTGGGTCCCAGTAGAGCGTGTTACGTCCACGCGCAAGTGGCAAACAGAGTTACGATGATGGCAGCCATGGAAAACGAGAAAAAAACAAGACGCAAATCTTAATGAGGGATAGATACATAATTTCCGACCCTCCATCATGGAGTAATTATTTTCCTAGAACCACAACAGCAGAGCTTATTAATTCCAGTTGTTGAAGCATGCTACCTAAGCCAATTACGACACCGAGAGTTTCAGTTTCGTCGATTTCACATTTGATACTACACGACCGCCAACTGGACCGCGAAGAGCTGCTTAAGGTAAAATCAAGTTTCCAACCGGTGAGATTGCTCCGAGAGAATAGGTCACGTAACGTAGACATTAACACCGAGTGTGCGGCAAGCGGCTGTGAGAGATCATGACTCATGATATTCATTTTGAAAATGCCGTTGATCTGTTGTATTAAATCACAATAAAAAGATCATAAACAATAAATGGCGACAGAGACAGTGATAACGGTTGAGGAGACAATGTAACCGATTGGGACAGCGTTTTTTTTTTCGTTTGTAAATTGAAGGTTGTGCAAATTTATGATGACGATATTTATTGATAAATGACAGGAACCAAACCCTCGATGATGATACATTCGCAGTTAAATTAAACTGTAAACGTGTAAACGTGATAACAATGAATAAATGAATAAAACTCGAATTGAAGGGCGTTGTCTTCAGCAGTACAACGCTTTGATGACACAGTGGGCAGGAATCTGTCAATTTTTTTATATAGGGAAGTTTACCCTTGGAATGTATTTTGAACAGAGACTAAGAAGTGATTTGAATCACATCTTCACAAGATATTTTTTGGCTCAGTATTTTCGTGCTATCACCTTCAACTAGTGAGGGTAAAATCAAGCTAGCTATCATAGATTTTTAAAGATCTAAGAGCCGCCAAAAAGTAGCTGATTATCATTACAGTCCTTGTTCACCTGAGTGCAAATTTTATTTTATTTCTCTAAAATTACTGTATAAAATAAATTAATTATAACTTTGAATGCTTAAAGTTAAAACAATGAGCCTGATCTGAGCCGTCTACCTTATGTAAAAAAAAAGATAAATTGGAAAGAAAAACCTGGCGCTATGCTTCCGTCAACGTATACTTAACTTAAAAGATTCCCGCCGCTTCAACATAGAATGATATATCGCAGGCAACAGTTGGAACATGACAGCGAAAACAATGTTTAAAAGATTTTTCCAATTTTATCAATTGTTTATAAGAACTGCGATTGTTTACATATGTTGAACTATTTGATAAATGAAAAATGTTACGTGTGTTCAAGATTTATTTATAATTTTCATTCTTTCGTGTTACATTACAATTCCGATCATACCTAAAAATAGCTCGTAACATGAAAACTAAACTAGATTCCTGGTCATTGTCATTGTAATGAGATATCTGTAGAGCTTGGTTGATTGCATCTGTCACCATTGGTTAGACTCCCTTCAATCAATCGGAATGAGTGTTTTTCATCGCTGTCTGACTGACCGACATGAAAGTACTCGCAGCCTAAATGGTTCAGTGGATGTACACTGCCGTGGAACGTCCAATCCAAACTTACGGCTCATAAGTTTGGTGGTCGGCTCTTAAGGGGGTGTTCTAGTTAAGAAATTTAAAAAAAAATCGATTTTTTTTGTTTATATTTTCAAAGTTTAGCTATGCAAGAATATATCTACAAGAGGATTTTTCAAAATTCAAATTATTTTCGGAGATATCGGTATTTTGCTGACGTGGCATCCAAACTGGTTCGGCCGGAACTCCGTCTACCTGAATCCATATTTCTCAATAATAATATTGTGAAATATTTTTTTTTAATAAAATGGATAAAAAATCCTCAGCGCCATGGATTACGCGTCCAGATCGACAAACAAAAAGGCGATTTCACGGCACAGGAAGACACCAGTTTTACGAGTGCATCAAAGGAGGCCAGAACTTTTCGATATGAAGAGGGAAATGCGGAAAAAAGTTTTTTCGAAGTCGAGGAAGGTCCAAAGTATTAAGCAGGAATGGCAGATTGAATAAATGTAAGTCTACAATATCATTTCATGACTTAGACTGCGAAAAACTTTACGCGAAACTTTAAACGAGTTTTTTTTTTCGAAACTGTCTTTTTCAAAACAATACCCACGATTTTTCAGGTTATACTGGACCGATTTACCTGAAATTTTTAGAGAGTCTTCGTTATAGACTTGTCTATGTCTGGAACTATCCCCATCCTCAAATTTATATTACTTTCTTTTTTTAAAATCGAAGTCAAAAAGAGTGGTACAAAATGAAAATACATGAAATTCATGCCTCTAGACTAGAATACCCCCTTAAGATGAATCACAATATTGCAAAACTCAACAACGTTTAAAGAATGGGTAGATCTACAGTCGCCGCAAGGACAACTCCATCTGTTGCCTATTGACCTCCAACATATCAGATCAATCGAACACACATCCTCGATACAAAGAATAGTTATTCTCGTTGATAGCCAAGCAGCCATTTAAGCTATACTATCGACCACCATATCCTCGAAAATAGTTCAAAACTGCCGCGAACAACTTGCTAGTATAGCAGAAAGATTCAAGTTAACCATTATTTGGGTTCCTGGGCACAGTCACAACCCAGGTAACGTAAGAACTGACGAACTAGTCAAGCAAGGTTCCGCATTCGATAGCTCGCATGCCGCGGAGGTGCAGAAACTATTAGGACTACTCAAAGCTAAAACCGATACACATTTCAGGAAAATTGCTGGCTTTAGGTGGTCTCAACTAAACACTTGCGCAAAATCCAGGAAAACTTGGCCGTAATATAATTTGATATGGACTGTGGATCTTCTCAGTCTTCTCAGTCAGGAGACCGCGCAATCAAACTAATCACTGTCGCAGCTCTAACGACACTTCAGGAAAGGAGACACTAACACATTTTCTGTGCAACTGCCCAATGCTAGCTAGAGTCAGACAGCAAACAAGAAAACTCTTATAACTTACGTAATTATACACAAAAAAGAGCTGTTGTATCAAAAGGGCACATAGTGCTAAAAGGGTTCTCCGAATACCGCCACTACACAGACACACACTCCAAGGCTTTACGGTTGACTGAAATGCAATTTCTTTTGAGGCGTTTTTGTTCTCAACAGTTTCACGCGGCGTGTGTTTTGTGGACTCACAGGTACTCATAAGCATTCGTTAAACAGCGTTTGGCAAACCCTCTACCATGCTAGAGGAATATCTTTTCAGAACAAGTTCTTATAACCGTTTTTTATAAATAACAATTATTCCTTAATGAAACTTCAATCACGTATATTAAAGAAAGGGTCAAGAATGTCAAACTTTATGACTCGGTGCAATAATTGTCGACTGTACCTAATTTTATAGCTGATCAGTTGGGCACAATTCAAACGTAAAATCTTGATTGTTTTACTTTGGCTTTTGAAAGGCAGAGTCTGTTTGCCCCTTTATATTAGGAACTATTTCGTTTCTAAAAACGAATTATTTTCTACAATTTCAGTCCTTTTTTTACAAACTAGTGTTCCGTTTGAAATGCCAGATATTTTTATAATAATTTCCCATCAGGAAGTTCTTCTAATCGGTCCGCTTTTCGGAATTGAAAATTACATTTCTTCACGTTTCGAGGTCCCAGAAGTCGGGTTCCATTATTTTTAGATAGATGTCCGTGTGTGTGTCTGTACGTACGTCTGTACGTATGTTAGTGCGTATTATTTCGTCTCGCATAATTCGAGAACAAAGCAAGCTTTTGAATCCAAATTAATTTCATTGGAAGCGTATGTGCATAATGAAGTGCTGAAGAGCTTTTGACCAAATTTGATAGGGTGGCTTAAATTGTCAAAAAAAGAAACAATTTCACTTCTTTAACTAAAATAAATTTAGTTTCTCCAATAAAAAAAAAGTTGAAAAATCAATTTAATTTATAGTGTACAACTACCTTATCAGATAAAAAAAATGTATACAATATACACTGCCGTTCATAAGTTTCCGTACAAATTCGTTTATATTTTTTTTTTGTTCAATTTAAATTACAAAAGTTTCATCAATAAGCCAATTGACTAAAAGATAGTTATGAACTATGAAGACTTACTAAAAGACTTAAAGAGTGTTAAGTTGAGTCCACTTCAAATTTTGATGTGCCCTTTCTCTTCTTCATAATCCATGCTTACACGGAAGTGCTTAGAAAACTAAGATGAGGCAATTGATGTCGTAAAAAAAGCATCAGCAGAAAGCTAAATGACAAAGTTAAAACACATGGATAAAATTGCATTACTCGTATATTAAAACGTCTACAGATCTTTCCAGAAAATGACATAGACTATGTCTCGGCCTGGAAACAACTATCAAAATCTCCAAAGAAAACTGGACTGAATGTGATACTCTCAATGCCATCTATTTACCAGAAAGACAAAAATTGCTATGCTGAACATTTCCTCAGCTCGGAAGGAAGAGGTGGTGGAAATCTCACAAGTTTTAATGAAAAGTTTTCTGAAGAAGGGTAGGTCTGCAGAGTTCAACGGAATCAGACAAATTTTAATTTCAAATACAATCCAGTTCCAGTTTTGATTGGCGACCGAGCTCTTGATCGTTCTCGTAATTTAATGTGTCACCATGCAACGAGTTTGCTTTTGTCTTGAGATGGGAAGTTCATGGTATGGGCAAGTCTACTCGCACCTTAACCATTTTTTTTTTATTTTTGTAACTGAGAACACCAGACCCAAGGGGATAACAACTTTTCCGATTTATCGTTTTTTAAGTAATTGAAAATCATTGCCTTCTCGGAAAAAAAATACATAGAAAACATTTAAAAATGCGGATCAATCTTCGTTGATGTATTGACACTGAAATCGTATATACTACTGTGTCCAAAAAATAAGGTGACATATGAATTTAAACTGCGCGCGTCGAAGGATTTGGAAATTTTTCTTTCTTTTTAGGTTGGTAGTACTGTCAGTGACATCTATGTGAAATTTCATGTCAAAATATATTCATAGTGTTTGAGATACTCGTCGTTTTGTGAGCTGCTAAAAGTGAGTTTTTTGTTTTTTGCGATGTCGAAATTTATTGAGCAAAGAATTTGCATTAAATTTTGTTTGCGGAATTAATTTTCTGCTGCGGATACGTTGAGGATGGTGCAGAAAGCCTTTGATGATGAGGCTGTCTAAAAAAAATGTTTACAAGTGGTATAGCGATTTCCAAGCCGGCCGTGAACGTGTCGAAGACGAAGAGCGTTCTGGGCGACCATCAACCTCAACCGATGAAGCTCACGTCCAACAAATCAAAGATTTGGTGTTGAAAAACCACCGATTAACGATTAGAGACCTTGCTGATGAAGTTGGCTTATCGAAAGGCTCAGTCAATACCATTTTGAAGGATGCTTTGGGCCTCAAGCGCGTCAAATCTCAACTGGTACCGAAAACATTGAATTTTTTTGGAAAAAAGGCGTCGCGTTGAAGTGTGTGAAACAATGCTTTCCGACTACCAGGATGTCATGAAACGCATTATAACTGGCGATGAGTCTTGGATCTATGCTTACGACCACGAAACAACCGATCAATCGAGCGAATATCGTGCCAAAGGAGAGCCGAGACAAAAAAACCGCGGCAAAGTCGCTAAAAAATCAAGGTCATGTTGACTGTTTTCTTCGATTATCGTGGTGTTGTGCTTTATGAATTCCTTCCAACCGGCCAAACAGTCAACAAGGAGTATTGTTTGAACGTATGCGTCGTTTGCGTAACGCTTTCCACCTAAAAAGGCCGGAATTGTGGAAAGACAATTCTTGGTTTTTACACCACGATAATGCACCATCCCATACCGTACTCGTAATTCGTGATCATCTCGCCAAAAACTCAACCCATATCGTTCCGCAACCACCGTATTCACCTGATCTGGCGCCGTGCGACTTCTGGCTGTTCAACAAGCTCAAAAGACCGCTCCGGGGACACCGTTTTGATACGATAGAGGAGATTCAAGCCGCAGCGAAGACGGAACTGAAGGCCATCCCGGAAAGTGACTACAACCAGTGTTTCAAAGATTGGAAAATCCGTTGGCATAAGTGCATTGCATCGGGAGGGGATTACTTTGAAGGGGATGAAATTGATTTGGAAGAATAAATAAAGAATTTTCAAAATAAATACAATGTCACCTTATTTTTTGGACACAGTAGTATTCTTGCCGACCAAGTTTTTCTTTGTAAATCTATTTGAATTTGCCAATTAAAAGCGCGCCAGAAAGCCACATCATTTATAGGCATGCCTCCTTCAGTTCATCTGCCACTTGGTTGTATCTTCTGGACGCTTGCAAATTTTGCAGAATGTTTTCGTCTTTAAGCAATGAAATCTGTCAAACATCATTGCTTTTGCTTGTTCAATATTGCGTTCCAGACAAATATCTCCGTATCGGAATATAGCCAATGATGCTTGGAACAAAGCTATTTTACGGTGGGTGCTTGATGTGATTTTGGTAAGCTATACTGTACTAATGAGAGAGTTGCGGACAGAACCATCTTGAGATATCGAGAATCGGGAATCTTGGTAGGATAAAGCACTGGCGTCAAAATGGTCTTTGATTCAATTTCGTCACCTTACGAGGGTGAAGTTGAATAAACCTATTTTCTTTAGCATTTTTCTGAACGCCATACGTATGCAGTATAAATAAGTGTACGTTGAAAATAAAAGGCGAACAAGAGATTTTTTCTTTTACATTTTGTTTGATGACTTAAACAATTGTTATTCAATCAACATATCTTTCAAAACGAAGCGAAAGCTTATAAGTCGCAATCAATTACACAATTTTTCCATTCTTCTCCTACTTCTTCTGTTCGTTCTTTGTAAGTGCGTTTTAAGGGTAGTCATAGTCCCTTGTGAGTGAATTATTTTTATAATTTTTATTTACTTTTGGTTGATTTTTTTTTATCTAAACTCTTATAATATATTGAAACCCATAAATGATAATTTGCATCGTCAATGAAGAAGCAATACCCTTTCGAAGAGATATTACCAGCAGCAAATAATACTCGTATGGGTAGATAAATCTTCAAGACAGGAAGTCCTTTATCAAAAAGTTAAGAAGCTTTAAAAACTCTGAAGTCTTCAATAAGTTCACCTTCCTCGGAGTAAGTATCATTTCCTAATAGGACAGCGTGGTGGAGATGCGGCGAAGATAAGGATCCTAGCAAACCACTGCTTCTTCGGTTTGTTGTAACAATGGTTCAAAACATCTAGCTTGGGAGACTTAACGCGTGCTCTACATTATATTGATCGTTGTGATGGATCATATGCAGGAGCTGAAGGAATGAAGTCAAAAAAGTCAAAAGACTACACCGGCTCGGTCCGAGGTCACAAGATTTGCCGGATTTTTGGGAAAGGTTCAAACCGCGATAAGTTTCAGACAGTTTGGTGGGACTTAAAAGAATGGCAGATTGTCGTGACCTAAGCAGAGGTTTTCATTGATCATTAGGTCGTCTTTAAATAACTTCATAGTCTTAGAAATTTAGTCTTTTTTCTTCAGCTATCAATCTCTTTTTTTAAAAATCACCGTCTAAACAATTTTGATCACAAAGACATTCTAGAAAACCAGTGAAAAAAAAAACCCGGCCAAGTGCGAGTTGGACTCGCGCAACGAAGGTTCCGTACAAACCGTAGGTTTGCCAATAGTTTCAATGTAGCACCCTTCAGGTTTCCCCTATCCTAAAGTCAAAATACGCAGTAAAAACATAATTTTTGTTTACAGCTCATTGGTACCGCAGTCAAAAGGTTATGGGATTAATTTCAACTTGATACCTCCATGCGTTCCTGAGAAGAAATGTGGTACGGGACCTTAAAAAGAAGAAAATAAAGCCTTTGCCAGTTTTGTTGCAAACTCTCCCTATTCCCGCTTTGGAAACATATTTCCAAGAAGTAGCTCGTTCTTTTTCAACAATTTTCTATCTTTGCTCAGCTCTTTTCTGATAGAAAATGTTGCCATTTTACGTGTTTTTCCCCTTTGACTGCCTTCGGAAATACAAATACAATTAAAAATACAAATACAATCAAAAATACAAATACAAATACAATTATGTCACCTTCCAAGTACAATTGTTGACTTTTTGTTGTAGTACTAAAAGTTTATAACTTAGCAACCACGCCTTTGCTCTGTTGCTTCTATTGTTATTGGATATATGACCAAAAAAAATAGAAGTGCCAATAACCGACAAATACCATCTCCCTTCTACGCTGTCTACTCTATCCAACTCAAAATGGATTCGAAATGAAATTTCCTGTTTAAATTTCCAATGTCCAACTCTTTAATTTTGATTTTAATTACTTTTCCTCATTGCTAAAAAAACCTCGCCCAGCGTTAATAGACTCCTGCAAAATGGCACACCCCAAGGCTGAATGGCTGTTAGCTTTTCCACCTCCAAAAAAGACACCTAATGGGCGCTTTAGTAATTTATCAAAAGTCGCAACACGATATGTTCAAACATAACTCAAATGCAAAAAAAAAAGGAAACCCAAAATCCATATCTGCTCATGGGGTGAGTTAGGAAAGTCATGCGAATCGCTAGCAAGTCGATTTTTAGGCTTGGCGCCGCCGCTTGCGCCCTTAGTAACCCAGTTGCAAAGTTTTCCTCAATCAAATCAAGGAAGTCACTTTCAGTTAAGCACTACCCAAAAACAAACTAAACCAATTCTGTTTATTACATATAAACACGATTTTTGTGTTCTTATTTGTTTCCGCTTCCCTTTCGTTTGCATTCATAAATTTGGATAACTTTGCTTTGACAGTTTATTCGTTGTTTAGAAAACCCGAGGGGGGTTCTCTTTGAAATGGAATTTGCGATTCTAATGCGTTTTTTTTTTTTAGAAAGCAAACCTTAAACTGTTTCTGGATCCAAGCCGATGGAAATTGAATGTGGTTCTAGCGGCTGTATTGTCAAACGCCAGTAGCGGTTCCATAAGACCTCGTAATGAGGTCGTTTTCCATCGATTTTTAAATTGGACTTTCTCTTTCTTTCGATGAAGAGGGACGGTGGCAACAAACGATTCATAAATATTTGCCGCTAAGTCCAACGCTTTTGTATCTTTTTAATGAGATTTTAATTTCATGCGACGAATGTGAGACTTACATTCAACGCAGTTGGACGATTATCTACAATCTTTTTGACATTCAATAACGTGTTTTTTTTTTATTCATGCTTCAAATGGAATCGATACGGTGGCAAGCTTGCTTAGTTTCACTTAGTCGCAGGCTTGCTTGGCAGAAAAACAATCTCGAGAAAAGTAAATAAATAAATGGTTCATTTGATTTTGATGGAAACCATGACCATGTTGTTCCCTGGAAATTAGTTCTATTATTATTATTTTTTGTTTAGAAGTGCAAGCAATCGAAAAATCGTTGCTCATGTTTCAGCGTCGAATTAAAATGTTGTTATTGATTTAAGGCTTCTCAGCGATTGAATTTCATTAAATTTGAATCGCTTGCTAAGAGTTTCGAATTCGAAACGTCCAGGCAGGGCTAGGAATGTAAGAATGTAATATGATAACTTAGAGTCCGCTGGTTCAGTAAACGGTCTACCAACACGCGTACATCGACAAAACGCAAGATCTGCCGAAAACATCGGCTTGACGAATTTTGCGTCGTGGTTTGGGCTTACACCCGTACAAAATTTAACAGATCCAGGAGCTGAAAGTAAACAACCATAGACAACGAAGTGTGTTCGCTGAATGGGCTCTGGAACAGTTGGAAACTAACCCTCATCGAAAACCATCGTCAGGATGAAACGGCAAGTCAACAAACACATGAGATCCAAGAGCGTGCAATGCATCCCGAAAAAGTCACTGTTTGGTGTGGATTTTAGGTTGGCGACATCATCGGTCCATATTTCTTTGAGGACGACGTTGGCCACGCGATCACCATAAACGGCGACTAAACTTATTTTGGCCCCAGCGATATGTTTCTTACACGAACTTTGTTTTATTCAAATTCAGTGTTCAATGAAAGACCCTTTACATTTTGCAGAGAGCGAGAAGAAGTATAGTATAAGGTTTAGGATGAAAAGATTGTGTAGTTGTTCGAAACTTAGTTGTATAGTGGTTTCGAGTGCTCCATACATGGAGTACGAATAGGGACGGCGGATATGATATCGATTTCTTTGCATTTTTTAAGCACTATGTTGCCAGTCTCTGCCGACGAAGCTGAAGAATCTATCAAGGATGTGTTTCATGACCTCGTGGACGAAACCTGCAGAGCCCAGGGGACCACCCACCACCCAAAAAGAGCCCTTTGTATGATGGTGAATGCGTGCGACGAAAAAAGATGACAGAACATGCACACATCAAGCGCTGTAGTACAAAACAAGGCAGTACTGAGCCAGAAGAAGGGAGCAGCTGGCTTCAAGCCTGGGACAAAGGCTCTTCGAAAGAAACATATTTACCGAAACACAGAGAATAGAAAATATATTTATGCAGTATTTGCAGCAGTTGCTCAATGGGCATCAGGTAGAGAGAGTGATGGGGCAAGAACAGAATCCGCATCCAGTCAACACAGAACCCATTCTCCTCCCAGTTTGGATAAAATTGGCTCAGTTATCAAAAGGCTGAAGAATGACGAGCCCGCCAGATCTCATGGTCTACCAACGGAGCTTTTCATGCATGGTGGCGATACTTTGATAGAGTGTTTGCACAAATTATGGGTTGATGAAGCCATGCAGGCTCTATAGGCCCCATCTTCGAGAAAGGCGTGTCTTGTAAGAACTATCCAGGCGTATCCCAGCTAAATGTCGCATATAAGATCATCTCCAATGAACTGTGTGAACGTCTGAAGCCTTTCTGCAACACACAAACCGGCACGTACCAGTGTGGCTTCCAGCCCGGCGGATCGACGGTCGACCAAATATTCACGCTAAGGCAAATCTTGAAAAAGACCTACGAATTTCAAGTCGACTTCAAAGCGCCAAATGATAGCATTCATTGTCTGAACAGCTGTGCCCCGTGATGCTGGAAAACAAACGGTGCAATTTGCAATTCGGAAACAGTTCCTCCTCCGTTTTAAGGAACAACCGATCGCAGATGCAGCGCTTAGTCTAAATAACTGGAAGCATCGTGCTCGGAATTGACAAAAGTTGGAAGGCTGCCGTGTCTCAGCAAAGAGTCCTCACGGATCGGTAACCCGATAAGTAAATTTGTCAGTGTTTTGCTTTTACAGCAGAGCTAACCACGTTATCGTAGCCCAAACCATTGACTACGCGACCTTGGAACACGCCGACAAGTACACCCTTGTAGAAACAATGGAATCTAACTCTGGGGACCTCAAAACTTGGATATGTTATATTTCCTATAAAACGGAAAATGAGGGCTTTTTAAGGCAAGCGCCAACCAACTACACCACCCAGGACAGTGTTAAAGAATGCTGAAAGGAAGGCTATGATCTCTTTCGGTTAACGCGGGTAGGCGAACTTCACGGCAAGTTGAAACTATAGCTATAATTTTTTGCACGTTAAAATGTGAACTTTCACAATGATTAACTCGTAACTCAACTTCATATTTAACACTCAACGACAGTTTGATGGATTTTTTATTCAATACAATTACAGCTTACTGTAGCACAGAAAAATGATTCAACAATCTTAACCTAATGCCTTACGTCAGACTCTCGACGTACCTTACTAATTCTAATAACTCAAAACAGTAGTCATATTACTTATTCATTTATTTATCGCTCATAACCAATTTAATATTAATGTTTAGTAAATAAGTTAGTATTCAGAGAAAAACTGGGTTGCTCATTGCATATGACTTGACTTTAACATTAAATCGGCATCCAAATCATGTGCATTGTGCAGGTCATCGTGCGAAATATCATTTGTTCAAAAACACGATTTTTGAAGTCTCGTCAATATTTGTTGTTCGAAATAGCGTTTAGCATTTTTGGAAAGTAGCACTTTCTTTTTTTAACGAATAACATAGGGTTCCAAACAAACACCTTCGATAAGAAATCTTTGGTATGTTGACCAGTATTTGTTTGGTGATTTTCAAACTCGAAAACATTCAATACTACTTAAATTAAACAGCATAAAAGGTAATAGGAGATTTGTAATTTTTGTTTAATACTAGACTAAATCAAATGTACTTGAAAAAACAATCGCATCAATCAGGACACAAATAGATCCGTCCCATGAAATATTTGATTCGCTCAAGAACAAGAGGAGGCAAAGAGGAGTGTTGAGCCTGAAAGATTCTTAACAGTTCGAAACTTACCACAATATGAAATTGGCCTTTGTTTTGATGATTTTCTCCCGTTGAGCGATAAAGTTCCTCCAACCACGGAGTAAACTGTTTGATGGATCCACATAACTTTTGAGTTAAAACTCCTCAAGAAAGTGATTGGAATCAATTTTCTGCTGCGGATACGTTGAGGATGGTGCAGAAAGCCTTTGATGATGAGGCTATGTCTAAAAAAAAATGTTTACAAGTGGTATAGTGATTTCATAGCCGGCCGTGAACGTGTCGAAGACGAAGAGCGTTCTGGACGACCATCTACCTCAACCGATGAAGCTCACGTCCAACAAATCAAAGATTTGGTCTTGAAAAACCATCGATTAACGATTAGACCTTGCTGATGAAGTGGGCTTATCGAAAGGCTCAGTCAATACCATTTTGAAGGATGTTTTGGGCCTCAAGCGCGTCAAATCTCGACTGGTACCGAAAACATTGAATTTTTTGGAAAAAAGGCGTCGCGTTGAAGTGTGTGAAACAATGCTTTCCGACTACCAGGATGTCATGAAACGCATTATAACTGGCGATGAGACTTGGATCTATGCTTACGACCCCGAAACAACCGATCAATCGAGCGAATATCGTGCCAAAGGAGAGCCGAGACCAAACAAACCGCGCCAAAGTCGCCAAGAAATAAAGGTCATGTTGACTGTTTTCTTCGATTATCGTGGTGTTGTGCTTTATGAATTCCTTCCAACCGGCCAAACAGTCAACAAGGAATATTATTTGAACGTTATGCGTCGTTTGCGTAACGCTATCCGCCTAAAAAGGCCGGAATTGTGAAAAGACAATTCTTGGTTTTTACACCACGATAATGCACCATCCCATACCGCACTCGTAATTCGTGATCATTTCGCCAAAAACTCAACCCATATCGTTCCGCAACCACCGTATTCACCTGATCTGGCGCCGTGCGACTTCTGGCTGTTCAACAAGCTCAAAAGACCGCTCCGGGGACACCGTTTTGATACGATAGAGGAGATTCAAGCCGCAGCGAAGACGGAACTGAAGGCCAAGTGACTACAACCAGTGTTTCAAAGATTGGAAAATCCGTTGGCATAAGTGCATTGCATCGGGAGGGGATTACTTTGAAGGGGATGAAATTGATTTGGAAGAATAAATAAAGAATTTTCAAAATAAATACAATGTCACCTTATTTTTTGGACACAGTAGTAAACCTTAATACTTAACGAAACTGCTCCACTTAAGAGCGGCTCCATAGATTTTGATGTGGCTGTTCGGAATGCAGCAATGTCTGCTTGATTTTCCATTTGTTATAATATTTAGCCTATACTTTATATTTAGCATTATTTAGGTAAGTCTCGATGTCGAGAGCAAACTCATGAGATGAAAGTATAGCAGTATCATTGTGAAAAAGGCTCCTGCACAGTAAGCCAGGTTTGGAAAGTCGGACGTACATAAATAAGTTGTAAAGGAGGGGCCCCAGGACAGAGCCTTGTGGGACTCCCAACGCAAAATGAATAAGGTCAAAAACAACACTATTGACAAGGACTTTGAAGCAACAACAGAAAACAAAAACTTTGGATTATCTTACAAAGATATTTGTAAAGAAGACCATTATCCCAGTCGGTATCGAAAGCCTTCTCAATGTCAAGGAGTATCATCGCTGTGGATTTACCTTATGCCCGATTACTATTTACTAGATTATACTTGGTGGGAAATACTATGGTCCGATCTGAAGCCAAATTGCTCGCCAGGGTAGATTTTCTTTTCCTACAAGTTAGTTACACTGCTCAGTAAACTTTTTGGTTTTTGCTCACATGCGTGCATTTTTCAAATGCATCAAAAAAAAAATTATCTGATAATCATCAGACTGAAGTCTGCTTAGCAGCAGCATTTCAAACAGCTCATAAACAGATATAAATAACAAACAATTTCAAAAGGCTTTCCAACACACACACACTGCACTTTCTCTTATCCCGAAATATTCCCTCACAAAGGCTTAAATGCCTTCATGCATGCAAGATTTCTTCTTTTTGTCATCAACAAAAGCTTCACTCAATAGTTACTTGAAAGTAGCCATCATAGCGTTGTAAAGCCGTCGGTATCGAATTTACCATTAACTTTCTTTTGAGCTGCGCCAGAGTTTGTTCTTTGCTTTTTGTTTCCAAAAATATACCTAAGAGAAGGTAATCAGAGTTTCCCTTGTTGATTCGAAAACATTGGTTGGACTTTTTTTTTTTTTTTTTTTTTTTTTTTTTTAAGAAAAACAAAAAAAAACATTCATTAATTTCGTCTGTGATAAACCCATATACCCACCCACTCATTCACGGCACATAGTATCTCTAATGAAAATCACATCCTGCCTACACCCGATGGCATTTAGCATGTAGAGTCCTTTTGTTTCGGTCCTGTTTATGAAGAGCACACGACTGAAACAAGAAGAGTCCACTTGACATGTGACATTGCGACAAGCAGCTCCTTGAATATGTCCTTCATCGTATGTCGAGAAAGAATCAAACCTAAACGGAAAAACCTGGCAGCGCATGAATGTTGCTGAATCAGTTAAATACGCTTGCATTCCCAGATACAGTACAAGATCATTGTCATCACACTTGGCTTTGTCCATTTACTCGTATGTGAACATAAATGTGTGTATACATCATTCCATAATCTCTCTGACGTATCAAGATGGGGAGAATACGGCAACTTTACTTTGCGTTTAAATTGCGATTTTTTGCCTCCAACTCGTTCGGACAGCGCTGTATAAAAAATCCGAAGTAAAAGGAGCTACGAGTCTCCCCTTTGCAAAGGAAAAATTTCGAAAAGTCAAACCTCGCAGCAAAGACCGTTCGCAGTAGTAAACTGAATTATTACTCTATTTGCGAAGCCGATGAAGAAAGTTAAGCTCGTTGGCGTTGCAGATACAAACTGCACTCCTAAGCCAGTCATGTGTAGCAACAATTTGTATTGAGATTCATATGATTATTCACTCCGGAAATTAACGCTGACGGTTGGTTTGGAGTGGTTAAGTTTTCTCCTCCGCGGAAGCAAACTTCATCACATTCAAAAGGCTTCAGCACCCTTTTAAGAGAGTTTTACACGAGCCATGATGCACCTTGATTCGCCTTCTTTGCCAGCAGTTCATCGCGTGTCTAAACTCTTTGTACCCTTTTCGTAATTAAATTCGATTTCTGGTGGGGAAACTCCTCGTTCGCGTCATGGAGTACACAACTGTGTGCATTTCCGAGAGTAGTGAAAGAAGAAAACTTATTTTTAAATTGGCACAGAAATGTTTTCGCTATTTATGTACATATGCATCTACTCGTAGACAGAGTCACTTCACTTTATGCGGCTGTGGCAGAGTGTTACAGGCGAAATGTGGAACAGAGTAACCTCTGCACTTTGTTGGTTTTACGTCAACGAAGCAAAGGAATGCAAAATCGAGATATAAAAAATAAAACCAGAGTTCAGATTAATTTATTCAATTTAATTTAAAGCCAAGAGGACATGAATGCTGAGGCGAACTGCCTTGAGAGGCCACGATATAGAGAGAGACGTATCTAGGGAATTCTATTTAAAGATTGCAGTTTTGTAAAAGGAACAATTGTTGTACTGTGCAGTTGCTGGCATCTTGTGCGCATTGTGGTAATCAGAGTAAAATTTCTTGACTTAACAGATAACCCCAAGTGGATGTTAATTTGTTTTTTTTGTGTCTTGTAGGAATACCTTTGGGATTTGCCGTATAGAAACAACGAAGAAATAAGATTAAAAAAGTAAATGCAAATAGTTTAAAAAAGTAAAAAAGAATACGTGAAGTGATTCCGGAGTAATGTGAATCAGTTCTAATGAGACCCTTCCTCTTCTTCATTTCGTAAACCCTGTGGCCCGCTTGTATGGTTTATCGGTGAGTACTCAAAATAAAGGGTCCGCCATCTAACTTTTTTTTTCAATTAGTGCTTATTTCGTGAATGGTAACACTTAGCTCATGTCTGATTTGACAGATAATTAGTTTTATCCTTCCGCTGAACGAATATGGTTGTGTATACGCTTGAACAACGCTGGGAAATATTGCGACATTACTTTGAAAATCATGGTAATGTTGCAGAATGTGTGCGAAAATTGCGTACGGATTTTGGAAGAAGAGAAGCACCGTCAGCTCCGTATGTTCATTATCTTGTGAAAAAAGTGAAAGAAACTGACATCCTCATCGACAAAGCAAAGCGTGAAAAGCCAAAAACAGTGCGTATACCCGAGAATATTGCTGCTGTGGCAGAAAGTGTGCGTGAAGCGCCATCAACATCAATTCACCGTCGTTCTCAACAATTGAACATTTCGGAGACATCATTGAGACGAATTTTGCATAAAGACCTTGGTATGACGCCATACAAAGTCCAATTGGTTCAGGAGTTGAACCAACTAACCAACTAACCATCCAATGCGTTTTCGCTTCGCTAAGTCGGCCTGCGATCGACTTACAGAAGACCTTTTCAGATGAAGCTCATTTTGATCTTGGCGGGTATGTAAACAAGCAAAATTGTCGCATTTGGGGCACAGAAAACCCGCACACATACATTGAAAAGCCGATGCATGCCGATGCACCCAAAACGAGTCACTGTTTGGTGCGGATTTTGGTCCAGAGGCATAATTGGCAATTTTTCTTCGAAAATGAGCAAGGAGTGGCCGTAACAGTCAATGGCGATCGTTATCGGGCCATGTTGAACGAATTTTTGTTCACAAAAATTGAAGAGGAGGATATTGGCAACATTTGGTTTCAACAGTACGGCGCTACATGCCACACAGCCGAAGCTTCACTCGATGTTTTGCGCCCTGTTTTTGAAGATCACATTATCAGCCGCAGAGCTGATGTCGTTTGGCCACTATTATTTGTGGGGTGCCCTCAAAGATAAGTGTCACGCCGACAAGCCAGAGACAATTGACGCTTTAAAGGACAATATTCGTGTAGCCATTGGTGAAATACAGCTGCACACAATCGATAATGTGCTTAAAAATTGGACCGATCGTGTAGGCTATTGCATGGCCAGCCGAGGCAGCCATTTGAATGAAATTATTTTCCATTATTAACCGGAAGGATTGTAGTTTCAAATGAAAAAAGAAATTTGAGAAAATATTCAGCAGTTTTTTTTATAGCATTTTCAAAAAAAAAAGTTATTTGGTGGACCCTTTACTTTCTCAGGTCGTAACTTCATCTGTCAATCCAATGCAGGCTTCCTCACACGTGAAGGCTTATTTAGGTTTTCGAAGTTCTCATGCGATCAAGCTTTGAATTCCTGCTGGCATGCATCTTCAATTTAGGTCCTGTTAAGTTGTTCTTATTTTGTATTTTTAATTCCGTTTGTCCTTTAGTAAACATTTGCAATGTTTCGGCCATTCAACTTTTATATGGAGCTTTCCTTCACGGTTAGTGTGCATACACAGTGGAGCGGAGATTGAGGTAGAAAGGAAAGCATACGGAGTGCAGCCTCGCTCGAAGATCGAGCAAAGAGTCCACCAGAGAGCAAAGCGGCGATTTCAAAAATGTTTGATTTCGCAGCTATCATCGCTTTGATTTTTCACTAGACGCGATCGTGAGTGGTTGCTTTTATGATTGTGGAAAAGTTGATATCTTCTTTATTATACAGTTATGGTCAAAAAAATAGGTACAAAGTGTACGACATTGATAACTCCTTCTTATTCAAAGCAAAAAATTTCGCATCTAAGTTTTGATTTTTAGTGCAAACCGCCAGTAAAGTGAGGAAATAGGACAAATGATCTTTGTAAAATGTACCGTTACACAATTTTCTTATGTCAAAGTGTTTTAAATTGCATAAAATGTTGGCCAAAAAATAGGGACAAGCACAGTGTCAATTAAAAAATATAGAATCTACCTCAGCAAGAACTTCTTTATTATAAACAAATGAATGTCTAAATGTTTGTAGATTTGTCAATATGGGTCGTTATAAACACTGTACAGACGCAGTGAGAGAAGTTATAGCTAATCTTAGCGAAAATGGAAAAACCTTTCGAGAAATAGTAGTATACCGGCCGTCGCATTGGAAAACTATCCAAAAAAGGACCCATTTTTATCTTCCAAAGATATATTAGAGGCGTTAGAAAAAAATGTATCCGCCAGACCTATTAGAAGAAGATAAGCCGACTTGAATTGACATGGTAGATCAGCCAGAAAAGCACCGTTCCTTCCTTCTAGTAACAAAAAGCAAAGGAAAATGTTTGCGAAAGAACACACTTCTTGGAGAGATGAAAAAATGGGATCTGGGGCGACGAAAGAAAATTTAATTTGCAAGGACCTGATGGTAGAACATTTGTAAGACGTCCTACAAATCAAGAATTTTCTTCTGCATGTACCAGGAAAATAGTGAAACATAATGGTGGTAATATTATGGTTCTTGGCAGATTTTCTTGGTCTGATGTTGGTTCTATTCACTGGATCTACCGTGTATGTAAATTAATTGCCAATATCATGTTGCCTTATGCCGAGGAAAACATGTCACTCATGTGGACGTTTTAGCAGGACAATGATCCCAATCCGAGTGGTTTGAAAGGAACAGGGTTGATCTTCCTACTTGGCCATCACAGTCCCCGGACTTGGATCCAATCAAATACCTTTGGAAGTATTTTAAGGATGCTTTGGGAACCACGAGATTGAAAAAAGGAGATTTGTGGGTCGAAGTAAAAAGTAAAACAAAAAATATGGGAATCAATCCCATCAACAGTTTGCCAAAAGTTGATTACTTCTATGCCAGCAAGATGCGACGCAGTTCTTAAATCGAAAGGAAATTCACAAAATATTAAATCTACAACAGAATGTAGCAAGTTGATGAATTTTCGTTAAAGATTCTTTAGTTAATAAATTGTCGAGACATTGATATGTATCAATTCAAAAGATTGTATTTTTTGTTTTCGTTTTCGAAAGTGAATGCTTACCAACAAGACAGACCCTCTTGACAAATATACGGGATGAAGGTGGTGGGATAAAGGAACAATTATGCGAGGACTTCATACTAACTATGATTTATACTTATATTATCTTCTTGTTATTCTTAGTCCAAAAGCCATCATGTCTCGCCCTTCACAAAAGCTGATCTTCCTAAAAGGCCAACATAGAATTCAATTCATAGAATTTCATGCCGTGTCAAACCTAAATCAAAATTTCGAAAATGCAATATACTGTATTTATATTCCAGAGAGACATTCTTACGTTCATAATCATATATGCCGAAAACGAATTTGTGCATTGTTTACTGAATGAGAATTTCATCAAGCCATACCCAACCGTAGAAGAGGAAATAAGGACAAAATCCTTCGTTTGGGATTATGGAGGAATAAAATAAGCTAACACTGCAGGCCACACTCGTTCGCATACGTTGAATGTGTTTTATATTCAGTCAGCGTTCGAGTTTCAAAATGAGTTAAAACGTTTTTCGATACATAATCTCGAACAGAATGAGGGATATCTGGTTGTGGGCTTCTTCTTATATTTTCAAATGTATTTTTTGCTAAGAAGAAAATTTAAAAGTATTTTTTATCAGAGAACTGTTTCGCCTTTTTTCTCGTTCGAAAGGGCTTATTGTTTCAATGGTTAAAGGTTAACTGGTAAACAAACTATGGGAGCAGTTAAGGAATAAGTTGAATTTTCCTTCTTAACTTGTTTTGTTTTCTTTGTTAAAATCGACATTTTCAATTTAATATTTTTTTTTAAGTTAAATAATTACAAAAAAAAACAGGTATTTTGTTTGCCATAGAACTATACACTCTGTGAATTGCCTGTGGGTTCCTATGTCGGTCCAGACAGACGAATCTTTTCATCTGAAAACCCCAGATCTATGCCCGATATATGGATTGATATTTTCTGTATGAGAGAAATAGAGAGTAAATCACCTGGTAAAACTAGTAAGGAGCTTCTTAATTCCGACGCTCAGGCATCCATCATTGTTTAAATAAAAAAAAATATATAGAACAGGAGTCTGTCCAAAACGTCTGTCTTCTCCTATTGTATAAGACTTTGTGAACGGCCCTTATTATTTTAAAAAATAAGCGCTCATGAACATTGAAGATAAAAATTAAAAATAATAAGCATAGTTGTCGTCAGTTAAAGATTAATCTGAGATCCCTTAATGATCGCATTCAATGGAGAAGTTTCCAATTTTTTTTTTATTATCAAGTAAAATGAAACAAAAGTGTGAAAGCATCATTGAAATATCTCTAGAAATGGCAAAGTTATATGACTTTGTAGTTGCTCGTGCAGGAATTATTTCTCACAGGTTGTGACGTCATGCGACTCAAACCAGGCGGCTCTCGTGTCAAATTTTGGTTAGTCTTTTTTTAATGGACAATGGCTAAAAATATAGGTTAAAAAATACACCTACAAATATTGTTAAGTTCCTATGTGTAAAAGCACGACAGTTTAACACCCAAATAAAATTGTTTTTCATCCCGGGTCAAACCGGATTTGTACGAGAAGGAAGTGCAGTAGGGTGAAATATGAAACGTGTGCGTCTGACTAAAATATCAATTCAATGGAAGAAGGTTCATGTAGTACACAGTTTTCCCCCCGAACTATATTCCTCACTGTACTTTAATAACAACAAGCGACACGAGAGCCCTGACGCGACTACAAAACAAACACTTGAATGATTTGTGGGGCCACGATTTCCGATAGGCCAAATGACGTCGCTGGCAAATCGAAAAATGCGAAAATGCTTTAAATTCAATAATCTATTTTAAAGTCACTTATTGACCGATTTCTTCAGTGATTTATTTGTTTTGATCTATATTTCGAGACCATTTCGATAAATATGGTAATTGCAATATCATGAAACTTCTCCATTGAAATATGGAAAAATTAATGCAATTTTAAAATTTAAATTTTCATTAACATTTAATTTAAGAAACAAAATATTATTATATAGAATCAGTAATTAAAATTGGGAACCTGGAAATATGAAAAAAAAAAAATTCTTATTTTCATCAAAAAATCTACTTCTCGACTTCGTTCATATAGTCCCGCGGCCACGTTTGCAGCGGTCGATTCGTTGGACCCAATTTTCGATGACTCGGCCACACATTTTGGCATATTTCGCGTTCAATGTTGGCTCTGAGCGTTTCCAACGTCATCGACTTGTTGGCTTCAACCAATGACTTAAAGTAGCCCCAATGATAATAATCTAGAGGCGTTAAATCCCACGAACGAGGCGGCCAATCGACTGGCCCATTTCGTGAGATAACACGCTCATCAAACTTTCTCTTCAATAAATCAATAACGTGTGCTGTGTGGCTTTTGGCCAAAAATTATCGGTAATCATGGCGCGATAATGCTGACCATTCACAATAACGTGATGATTGTTATCGTCGACGAAAAAATATGGTCCAACAACTCCGCCGACATGCGAACCGCATCAAACAGATGTTTTTTTAAATGATGAAGTGGTGATTCATGAAGCAAATGTGGATTTTCACCCGACCAATAACGCATATTTTGCTTATTGATGAGCCCATTGAGCCAAAAATGAGCTTCGGCGATGATTTTGCGATGAAATTCATCATCTTGGCGCATAGTCTCCAGAGCACAATCCCAGAACGTACGTCGCTTCAAATGGTCCATCGGTTTCAATTCTTGAGTCAACTTGATCTTGTATGGGTGTAAACCAGGATCCTAACCAAATTCTTGAAAACGCCGTGGAATTGACTGATTCGGATCGTTTGCTACGGACGCCTGAACGGCAGCGATATCTTCGACATTTCGACCACTGACATTGCAGCATCATACAACAAATATGTAGACTCAAATTTTTGCACTAAACTTGTAATTACCAGTCTACTGGGACTAAAATTACGACCGAAAATTGGAGTTTACGCTCTTAGAGTTGCGGTCACCGACCCCAATTTTTTTTTTTTTATATATTTTGCAGACGTTGCTCGTTCGTGTACTTTACTATGATGAAAATGTTGAGTTTACTGAATAAATTGAAAATGACACTTCGATGATTATTCAAAGGGTGCGTTCACAAATTAAATTGAAAGTTGTCCAGTCCCTTTTGGAAAACCGGATAAAAAGGAAGACAAACTTCCTGCTTAGAGAGACTTTGAATTGGAATACCTGACGAACTGTTTTAGTCTGTGCTAAAAGCAAAGTGCTGATGGCAAATTAATAGTATAATCTATGTCACTAATTTTATTTGTGTCGAAGTCATAAATTTTGACTTCGAGTTTATAGCCGTAAGCCAACGAACTTTTTATTTCGCATAAAATGTTCACCTTTCTTTTCCCAAAGTCCAATTAGACTAAAACGACAGTTGTTGTTTGAATGTGCAAAAATAGTCTGACAGCTTTCAATATGCTTCAAGCAAATGTCAAAAGAAAATTATAATTATTAATTAATATTCCCCAAGTTTGTTTGCCAAGTTTTCTGATTTGGAGTCCCGACATCCGTGATAATGATTCGTCTAACGGCTGCGTGCTTGAAAGCGCGTAATACTTTCACTCTTAACGGTCGGTGAATTCCTAAGTAAATCGATTTATCAGCAAGTAAATATTTTCCTCTCTTAGCACATATTAGCATTTCGAAGAAAGAATAATATTTAATTTTTATTAGCATATAATAATTTGTTGATTTATAAGCGAATTACATAATCATGGTGATAAACACCGCAAGAAATAAATTATTCAAATTGGATGACTAGACGTTTCTATTTTGTGTTCCACATCGCGGTTTCCTTTTTGTTGGGCTTAATTAATCTTGCGACTTGATAAACATATAACATTCAAATTCGGTTTGCAGAAAATAAAGAAACGCAAAGTTTACCTGTCACTTGACTTGTTTTCTGTTGAAAAAATAATTTCACTAATTCACGAAGTTCCTAAACATCCTTAGCAGAAATCATATCAATTGAATTGAAAAAAGGTCCACCAAGCGCTCGCTGTCTGGCTCTAGCACTGGCCTGACAGGCGCAAAAGAAGTGTGTTAGGGTCTCCCTCTCAGTTGTGTTTTTGCAACTACGGCAATGTGAATTTTGTGGGATGCCTAGCTTAGCGGCATGATCTCCAATCGGCCAGTGTCCTGTGACGGGTTCGCCGAAGGAGATCTTTTGGTTTTGATTGTTTGTATTCAGGCCATATTTTCCTTGATGTTGCACAGTTCGTCAGACTAGCCCATCTTAGATTTGCTGCTTCAAAAAAGAATGAGGATAACATAGCCTTATCTGCATGTAGTGAGATGAAAACCACCCCTACAGGAGAGCGCTGAAGGGCAGATCGCTGCCTAGCAAGTTCATCGGCCCTCTTATTACCTGGGATGTCACTGTGACCGGGAACCCATATAAGGGAAATGAGTTCACCTTCTTACGACGCTATTTCAGCTCGGCATTCCTCTACTTATTTTGAATGTGAACCAAAGGAGGCAATAGCTTTAATAGCTGCTATGGCAGTGATAGCTAACTTTGCAGGATATTGGGATGTACATATACTGATTTGACGACATGCTTCCCGGATTACAAAAAGTTGCGCTTGGATAACGCTGGAGTAGTCGGGCAGTCGATAGACTTTACTGATGTTCAGAGATTCTGAGAACACACCCACACCGACTCCGCCACCCATCTTAGAGCCGTCAGTGTAGATTGTCCGGTTTAAATCCTTGCTCACTATTCCAACTATTCCATCCCGCTCTTTCTGGGATAAGAATGTCAAAGTTATTCGATGGATAAATTCTAGGGACCGTATAGTCCGTTGGTGATGATACCAAATCTCTTGGTATGAGATCAAGAATAGTGCTATGACCATATGGTTTTGAATTCCAGCATCCAGACTCTGTGAGCCTGATGGCGCTGTGTGCTGTAGTGTTTTTAACCGGTAGGTGCAAAGGTAGGAGATACACCTATAGAAATACGGCAGTTCACTTTCTACGTTGGCTTTAAGAACAGGCATGAAGCTCATTCAAAACATAAGAGACAAGGCTGCTGAAGTCGAAGGAATTTCTATCGAGCTACAGATCATCATCATGCCCTATTTATGGGACCTCATTGACCGATTTTACAAAGTCATACTCTAAAAGATGCGCTTCATCAGTGGCATAAGTCTTCATATGAGCGCATACAACACCTGTTGTCGCCACTGGACGTGGAAACATGAATAATATCAAATATCCAGTATGTAGGAGCATATAGTGGACAAAATATAAACTCTTAGCCAGACAGCTCTTTTAAGTTGCAGGGGCTTGTTTCAGAACTGATTGTGAGACTTGAAAAATTTGACTGGTTGGGCGGAACGAATACGAGAAATGATTTGATGCAAAAAAAGAAAGCAAGAGGCTTGGACTTGGATGGCAAAATATTCTCCTTCTGATTTTTTGTTCCTAGCCCTATTTCCTCGTTTCAATGACTCGGGTGTTGTAAACAAATCAGCTGATAAGTCGGTGAATGAATACAATGTACAATGCAACTTAAAACTTGCTTTTGGAGGCAGCTAATCTGAGACTTTTTGTTTGAGACATATTGCCGCCTCAACCATTGTTTCCTCAAAGCGCCAAAAATAAATTAAAACAATATTTCATAAATTATGAAGTTTTTTTTTTTTAAACATTGGCATTTATTATTTTTAAATTACTAAACTTATCATTATTGTATTTTTTACACACCCCAAGAAAAATTAAACTATGTTTTCTAAATTTTAAATTTAATTGCTAATAACTTTATTAGGAGGCGAAAAGCTGTTAAATAAAACGTCAATTCGGTTTTTTTTTTTTCTGGAAAAGAAGCTGTGAGAAACACACAAAAAAAAACTTATTTGCGATTCAAGTTTGCGAAACCCTTGGCTTTCAAAAAATGATGGATACCTTTTTGTGATTAATAAAAATTAAGTAACTGCAAGCTTTTATGATGCTTATAAGTCTCAGGTTGATGGAAAAATTGTCATCCACTTTTCATTAATCTTCCAAAAATTGTTCAATATTATTACGTCCCCTGTTTAAAAACCAAGAGTGATTGCGTACGAAATAAGACTTCAATTTATGGCACAGCTTAGTTCATTCAAAGAGAGATTGCATGATGACTTTAGTTGAAAGTTGTATCTCATTCAGTGATCAAGTTCAGCTTCAAGATACTTGGCATCGACATACTTGTTGCCAAGTTTTCTGTTAAATTTTCATGTCCCTTCTTATCCATTGTCGATGAATCAAGTTTCCAACAACAGAAGATGCCCTTCGTATAAAAACTATCACAGAACCTCCACCATTTTTTACTGTGGCTGACATTTTTGAGGTTCTAGCTCCTTGCTTGCGATTTAAGAGTTGTCTCCAGCTTATATAGTCCAAGTGGTTTCATGTTTTTATACAAAGACCTTTCAGAGCTTGCTTGCCTCCTCTGCGATTCGTAGTCCCCGTCTAAAGCATTAACCTATGCAAGAAGCATAGTTCATTTATGAGGATAGATGCTCTCAATTACATTCGTTCACGAACCTTCATAAGGAGAACAAGTGTTTTATTTAAATAGTGAAACCAGTTCATAGTCTTTTTTCAAGTGGTCTTTTTGCTACTGCACTGTTAACAAACCAGCCGGTGCAGTAGTTGTGTGCTGGACTCATTGATCCGCACGTTAAGGTTCGATTCCCACCGGGGCAATCATAAATTTAATTCAGTTGTTATTAATTTTTATAAACGAAATTAATAACACAAACAATACAATAACAAAAACATGAGTGAGCGGCAGTCGTCGCCTCACCAACCTGTGGTAGGAGCGGGGAAGGCATTGCCGGACCCACAGCCACCGCCACCATTGGCTTCATCAGCGATTGGAAAGAGGAGGAGGAGGGTGCGACCGACTCCAAATCTAGTAAAGCGCCCGTCCCTATCGGCTTCAGCTGAAAAGCTGCCGACTGGAGCCGGGGAACGGGCGCCAACAACAACAACAACAGCAGCAGCAACAAAAACAGCATCAGAATTCGTAAATGTCGCAGCAGAAAAATCGACAACAACAATAGAAGAATTCCCATATGTCTCCGACGGCGGCGAGGGCCGCTACACTGGAGATAGCAATTCGTTCGTGTCTTTGGCGGCCTCAGAGACCGACGATGAAGAAGACGAAATTTGCCAACTAGAGGCAATAATACGTGCTGTGAAGGCCAAACAAATGGCTCGGCGCGAGCAAGAGCGTCTGACAACAACAAGCGAAAAGCCGGCACCTGTTATACAACAACAGCAGCCGCAGCTGCATAAGCAGCAGCAAAAACCAAAGTTGCCGATGCAGCAGCAACAAACAGTGTTGCCAAAACAGCAACAGCAAACGGAGCAGAAGAAGCAGCAGCAGCAAAAACAACAGCAGCAGCAAAAACAGCAGCAGCAAAAACAACAGCAGCAGCAGCAGAAACAACAACAACAACAGAAACAACAGCAGCAGCAGACGACAGTGAGGCCAAAGGTGCCTCCAATAAACACCTACAAGATGGAGCTACAAGACACCATCAAACTGTGTAAGTCGGCCATAGGCGATAATTTTATAATTAAACGTTTAAGTAATGACAGGCATGCTATCCACTGCTTCACAGTGGAGCATCACAAATTAATTAAAAATATATTAGAGAAAACAACGACTGAGTTCTTCTCATTCACCCCCAAAGGAGAGCGTTTGCAGACAATGCTCCTTCGAGGTTTAGATTCGTCCACCGATCCCGAGGAGCTCCTTCAGGAGCTTCAAGCGAAGGAATGTGACGATCTTAAGTTCGTCAGTGTTAAGCCTTTCACTACAGCAAAGGCCCGAAGGGAGAAACGGAAATTACCGTTCTTCCTGGTCCAGCTGACTCCCAACAGCAAAATAGATAGTCTAAGGAAAATTAAAGTCCTAGACTATCAATGCATAAGTTGGGAAAAATTAAATCGCAGCGATAACATTTTACAATGTGTTCGCTGTCAGAGGTTCGGGCACGCCGCTGCGAACTGTCAAATGCAGTTTCGGTGCGTTAAGTGTGCATTGAACCACAAGGCAGAGGAATGTCCGCTAGGGAAAGATAGGGTTGCTGATAGCACGACTCTCAAGTGCATTCTATGTGGTAACTCGGGACACACCGCTAACTATCGGGGTTGTTCCAGGTACCAATTTGTTAGGAAGATAAACCTGGCTCGCCAACAGAAGGTGGAGGTCAAGCGCCCACCTATTCCCAAAACACCAGCCGTAACTCCCAATGTGACCTATGCCCAAATGGCGGCCGGTCAGAGGAGTACGGTACAACAAGCACCAAAGGTTGCTCCTCAGGCCTCACGACCTGGAGCACCTAGTGGTGATGCTGATCTGCTGGCTATTTTGCTTTCTATTCAGGGGCAAATTAGTCAGCTGCAACAGCAAATTCAGGAACAGGCGACACGCGTAGATCGTATCTACACTTTGTTGCCGAGTCTAACGCGCCTCCAGTCGTAATGTGTTCGCTGGTGGAGAAACCCTTAAAGATCCTTTCAGTGAATGTAAATTCGCTAATAAATATCGAACGAAGAGCTGTACTCTTCAAGTTGTTAGAGGACCGAAGTCCCGATGTTCTTCTGGTTAGCGAAACCAAGCTCTCTCAGAGGCACAAGTTGAGGCACAGTCAGTACCATATTATAAGAAGAGACAGACCCAACTCCAATGGGGCTGGTGGCGTCGCTATCTTTGTTAGAAAAAATCTGCGTTTTAAGGTTATGTACAGCGGTGAAGTGCGTAGATTCCAGGTGCTAGAGGCTTGTATCATATGCATCCCCCTCCGTAGTGGGAAGAGGATGCATATGATCGCAGCCTATGCAACTGAAGCTACTCAACAAACCTGTTTTATCTCAGAGCTCGAGACACTTTTTCAATATTTACGTCTGGGTTCGGAGGAGAATTATTACCTCATGGCCGGAGATCTAAACGCCAAACATAGTAATTGGAGAAATCATTCACCAAACACTAGAGGGAACCTACTATTCAATTGGTGGGGTCAGAATAGTGTCGAGTATCGACTCGATTTAAAAGCGACGGATAGTCCGTCTTATCCCAGATCAGGCTCCTATATAGATCTTATGCTGTTTGACGAACGGATACAGCTGACTGACATGGACCGACAGACAATAAACTGTCTTCACACATTCGTGTACGACAGTGACCATTGCGGATTTAGTGCCGTAATAACGATTCCCAACGAAATTGCGGAACTGGAGGAGTATGTCCAAACGCATTCTTACAATTACAGTAGGACGCGGTGGACACGCTTCTCCCGAACAATGACAAGAGCACTCTCTTCGAACTCGCTCAACCCACCGTCCAATAGGAATTTGTCGAACGAAGAGATCGACACTTACCTTAAAAGGATGGACGACACAATAAAACAAACTTTGGACAGAACAATTCCTAAGTACCAACTGACTGACAATGTCAATATATACCGCAATGCTACAATTGACGCCCTACACCGACAAAAGAGTAGGCTACTGACGAGACTTAAACTCCTGTACAGACGTTTCACCGACCCACAAAACTCGGAGGTTAGGACACTGAAAACAGAGCTTAAAAACCTACAGCAATTAATTCAGCAAAATTACCGTGCTGCAATTAATTCGCATTGGAATAACAAAATCCGGGCTGTTAAAGCTAGCAATCCTAGTATGTTCCCGGAAATTAATAAAATCTTTCGAAGAAAAAATCAGAATGAGCTTCCGTGTCTTAAGCTCCCCCGAACTACAGAAAACGAACAAGTACTTGTAACAGCAGGCATAGATCCAATAGAAGCGATCGAAGATGACAACTTTTTTGTGATCGAAGATCCTCAGGAGAAAGTTGAAGTAATAGGTGCGACGTTTCAGGATGTGTATAAGGTGAATGTTAGCACTCGCCCGAACCATATCTTGGAAAATCGTGTCCTATTGCACAACTTCTACTTGCGATATGACATTGAGCACTGGCGATCGGAGAACAATGGTTTCACCAGGTTCAATGACGATAATTTGGCAAATGATGTCATCGCCAATGAAGGGATTCACCCTCCATTCATATCAAAGGAAGATCTCCTGGTCATTTTCGGTTCACTTAGAAGTAAGAAATCTGTGGGAATCGACGAAATACCAAACATTGTTCTTAAACACCTTCCTCTAGAAGCGGTAAACATTTACACTACCCTGTTTAACAATTTGCTGAATAATGCACATTATCCAGCTCATTGGAAGACAGCGGTGGTGCAACCAA
The DNA here is from genome assembly GCA_963555765.1 of Orthonevra nobilis. Classification (NCBI taxonomy): domain Eukaryota; kingdom Metazoa; phylum Arthropoda; class Insecta; order Diptera; family Syrphidae; genus Orthonevra; species Orthonevra nobilis. Next base: position 71,000,057 of record OY743226.1, on the reverse strand, counting down.
TTCCTAAACGGAACAAAGACACATCCAATCCGGCAAATCTCCGGTCGATAAGTCTCCTTCCCAACATCAGCAAAGTGTTTGAAAAAGTAATCAATAGAGCCCTGACCGAGTGGGTTGAGGACAAAAATATTATTCCGGATAACCAATTCGGTTTCAGAGCGGGGCATGATTGTATACATGCCGCGTCTAAACTGGTATCGGATATCCAATGGAACAAAGGTAAGAAACAATGCACGGGTGCCTTGTTGATTGACTTGGAGAAGGCCTTTGACACTGTTTGGTTGCAGGGGCTCTTTTTCAAGCTTGACCAGCTCGGCATAAGCAAACCGCTGCTGTACATAATTTTAGATATGCTCACCAGCAGACAGTTTATTGTGAAAAATGGCAGTGTGGTGTCTGCTGGGTGTTTTGAAATTAAAAACGCTCTACAACAGGGTGTAGTTATTTCGCCGATATTATTTACGATCTTCACAAGTGATCTTGTAGGATCTCTCCGCCAATCCATAGCGTACGCAGATGACTTGATCGCGTACAGGTCAAGTCCGAAGATCGAGGTCATTGTAAGTCTTTTGCAACGTGACTTCGAAAAAGTTCAGGGATATTGCGATGATTGGAAGTTGAAAATCAATTTTCAAAAGTGCGAGACCATTCTGTTTAGGACTCCGTTGTCTGGGGCTTCTAGAAATACTAGAAAGAAGTGGCGAATGTTCTCCATTGTTGGACAAAACGGACAGCCATTGGCAAATCGAAGTGTTGTCAGATACCTTGGGATCTGGCTAGATCAATATCTATATTTTAACAAACATATAGATGCTGCTCTAGCCAGAGCCAAAGCGGCCTTTGCCTTGACAAAGAGGCTGTTTCACAGCAGTCAACTCGATGCCAAGGTGAAGGTGATCTGCTACACGGCCCTTATTCGGCCTGTCCTTGCTTATGGGTGTCCCGTTTGGTTTAACGTGGGAACAAGCTTAATGGAAAAGATACGGGTTTTCGAGAGACGATGTCTTAGGGCTTGTCTCCATTTATATAGAACTCCAGAGTCTGAGTACAAAAAATTCTATAGTAATGAGGTCCTGTACAACGGGGCCAACCTGATCAGAGTGGACAACTTTCTGATTAAACTTATTCGAGGTCACATTGCAAGAGCAATGACTTCGACCAACAACTTGATCTCCGGGGCTTTTTACCCCAATGATTTGCATCATGAGACAGTGCGCCTTAACGGCCTTATTCCCCCTGAAGCTTTTCTCTATTTAGATAGAAAAGGTCTGGTCCAGGATAGATTAGCGGTACCGTTAATCTTCCACGTTGGTCGAAAAGCTGTGGACGGGCGAGTCACTTACGAACAAGACGTCGCAAGTAGCTCACCGGAGACCCTCAGGTTTAGTAGGGCGGTATCTAACCGCGACAGGGCTGATGTCGTAAGGCAATATCGACACTTTTGGTGGCTGGACGGAGGATGAACTTCGTCGTTGTTTTATATCCTGGGTGCCCTTATGGCAAAAATAGCATGTACTGTCAGCCGTGGCCGGCTTATATATGTTTTATGTAGTGTAAGTAGTTTTTAATATTATTGTTAAGTTAGGTTTAGATTTTTAGATTAAGATTAGTTTTTAGTTTAGTATTTAAGTCTAGATTAAGTTTAAACATAAAAAGTCCATGTACTAAGTTTTTGAAAATTAATCTTATTTTTTTCTTAGTTTTATTATTAGTTATTTAAATTTAAATATAGTAATTAGTGATAAGTCGAAAGACATAGGTTTAATTGTTAATTTTAGCTTAGAGCGCCCGTATAGGGCCAGTAAGTTAGTATATACATAGTTAAGTTAATTAAGCTAGCTTTAAGCGTTTTTGTCTAGCATGTAAGTAAATGAATTGAAATAATAAAAATGCTTTGAAATTGAAAAAAAAATTGAAATTGATGCTCTCAATTACCCAACTCTTTTCTGCGGGGTAAGACCTGACAGTTTATGTAAAAATACAAAGCCACAACTTGGGACTTAGTCCTTATGTTTTGCAGAACATTCAACAGCATTGGCATAGGATGATGTTGCCTGTCTGGTAACGACATATCAGTAAATGTTCGCTTCAAAAGGCAGACACAGATTAGCTTTAATGAACTATTTTTTTTGCAGGGGTACATATCAGTCTTCGATGGATTGACAGGAAATGTTTTCTGACGACTGTATTGAAATGAAATCCTCGAGTGAGATTTATTCTTTTCGATGTAGAGATTGCCTCAACTGTCAAGTGTCCCTTGACAAAGAAAATAATACAAATCCTCGAAAGTGCACTGGCTCAATGTGGCTTCCGTACACTTGCCTCTATATAAGGAGAAACCTTAAACTTTGCCTGTCAAATTAATCAATTTGAAACAATTTTTTTAATCTCATCGAATTTGAGTGAATGTTTCTCAATTCTGGAGAAAGAAATGCGGTTCCTTAAAAAATTTTATTGCTTTGTATGGAAAACTTACTCGTTCATGAGAACAACTTCAAAGTCACACAATCAGCTGCCGTACATTAGGTAATAAACTTAACCCAAATTTCCCTGCCATTTACGATAAAGTAGGTTACCACTAGAAGAACTTTATATATGTATTTCGTTCCATCATCCACTTTCTAAAGGATAAGCACTCATAACTTACTGCAATTTGCAACTTTTTGCTTCCTTAAATGCTTTTGTTTCTTGTGAAATTGTGCTGAGGGAAATGGCTTTCGCTCTTTTTCTATAAAAAAAAAAAAAAATCCGGGGGACTCCAACGCAGTGAATAATATGCAAACAATTTAATAACACTTAATATTTTAGCTTGTCATGATAAGATAAAAAATGTTATCAAGTCTCAGTTTCGTTTAAAGAAAACGACTCAAAAAGTGTCAGTTAATAAAACAATGTAGTTTCTATCTAAGGATTCTGATCTTACTTTTGAATTTTAGTGTAAAGAATGAAAAGGGTTTTCTTACCATCTTCAAATTTCCCCCAAACCGATTGACTTGATTCTCGGTATGAAAATCAACTGGAAAGTAGAAGAACGGGTGTGAAGAAATAAGGACTCAAACCAGCTGTGATGCAATGGCTACGAGGCTATACAATCATGGTCAGACCCATGTTTACTCGTACCTGTGGGCCACTGCTCTGGTGAGAGGCACCTTAGAAGTCAACTAAGAGTAAAATAGTGGTTATTCAGACAACAGGAACAGAAGTCGTCTGCATCGCTGGACATGTTCTTGTATACCGGCCTTAATACTTGATTTTTACACCTGCCATGTAGCCGTACATAAACCTAGTAGAAAGCAGCTGCGATTTCCTTTGTTTTACCGAATCCTTTTCTCCAACAACGAGCCTCAATGAACTTATTTGGAAAGTTTCTCCAAAATCAGTAAGCGGTACTGCAATCGTTGTTGAATTTGCATCAAATGTAGCAGCATGCATTTTCAATCAAGTATGTATGTTTTGCTTTGTTGTTGTCTTAACAGGCCCAAGTGCTCGCCAGTGGGCTCACGAAGAAGGTTCGCGTATAACAAAATAGAGTAGAATTCAATGTAGACAAGAGCATAAAGATTCACTGGCTATGGTGAATGACAGTGTTTCACTGTATGGAGCTTATGGAGCTGGCATACTCTATTTAAGTATAAAAATTGATGTTCTTTCATTGATGGTTTATTTCGAATTTTCACGTATAAAAAACTTTAAATCAATTTTCCCGAAAATGTCATTTTTGAAGTTCGTGAACATTAGAACACAAAATCTACTGAACTGATCCTTTGGAAAATTTTAACATTACTTCTTCACAAAAATCAACAGGTCATCAGGAAGTTTTTTTTTCTATTTTTTAATAACAGATTAACCGCGGTGTTGTGAGTTAAAATCACGGTTTTTTATAATGTTCACCGCATTTAACATATTGATATTTTTAAAATATAACATACTTTATGTACGTAGGCTGCTAGGCTGCTGACATTTCCATTGGAAAGTTTGACATTTTTTAGCACAACATCACTCAGAACGTGTTGTCATTTAATCGTGAATTGTTTTATTTGCAGAGACTTGAAAAATTCATCTCGGCAAAAAAATGGAATTAACTCGTGAACACTTTCATGCGATCATTGTTCACAACTTTCGACGTGGATTTTCACGACAAGAGTGCATTGATGAACTTAAATCTTTGTATGGCGATGAAGCACCATCCTATAGCACTGTGAAAAATTGGTTTAATGAATTCAGTCATGGCAGACGCTCGCTCAAGACGAATTCCGTGAAGGTGGTCCAAAAACGGCCGTTGTGCCAGGGAACATTGATGCCGTGCGTGAACTGATAATGCAAGATCGTCTTGTGACATACCGTGAGATAGAGCCATCCCTGGACATCTCTCCCACCAGCATACATTCGATATTGCATGAACACCTGACCGTAAAAAAGGTTTGTTCTCGTTGGATCCCTCACAATTTGACAATCGCTCAAAAAAAAAGCTCGTGTCGATTGGTGCAAAGCAATGTTAAAAAAATACGATCGCGGTGCTTCAAAAGACGTTTATAAGATTGTCACAGGTGACGAATCATGGATCTATGCGTATGAGCCCGAAACAAAACAACAATCGACCGTGTGGGTCTTCGAAGACGAGCCAAATCCAACAAAAGTTGTTCGTGGAAGAAGCACTTCGAGGCAAATGGTCGCCTGTTTCTTCGGCAAAACTGGTCATGTGGCGACTGTTCCGCTTGAGCAACGTAGGACGCTCAATTCTGAGTGGTACACCACAATTTGTTTGCCTGAAGTCTGCGGAGAAATTCGAAAAACGAACAAGATAAGACGAATCATTGTTCACCATGACAATGCGAGGTCTCACACATCGGCTCAAACCAGCGCCTTTTTGACCGGCCAAAATGTCGAATTGATGAGTCATTCGCCGAACAGCCCTGGCTCGGCACCCAATGACTTCTTTTTATTACCGCACACCAAGAAAAAAATGCGTGGTCAACGATTTTCGCCGCCAGAACATGCTGTTGGTTTAAGCGCATACAAAAGTGTATAAATCGAGCTGAAGAAAACTTTGAAAAACAATAAAACCATTTTTGATGATAAATATTGGCATTTTCATTATTAGGCCAGAAATATATCTAGCAACCTACGTATCTATGTAGATATTATTTGCAAGTAGCACAGAGCGAGCGAAAGTATTAGGAGAAGATTTATGTTTTTTAAAGCTTTTTGGTCACCCTGTATACCATCGGTAGACTAATGTGCGTAACGACTCCTTCACAAAACTTTAATATCTAAAATAATCGTGTTGCTGCATCGGATGGATTCCTGCTGCAGACTAAGCAATTTGTGTTCATAAATTTTACGCCAAAGAATGGGAAATCACAATAAAAATCTTCAGAGAGAGAGAGAGAGTGGAAATCTTTGACCCAATTCTTGAAGCAGCATTGCTCCATGTATTCAGAGTATGCTGCCTTCGGATGCGCTCAGGAAATGGTTTTTATAAATTTTTATTTTTTTCTTTTTTCGTCTTCTTTAAGTATTTCTCTTCTTTATCGTGTAGAACATATTAAAGTGGGCAATTTGAATGCATGCGGCGGCAAAAAGTATTCACGAATATTGAGAACAAAAAGAGCTAAATCTACCAAGGCCTACTCTACATTCTTGAGTATTTTAATTGGCATAATGGACCATGGTGTTATCTTCTTTGGCGACTAATGGGGTTAAAATTCATTTGGGAATCTTGAACTCGTATTTTAATCAAGACTGCAATTACACTGAGTTGGTGGATTCGGGGACGGATTTTCATCTTGCCATGTCTTCTGTTAAACTCAGTAAGATGTCCTTTGAGACTGCATTTGTTAGGATTATATTCGGCTTGAGACTCCAAATTTTACCATTCGCACATATGCGGTGATTCTTGTTAGTTTTGGGTAGTTTCCCAAGTATTAGACCTCACTTGTGATAAAGATATCTGTGATCAAATTGGTACGAGAAATGATACATGGATTAGTTGATATTTAATGTTGTCTTGGCATCGTTTGTGGATCGTGTTTTGAGCCCTTTGTTATACCTGGAAAGATAGAGCCGTTTCAGCGCATATACTAAAGGGTTTTCCTTTACGCACTCGACAACTTTTTTTAAATAAAATAAATCGATTGTAAGGTGTGCTGTGAGGCTTGTGGCACCATCCTGTTGATATCACATGACTTCCAAGTCCATATCTTCCGATTCGGACCAAAAATATTCGGTAATCATGGCACGATAATGCTGGTCATTCACAGTAACGTGACGATCGTTATCGTCGACGAAAAAATATGGCCCAATAACGCCGCCGGCATGCGATCCGCACCAAACAGTTATTTTTTGAGGATGAAATGGTGATTCATGAGGCAAATGTGGATTTTCATCCGACCAATAACGCATATTTTGCTTATTAGCGAGCCCATTGAGCCAAAAATGAGTTTCGTCACTGATGATAACTTTGCGATGAAATTCGTCATCTTGGCGTATCTTCTCCAGAGCCCAATCGGAGAACGTACGTCGCGTCAAATGCTAAATCGGCTTCAATTCTTGAGTCAGCTTGATCTTGTATGGGTGTAAGCCAAGATCCTTGAGCAAAATACGCCACAATGTGGTCTGGCGATGCACAATTCTTGAGAACGCCGTGGAATTGACTAATTTCGAGCGATTGCGACATTTCGACTGACACGGCAACATCACACAAGGAATATTAAGACTCAAGTTTTGCACTAAACTTGTTATTGCCAGTGTAATAGGACGAGAATTACGACCGAAAATTGGAGTTAACGCTCTTAAATTTGCGGTCAACGGCTCCTAATATCGGTACAATATTTTCGGTAACTTGCAGACGTTGCTCGTTCGTGTACTTTACTATGATGAAAGCGTTGAGTTTACTGAATAAATTGACAATGACAGTTCGATGATTAGTGAAAGGGTGCGTTCACAAATCAAATTCAATGTAGTCAAGTTCCTATCTCAAAACCCGCTAGTGGGCCAAATCTGGAGTTGAAAAGCAATTCTTATAACTCGTCTATTACTTATGTCCACAAAAGCGGGGCTTTCATATATCCTGCGGAATATTTGATCTTCCAAAAGTAAGTTTGATTTTTTTTTTTACTTCAAGAAAGCTCTGAACTACGCAAAAACCCTGTTAGAGCAAAATGTATGAAGTACAGAACATGGATAACTAGACAACTTCCTGATTATAAAGTGACGACATTCTTACAAGAATCTAATCGGTGACTGCAATGCTGGTCAAATTTTTAGAGATCTTTGACCAAAACTATTCAAAGGTATTGAAAATTTAGTTGATAGGAAGGCCAACTGCCCAGCCAACCAAGTCAGTCGTTTGAATGATATCATATTCCACAACTGGTTGGAAATTTTACTCTTTTTACCTTAAAAAAAAAAGAAAGAAACCAACAGATCCGTTGTTTATTCTCCTAACTTCCTTTTAATTAAAGTTGTTAAGCTGCATTTTACAGGCATCAAAAGATACAAGGTGTCCGAAAAGTATTGGACGAATCCAATTCTCTCTGGGCCATTTTGGAAAGCAAGATCCGAGCTAAAAAATACACCAGCCTCGTGACGCTGAAAAAAGCTATTGTCCGTGAATGGGCTAAAATACCGGCAATTTACATTCCGGCAGCTTCTGATTCATTTTTTGACTGTCTCAAGGCAATAGTCACGGCGAAAGGTGGTCGTATTGAGCCAAAGTGAATTGATTCTTAATTTTTGATTATTTTCACATATTGTGTTCGTTGAAATATATGAAAACCATTTTCCAAACCGAATTTATGGCCCTTAGAACAGGTTACACTTCGAGTGCCGGACCCTGTATATACTAAATAGGAAAGCTTTGCTCCTAAATAAAAATATAAAAAAAAAATCACCGCTGAGTGTTTTCATTCACGTTCAGCTTAAAATTACATATCCGCACATGATGATTCAGATGCAAAAACCAATTCTCATTATCCTGCACGAATTTCAAATATTTGCTAAAAAAAAAAATATTTTACACAACAAGTTTCATTTACTTAATTGTGAAAAAATGAACACATTTACGTTATAGAAATCCCCAAAATAATCGCACGTGACTCAGTATCTTTCTGCTAATGTGAGAAATCAATTTCGCGGTATCTCATATCGCAGATAAACTAAGCGTACGTTTGACGACACTTTTATATCGATTGAATGAATGTATCCGCAATAAGAACAGCACCCACTGTAAATCCATTTTAACATCAAGTGTTGATTTTTATTTGCACTCGTGCTCTTGGCAAACAAATCCAACAATAAAAACAAATTAATTGGACGGAACTTTCCGACTAGAGTGACGATAAGACACTTTTACTTTTCCGCCGTTGCGACGTGATGCGATCGCATTTGGAAGCACCCTTATGTATTCCTACCAGGCCATGTGTTTTGGAGCGACCTTAACAACTTGTTTACACGTTTATTATTAATTGCTGCCGCTGAGAGTAAATTCTCTGACAAGGTTAAGCAATTTTTTTTTGTTGGTGGTGCTGCAGCGCCTGGGAAAAGTAGCCTTAAGCCAAATGTTCCAATTAAATATGCCTTCATACGACAAACCCTCCAACACACCCACCCACCGTGACGGCAATCAATTGTTCAGGAAACGAAGGACAAAAGTTATAAAAAAAAAAAAAACGAGAAGAAACTTCTAAGGGAATACCTAGCTCTTCAGATTAAGTTCACAGATACACAGATACTCGTAGGAGCATGTGCGCAAAGTGGTTTCTCTCTCTTTTTTTTCTCCCTTATATTCCTCTGGTGTGGTTTAACGAAGACACCTTTCGTTTTCCGAAGAAAAGATATCCTTGAACTTTTCATATCTAATTCATCGATGTTCCTCTTTTATTCATTGGGGCTACCCTGGAAACTTACATTCACGCCACATGCCTACACATTGTTCGTGAAGCGTTATAAACGTGTGACAATAGCTAGGACGTCATCTCAACTTTGCTTGATTATTCGATCAAAGTGAATATGGAAATAGGACGGAATTCATAAATCATTGAAGTTGAAATGGAATGGAGGACCCACAATGCGTCAGGCAGAACTTTTCTTCTGTTCTGATCTATTCTGTCGGTTCGGTTGGTTTGGCGACACATTACAATGGTGAGCGATTATGACAGATATACGAGTGGGTTCGGTATCGTCAGTTGTTGATTTTGTGGGAGGCATTATACGTTGCATAAGTTTTTTCATTCGACTGTGTTCTTCTCATTAATAGGGATTCATGTCCAAGTTCGAATTGATATTTTTGACATGAATACATTACCAGCTAAAGGTCACATTAACAATGTATCGAAATGAATTTGGAATTATATGCGTGATAGCTTCGTGCGTAACAATCTGCGTAATACGTAAGGTAGGTGGCATGTTTTGACGAGACAGAAACAACTTAAGGATGATAAGGATTAAGCTTAAGGAAGATATTACTGCTAACGAGTGACGCCGTCAGTCCTGCAAGAGAAATCTCAGGACGTCAAGATGAATAACCTGCGGGGACGCAAGGCGTCTACGAACCCGACATCACAGACATCCAAGAAATATGATGGGAAGGCGGGGTAAACAAGATGAACAACAGTTAGGAGAAGAAATATTAGTTATTTTAAGGGGTTAAGGTTAATAATGAAAAATATTGATAAATAAGCCGTTGACGTTGAATCTCCAGAGGCGCCTTGGACACGCCTTTTCCGGTGAACATTATAAATCGTTACCGGCCCGATCCTGACTTTATTAATTTTTTTTTCTATTTTTTGCAGCACTTAAAAGGGAAAAAGCGATTTTAGATAAAAAAAAAACAGAAAAAAAAAATGAAAAAAAAAACTCTTCCTGATTTATGTGAAGAAGAAATGTTCAAATTTTTAAAAAGATCGGTTCAGTAGATTTTTAGTTCTAATGTTCACCAACTTCAATAATAGGGCTTTAGGGAAAATCGATTTAAAGTTTTTTTTACGTGAAAATTCGTAAAAAAACCAACAATAAAATAACTTGAATTTTTGTTCTTACAGTGTTATTCGTAGTTCATCAGTTAGGTGCGCCCACTGGTCTGTAGAGATGCCCATTTCATCCAAAAAGGACAACAGAGCAAAACATCCTTGATTGAAAATGCATGCTGCTACATTTGCTGGAATTTCAACAACGATTGCAGTACCGCTTACTGAATAAGGAGAGTATTTCCAAATAAGTTGATTGAAACTCTCGTTATTTTGCGTGAAACCTCCAAGCAACCGCTGCATCCTTACATCCTTTACATTAAACAGCTGGGTGGCGAAGTTGGTAGAGCGCCTGCCTTTCAATTGATTCAATTGATAGGTCCCAGGTTCGATTCCTAGAGTAGTGGTCTAGTTTTTCGAATCTGGTCCAGTCACCATTTGCCATTGGGATCAAGTTAATAGCACTATCACTTAGTTGGTCGGCCAGTGATAGTAGTCTGACGTTGTTGTAGTGGTTGTTATATCGGCTTACTTCCTAATTCGTGTTTTCAAAATAGCTGTTTGTTTGTAAATGGCTCTGCTGTGAAGGCATAACACTGACAGCGGGGTGTTTAAGCTAAATCTTCCAATCTTTCAAAGTTGTGGAATGTCGAATTAAATCCTGTGAATTAGGTTAAAGTCAATAGGTCGATAACAAAATCCTCCGTCTCGTTCCGGGCTCCACCCACGGAAGTGAGTTGAAATCAATTACACCTGAGTTTCTCAAACCACTTCACAATCTTTCATTCTTCTCCTAAAGTTATTATATTTATTTATTATTATTATATTATAATAATAAAATTATATAAAAAAATAAAAATCCTTTGAAAGGCACACAGACGGAGAAAGGGATTTGGGAAAACAAAGGAAAATGCAACTGGCGGTCTTTTGAAACGCTGTAACTTCTTTAGTTTTACTCGAATTGACTTAAAATACACACAATATTTTTGTTCATTCAAAAACAAATGTAAAAAAACAACAAATGTTTTTCCAGCTCTTAGCAATTGGGATTTTGAGAGCATTTTTTTTTTTTACTGAAGATGCTATTTTATAATTTATCTTTTATATTATGACTGCAAATGGAAAAAAATATTGTGCCGGTTTCCATGGTATTAAACAATGGCACCAGCGGCTTGGGAAGTGCTTTCATAAGAAAATTTCATCAACTACTTGTTTAACAAACGTCCGCAATTCAAACAGTCGATGGCGTAAAACGCCTGATCCTTTAAATTACTCTGCCAGTTCTGCCAGTTAAACATTTGCATTATCACAAAGTTAACAAAATATTTACAAATTTTTATAAATGGCCATTCTATAAAAAGGGTCGTGGCGTTTCCCATAAATCCTTTCCAAAAACGGAGTCAAAAGGAAAAAGTCAATTTTCTCTTGGTGTTTGTGAGATTATCATGCAGAAACAGGTCAACGAGAAATCGCTATTAACATCCAACATTTTTTATACGGAATAATTCGTCGGTGAGTGTTTTTGGGCCACCGAAGTGTGCAAAAATTTTGTCTCAAATAAATTAAACGAAATGGAATTTTATTTGAAATTCATGAATGTGATTTAATTATTTAATTTAATTTTACCAACCTTTGTGGATCATTACCATACTGTAGTGAATTCATAATAATACAATTCCATGTTAATAATAATATAATGATAGTTATTGTTTGAAGTGGCAATTACCTAAACTTCAAAAGCAACTTACTATTCGTTATAAAAAAAAAAGTTCAAAAATACCTTGAGCTATCTCTATCAACGTTTCAATACGCTTTCGTAGATCTCGATCTACATCCAACACATTCAGCATTATTTCGAGTTGATTGGCCTCACTAAGGAAGTGATCCTGGCTATCGATATTATTTAAGGTCAACCCGGCGAAGCCTTTTGGCGGACCAATATCAATCCATTGGAGTCAAAGAGATCGGATCATAAACCCGGCTTAAAATAAGAAGACTTTCTCTGCTCAAACAGACTAAGGTTAAATATTTCGCTAGAATGAAGTCCTTAGGTCGCAACAACTTATTTTCCTCTCAACTTGCAAAAGGGGAACTGGCGGTCAATAGATCAATAAACAACCAGCCAAATCCAAAGATCGACGCAAGACATTCTTATGGGTATATCCTCCGGAGGTTTCGAGAAGCCAACACCGATTCGAACTCAAAGTTCGGATGATGATATCCTGGAAGTAAGGAAATCCAAGCTAAGGAAAAGAGATGAACTTTGACTTCGGAAAGAGTATACGAGTGCATGGGGCCAATTCTGGTTCTGTGAAAGCTTGAATCGAATTAAGCCTTTTCACATTCGCTTTCACGTCTTGCTTTCATTTTTTCCATTCTCTTAGTACTAAAATGCGATTCTCGTTTGTTAAGTGAAATTGCTGTGTTCAATAGCGCATAAAGAGCTGATTAAATCGTTATTTCTTGCTGTAATATAAACATCGATGCAAGGCAAAGAAATGTGCAGAGATTTGAAATTTGTTTGTGATTAATGTGCAACATAAATAAATACACAATTTTGTTTTCTTGGAACAAAATGCGTCCTAAACATGTATGCAGAAATCTGATCGAAGAACTAATTCCGCTCCTTAAGGGAGACTTTGTCCTTGTAGAGTCATATATAAGGTGCTAACACTTTATCGTAAAGCTTTTTGAGTGCGTTATTTTTTTCTTGCTATTCTTCATGATATACATAACGTTAAAATTGTTTGTTAAGAAAAAGTGGCGGCCGTTGCAGCTCCGCGAAAAAAATGTCCTCAAATCGCGGGAGGTAAACGGCTGACATCACTGCCCCATCTTTGTTGATCTGAAACACAAATTCAAAGCATATTAATACTATATATCAATCTGTGACCCTTTGGTCATGGAATGACGGATGGGTTAATCGTTAAGTACAAATTTCGGAAATGGCGGCAATCAAAAATAAAAATCGAATTTCCGCGTTTTTTTTCGCATAAAAAGAAAAATAAAAAATACGAAAATTTGTCTATCGAAAAAACGATCTCTCATTCCGTGAAGACATTTTTTCTGAGTATGCTCCCGAAATTTCAGGTCGATATGTTAAATACAGCGGTCGGGAGAGTGTCAGATATTTTTGAAAACATGTTTTCGAGAAAAACGCGTTTAAAGTTTTGTAACGTTTTTAACCAAATGTGTTTAAAATGACCGCTTATCGGCAATGCCTGCCAATACATCCCTCCGCTTTTTCTAACTGCTCATGATGAGCCCCAAACATTTCCCGGTGCTCAATCCGGGCCATTTTTTCTGCGTCGGTCACCTGCCTCTCCGCGAGCTCGATCCTTGCTTTGTCCCCTGAATGGTCAGAGCGCGCAGATTGTTTCAATTTCAAACGCGTTTAAAATATCGTAAACATTCAAAATCCGGGAAACGCTTCAACAGATTTATTTCTACTTACATGAGATTAAGACTCCGTAATAAAAATAATTATTTTTTTGAAAATTTCAAGGACTAAGTCCCCTTAAAATATCATCAAAAATACTTGCTCTTCCATCGCATATCAAAGCGCTACGTGCATTTTGGTTCTTTGCGCAAGGAATTTTTCAACGAGCTGTTGGTCAGGATAGTTTCCCTTCCTTGTCTCAAAACCCCAGTATTTCGGTGCTTTACAGAGGTTGCAATAAGTTTGAACTGCAAAGCGAAGCGACATGTCATATTTTCAAGTTCTTCACAGTTTTCTGAGATAAAAAGAAGTTTTTTTGAAATAGAACATGTTCAACTACTGGTTATTGAATTTTTAATACTAATGCGCGATTCGACGGAACGGCTCGCGATTCTTATATTTGGAGATGTTCGAAGACAAAATGTACATTGGAATATTTTATATTCTTCATGTGAGAGACAGTTTTATTTACACGGCGACAGTGGATATTTATTGCAACCGTGGATAATGACGCCCTTTACCTAAGCAAATTCTGAGGCAGGAGAAGCATTTCACTGGGTACACAAAATAACTAGGAGCCATGTCGAAGGTGTATAGGCTTTTCAACAAGTTGTCAACAGAAATTGTTTTTTTTTTTTTTTGTACGCTCCTCGAAAATCTGGAGTTATTATTTGTATTGTTTTGCATAGCATTTTTATAAGATCTGGAATTCCTTACCTTGAAGATGTATAAAATGATAATGGAGCTGGTGGGACAGATGATACTGCAAATGAAAATTATAACTTTTCTGAGCCTAGTGTTTTAGCTGAAGGGCAAAATGCTAGAAATCATTTCTCTTGTTATTAATTTCTTACAAAGAAAATAAATGCATTCTCTGAACTTGTGTAGTACCTTCTTCCTTTTTTTTATAAAGTTTTCCATTTCCACCCTTTCACTAGAACATTCACTTGCAAATGAGGAAGTAAAAATAAAATAATTCATATGAAAATTTTTGATATTTGGTTTCACGCTTACGCAGAATGAGAATCAATATTAGGGTGAAAATATTTTCATTTTTTTTTCACAGAACCGGAACTAACCCGCAGAAGTTTTTATATTCCGCTTGTATAGGAGACTTCATCCCTATCGAAAGAATCACCAATAAAGAAAAATACAAGAAGAACACCTTCCATTATGCCAAATCAATTGACCCAAGCCTAAAAGAGCTGCTTAGGGACGAACATGACGGAGAGGTTCGAAAACTGTCAAACATCGAGAGACAAATTTTGAAATATGCTTCAAACAATTAATCTATAGAATGCCTTGCTTGGCGGTTTAGGTTGCAAAGTGAATATTTGGAAGAAAAAGAGGTTAAACTTTATTTTATTACTCAAGTGTATTCAATTTGCAATTGATTTTGATCTAATTAACAAGATAAATAATTTTATATTAATTTCTCTGGAAGATTTCTGGAAGCCAGTGTACATCCCAATAAGAAGTATTTGAAAATCAGACACAGTAGTCTTGAAAGGATTGAAGGATAAAAAAAATTGTTTGCAACTTTTCTTGTTTCCACTGCGACTAACTCACCAGCTAGCTGGCTTTAACAATGACGGAGTATTTCGCTTTACTATCATATAAACTTACTCCTAGTTTATGCAACAGTTTGAATAACGTTTCCATAGTGCATCTCGTATGCCTATTTGAAGTACATTAAAATAGATCAAAATGAACATTCCACTTAACAAGTCATCATAATGCAAGACAACAACAACAATAAATCCCTTCAACTATTACTCGAGCAAACAATTTCGACACTTGTCAGATGACAAAAGGCAACAAAGACGAAAATAAATTCCACAACCTCCACGACCTGACTACATCATGTCTCCCAAGCCACCCGTCCGCTAACTCGCCGACTGTTTACTTCATGTCTGTCTGGCTGTTTGCTTGACGCCCGGTGCGCTTTGTGTTTGAGAGACTAAATAAAAGCACACTCATAAAATAAACTGCTCCAGAAGAATTCCATTACTTTCCGACGAATTCCATTGGCAAGAACGACTCTCTGTACACATTGTCTGACAATCCGTCGAAGTCACCGAAGAACACTCGAATTCCTTTCGCATAACACTTGTTTTGAATATCTAATTTGCTTAGCCCCAATCGAGCAAGGGTTATAAATTGATTATTTTGTTGTGTGCTGACTAAAGGTTCACATGGCTTTCAAGAAGTGTGATGTCAGAATTCCCGCCTAATCAATGGGAATGAGGTACACCGGCAATAAAACTATAGACAGACCAATTACCCACGCGAGAGAGAATTCTGGTCACATAAGCCCAAGTGTATGTGTTTTGAAGTGCTGTAGTGTTGTTGTCAAT
Source organism: Orthonevra nobilis (assembly GCA_963555765.1). Classification (NCBI taxonomy): domain Eukaryota; kingdom Metazoa; phylum Arthropoda; class Insecta; order Diptera; family Syrphidae; genus Orthonevra; species Orthonevra nobilis. Next base: position 70,984,296 of record OY743226.1, on the reverse strand, counting down.
ACACGGATAAGACGGTTGTTGAGCACTTGATTTATTGACATGATGGCTAGGTTAGGGTTCGGCGCAAATTTTACTCTAAGCCAATTCAGCGAAATTGGATGTGGACATTTTTCAAATAGTTCATTTAATTGACCGAGGGAGTGACTCAAACCGTGCAATAATTATTGAATGAGGACTGGTAATTTTTTGGTTGTACTGGGTGCCCAGTGGCAGATTTGTATTCTGAAATGCAAATATATCAAAAAAGTTAAGAATGATGAGAGGTTTTTGGTTTTTAAAAATTGTGATTTTAACGTGGATGCACGCTGAAAATTTTTTCTCACATAACAATATTCTGCGATTTAGTGAAAAACGTTGTGTGAAAAAGATTCTCTTTTGCAAAGATCCTAGATAATATCAAAGAACACCGATAACAATCAATAATCAGTTCGAGCAAAGCTGCCGTAAAAATCTAAGACTTAAGGGGGGGCTAGGGTCTTGTTTTTTTTTGCATTAGAAAAATCAAGTCGAGCAAAATTGACGAAGTTATGAGTATTTTTTTACCAGATTTTTTAATGTTCCAAGCTTAAAAGCGTTTTCCCCACAACTCATGTTTTCAAATTCAAAACTACTGGACCGATCCTTTTGAAATTTTCGACACTATTTCTATACATAATTTAACGGTTTTTTTAAGTTTATTGATAATTTTTATTTAACAATAACAAATTAACCGATTTTTTCCGCAAAAAATTGCGTTTTTCCCTTCAAAGTGTTCCAATAAAGTGGAAAATCATTTTTTTTTTTATTTCAGTTGATCCAGCACCAAGTTATGAGGGTCTAAAAGGGGAAATCATGCAGGACATTCTCAACACCATTGCAACATGCGCGATTGAAAACGAACAAAATGTTAAACCTAACAAAACGGTTTTACTCCTCTTTACAAAAAAGACCAAAATAAGTGACTTCCACGTCAACTTAGGGTTGATAATCGATTAGAAACTCAACTGGAGGAAAGACCTGGAGGAACGTACTACTAAAGCCAATAACTCCTGGGAACCGAAACCAAAACAAGTCCACTGGATATACAACTGTGTAATGAAACCAACCCTTCTTTATGGCATTATAGTATGGTAGAAAACGATAGATAAAAAAATTGTAGCTCACTAAAGTGCAACATTGGGCATGTCTGGGAATAACAGGCGCTCAAAACTCCACGTCGACCGCTGACATCGAAGAAATTCGAAATATAACACCAGTACGACTGGAAGTGAAAAGACAAGAGGCTTAAGTGAAGAACTAACATAGCTCAGCATAACTAACCAACCAACCAATCAACCAAGTTATGAGGGTCACCGCAATTCTACTTTTTCCCGAGTCACATCCGAATATTTGTTGCCATTGCTGTGTTTTTTAATAATTCTGACGTCAACGGTTTATTTGTTAAATGATTTTGAACGGAGGTAAAACGAAGTCCTTCGACACGTTTGGAGAGTTCGGAAGCGGTCGTAAAAATTTGCATAAGCTGTGATATTTCAATTAAAAGTAGTGACAAAGTCACTTTTAAGTTCTGAATTTGTGAAATAAAATAAAATAACGTTGTGACTTTACATATAATAAATTGAAGTTACGCTTCGATAATTAACTCAGTGCTAAAAATCCTTTTGACGTTGTGGAAGCCAATAAAATTAGTTTTTAATCTCCATTTTTAATAAAATCTATAGCTTCTCTTTAACCACTGGAGATATGTATATGTGCGGTGAGTGTGATATTTCTCTCCCCGCTGAAGGAGATTTTATAACATGTCAACGATGTGAGCGGAAAATGCACTTTGGATGCACTACTGTCTCTGAAAGCTCTTATCGGAAAATGACAACCACGAAAAAGAAGGAATGGAGATGCGCAACTTGCAGAAGGGAAATTGCCAACCCCAGCTTGGTGCCCGTAAATGCATCAAAGCTGGCAACCGCACCACCAATAAAAACACTAACGACAACACCAACTGCAATACCACCATCTCAACCAGCACAAAAGAGAATCCGAAGCGCAAGTTCGCCAGACATAAACAAAACAGATCCAATTCCAAACGAAAACACGGCACTTATGGAGGAATTCCTATCCTTAAAAAAAGAAATCCTTGATATCAAAGCCAGCTGTGAATTCGTTGCTTGTAAATATGACGAAATTCAACAGCATATGATCAAAAACAATGATATCTTGAACACAATGTCTAACGAGATTAAAGATCTAAAAACATCCAATGCGAGAAAAGACGATGAAATATTAACACTAAAAACACAAATAAATACACTTGAACAACAAATCGTAAAGAACAACATAGAAATTAAAAACATTCCCCCGACAGCAAACGAAGATTTAATTGAAATCGTCAAAGCCGTCGGAAAAGCAACAAATACGGAAATTAATTCAAGTGACATAAATGACGTATACCGAGCAAAAACAAAAGACCCAAAGAGAAGAAGATTTTCAACTATTCACGGAAAGTGAACCCTGAAAAATTGAGGGTTCAGGTCAGGCGGGACATTCCGACGCACTTACCACTTGACTACAGAAACCAACAAAAAGGGATATTTTGTTGGTCAACATTGAAGCATAATAGAAAGTCACTTTTGACTACGATCCACAGAAAGCATAGGTAACCAGGTTGGAACTGAGTAATAGAACCCTCTTTGTCATGTTTAGAGTAAAATTCCTTCGGTTGGTTATTGGTACCCTTTGTTATTGGTACCCTTTGCGTAAATAAAAAGGTTCAACGTAGGCCGGTATACGAAAGAAATCTAGTCAATTTCAAAAACCCATTTAGAAAGACCATGTCGAGCGGATGGACATGAATCCTTAGTTTCGAATCCACACCACCGCTGTTAAGGAAAACCTAAATCTTGAGTGGCGCTCACAAATGGAAGAGCGCTATAACCAACTTACTGGATTGATCAAAAACTGGCCGGAGCAGATCCTGAACTTCAATCACATTCGCCTGTGCGATAACGACTGTAGTATTGGAGTGGTCAACAAGCGATAGTCTGACAAAGTGGGTTAGTTGATTTGTCATAAGCTCTACTGAGAAGGCATAATACTGATTACTGACAGCGGGGTGTTGAACCAATCGAATTGAACGAATGCAAAGAATCACAGTCAAACTCTCCGTGGCAATTCGGACTCCACTCATGGAAAAAACGATATCTAGCTAGGAGGCAACTAGCTATTGATCGTGCAGACTTAGGTTACCTGTTGAGGAATCCTTGGTCCACTTGGTGTATTCGACCAAAAGCAAATTATGTTCGTTTCTTTACTGCTTATAAAACAAGCATTGTAAGTGGCAGTGTTATTAATAGAGTAATACCCATCTTATCATAGTCATCATTAAACGTGGTGTTTGTTAACATAACATGTTAGTAAGCATAAACAAATAAAGCCTTACCCCAAACGCAAATACATACACAGTTTAACAAATATTAAAAAAAAAAAAAAGATTAACAAATGTTAAATTATAAAAAATTATAAAACAAGAATATTGAATAAAAGACGTAGCAATGGACACGTCAAAAAAGTTTTTGTTTGAGTGCCAGTTTACTGGAAACAAAATCGAACATATTTTTTATGTCAAAAATGTTTGAGTTTCTAAAATTGAAAGACAGAACACTAAAATTTACTTGTTTAAGAAATCGTAGTGCGTCAATATTACCAGCAATAAGCTGATGTAAAAACACAATATCACATTTCCGAAGTTTTTGCAAAGAATCAAGGCCGATAAGTTGAAGACGGTCCTTATAAGGTGGAAGACGAAGATGATCAGTCCATGATAAATGCCAAAGAGCGAAACGAACCAATTTGCGTTGAACAGACTCGATATTGAATGCATACTCAAGCTGTGGCCTGACAAATGTATTGTACAGGGTATTTGTGATTAATGGACATGAAAATTCTTTACTCCACCGTTTGATGAAGCCGAGGAGGGTGTTTACTATTTGCTCAATATGAATAGAGAAGTCAAGATTTGGAGCGAATTGTACACCAAAGCCCTTTGTCAGTTTTACTATGGCCAGCGTAGAACTAGTAATGGTGTACACAGAGGAGAGAGAATAAAACTTCTCGAAAAGGACGTGCTTAAACATTTAGATATATTCAATGATGTGATTATAGTTCATACTGCAAAATCGTCGGCATAAATTAGAACGTTTGAGTTCTTGAGCAATCTTACAAAATCGTTAATGGCTAGAATGAATAAAAGAGGACCAAGGTGGCTACCTTGAGGAACACCTGAGGTAGGTCGATCCCACAAACAATGCTTGATACGTTCTTGTCGTCAAGATGCGAGCATATCCACTCCACGAAAGATAAAGGGAAACCAAGGGATTTCATTTTAAAAGCAATTAGCTCATGAGAAAGCTTATCAAAGACCTTATTGAAATCAGTGTACGCGCAGTCGACTTGATTTCACACAAGTTTGTGTGTCTTTCGTTTTGCTAAGATACATTTGAAATTTTGATTGACCTTACTGTCAAGTGTGTCATTGTGACATTATTATAATATATAAAATTGAAACCACAGTTTAAGGCTGAGACAATTATTTTTAAATTATATAATTACCAATAGTAATTGAAATTCCGTAAACATAATAACGTTAAACGTACCTGTAATGAAAAAAAAAGGTTGTTATTATTGGTAGTTAAATTTGATTACATATTATTCTAGTATAGAATTAAATTTATTTCGTATTGAAAATTGCCTTAAGAAGCCATTACCGACATTCTACGGTCGTGGAGCTTACCCACTCCGCTCGAGCAACCCTATTAATTGCGTTGTTAAATTTCTACTTGTTTCTATTTCTGGTTACATATATTAATACACATGCGACTGATGAAAAGACAAAACGACATTTAAATAAGTAATGGACGTGGTAGCTTTTAAAGCTTTAGTAAAACCGTCCCTTTGTTACATGTGCGTCAGGTTGTTAGAAAAACAAATTTAATTGCCTTATTATGGCACAGAGAATTTTGGAAGATTTCGATGTTGGAATTGTCATGCGATATTAAGTTATGGATTTAGCTTCAGGCTATTAAAGAAGCGGGAACAGTAAGGAAATTATGGTAATGATAGTGTGTGGATCGTTGTAGAGGAAGTTTCTTTCACCGACCACAGATTAATGTGATTCCATATAAATTTCAACCCGAAAGCAGGGACTAAATTTCTAATCCAGAGAGAGGTTTTTAGCAATATTGAAGGCAAATCATACAAAACAGGTACTTGACTCTGGAGGTCTGGTTAAGGTAGTGAGTCACTTTAACGGAGCACCTTAAATAAAAGGCTTATTGTTGGAGAAGGAACGCATGCAACCAGGAGGTAAGGAAACTGTATAACTGACAAACTTGAATTATCAGTGGTTTCTGTCCAATAACTATTTTCAGAAGCTATCTTGGCCTACACCCGTGTAAGATTAAACTTGTGCAGTAATTGAAAACACTGGACCAGCGTTTGTATCGTAGTTTCGGTGACTGATACAAAAATCCACTCGAATTCAAACCGGCCCAATTGCAAAATATAAGCGATTTCATAGCATTCTTCCAGAATCGTACACCATATCATTTGGACAAACAAAAGTTTGGTGACCACACCACCTGTCAAGTGGTCATGCTATTTGACTCTCATCCCAAAGAGGTCATAAAATTTACTTGTTTGTTTTTGTCTCACTTCATTACGAACAGTAGCTAAATCTACCTGTTACCATATACTCAATCAAATAAAAGGATACTTCGAGTATTAGGGAGCCCAGTTCAAGAAATAAATTCATACAATCCACAACTATGAGTAAAGGAAAGACATTTACCAAGGAGGAAATAGGCCAAATTCGAGCTTACCGGGAACAAGGCAAATCCATTCGTTTTATAGCAGGCAAGTTTGGAAGAGGCGTCATTGTTATAAACAGCTTTATAAAGGACCCATAGAAGTATGGAAAAAACCGCAAAGGAAGAGTCAGCAAAGCTACAACCTTTCAGGAAAGGCGGGTATCACTGAGAGCTGCTTTAAATTCAAGGCTCTTCGTAAGTAAAGTTAAGGCAGAAACTAAAGTTACAGGTAGCAGATTGATTGTTCAACGCGTGATACAGAAGCAAGCCAAATCCGCCATGAAAAAATTTAGAGAAAACCACAACTGAATGCAGTCAGATCGGAACGAATCGAGGGAGGCATACCTCCGTCTCATCTAATGGAAAAAAATAAAATTTGCACGGACCTGATGGATACAGCTGTTATTTCCATGACTTGAGAAAAGAAGAAATACATCTTCAAAGGCGGCACAGCAAAGGAGGTGGTGTAATGGTAAGGGATGCAATAAGCTATTGCGGAACTGTGAAGTTGGATTTCGAAAGCTCCAAAATGACGGCAATCACTTACAAATCGATACTGGAAAGAACTTTCCACAGTTTTCGGAGATATTTGGTGACAGCGATGGTCTTTCCAACAAGACAATGCACCGATACATACCGGACGGACAATAAAATCCTGGAGGATTCAGAACCAAAATGTAAAACTCTTTGCAATGCCGCAATTAGCCCGACCTGAACATCATAGAAAACGTGTGCGGTTGCCTTTCAAGAAAAGCCTATGAAGGAGGAAGGCAATATGATGAAACGGAAGATATTATCGAAGTCATCAAACGAGTCTGGTCCGAAATTTCGCTAGATTTCTGACAGCACTATATGAAACTCTACACAGCAGGCTACTTAAAGAGATTCAGCAATAAGGAGGTCGTATCCATTAATAACAACTATTGCTATCTTTGAATAAAACCATTTTTGTTTATACAAACAAATCTTTTATTGTTTTTTTACCTTTTCAGCTTCGATGAGAAAGAATCTTTTTGGGAAAAGCGTCATAAAAGCTGCATTTATCAATTTAATCCAATTTTTTTTTTCAACAATATAAAAATAAAATATCCTTCATTCCTTGTGCAATTCGTTTTTCCCATATTAGCGAAAGGTTTGAAAAAAATCGAAAATTAAAACAAAAAAAAAACAAATGCGTGGTCGTAGTCAAGTCAGACGGAGTGTATGTCAAGACAATCGTGCAGGTATAGTCAACGACTAAGAAGCTAACAACCTGAAAGTTAATTCCAAAATACGAATGGATAAGAGAGAAAAATACATCGTTAACGTTTCTGTTTGTATATTTAATAAAAATTCTATGGCGCTAAGAGATTATATAAAACAATAAATTTTTCATTGTTGAATCTAAAATTCTATGAGAGCTTTCACTACAAGGAATGCTCATTACCATTAGCATAAGTATAAAGGCGATAGCTTTTAAAGAAACTCTGACAGAACTAAATGCTCGAAACGGTCACCAGTGGCACTCCACAAGGGGATCATTTTACCATTGATTTCAGTTCTGAATTTGAAAGATATCACTAGGGAACCACACCCACTGATCGCCTTCTTCAACGCATATACGAATAGTCTTTATAACAGCTCAGGGAAAATAGTTAAATTATGCAAAACAAAAATAAACAGTTGCACAAAGCATGAAGTATTTCTATTTTTACAATTAAAACCTACCAAGAATTATGTTACACCCCTCAGACAATGCGACCAAGAATTTTTGATCAATTGCGAACTTTTGCTTTGAGTGGCGGCTGGTTCTATCGAAGAATGAACGACTTTATAGCTATTTAGTCCTAGAATCAATACTTTGGTACTTGTAGACTGACAAACTGGATCCAGCGCTAATTTTCCAGCAGGGTTCAATTGCCAGTGCTGTGGTTTTTCGACTGATTCTATCTCGAGAGGCAATGTCTACTAGATAAGGTACTACTTAAACTCGGAGAATATGTCTCACTTACCTCATATTAATGAAAAGTAAAAGGTCTAAGCCGAATCTTTATAAAAGAAGCAAGCGCTTGGCTTCTAAAATAAAATCGAATAGCCTTCCCACTTTTGTTTGTATGAAGTACCCTTCAGGTTTTCCCTTGCGATTACCAAATTCTCCGGCATACATTGCCTCCTTACTTCACCTGACATCCCAGGTAATGAGAGGGCAAATGAACTTGCTACGCAGGGATCTGCCCTTTAGCGCTCGCATGTAGGGGAGGTTTTCATCTCACTACATGCAGTTAAGGCTAATATATCCTCATACTTTCTTGACGCAGCAAACCGTAGATGGGTCAGTCCATGAACTGTTCAACATCAAAGAAAATCAAAAACAAAAGATCTCATTCAGCGAACACGTCATGATGCACAGGACACTGGCCGATAGGAGATCACTGCCCGATTGGAAATCATGCCATAATGATAAGCTAGGCATCCCACAAAATTCTTACTTGAGACCCTAGCACACTTCTTTTGCGCATGTCCGGTCCTTGCTAGAACTAAATAGCGCGCGCTTAGTAGACCCTTCTTCAACTCAATTGAAGAGATTTCTGCTAAGGATGTTAAAGAACTAATTTCCTTCTTAAATACCTTAGGCTGGATTTAGAGATATCTCAAATACGCCTCATAAATAAGGTAACAGAGCTGTGGCATTAAAACGGCATATAACCTTTACCTACCTACAAATTCTTCTACTTTCATAATTCACATAGCCTTCTTCTTGGCGTAAAATTGAGATGAGATCTAAAAATAAACAAAAAATTGTGATGTTAGATCGAATCTACGGATTTCGCATTTTCCCCTTTACTTGTGCCTCTTGCCAAATTTCATGATTCTAGTTCAAGGGGAAGAATCCCAAACGTTTTGATTCCCCCTTGCAAGTATCAAATAACGCGTCAAAAACAACCAAATCTTTTGATTGCGTCCATTTAGAAGCTTGATTTCTTTACAGCTTTAAGAGACCGCAGTCATGAGTATTTGATTTTAAATTCAAATTCACACGTTTACGCTTTCCTGAGAAAAAGGGTGGTGACCAAAGTGATCCTTTAAGAAACATGCAACAGCTGGGTTAGGCATTCTAAACAGTACTACAAGATTTTCCATGCCAGCAACACTCTTTGGAAAATTGACAATTTTTCGGGATCTAACGCTCAGCTCAGTGTGTGCCAAGAGTGAAATTTAACCGGATAATGCGGTGGGAAATGTAATTGATTTAATGAGTATGGCCCCATGAAAAATTAAGTTTTCCAACGTTCAAAAGGTTGTTGATGTTTGTGGAATTGCTTCAAGTCACCTTTCAGAGATTTTATTTGATTTCATCTTGTCTTTGTCTTGCACAGAATACTAGATCGATTTCGAGAAACCGTCACGCTCACAGCTCAGTTACGTGAAGTTAAACACAATACCCCAAGTGTTAAGATTTTTTTTGTCTCAATTATTTCAATATCACGAACTCCATATTCGATAGCTTATGATTATATATTTCAACACAAGGCGATGGTTTCCTTTCAAAAATAAATTAACTGCAATAGAGATTGACATTGAAGTATGGCATGTAGTAGCTAGGTGTTTACCGGCTTTCTTCCGTGACTGCAAAATAAACAAACCGTACCGGTACCGGTGTAGACAACCGGATAGTTATTAATGTCGTAAACAATTTTCCCAGTTAAAGCTTATATATTTCATTTGAAATTAATTTGACAGAATGACATAATGTCACAACCTCAACTTGAGAATTTATTGATTTTCTTAGTGCTTCCAGACACGTCTCGTGTGTCTGCCAGAGGAATAACCCCAATCCAATTATTTCAAGCGAAACAAAAGAATGAATGCACCGCAAGGGTGATTTCTTTTTATTTATTCGCATCTAGCCCACCCTCTGACACAATGAAAATCAGATGGCGCCCCCGACACAAGTCACACGCACTTATGAAAAACGACAAGAGTTATAGAGAGCACCCAAGAAAACTCCCACTCGAAAATGATGCTACACAAGGTTTTTTTTGTTTTTTTTATTGTTTGTCTGTCTGCCACCCTCGCTTAGAATTGAGTATGCACATTTCTGCAGATGTGACGCCCAAACGATATCGTCGTCGCTACTCAGCTCATATATCAGCTTCTTGTCCTCCAAAATGAAGAACAAACAACACAATGACATCGAGACGAAAGTCACATTTCTGCACATTCAGGTGGAAATGATAAGGAAATGCAAAAACGTTGTAGCTCCAAGGAACTCACGACCACCCACCGAATCAGTGCGCAGCACTCCACGTTATTAACTGATGTGTTCTCAGTCTCAGTCGTCACTCCGTCATTCTCTACTCCAGTGAATAATGTCGCGCAATATGAATTTCATGGGCTTCGCACATGGATTGCGATCTGAAAATTACCTTCCGGGGTTTGGCGACGCTTCTTCTGTTTTTGGTCTGCGGTGCGGAACCGAAGTTGCGTTACGCACAAAATATCTTCATTATTCGAATCATGGCTCATAGGCCGGGGTTTATGATTTGAGTTGGATAAAAGAAGCGATGCACAAGCACGGAATCGAAGACTTTGACGCTACGAATATGAACTGGGCCATGGGATTATTGACTGGAATTGGCCACTGTATTGAAACGTGGAATATTTATAATTAGATTGGGAGCTGGATTTCACTTGGGTATCAGCTTGACTGCGTACAAGTAACGTTGTGGGAATCTATTAAAATGTTAAGCGTCTTTAAAAAGACATTACATGTTTTCTCCTCTGAAAGAATCCACTGAGTATAGACGTTAGGGACTTGAATGAGATTTCGCCTTTTCCACTTAAGTTTATTTAATGTGCAAAGGCGAAAATTTATCGTAGAACTTTACCACTTCCGTATAAGACCCAATTTGAATAACTTCTTGGCAAGAAAAGAGTTTTGATGAAAAAGTAGTAACCAATCGGGAGGCCTTTGACCCTGAGTTTAATAAAACTGGCTACCTCCTTTCCGCACCTTCTTTAAGTAGTCATGTGGTGGCTTTGTTTGACAAATATGGTGCGAAAAATATAACACGCACACAAAAATGGAGAAGCTAGGCCCTGACTTTCAAAAGAGCTGTCGCACCGCAAGTCTATTTATTTATTTATTTATACGATAAGACCGTGTTAAATGCACAGGTTGAGGATCTCTTGCACGGTCTTCATTTGACAACATAGTCGTTCAAATACAAGCTCTTATTTTGGGATGTAACCCTAGGTAGGTGTCTAGTCTAGAATTTTCAGAAATTCGATTTTTGAAAATGCTATAAAAAAAAACTGCTGAATATTTTCTCAAATTTATTTTTTTATGTGAAAGTACAATCCTTCCGGTTAATAATGGAAAATAATTTCATTCAAATGGTTGCCTCGGCTGGCCATGCAGTAGCCTACACGTTCGGTTCAATTTTTAAGCACATTATCGATTGTGTGCAGCTGTATTTCACCAATGGCTTCACGAATATTGTCCTTTAAAGCGTCAATTGTCTCTGGCTTGTCGGCGTAACACTTATCTTTGCGGGCACCCCACAAATAATAGTCCAACGGTGTCAAATCGCAGCTCCGAGGTAGCCAAACGACATCAGCTCTGCGGCTGATAATGCGATCTTCAAAAACAGAGCGCAAAACATCGAGTGTAGCTTCGGCTGTGTGGCACGTAGCGCCGTCCTGTTGAAACCAAATGTTGCCAATATCCTTCTGTTGAACAAAATTTCGTTCAACATGGCCCGATAACGATCGCCATTGACTGTAACGGCCACTCCTTGCTCATTTTCGAAGAAAAATGGCCCAATAATGCTTCTGAACCAAAATCCGCACCAAACAGTGACTCGTTTTGGGTGCATGGGCTTTTCAATGTATGCGTGCGGGTTTTCTGTGCCCCAAATGCGACAATTTTGCTTGTTTACATACCCGCCAAGATCAAAATGAGCTTCATCTGAAAAGATGATTTTTTTTGGCAAAATCATGCCGATTTTCTCTGTAAGTCGATCGCAGGCCCACTTAGCGAAGCGAAAACGCATTGGATGGTCAGTTGGCTTCTACTTCTGAACCAATTGGACTTTGTATGGCGTCATACCAAGGTCTTTATGCAAAATTCGTCTCAATGATGTCTCCGAAATGTTCAATTGTTGAGAACGACGGTGAATTGATGTTGATGGCGCTTCACGCACACTTTCTACCACAGCAGCAATATTCTCGGGTATACGCACTGTTTTTGGCTTTTCACGCTTTGGTTTATCGATGAGGATGCCAGTTTCTTTCATTTTTTTCACAAGATAACGAACATACGGAGCTGACGGTGCTTCTCTTCTTCCAAAATCCGTACGCAATTTTCGCACACATTCTGCAACATTACCATGATTTTCAAAGTAATGTCGCAATATTTCCCAGCGTTGTTCAAGCGTATACACAACCATATTCGTTCAGCGGAAGCGGAAGTGTTACCATTCACGAAATAAGCACTAGTCAGCTGGGTCATCAGCTGGGTGGCGAAGTTGGTAGAGCGCCTGCCTTTCACTTGATTCAATTGATAGGTCCCAGGTTCGATTCCTAGAGTAGTGGTCTAGTTTTTCGAATCTGGTCCAGTCACCATTTGCCATTGGGGTCAAGTTAATGGCACTATCACTGGGTTGGTCGACCAGTGATAGTAGTCTGACTAATGGGTGGCGTTGTTGTGATGGTTGTTGTATCGGCTTACTTCCTAATTCGTGTTTTCAAAATGGATGTTTGTGTAGATTGTGTGTAGATGGCTCTGCTGTGAAGGCATAACACTGACAGCGGGGTGTTTAAGCTAAATCTTCCAAATTTTCAAAGTTGTCGAATAAAATCCTGTGAATTAGGTTAAAGTCAATAGGTCGATATCAAAATCCTCCGTCCCGTTTCGGGCTCCACCCACGGAAGTGAGTTGAAACCAATTACACCTGGGTTTCTCAAACCACTAAACAATCTTTCATCTTCTCCTAATTCTTCTGCTCGCTCTGTGCTACACGCATTATAAGAGTCTTAATATCCTCTTGAAGAGCAAGGAAATAATTAAAAAATAAATAATAAAAAACTAGTTGAAAAAAAAAACGTTAGATGGCGGACCCGTTTTATAAATTTTCAGCGCGACCTATTTGCCCATTACTTTGGGCAGAGATCACTGTAATTAATTTGTGACTTTATGCAGAAGCGGTTCCAGATTTTATGATCCTCATTTCCCGTCAACTTCTTCAGGTTCATAAGGATGAACAAAATGCTGACCTTTTCAAAAGAGTTAAACCCATGATAGAAGCTTAGAAAACGAATAATATCTGCAACCATTTATCATCGTAAGATAAATGATCCAAAATTAAAACCAAACCCACCCGAAGTATCTAGGAAAACTTTCTCTCACACCATGACGTTCGTTATACTCACACGTAAGATACTTTCTTTTCCACTTCCTTAAATGTCAAAAGCCGTTCCCCATCTATCCGCAACAGCTGCGCCAAGTAACAAACCACTTTTCAATTTATCACCATGGATGCAACGTCTGTCTCTATCGCAACCAAAGGTGACATATGTTCGATTTGTAATTGAAATGCCAATATGTCTGCTGGGCCAGAGATGCGAATGAGACTCCTTAAATGGGACGCACACAGATAATGGCCATCGACAACAGATACGCCCGTTGTAATCGAATATTGCAGTTTTTTTTTTTTTTATGTAGTCACTGTCATGCCCGTATAGGGTTACCCTGCCTACGTTAACCGGTCCGCCAGAGCCAAGCAGTCGTTGGAATCGTTCGTGCAAATATTTGCTTATTTAAGTCATTATAAAAGTTTTCCCCTCGGTTTTTAAGTGCAACAAAATAACGTGTACGACATTTTTACACGAGGGGCTTGAGATGGCCGGCGAGACCAACCGGCTTGAATTGAATTCACTTGAGTGGCTGAGTGGCGTGCACTTGTGTGAGGAGGCTTGGTGAATTGGTCTCATCTTAGTTCAGCCGAGTGGAACAACTGAATGTATTATATTCAAACACGGGGCACCCGGCCATAATTGATGAGTAACAAGTCGTCAAATTGTGTGTCGATAATGAAGAAACGTACCTCGAAAATTCATTTGGTTAGAATTATTGGAATTAATCATATTTTCCAGTGAACACAAACCCACATGCGATGAAGTGCTCAAGAGTCAATATGGAAGCGCAGGTTGAAGTTGTTTTTGGACATACTAATAAAGATAAATTAAATAAGACAACATTCTTCAAAGACCTGAAACTGGTTATATATGGTTACGTATGCGAGTACGAAAGTATCTGTTAATTTTATTTTTTGTTTAATACGCTGTTGAAGGTCAACTATTTTTGAGCTTTCGAAGACTTCGCTCGTTTCAAGTGTGAATATAGTTTTTTGAGGCATTGAACACCACCACTCCTTGTGAAAATTCTGGCGAAAATAAGGAGTGGACGAATAAATAAGATGACTGAATTACATTTTATCTTGTCATAAAAACTATGGTGTCATTTTGACAAACTAATAAACTGCACCCGTTGTTCTCGACGATATGGTTATTTATTTTGATTAACCAATTTCTGGTGTATATTTTTTAACCTTTTTACGTTGCATAACCTCCCTTCACGTTGAAATTGTTCTTTACAAAAGTGAACTGAGCACTTTTGGGGCCGCTTTAGTCCATGGTGGTAGAAAATGAAAAAAATTTAGTCATATTAAATAAACCAGGAACCAAAATCTATGATAATTGAAATAAAACAGGATCAGTAAGTCAGTCACTTTCTTTTCTCAAAAGCGCGAATTCTTTTCGAAAAAAAATCTTTATCCTAAGCCACACCAACTGCTTCTACAAAGGCAGTGAGTGAGGTTGTTTCTAACTATTGCCATCAAATGAACTGCTGGTCGTTTTCCCTGTTTTGTGATAATTTGATAACAAAAGATTTACCATGTAATCCAATATGTAAGCCCCAGTCTTTTCCACCGAACTTGCGCCTTTGCATTTGTTCGTGTCAGTGAAAATTATCTTCAACTAAGTAATTGCGGATTTTTTTTTTAGAAAATAAAAGACAACTTTTTCATGGAACGAAATAACTTTATTCTGTAATATTTTGCCCATTCTGAGCAATGACTTTTTGCCATCTTTCAGGCAGCATCATAATTCCACGTTCATAAAACTTCTGGTTTTTTTATCAGCAAAAAACTGAACCAGGTACGATTTGACATCATTATTATTATTAAAATTTTTACAATTCAAGGAGTTTTGCAAAGATCGAAATTAAAAGTATCCCAACCAAGCTCCAATAATTTTTGCCGAGTGACCAAGGATGTGTGTGGCCTTGCATTGTCATGATGGAATACAACACCTTTGATTTATCAATTCGGACCGCTTTTCTTCAACTGCATTGCTCAATTTTGTTAGTTGTTCAATGTAAGGGTTTTTCAATAAGAGCTTTACAAAAGCGCTGTTTAAATAAAACAAAAACGGTTTTGGATATCAATGAAATTCTTTATTCCTGTGAAAGTACGTTCAATGCCATTATGTATGGAACTCGATTTCTTTTGCATGGTCACCACGGGCACGCTTGCAGAAGTCCAGACGCTGAACCCAGTTTTCGATGGTTTTCAAGCATAAATCGGCCGATACTGCTGCAATTTCACGTTCGATACGAAGTTCATCAATCGTCGTTGGCTTGTTGACATAGACCATAGACTTGACGTAGCCCCACAGGAAATAGTCTAACGGCGTCAAATCGCACGACCGAGGCGGCCAAGCGACTGGACCATTTAGTGAGATAACACGTTCTCCAAACTTGGTTTCCAATAAATTGATTGTGACATTCGCTGTGTGGCTTGTGGCGCCGATCTGTTGGAACCACATGTCCTCCAAGTCAATATCATCCAATTTGGACCAAAAATATTCGGTTATCATTGAACGGTAGCGAACCCCATTCACAGTAACGTGCTGGTCTTGATCATCACGGAAGAAGTACGGCCCAATGACGCCGCCGGACCATAAACCACACCAAACAGTAATTTTTTTGGGATGCAATGATGACTCATGGAGTACGTGTGGATTGCTGCTTGACCAATACCGCATATTTTGTTTATTGACGGAGCCATTCACCCAGAAATGAGCCTCATCGCTGAAGATGATTTTTCGATGAAAATCCGAATCATTTTCAAGTTGTTGCTCAGCCCAATTCACGAACATACGACGCTTCTGGTGGTCAAGCTGCTTCAGTTCTTGCGTCAATTTAATCTTGTAAGGATGTAGACCAAGATCTTGTCGCAAAATTCGCCACAACGACGTCACACAGATGCCCAACGCTTGAGAACGACGTGTGAGAGACACATTTGGACTTTCTGCAACTGAAGCCTCAGCGGCAGCAATATTCTCGACACTACGGACACTTCTCTGTCTCACTGGCACGGGAACATTTTGTACTGTGCCTGTGGATTCAAATGTTTCCACTAGACGCTCAATTGTTGATCTGCTAGGACGACTATGACGACCATAAATTGGACGTAGCGCTCTTAACGTTGAGGCCACTGACTCCGAATTTCTGTAGTAAATTTTAATAAATTCGACTCGTTGATGGCGCGTATATCTTTCCATCATGAAATGGCAAACCTTGCTGAAGAGAAATGTCCAAAGCGCGGCAAGAAATATGGCGTCGTTTGCTGTCCCTGTCGCTCTACTTTTGTAGCGTCCCTGTTGAAAACCCCTTTAGATATTTGAATTGATCGTTCCATTGGGTGGTAAAAGTTCAAAGTGGACAATTCCTTAGGAATCCCACCAAACTGATTTTTATGTTCACCTGGTTTGCTCCACGATCTTTTCCGATTGACATTGTTGTAAACAACCCATTTTTCATCACCAGTTATCAATCGTTTTAAAAATGGATCATTTGCATTACGTTTCTTAAACAAATCGCAGATGTTAATGCGTTGTGTTAAATGATTTTCTTTCAGTTCATGAGGAACCCATATTTCGAGTTTTCCTTGTCGTTGTTTTAAGCGATTTTCAATGCATGTGTGGGATACAATAAGCTTCTCTGCAATCTCACGTTACCGTACTGTGTACTGTACTGTACTTACTGTGACGATCCGAATCTATTATTGCTTTGATTTGGTCGTCATCCACTTCAACCGGACGACCAGAGCGTTTTTCATCTTTGAGTGAAAAATGACCAGAACGAAATTTGGCAAAACAATTTTGACACTGCCGTCACTGCTTAGTCACCATAAACAGCACACAGCTTTTTGTGAGCTTGCGATGCGTTTTTTCCTTGCAAAATATGACGTAAATGTTCGTTTTGATTTTCCATTTTTCAACAGACGCCAAACAAAAACTACACAACCGATCAAAAAAATGTTTCTACTGATTGACAGTTGAAGTACCAACTATCAAATAAGAAAATGTGTTTGACATTTCGATTACGTCAGTAAACCTTAAAATTCAAATATAGCCATCTATGAGTGAAATCCGCAATTGCTTAGTTGCCAACCCAAAAGGTTCCCAAAGCGACGACACCTTGTGCATGTGAAGTTCGTTATGAAGGCCATATCCTGCCATATCAGATCTCTAATGGTGCATTCCTACTTGAGAGTAAAATGTCTGAGAGTAGCTCTCAGGCTGCTCTCGAGAGTAGTTTCGTGAGTGGACACAGTGTTGAGAGCAGTTCTCGGAGAGTTCACGGAAAACTCTCGAGAGTCGGACATTCTGAGAGTTTCTCGCTAATGGACACACGTGTGAACCACTCTCGGACAGTTACTCTCACATTACCAACTTTGTTCGTATTTTGAGAGTAGCTCTCGGCGAGTAACGTGTAGAATGGCGAAATTTTTGACATGCGACGAGACCAAGAAATTAATTTATTAAACGTTTTATTTAAAGAATTCGCAGAAGAATTTTCATGCACTGAATATTTAATTAAAAGAAAGATTCATAATCCGAGAAAACCAGTAATAATTTTATTAATGATGCTGGTTTGGGAGGCATTATGGTTGTGCACTTTCTATTTGTGCCCCAAGACAAAAATATAAATTTTCCCAATTGTTCTTCAAACTCCTTGTACTATTCTTCGTGCGCTACTAAAACGGTAGTCAAAAATACGATTTGGTGCTAGTTGATTACAAAACGAATAAGGCTTTAATATAAAATTAGTCATAACGAAAGCACCATCAACTACAAAACAGTACGAGACTGGCATGCTTCTATAAGAAAGTGGTTCCGGAACGAAGAAATTAATTTTGTTTTATATGAGTTTGCATTTAAATGTGCAATGAAGTAGATACCAACGACTTTCATATTCTTCGGCAATCCTCAACCAAGAAAAAGAAATATAAAATTGATGAGGAGAATTTTCTCAAAGTTGTTATACCAATTTTAGTCAAGGAACCGGATGAGCATGAGCATGAGAGTATGTTGCACAGGAACTACGGGGCTTGCGATATAGTTTTTGCAGACGAAAGCTCAAACTTGAGATTCGTAAGGTTAGCTTCCGGAATGTAGGCGAAAATGCAATTAATGCCTCAACATCATCATCTTCAGAGCAGTTTCTATTTCTAGATATCCATGTTGGTACACCCGGATTACATTATGTTTTTACTCCGCCTCACTACTTTTCGTGAATTGTTGAGATTGCTCCTTTTTTGAATAATGCTTACCACCAGAGCTGCTGCAACTCTTTGCTCGTAAGATGTCATAATGCCACTCTTAACGGATCATCATCACAAAAATAGACTAAGTTGACACGGGTCTGAGAGCTTTCACCGAGTGTTTGCTCACAAAATGCTCGCAAGACACCCGAGAGTAAAATCGCATAAAATTTTCTCGGCAATGGACAGCCTCCTGAGAGGTGCTCTCGAGAGTTTACTAGCTCTCAAATGGACATGCAACAAAAGACATCCACTAAATATTCAATGGTTACTCTTCGGTCTGTTTACACTAGATCGTCGACATCCCGCTGTGCGGCGTGAATGATCGTCACATGATCGTCTTCTGTGGATGTACTACTCAGCTTTAACTTAATATCGAGGGTTAGATTATGGTTGAGCAGTACATCGAGATTTCTGTCACCTCGGAGCGTCGTAGCGTGTATGTACACATTTTTAAGACCAATATTTAGGCAGGGATTCTTGGTGGTGGCTCTGATTTCGTTTTCCCAATTTTATAAACTTCTTATCATATCTTGAAAAAAAACCATGTGACTTCTGAAGGATTCCTTTTTTCTTTTTTTAGACAACGACCCTAAACACATGTCAAGACTTTGTCAAGACAACTAAACGAACGCCTAAATATCGCAGTTGGAACTACATACAATTATAGAGCTGTTGTGAAATGAGTTAGAATGCAGATTCCGGGATCAATGCTTATCATCTGGATCTATAGATTTCTTGAACAAAAAATTGAAAACAATTCAAAAAACTGATAGCGTGAAACCAACAATTATTTTTTTTCAAGTCATATTTTTTCGTCTTTTTTCAATAAAGTTCTTTAAACTCGAAAAAAGTTTTTCTTTTTATTTGTTGGTTGGTTGGTTAGTTAGTGTGAGCTATGTTAGCTCTTCACATATACCTCTGGTTGGGCCCGTTGTGTTTCCCCATTTCCTGTTTGGAGAAGACTTTAGTTAAAGTGGAAGAGTTGTACTGGAAAGAAAGTGGGTGTTGTCAGAAGGATTACTATGGTCTTTAGATTAACACAAAATGCGAAAAGTGCAGAAGCGCCTTCTCAATTACATCTTATGATTATGAAAAAACTAGGTGTGCAGTCGATGATTCACCAAAGATCCTATGAGCTCACGTTTCACAAAATGAACCTTTAGCTGAAGACTTTTAAGGTCAACCGATAACATGCGCCCTTTTGCTAGGTACGTCCACGGCTACAAGTTGTTGTGGCACTTTGTGAAATACAAGTGGGACTATATTCGGATTTTTTAGATTCCAACTGAGCTATAATAGCTCTTCACTTAGGCCTCTGGTTGGGCCCGTTGTGTTCTCTCAGTTCCTGTGTGGAGAAGATTTTGGTTACAGTGCGAGAGTTGTTGTGGAAAGAAGGTGGGTTATGTCAGAGGGATTACTATGAATTGTCTGGATTTGTATGGTCGGGAAATCTTTTTGTTCGTTTCGCGAACTTCATGATCTCACCGATCCCAATTTCTTTGAGGTGCGCAAAATCCGGTATCAATAATGATCCCAGTATTTTGTACCGCAGTCTCGCTATTGCTGGGCATTTGAAGAGGAAGTGCTCCACATCTTCCTCTTCATCTTCGCATGTTGAGGTTTCTGCAAGTCCGAGTCTAGAGTTCAGAGCTCGTTTCGCTGCACTTCATTACCAGTGTCGGTACTTATAGAGGGTTTGTGAGGGTTCTTATTCTATTTTGCATACGAATTTGTGTTTGCAGTTAATTTAACACAATTTTTATTCTAAGAGGTTTTTATTGTGCTCGATCATGCTTTCAATTTGAGGATTCAGACACCGGCTCTTTGCTCTTTGATTTGTAAAAAAAAATCTTTAAAATGTAGCTTCACATTCTTAAAATAAATAACTATTGAACGTCAGGTGTTTAAGAAATGGAAGTAGGACCCACAAGCAAGTTTTTTTTTATCTCTTTGCTGGAAACTGTGGCATGATAGTTTGTGTACACTTTGGTCTGGCAAAAAGTTTCGTTTCAGCAACCGTTTACGTTAAGTACATCCTTTGTACTTCGATCAAACAACACAACAATGCCCTTATCATACCAATATTTCAGTGCTCCCGTTTGTATGCATTCTTCTATTTTATCGTTCGATACAATCTGGGTTTGTTGTTCCAAACAACCGGCTTTATCACACATTCAATTTCCTGCTCATTATCGGTTTGTACAGCGTTTCACGTTTATCTCTTACATTAAAAAAAAAGAGTAAAAGATTGCATCAGTTTCTGTTGTGATGCATTTGCTCATTTCATCCTTTACCTCATCAATGAGATTCTATCCAAGTTGGATTTGACATTTTGACAGTACAATTCATAAATCTACCTACACAGACACCGAAATACAATCATCAAGTATAAATAACTCCATCGAGTGAAGTTGTTGTATTAATAAACATTCACTGCCCGTAAAAAAAATTATTAAATGGAAAATATACTTTATAATCCAAACACCCACTCTAAAGAAGAGTGATCTTTTGATCTTTTTTTGTTCAAAAAAAAGAAAACAATATTATTTTAATGGAACGCCGCTGTGTTCGAAATTCAGGCGATCTTGAGTGTGAGACAAATATGTTGTAATGTGGCGTCCAATTAACCGAAAGAAAGTTGTAAATGAATTTTATTAACATTTCTTGGTGACTTGGTCGATGACCAATTAAACCATGACGATCATCGTCGTAAATCATTGGTAACCATTGAGGAATAAACTTTTTTATAGACTTTTGTGTGCGCACGCTGTTATGCATATCCATTTCGAATGCGGAACTAAATAATTAAATATGCATGTACAAATGGGGCCTTAATGGTGGTCTATTCCTGTGCATACATTAAACTCGCAGCTTGGTTGTGGACAAATTTTCAAAGTAATTTGTTTAGACGTTTTTTGGATAAATGTTTTCGTTGTTAAAGGTTATGCATGGTTTTTAGAGTACATTTTAACACAACAAACTTAAACAAAGGACATCTGAAGTACAACGATACTCTTAAGACGCACGGAGATTAAAATTAGTTTTACTGCCCCCGAAAACCAAAAAGAAATGACTGTGTGATTTTATTATACATACTTTCTTATACGACCAACAATCCTGGAATGATCAGATCCGGAGACAGAGCTGCCTACCAGCCCTGACAATTGGTAAGACCAAGCTATTTAGCGTCCGCATTTTGTTGATCCTTGAACCAGAGGTTTCACATTCTCTAGATGCGGCCGAGCCATTGTAGTCATCGGATTTTTTTCTTCCGAGCTATCGTTGTACAGCTCGTAGAGTGCGACGTTATGCCTGCTCCTCCATTCAGGTATGACCAAATATCCGACGAAGGATCCCTAAATTTGCTAAGCTGCTTTACTTTGTATCATTTAACATCTCCGATCTTAACCGAAGGATTGACTTGAGTTACATACGAAGGGTTGGAAAAATGCGTTACCCACTTAAGGCGCATTTAAACGAAAACAGAACCCTAGAAAAGATTGAGTGGATAATGAGCAAGAAAAAAAGAGCTTGAAAACCCCTAAGGTATAAAAAATTCCGTCGAAATCTTCTCAAGAAGCCCAATATCTGGGTGTAGATATCATTCTAAGCATACATGGTAAAAGAAGATTAAGGAAAGAATTAATGTTGTACACTGCGCTCTCTACGAAGGTGATAGAGGTTATGTCAATAATATTGCGGAGATGTTTGAGAGTTTCAAAATCAATAATTTTCCAACGGGTCTCATAGGAACGAAGGTTAAAAATGGGAATGCAAATACCTTAATGAACAAAATGTCAGGAGTGGATTGAAATCAAGAGTTTTAAGTTTAAGTTTAAAATTAAAATGCAGGATCCACAACTTGGTTGTAAGCAAATAGTACGGTAGACAAGGGTAGTTCCTGTAACCTTAACTTAAACCACCTGAACGCAACAAACAAAATTATCGTATCTTAGTAAGATTATTTCGAGTAAATATTATACTCTTATCTTTTCAGAGTGCAGACGGACATTTCTAAAGAAAGGAGAAGCGAAAAGCTCTAAGGCTTGGATGGATCTGCTGGAGGTTTACTAAACCAATAGTACACGATAAAATTCTGAAATTAAACTTAGGATTAACCTATCCTAAACCTTTCTTTAGTTATCGAGCGGGATACTAGTAACAAATTTCATAGGGCTACACATAAGCTACACAACGATCTACTGCTTTAGAGTGAGTTTTGGAAAAAAAAGGTTTTATTTCAGATGTGTTTGTTGTAGTTTTAACTAAGGGTAAGACATGTATTTCTAAAGATATATTCTGATGTTCTGATGGTCAGAAGAAAAATAGATCTTGATTACTTTCTATCTTCTATCGTCTCTTCTATCTAAAGGCGTCTGTCCGCTTTCTGGTAAGTTGGTTTTTCTGTTTAAAAAGCAATCGGCATATGACGGAAGTACAATCACTATCTCGGCAAGATAAGCATAGCAATCGTCCTTTTCAACATTATAGCCAAAAAAATGCTTAAGAACTGTTGTTACAGAAAACGTTGTGCTAAAAATAGGTATTGTGCACAGAGGGTTTGACCAATATCCCTTCACAATCAGCTGATATGGCATTTTGGCATCTCAAATTCAAATGGGTATCTTAGCTTCTATAGTAACTCTCTTACAACAAACGAAGCCTTTAGGCACGATGCAATCCATCCTGCTCAACTTTAAATGTATGCGGATTTTCAATTTGTACTTCAGAACTTTAAGTGTTAAGATACGCAACGTTTTATGAGTGAAAATAATGAGAAGTTGTATGAATCTGACACACGATGATAAGATCGAGAAAAAAGTTCTGAAAACTATGATTGTATTAAAACAAAAACGTTATCAGTTGCAAAGTTAAACTATATCACACCACGACATTCATGACAGCTGATAAGGTTTGTGCAGGTAAGAGATAAGATAATTATATCTACGTATGCATTGGGGAATATTCTACCGAATAATTATATGCAATGATCCGAGAGTTACCAAAAAAAAATCACTAAGTTAATATTAAATTATTAAGTTGATAAGAAACGTTAAACACGAGTTTTCTTTTTTTGGTAAAATTTAAAATAATTGGATATGTTAAGCTCGAACTTCTCATTCGCAATATTTAAAAACTAAGAGAACCGCTTGGGTCATAAATGAAGTCAAATGTGTTCGAAAATTTTGCGACATAACTGGTCCTGAAGTCTTTCGAGAATTTAGCGTAATAATGTGGATATAAAGTCTATTTTAGATTGACCAAGCCGGAAGTTGCTGTAGTTTTACTGATTTATATTTTGCAACACGACTTAAGAGTGTATGAATAGTATGAAAACGAAGGATGTGTTCCGATAGTTGTTACAAGAAAGAGTATCACATTCTTTAAGGGCATTGAACTTTTATGAAATACAAAAATATTGAAATGAGTACAAAATTATTAAAATTATTGGCTTTAAGTTAACCGCAAATTTCATGGTATTAAGTTAAAAAAGAAAAACTAGCACCACTGTTGGCTTTACCATTTATACTTCACAAGAATTAGCCCAAAGGATTAGATCAGATTACCTAACCAGCCAATTGACAAGAACAGCACATAAAATAATACGCTCACCAAATGTCCCAATAAGATGATGGATTGACCCGTTGTATGACATGACTGTCCTGAAATTATTTGACTCTTGGAAGATTATTTTTGGCACATGAATAAAAATAAAATTGAGCTTGCTATTTACGGTAATCTTGGATACATTTTCAGATTTGTGAAGCAAAAAAAAACGATTTATGCCTCCGGCATGGAGACTTCATTGAAAACTGACTTTAATGGGCTATCTTGGAGCTTTGAACAATTTGAGTCATCTGCCACACTCACCCCTTACACAGTGAAGCCCTAGGGTTCGTATTGCTCAAAAGGACTTAAATACTCGAACATATGCATTGGAAATCGAATTGCACACAGATAAGTCAAGACTGGGTATAAGAAGTTTTTACATGAACATCAATGTCCAAGACACGTGGCCATCTGAAAGTTGGTTTGACCAAAAAAACTAGCACCACTGTTGGAAGTTCTAAACCTCTTAAAATCTTTGATCGGATAGACAGAACTGGTATTCGAATAGTTCTCGAATAAATATTCGGTTTCGCAAGCCCGGAAGATGATCTGGTACATGGTACCCATCAGAATGTTTCAATCATATTGCAACGGTTAAGCTGGTCAAACCTTTGAAACCGCAGCTTTGCGATCTAGGAACTTTTATTTTGGAAGAACTGACTGCTGTAATTCTATAAGAGAATTACGCCATGGCTCTCTCTCTCTCTCTGTGTCTCGCTTGGTTATTACCGAAAAGCAGCTGGTGAAAATACATCTTCAATATATTTACAATTCCTGTGATTGCTCACAAAAAAAAAAAAAAATCTAAAATTTAATTTTTACTTATCTTTTCTGGAATGGGCCCTAAAGCAGATCGAGAAGGACGAGGCTAGGAATTTTATCCCTTAAGATTCGGTCAATGCAAAGTTAGCTAAGGAGAAAACAGAACACAAAGGAGCAGATGCGAATGTATATGAGTCCAGTAAGGCCCTGAGAAACCCTACCCCTGAGGGTTTAAATATCATGGCCACAATGCGTAGCACCGACTCTGATACGGTGGATTCCGCAGTGTGAAAAAACATGATGACAAGAAACTGCACCAACCTTGACTCCAAGGCCCAAGCCTACTTTGATGGAAGGAGCTGCTCTACAAGCAGTCCCCATGGAGATACCTCAGAGGAAGATGACCAAAATCTTCTTGCCGGACTTGGGTATCAGTAAGGATGATACCCTGCAGTTCCTCTAGGCACAACATTTATCGGTCCCTATGGATAATTGGACGATTGTCGGAGAGGACGATCGAAGAAAGAATTTCATCCGGATCGCAAAGAGGTGGAAACCAAATGCTCGACCTCTGGCTAGTACAATGGTATTCTAGCGACAGATTTCGTCGACACAATCAATGACGAAATGATAGTGTGGGCACTAAGATCCTTTGCCACGTATAACGTGCTTGATACAGACGGTATACAACCGACAATGCTGCAAGAAATCGTCGACATTGTCACGCCGTGGTTTGTACAAATATGCGGCCAATGCCTCGTGCTAAATTAGGTAACCACTTCTGCCAAGGACTATAGACCCATTAGCCTCTCCTCTGTCCTTCTGAAGACCTTGTGAAGGTTAATTGATAATGCCATCGAGGGCGTGATTTTCACTACATAAATTCGTCAGCACGATCGAAAAGTTTATCAACAAAAAGGAAGTCAATCTCGGAGTATTCCTGGACATAGAGGGAACCTTTTACAAAGTGAGTACTCAGAAGCCGTTAAAAATTGTCTAAGCAAAGCCCGCATAAACGAGAGGCTGTGCAACTGGATCGGCCTCATGCTGAGCTCGCGCATCATAAATGCTGAACTCGGTGCTATTATCTGCTAAAAGAAAGTCAACCGGGGCACGCCACATGGGTTGTCTCGCCGCTGAAATGACTACTTGTTGCAGATAAAATTAAAAAAATACCATTTGCTTTAATGGCACGGCTCATGCCGATGATGGTACAATTCTGGTATCATTCTAGACTCAAAGCTAAGCTGGAAAAATAACATTGAGAACCGCGTAAGAAAGACAGGTTTCTTAGCTTTCGACATGTGTAATAAGATGTTCGGCAACAACTGGGGACTCAAGCAAAAGGTGGCTCACTGGCTATAAAACGCGATTGTGAGATCCATCCATACCTTCGGTTCACTAGTGTGGTTGAAGGCACTTCAGAAGAGTCACGAGGATTCAAAGACCTGATTGCTTAGGGGTGACCGGACCTATGAGATCGACACCAACAGCAGCACTGGAGACAACGCTGAATCTGCCACCGCTGGACCTTTGCTGCAGCAAAAGAACGACTAGGACAGCGCTCAGAGTAAGAGAAGCATGTCTATGGGTAGGCAACACTATCCTCTGTCAACTTTAAAGGAAAACATTGAGAAGGAAATAATCATTGAGGGAGGCAAGCATTAAGGCTTGGACCTCGACACAGATTAAATCCAAGCTTATTAAGATGTGCACTACGGTAAACCTTTGTTGGGTGCAAAGTCACCGGGATATAATAGGGAAAAAGAGGACATACTAACTTGCTAAACAGGGAGCAGAATTGGAAACAAATCAAATTCTAGAATAGAATCTGTTAGTCGTCTGCTCTTCGAAGGTCCCGCACTAGCCAAAAAAAGATTGAAAAATCTTGCCAATTACTTTCGTAATCCAGCCTTTTGGGCGACCTTGGTAATGCTAGAATGCTAGGCTTCTGACATACATACTTTTATCTGAATGGTTCAACGTTGAGCCGTCAATTTTCTTTTCTTCCACAGATACATCTAACCAACCTTGTAGGCATGTCAATAAAGACATTATGGTAAACATTTAATTTTTTTTTATAAACCAGAATGCACGCATTTTTTAATCAATGAACGCTCTCGCTATCAGCTTAGCCTCTAAATTTGAGTCAGCAATGAATTAATTAATGTTAACTACACACACATATGTATGTATATGGCGCCTCATTATTGTTATATGTACAGTCCTAGATCAAATAATTCAATGACTCTGTAATAGTCAATAATAGTTTAATTGTTCGTTGAACTCTAATTTATTGTGCTTTCTGTCCTTACATTCACTTTACGACTATGACCATCTAAATCCATTTTTATTTGTTGCTTATGAGTAGTGAAGTGAGTCACTGTTCACTACCGCAAGGCGATATGCTGCGAATACGTCATAGATGACGAAGTAAATACTTTTATTCACTTGTGCATACTTTGTTAATACCGATCTTCAGTCTTTGAATTTAAAACTCGATTCACGAGCGTATGATTCACAACTTCTAAGTCGCTTTACTACGACCATATGTTTTGTCAACATTTTTAAACTAGCAACCATTTGTGGAAGCATGCTTGCTTGGAAGGAGAAATCGTCTTAAGGTTAACACAAAATACGAAAAAGTATAGAAGCGCCTCTTCAATTACATGTTATGATTATGAAAAAACAAGGTGTGCAGTCGATGATTCACCAAAGCTCCTATGAGCTTACGTTTCACATAATGTACCTTTAGCTGACAAACTTTAAAGGTCAACCGATAATATGCGACCTTTTGCTAGGTACGTCCACGTTTGAGAAACACAGGTGGGACTATATTCGGATTTTTTAGATTCCAAGTGAGCTATATTAGCTCTTCACATAGGCCTCTGGTTTGACCCGTTGTGTTTACTCATTTCCTGTGTGGAGAAGTTTTTGGTCAAAGTTGGGGAGTTTTTGTGGAAAGAAGGCGGGTGATGTCAGAGGGATTACTTTGGATTGTTTGGATTTGTATGGTCGGGAAATGTTTTTGTTCGTTTTGCGAACTCCATGATCTCGCAGATCCCAATTTCTTTCAGGTGCGGCATAAGTGCTGACCCCAAAATTTTGACAGTGGAAGAGGAAGTGATCCAGATCTTCCTCTTCCTCTTCGCAGCTTTGGCATATTGAGGTTCTTTTACCAGTCTCACCATTAGCCTTAGATTCCGTTTGCTGGAGTACAGAGCTCGTTTCGCTACCTTGTTAGTCGATTTTCCTAATATCGAATTTGCTGTTCTGAACCTTGCAAGTTTGCCACAGTGATTTTTGAATTCCCGGGTTGCCCATTTGTTAATAAATCTTTCAATAGCTGTCAACGGGACGCCTATTTCCTTTACAGGATTTAGGTGGCTATTTGCTGCTTCTTTTCTAGCCAGTTCGACAGCTTTCTCGTTTCCCGTCATACTTTCGTGTCCCGACACTGAAATTAGACTGACGTCATTCATTGTTACTAATTTGTTTAGTTTGCGTTTGAACTTCCTTACCAGTGTCGATAATGATAGAGGGTTTGTAGCTTTGATTGCTATCGGAGCAGATCAGTTTTTTCTTCTCTCGTATTTGAGTTCGGTGAGCTTTTCTACTCTAGTTAGTTTTGCGATAACTTCTTCTTGAAACACCGTGACGAATGGTTCAAGATGTTTTGAGATTTCTATTGTTGGGTTCGGACAGTAGATCCCTGCCCCCGATTCAGACGATATGTAAGAAATGTCCGTGTAAATTGTGATAACTCCGGGTTCTCTTGTCGTGTTTCCGTTCATCCAAGAAGTTTTGGTTGGAAAAATTGTCTTGAAATTGTTTTTTTGTTTTTCCTTTTCTTAAAGTCACCCAGTGAGTCTTTTCACTTCCAGTTGTTCTGGTGTTATATTTAGAATTGCTTCGATGGCAGCGGCCGGCTTGGAGCTTTGAGCGCCTGTTATTCTCGGGCATGTCTAACGTTGCACTTTAGTGAGCTACAATTTTTCTATATATCGTTTTCTACCATACTATAATGCCGTAAAGAAGAATTGGTTTCATTACACAGTTGTATATCCAGTGGATTCGTTTTGGTTGCAGTCCTCAGGACTTACCAAATGCCCTCTTGGCTTTAGTAATACGTTCCTCCAGGTTTTCTTCCAGTTGAGTTTCTTATCGATTATCAACCCTAAGTACTTCACGCTGTTTTTGATTTCAAGTATCTGAAATCTCAGGAATGTGAAAATCGCTTTTTTTTAGCCGTTTTTGTAAAGATGACCAAAACCGTTTTGCTATGGTAAACATTCAATTCGTTTTCATTCGCCCATGTTGAAACGGTGTTGAGAATGTCCTGCAAGATCACTATTACATTAAGGTGTTTTCCATGAACTAGGATTGCTGGGTTGTCTGCATATGCATTTGGAGCATGTTCCTTCTAGTTCTTTAAGGAGCTTATCCATCCAACCCCAGTTGGTATGATCATTACCACCTTTTTTTCTTTTCAAAAACGTATGGGATTAAAGTGAATAATCACAGACAGTTACACCCTATGAAATCAAAGCAAGTACAATCCAAGCTGTTACTAAGAAGCGCTATCACAAAACATTGGCTACCTTCCATAATGGTACAAAAATAATAGTTAAGAAAATTCGTGTTTTTGCAAGTGGCCCTATTAATTCTCTCCCACATTACATGAACATTTATAAACTCGTACAATCGTTTCGTTTAGTTTTCATTATCGAGCTTTCAATTCTCAGATAGTTTAAGTGTTCATTTCGCAAATTCAATATTAACTCGCAGGCGTCTTTTAATACCAACTTATTACGAAGTTTAGTTAACCAACTACACACACGGTCGCAGTAACGAATTACACCATATCGAAATTTCTAGACCGACATCAATAAGCAACACGCCATTTTTATGCCGGTTCTTGAGTAAATACAAAAAGAAGACATTTGCGTTGCACGTTTGCTAATGAACCCGACCTAACCCCATAGTTAACACGCTCAAATATGATCTAGGACAAATACGGTTAATTTTTTTTCACAATGATTCTTTTATAGTACATTCCAAAGTCGATTAAGTGGGCTTTCTGAAATACCACGGCTTTTTAACGACTTTTTTTCATGACCAAAAAAGAGTAGAAATATGCAATTTAAATAAATCCCGTTGAACATAAATCTGACATAGTCTTTTAGTTCAAAGTGGAAAACGAAAAGCGACAACACTGCAATAGGATTAAAAACACGCTAAGAGCAGGTAAGTCATTTACGACACGCACCGCTCATGCAAGAGGCTCTACACGTTCATTTCATGTTGTTCTTCAAATCACAATGAACCCAAAGTTTCGAAATGTTTTTTTCTTTATGAATAACAAAATAAAACCGACGCTAGCGAAATTCAAGCACATGAAAGCCTTTGAAGTTTATATCGCTTCCAGTTACGAAATACCGAATCTGTGCCTCCAATGATTTCGCTGCTTCCACCGCGTCCACAATGGATGGAGGCGCAAGGCGTTGAAAGTACATTGTTCTAGTTTCTGCCCCTCCTCCCTAGCCTCGATCACAATGAACAGAAAGTGAGAAAGCAAAGCAACACTATGGGCACTTCGGGAGCACTTTTCGCGCGCGCCAACACTTTTCTGAAAGAAAAGCGCTTACGGTTGAAACTTTATGCCATTAGCCAGTTTTTTTTTTTTTTTTTAAGTGCTGCAGTTGTGGGCTAGATTGAACTGTTTTTGGACTAAACCAACCGTTTCGAGTTTCATGCCGTCTAAGTTAGACCGCTTTGATGGAAAGATATGGGAGTTCATTTTGTGTGCGCTTTCAATTTCCCTGCTTCCGTTTCCCGTTCATTGTTGTTTCGTTTCAGTGGCGCATTCTGTGCTTCAAATAAATCATTATTCCAGCAATCAATATCTACGAGTAGTTCGAGACGATTCGTCCATTCGATCACGTTTGCAATTGAAATAGAATTGATTGCAGTGGTGGCGGAATTTTATCTGCAGTGGTAGCAAAGGAGTGAGTATCGGGACAAACCGAAATCGTATACAACGTATACGCCCTCGAAAGGAATTGGATGGCGTATACGTAACATTTACAATCTATGTGTACCATAATAGTGCTATACAAAAAACGATGCATGTCAGGTACTGCGAATTAGCGTGGTTTCTTCTTTCTGAGCGCATCCTTGAAAATACTAACGGCAATATTAACAAGGATTCTTACTCGAAGATTGACCCCATAAAACAGATGATGTCAGGATTTAGTACTGCAGATCAAGATTTTGTGTTCAATAGCATGCGAAGGAGTTTCTATACTGCCTTGGCAATAAGTATGAGGCATTCTCAGATATGAAAAGGAATCATAAAAACTCTCAATGAGCATGAAAGCTGGATTACTCTGCGTCTTTAATAATAGGATTATTTTCTAAATACGCTCACTTTGATTTTTAATTTCTAAAAGTAATGTTTTCATGCGACGCGACACCTGGTTGCGATTTTTTGTAATCTATTCGACAAAATAAAAGCGCGAAATCGGATAACGTGCAGTTACAAATAGGGGAAATGGAAAAAATAAACATTTTGCAAACGAATGAATTAAAAATGAAAAAAAATTAATTACAATAAGTGATTTTAATTGTAAATCACTTATTGTAATACATGTGAATTTATGAATTTCATGTGAGAAATACATGAGTGAGTGAATTGTTCAATTCAATTCAATTCAATTTTATTTATTTACTTTACATATAGAACATGGATACATTTTTTCTTAATTAATTCATTTTTAATTCTTAATTAATTTTATTTAAGATTTCAATACCATATACAATATTTATTGAGAAATAAATCTATACATTCTTTAATTTAATTAACTAGTATCGAATGTATTGTGTGGAAGAATAAACTTAATTATATTTAATATAAAGGCTTTGGAGTGTTTAGTAGAGATACCAGCAGAATGAAGAAGGCAAAACAAAAATAAATACATTGAAGGAAACATTTAAGGAATATAAGAAACAATAGTAGGAGATATTAGTATTATAATTATTATACTACTAAGCTGATTAGATTATTGATTTGTTCGAAATCAAAGCAAAATAACCAGGTTTTGATTTTTTATGAAGAGAAAAAGGACTGGAATTGCTTCTTAAAACAGGAGGCAACTTGTTAAATAGCCTTGGTGCTACCGAAGAATAAAAATTCGGGAACTGCTGCGTATAATGCCTTGGAATAATAGCATGCCAGCTTTCGTTACTTCGTGGTTCGTATGAAGTAGATGCTTGATAAAGAGTATTACCGCTTCTTACAAAAAATACCTTGAGCACTTTATTAAAGTAGAGATGTTTTAAAGAGAGAATGCTAGAACACAAGAAAAGTGGGAAGCTATGCTCTCGGCGTCTTTTTTTCCACATAATTCTTAAAATATGTTTTTGCGCCACTATCAGCAGTCGTATGTTGTAGTTATTGACAAATTGGCATTAAATGTATGAGGAGTCTTGAACGATCTACAAACCTCTGAGCTCACACTTATATTTTGACAGTCACAACTCTGGAAAACGAGATCTGGTGAAACGTGTTCAAAAGTTGGTAGATTAAAAAACATCAGCTTGGTTTTGTCGCTGATTACGAGCTTATGAATCGAAAACCAGTGTCTTAAGATTTCAAGATCATAGTTCATATCCGCAATCATATCTAAAACGGATGAATTAGTATATACACATGCAATGTCATCTGCAAAACCAGTTAGTTTGGCCTTCAAAGGCAGATCAAAAATAGAATTAATATATAAGAAATAATATAGGACCAAGAACAGAGCCTTGGGGTACGCCAGTACGAACATCAAACATTTCGCTGAATTTAGTGCCTAGTTTTACCATTTGTTTTCTATCTTTGAGGTACGATTCAAACCAGCCAAGAATAAAACCTCGAAAACCAGCTGTTCTTAATTTTGACAATAGAATATTATGGTCAGCTGTATCAAACGCTTTTTTCAGTTTTTTTCTTGTGATTCAGACTATTGTAAATATTAGAGCAAAAATTAAGGAGCGCATCCTTTGTAGAATTACAATTTCTAAAGCCATACTGCACAGAGATTAAGAATGAGCTGCACTCAAGAAAATTTATAACCCGGCTCTTTTTTAACTTTTCAAAAATGTTTGTAAATATAGAACGAAGAGAAATGGGTCTATAATTATTTATGTCCTTTCGATCACCATTTTTAAATATGGGTATAACCTCAGCCAATTTTAGAGTAGCAGGAAAGATACCACTATAAATGCTTTTATAGAAAATATGAGCTAAGATATCTGCAATGTTAAAGGATATGTTCCTTATGAAGGCATTCGAGTAACTATTAAGAGAGGATGAGTTAGATTTGTTCAGATGCATAATTACCTTATGAACTTCAAACGACGTAATTGGCTCAAAGAAGAAGCTGTTTGCATTCAAAGCGACTGCAAATTCATTTGCAATTCGTTGACGAATGTTAGAAATGAGTGGTGTTAGTGTGAACTCGAATTTTCTACCCTACCGCGTGTACGAGTTTTGCTATCTAACTAAAGGTATTGATTATCACTATATTTTGTGGTAAATAAATAATTAAAGAAGTACATAAACAATTGTCTACACATTCAAGAAATACCTTTAAACAAGGCTTGAAAAGTATTGAAAAAAAAGTTTAACATCTCGTAGAATTGCTTTCGACCTTTTACTTTGTGTCAAATGGGGTTTAAGAAATCACTACTAGGCGTCGCAGGATTGCTTCAAGTGTTTTGTATGGGGAGCCCACTTTATTTGTTACTTTTTTATCAGTTTAATTATTTGTTGTTACAGCAGTCAAGGTAGAACACTTTCTGTGAAAATACAAAGATAAATAAAAGATCCAGCGGGGGCTTTTTTCTTTTGCATATGTTGAAAACATTTTGTTATTTTTTATATTTAAAGAGCATTTGTAATAAAAAACAAAAGTGCAAGCTTTAACACACAGTTAAGGGGGAGGGTTAAGGTATTAACAATATTTTAAGAATATTGAGTCAAAATTTCGATACATGTCGGACGAACGTTTTATACCAGATTTGTTAGTGTTCAAAACTTTTAAGCGTTTTCGCCACAACTCACGTTTTCAAAGTCGATGTCTCTCATAATTTCAAAACTACTGCACTGATCCTTTTGAACACTATTTCTTTACATAATTTACGAGGTAACGCTGTAGAATTTTCATCAAATTTATAACTTAGTTTTATTTTACAGCAACAAATAAGCCGATTTTTTCGCAAAGAAAAACGCGTTTTTCCCTTCAAAGTGTTTAAAAAAAAAAGTGAAAAATTAGAATTTCGAAAAACCCTCGGATGATCCAGCATCGAGTTATGAGGGTCACCGAAATTCTACCTTTTCCCGGCACACGTCCGAATAATTGCTGCCATTGCCGTGTTTTTTGATATTTTTTCGTAAAAATTTTAAACAATATTGTCCAAATGTCATACTTTAATGTATCATTGCTTTTAACCCTTGTGTTCATACCCAAACTTACTAACGTCGTTTGGCACCCAGGGTACCCAGGTACCCATTTCATGAAATTTTTAATTTTTTAATATTTTGATTAAATAAAAAGTGTTTAGAGAATTTTTTCTCTACAATATACATTGCTATGAAGTGTTTGAGAAAGTTTTAAAACAGAAAATGCTGCAGAAATGTATTTAGCATGAAAAATAAGTTAAGGGCACCTCAGGTAGAAGACCTATTTCAATTGTTCGGAGCACAGCAGCTGCTCCCTTCATAGAAAAAAATGTCAAGGTAAATTTTTGTCGTTTCTACCACGTAGTGGAGTATAGTTTGAGTTTCTGGTGAATTCAGACGTGTTTAGAATATTCAGAGTCAAGCGGAAAGGAATAATGGAAGAACTATCCAGAGAAGAATTTGCTCGGTAAGTAAATAAAATATCAATAAATATTTATTAATATGAAGTATTATTGTATTATATTATGGTCTGT
This sequence comes from Orthonevra nobilis, assembly GCA_963555765.1. Taxonomy (NCBI): domain Eukaryota; kingdom Metazoa; phylum Arthropoda; class Insecta; order Diptera; family Syrphidae; genus Orthonevra; species Orthonevra nobilis. Next base: position 70,949,447 of record OY743226.1, on the reverse strand, counting down.
ATGGTATTATTGTACACAACAAAACATTCATTTATTGTTCAGAATGAGTGCAGCAGAACAAGATGCCTACTTGAAGTCCATTTTAAGTGATGAAGATACAGATTCAAGTGGAGTGCCTGATAGCGAGGACGAGGACTGGGTTCCGGAGCCCATTTCAACTGCTCCAGTTTCAGATAACGACTCCGAAAATGAAGAATCACAAAATTGTGAAAATACAGAGGATGATGTCGACGAGCATGCAGACGAACAAGAAGCGATTGAGTCTCACAATAGTGAGAGTGAGGAAGACGATGCAGCAGAAACTGCAGAGTCAGAAGGTAGTGAACATTTTGTTGCTTATTATGATGGAGAAGTCATTTTTTTATTTGAATATTAAATTTATTTGATATTAATTGCTTATTGTAGAATCAGTAACCAGCAGTTTTATTGCGAAGGACAAAACTGTGTGGAAGGAAACACCACCGCATGAACATCAGACTGCAGCTCGTAATGTTTTACGTCATCGAAGTGGACCTCATCGCAGCACTGAAACCTTATCGATAAGCGAAACATTCAAGAAAATCTTCACAGAGAATATGGTGGACATTATCGTCAGACACACGAATAAGAAAGCTTCATCCATCTATCTGAGTTACAATGAAAATCATCCAGATTCGCAGCGAGAATGGAAGCCTGTGACGATCACAGAAATTTATTCATTCTTTGCTGTTTTGATTTGTGCTGGTGCAAATAATTCCAACATCGACCATTCTTCTGATATGTGGCATTCTAATTCTTATCCACTATATCGCGCGACAATGGGTTTTAACAGATTCCACAACATCATGCGTTTTTTTAAGATTTGATGACGCTTATATTCGCAATCAACGCAAGAAAGAGGATAAAGCAGCTCCAATTCGGGATTTGTGGACAATGCTGAATGCAAATTTATCGCAGATGTACAAGCCTACGGAAAATTTGACAATCGATGAACAATTATATCCATATCGAGGTCGGACAGGATTTACTCAGTATTTACCTTCGAAGCCAGCTAAGTATGGTATAAAAATCTGGTGGATTTGTGATGCTGAAAACGCCTATCCTTTACACGGGATAATTTATACTGGCAAAATAAATGATACCCGCGAAAAAAATCAGGGAGAGAGAGTGGTGAAAGAATTAGCAGCTCTCTATCGAGGAAATGGAAGAAATATCTGTATAGATAATTTTTTTACAACTCTTCCCGTTGCAAAGCACTTGCTATCATGGAATCTTACCATTGTTGGAACAATAAAGAGTAATAAACCATACATCCCTGGTATCATGGCAGCAAATAAGTCACGGGAGTAATACTCAACAGTTTTTGGATTTCACGACAAAGTAACGATGTGTTCTTACGTACCTAAAAAAAACAAAGCAGTAATTCTGATATCAACAATGCATTCGGATATGTCTGTGGGTGATGATGCAAAGAAGAAGCCTGATATCATCAGTTATTATAACAAATACAAAACTGGTGTTGACACTATGGACCAAATGCTCAGAAGGTACACACACAAGTCAGCGGCGCTCTTCGAGATGGCCAATGGCAATGTTCTTCAACATATTAGACATCGCTGCACTCGCGGCATATCTAATTTATTATGAAAATAATAAAATGATTAAAAAGAAAACAGCGGAACAACGTCTGTATCTACGCAAACTCAGTGAAGAACTTGCCAAGCCAATGATTGAAGAACGTATGACGAATCCTCAAGTGATGCGTAATAATACTACAAAAATTGCAATTGAGAGTATCATAGGTCGTGAAATAACAAGGGCAACGCAAGACCCTGGTCCATCGGTTGCAACGGACAAAACTGGGAGAAAGAAAATTAGTGGATCCTGTTACTTATGTTACAAAATGACGATAAAAAGACGACGAAATCGCGTAAGAGCTGCAGTGAATGTGAACGACTAGTTTGCGATGAACACACAGCTCATGTTCATCCCTGAACACAATTAATTTCAAACGTATTCCATACAAATACTGCAGTGGGTACCCGGGTACCCGGTTGCGCATGATGCGATGGCTTAAGTTTAAGCTAATGAAAAAAATGAAAAAAATAAAAAAAATTTTTTTTTAAATACATGATTTGTTCGCTTTTTACCTTAATAACGAGGATCTGAGAGCTCAAAAATAAATTTTTATTATTTGTCACTTTTTATCACGAAAATACATCGCAGTGGGCACCCGGGTACCCGGGTATGAACACAAGGGTTAATAAAGAGATTTTAACTTTGTCGTCACAAAGCACGCCTTACTCCCCCCTTAAAAATCTTTTTCCTGATCATTATCAAATAAAAAGAAAAAAATATAATTCCAGAGAAAATGTTTCAGTTAACCAACGGAACGTTCAACAGCAAGAAAATCATCCATGAAACCAATTCAATTAAAATACTCAACCGCAAATTACCTCTTAAGAACATATACATAGCAGCCCCTTATCACAAAATGAAAGCTCATATGCTAATCTTTATGAATTTCAATCGCGATAAGGAAATCAGTGTCGCAGGTGTCGCGGTGTATTTCAGAGGGGCGTTTTTCCAAGCAGTTGGTAAACAACCAGAATTTCAGAGCCGTTAGCAATTTGAAAGACAGCAACTGTCTAAAAGCTTCCAAATTGCCAAACTCAAGCCATTTCAAAATTTAACGAACATGTTAGGTAATCTTAATCGGGCTCGCAAAACACGTTCTCCAGCCATCTTTCGCGTTGCCTCTCGCTCATAAAAAAACGTCTGTGTTTGCGTTCGTTTCCATTTGTTTAACTGAAATCAAAAACCGGACGAAAAAAATTCCGATGCTTCTAAGCACAATACACGACACATGCGATGACGAAGACAGCAACAGCCATGCTGATGATTCATCCGACCAAGTAGATACTGTACTGCTGGAATTGTCATTCCATGGGATTGTGGCGGCGTCAGCAGAAAAAAAAGAAAACAAAACAAAAGAGACAGAGCCCATCCAGCCTTCATAAAAATCACTCCATTTGGATTGTTGCAGTGTCAAGGAATTTTTTTGTTCGAGTAATCGGTCGAGTAAATTTTGGATAAGACCGGTTCAGAGGTCAGTGCACTATACACCCACCCATTTTCTTTCTCCAATCCAATATACCTTTCGCAGCAGGTGATTTATAGCTAGACACCTGACAATGTCAATAGACTTTCTATTTTACACGAGGGCAATGGAAAACATCAAATGCTGCCAATTACAAAGCGGCCAAGAGAAAAAAAAAATAAACGACGAATCTTTAATAAACGTTCAGGTGAAAGTAAAATCGATAAATGGTACAAAGTAAGGTTCAATGGAACACGACAACAAAGAATAGACAAAAACAATTTTTGCTCTCAATTTTTTATGCTTCTGACGGGTTGGGTGGATGGAATAGTGCAAAAGAGGGTTGCAAACGCGCGCAATGCAGAGCACTGTTGCCAGTGCCGAGGTTTCAAAAAAGCTAGTATCTGATTCAAAAAATGATCAGAAACACCTTGAGAGGTGAAACACTCGCAAAAAATAAATAGATATAAATTATAAATTATACATCTGATTGATGTCGGGCGAGCATGAAAACCAAATGCGATCGGAATTAAATCAGGAACGCTTAAAGTGGAGCCAATACTGCGTTATCGTAACTTTGTGAAGACGGGTCAACTCCAGCATCTGTTTTTAAATATGCTTGGCGACCGTTGCTTTAGCTTTCATTTGCGATGGCACAAAAACATCGGAAATTTAGTAAATAAAAAAAACCTATCGTTTTGTTTATTTACAATTGACAGTGGTCAACTTTTCGTCATTGAAAAAGCGATTTTTCAATTCACCGCTCCGCCGTTCATTTCATACCATCTTAACGGTTGCATCTGATTAGCAGTCATTCGACGGTCCCACCGTAGTTTTTACTCATTCTGCCAGCATCCTTGTAGGGACGTGACGTGAGTTTCGTAACCAACTTGAAAAAATTTCGGTTGAACATATCATATAATGTCCATAATGTTATAATTAAAATGAGGTGGATTTTATTAATTTGCCCGACTTCTACGGATTTCGTAAGAGCTTATATTCTACTACAAACTGGGTTTGAAGATTATTGCTCGGTACGGGGAACCGACAAGTTCATACTTTCGCTTATTTTGAATGAAAAAAAAAACATATTTTTTTCAGAAACCGATTGTTATCCTTATCGTACTGTCGAACTGACTGAAAGAATACAAGTTCATACGTTTACAAATTCCAAGCATCAAAGACCATAATGAACCTGTTTAAGTCGGCCATAGATTTATAAGCGAATATTGTACCTAAGAAAAGACTTGCACCTTTTAATTATAGGTTGTACAAAACTTCTCAGTATTTTTTACCCCAAAGATACGCTGATTTTCGCAAAAGAGAAGGACACTTACAAATGCAAAAAAGCTAAGTTTGATAAAAGAGAATGAATCGAAGCATGGATGAACAAACAGAAGCTGAACGATTCTTGGGGACACGGAACTTCACCATAAGTTCGTGAGCGATATTGTTCCCACATGTGGCGAATTCGAATATCTATACACCACTTACTGTCTAGACTCTGCACAGTTCGAATTCGGTTATTCTGGCTGAAAGATCATATTGCAATTTCTTTCCTTTCGAAATTAACCTTGTACTCAAATAATAAATCAATTGATTCAGCGATTTCGGATGTTTGTGATATCCGTATATCATACCGCGTGTAGTTTGTAATGAGGATAACATTGATCAGGTATTGAGAGAATTCCAAACACTTTAAACCAGGTACGTTCTCAGCAGTTAATGATGTCAAGTCAGTTTTTACAAAGATTTGAACCTGTTTCTGTATAGTTTGCATGACCAAAAATGAATTTTTAAACATCATATTCACTAAGACGTGTGGCGAAACCTTATGAAGGATCATTGGATTATGGAAAATGGGGGAAAGCCAAACGTTGTAAAGAAAATAACCCAATGTGAAGATTTGAACATTTGTTTTGAATTCTTTCAGTGAGCAAAAATCAAAACGGGATAACTCATCCCTTATCGTCACAAGCTTTGGAACCATAGGAAGTATGTGCAAGGTGAACTTGGTGCGTTACCTAAATATATAATCTGGGTCGAATAAAATCTTTACAAATTGAAGTTGAATCAGTAGGAGAAAATTGTTTCTTGCATCGGTTAAGGAAACATTAGCATTTCGCAGCATTCTGAAAAATATATATTTATTTAAATCAAAAGACCACAAAGTCTTGTTGTCGTAAAATAAATAGTTACAAAAAATTCAATAATGCCCAACGATCAGCTTTTGGATCAAGATTTTTCAAGGATTATATAAAATGAAATGAGAAAAATGACAACCATTAAATCGACCAATCAAAAGTTTACCAGCTGGTTAGGCGTATCTAAATATAATATAGTTTTTGGTGTACCCTGAAAAATTTCCATCATTTATGATTTTGGGCAAGTTAAAAAAAAAAATATGTACTATGATTGTTTGTTTAATTAAAAGACTTAGCTTTCCAATTTTTTTTTTTTTCTTAAAATGGATTATTCTAAGATATACTGTTCAAAAGTTGTGGAGAGGAAAGTTGTTTTACTATTTTTTTAAATTTGAAACTTTTTTCTTATGTAAAATGGCCTTTTCAACACGAAAATAAAAGTTAATGTGTGAAACTATTACCAACACAGAAACTATTAAAATTTTTGAACAGAACCCTAAACTCTGTTAATTTTCGAGGTAAATTTCAACGTGACGCCTGCCTGCCTGGCGAAAAGGACATTCCTTGAGCGGAGCGGCAAAGTCGCATGACCGTGGACTGACTATGGAATGAGAGTTGCAATCCCTTTTTCCTTAGGTGCTGTTTGAATTGCCCATAACTTGACTTCTTGACAAATAAAATTCACTAAAAAGTGTGTGTCCAGAATATACTCGAAGTGCAAAAGTGCTAACTCAGCTTGTCGAGCAGCACGTACATCGGGAGACAAGAACTCACAATTTTTTGTGCACAAAAAAATTAATCACAGCGATCCTGAGAATTCGTTCGTGGCCCCCGATGGAACCCACATACAAAGGTATCAGTGGCGTGTTGTAAATCGTGAAATTTACAACAACAACTATTCAAACAATTTCACTGATTGAATATTTGAGTATCAGTGGAGGAGACTGTTAAAAAAAAAGTAAAAGAAAATCCTTTTGAGGAGTTAATGAAAGACATTCTTCATGTCTACGGTGATTTCACTGTTTACACTATTTAGTAAGAGAAACACGATTTTAAACGTAATTTCGAGGAATTGAAAAAAAAATTATAGTATTATTAACTTCCTCTCAACAATTTGTTTTTTTTTTGCACTTATTTAAATTCAGATTTCCCAAAAATTAAATGTTAGGTAGCCAAAGGCTTATTTTCAATGAAATAATTTTCCTTAGTTGCGTGGGTCGAATAAAGTCGAATATTTATTTAATTATTTGCAACTGGCAACGCTGCTTATTGGCTTAAGAGACAAAAGTTAACCCCGAAAATTGCAAGCCCCTGTCACTTACACGAACAAAAAAACAAAAACAATTAATATTATACAAAAAGAAAAGAAATAAAGTTTGCTCACCTCATTGATTACAAGAAATTAATTCAACTGTGATCACAAAAATAAACTGAAATTTCGACAGAATCGGGAATGAAATTAATCCCGCTGCAAGTGCCGATTATTATATTCCTTAGCGTTTATTGTCGGCTTCGATTTTCCTTTTTCTTTTTATGGATCCTCCAACAACACGCCACGCGAAATAGATTTTCTCTGTCGGTCTCGGTGACTTGTTAACTCCTTCGCCGCGCCACAGACTGGAGTAAGGAATTTCCTTCCTTTTTGCACAGCCAGAAACACTCTCGCACACAAAACAATTATTTTACAAAATATAACAAATATGCACGGAGCACTAATTAAAATTGCACACAGCACAATGGAAATAATTAAACGGAAAAGCACTACACACAAATTTGCTCGACAGAAAAATAAAAACGACAGTGACGACGATTATCGATGTTTTTTTCGCACTTTGTATTTTCTGTTATCTTTGGAGAACGCGAGAACTTTTTTTTAAGCAATTTAATACTTTTAGCAGCGGCGCCTGAGTGTATCTGAAAAACGCAACATTATCGCGGAAGTTTAGATTTTCCGGCAATTGTTGAAGAAACAGAAATTTTAAAAAAGATAAACAAACGCTGGCAAATGATTTCACGAAATACGCCCTATCCGCACCATAACCTCGATAAATGTGCTGAAAGCCGATTTCGAATTGTCGCCGTGTGGTTGGACGGACGTTGCTAGAAAAATGAATACGAATTCGAATTTCGTGCGGCGAATTCGAATTAGGTATAAAATGTCAGCTGTTCATGTGACTGTCGATATGCTAGTGTGAAATGAAAATTCCCCACAGCGAGTCGGTCAGGAATTGAACTTAACTTCTTGGTTGAACTTTGCTTTTTAATTAATCCGTGGGGGATCTGTGCCTGAATTTAAAAAGTTTTACATCCCTCGCGGGCCCGGGAACGCAGCTTCCAATTCCAGGTAAGATCAGGCTTTCTTTCGATTACTCTTTGTTTGAACCAGATACTAAAATTTTTCATTCAAGTTTGTTTCGTAAACGTGGTGGATGGGAGCTGGAGCATTGTTGTCCGTTCGCTCAATGTGGCCGATTTTGGCTTTCGAACTAGATTCATATAATTGTCCAGGTCGTAGAGTTTGCGCATGTATTTTAGGTAGCATTGGCGGGGACAGGTTTCGTTTGTAAACTTAAAACTTTCTGCAGATATTTAAATCTCGTAAGAAAGCTTCTGAAATCGATTTTTCGATTTTTTTTTCTGTAAGGGACATAAACAAAAGTTTTGCTAGTTGTAAATAAAGTTCTTAACTTTTTTCAAGGAATCATACGCAAGAATAAGATAAGAGCATGCAGATATATAAAAATATAATAAAAAATTGATTTTAACGATGGTGCCAAAAGTTGCAATCGAGCGTATACGCACCAAACATCCAAATACAAGGCTCAATATGCTTTTATAACACATAAATTTACTCAAATTTACATTTCAGTTTTTAATTAAAATTTTAACTCATGGTATTGTTCCTCTAAACACAAAGCGAAACGTTTTTGTTTGGTGCAACACATTCTTTCTCTTACGATTTCGCTCTTATGTTTCAACTAATTGTAAGATTTATCAGCGAATATCTAAATTATTTAAAACATATTTTCCTTTCTCTGGAAACAGTTTATTTACAACCGCTAAAGAGTGGTAGCCTTGTCGAAATATTTAACACAATTTGATGTTAATGATAATACATACGAAATCATTCGTACACCAGTTGTCTTCGCAGACAACAGACAGGCTGTGTACCAAAATGCCCATTTTCATTAAACAAATCAACTACAACTGATGTTGTATAGCGTTAAAGAAACCTTAGACCCGATGAAGCCACAAGCGTGATCAAACGATATTGTATAGCAAATTTTTTCCTTTACAAACTCCAACCACGATCGGAATCAGGATGGTTCTCCCTGCCTCAGTGGCAAAATTGTTGCGATTGACAAAGAATTCGCGGTTCTTGTAACTTCGTATGACTTCGTATAACAAGCGTATGCGATACGAAATTTTTCCACAATACGGTGATTAAGACAACGATGTATTAGACTATGCGTTTTCAAACCGAAGGCCACACCACCTTCACAATTATATTGCATGACGAATTATCAACTGACTAGCGACGTTTGGATACCTTTAAAACAGGCGCAAAAATTCGAGTTATGGTGTATAATAAGTTTATATAAAAACGATTAGAGCAATAACTTGGTTTTCACAATCAACAACGAGAATCATTTGGTTTTTTTTTTGTATATTTCATCTTTATTTCCAATAATGACAAAAATAATAATAAAATTATATCAACGGTAATAATAATAATAAATCGAATCTATTGGTTAAATTCAAACTGATTTTCTTTATATTGTTTTTGCTTCTTTCGTTAAATTTCAACATTTATTTTTGTTAAACCCTCCAAATTAAGGGGACTTGTATTATGTACATGTACATTACTGTTATTTCTTTTGTGTATTGTGTGGGCCTTTCTATGTAGGTTTATATATTTATATATATATATATATATATATATATATATGTATACATATATATGTGTTGCTTTATTTATATTTTCGTTTAATAAACAAATACAAAATTAACTACAAAGAAATACTTAATCAATTAAAAATAATCTAAAAACAAACGAGAAACGACAAAAAATAAGTAATAAAAAAAACAATAAATAAAAGGTACACTTTTGTTGTTTAAAAATTTGTTTGCAGCTTCTTGTAGTTCATTGTTGCAAACACCGTTGGTATAAATCCTCATTTCCTTTTCTTATTATATAGGATAAGCAAGGAATAACATAAAACGAAAACAAAAAAAAAAACAAGGACTGAATGGGGAATTTTCAGCTCGAAACACGCTCTCCATTCAAGTTTTTCATCGAAAACTGTTTTGTTTACAAAAAGAAAATTATTTTTAAAAACTTAAATTTTCTTTTTCTGATAAGAAAAGAATAATTATGAATAGATATTTTTGTTTTCCTTCTCGAAAAGGAAGATTGTTTTAATTTGTATGGATTGGTATGTCCATTGAGCGCAGGTTTAATTAAACTTTACATAAATAATACGTTAGCATAAATGCACATAACACATTTAAACGGTTTATAAACAAGTTTTTTTTTCTTTTTTTTTAATTTATTATTTATCCAATTGATTTATTGCCTAAAAATTTTTCTTTGTATAAACTTCAGCTGCTACTTAATTACAAAGTCGAGTTTTTCTATGCGATATAATCTCGTAAATCTCGTAAATGACATTCGGGCGCGCGTTTAGTATTTGTTTTGTTTTTGTTTGTTTATCTACTTACAAAACCGAAAGCCTAGAAAATGACAAAAAACAAAAATCTGATCAAAGACGCATATATGCATATGTTTGTATATAATGTGAATATTATTGATTGGAGAATAAGAATACACTTCATATTATATAAATTGATGAATGAGTGGTTTTCGTGTAGTAGAAAAAAAAGGTTCTAATTTTGTGGCTTGTGTGTGTGTGTGTGTTTTTGTTGATTTGTTCCGGAGTACATATACTTAAAAGTATGAAAATATAAAATATATAATGAGAGCGACTACAACAACAGCATAGGTGACGGATCTTTTTAGAATAGCGTTGCGAAAATCTTTCGACTTGAGCTTGAGCTCGGCGATTTCGCGCTTCAGCTTTAGATTTTCAGCTTGTGTCTGGCCAAATCTCTCTTTGTAGAGAATCAATTCTTCTTCGCGTAGTACGGCAGCATTGTTGATGGCATCCAGGTCCTCTTTTATGAGTTTATCAAATGATTCTATTGAATTGCTTGAGCGCGAGCTGGTGTCCTTCTCTTCTTGTTCGTTGGTGATCTTAGCACTGTTCGTATTATTTTCAGCAATCACTTGCTCAAGAGCGATTTTTTCTTCCAGCAGTCCGTCGACAGCTTTTGTAAGATCACAGATTTTCTCCTTAAGAGACGAACATTCTGCTTGCAAAGTGTCCATTGTAAATGCGGTTGTGGACTCTTTTTCATCTAGCTGTATCTGGAGTTTTCGAATTTCGTTTTGATAGTCGGCTATGGCTTGAGCTTGTCGGGCGAACTCCTCTTCGAGTTTATCGTCTTTGACAAGAGTATCCTGCATTTGAAGCTGTGACGGTTTTGATTGAACTGTCGATGATGATTGTATTTCTTGTTTCGATATTTCATTGAACGCTTCTCGTAAGAGAGAAACACTATACTGGAGCAACTGATATGATTCATTTTCGAGCTGCTGATTGCCGTTCTCAATACCACTGCCAGATACATTGCCATTGGCTAGTTCGGCCTCCAGTTGAGCAAGATTTTTAGCAACAAGTTGAAGCTTATTTCTGTACTTAACCGATGATACTGATGAAGATGCCGTTGTTGTGAATTTTTCTTCAAGGTCTGTATCATCACTCTCATCGCTGGAATCGGATTCGTTGCAAATCGCTTTCATAATATCTAGTGAGCCTTCCTTTTGATTAAGATCAGAGTTCTCGAGCCATTTCATGATAGTTGATTGCTTAGCAGCAACATTTGTGCTATTGTCGTCGTGATTTGTTTTATCACTGTCGCCTTCATTTTTATCTTCAGGATCAGTGTCATCTGCTAAAATTGTAGCGAAGCTTTCGCTGCTGTTGTTTGTTTTACAGGTCTCTATGGAGTTGGACGTGCTTACGGCATCTACAACACTATCGTCGACGTATTTTTCCTAGAACAAGACATCAATTATTATGTATTATTCTAAAATGAAAACTCATTATCATAGAGATAACTTATGAGTCAGTATATGCATTGGATACTTTTGTACAACACAAAAAAAAATAAAAAATTTAACTTTGCAAGAAATGCAGTGGGGGGATAATGTATAAGAATATAATTATTGCAAAATTTTATACATGTAAAGAAGGCTGAGGAAGAAGACAATGTGCTTAAATCTACTTAGTAATTTTTACTATTCAATGACAAAAAAAATTTCGTTTATAATTCACATGGCTGATCTGAAAGTTATTATAAATATAAAAAGGTTCTCTGACACCTAAATTCAATATTTTTTCAAAAAGTGGAGTAAAACGAACGCTTTGAACAAAACAAAAGAATAATGATTTGTGCAAACAATATTCCGATCATATTCGTAAATTGTTTCATGAAGAAATGCATCGGGAATATAAAAACATCATTCTGACTCGTTTCATAAGACAAAATTATTATTAATTGACGCCACCAGCCACCGAGATCGTAGATGTTCCAAATTTGAACTTCAAAAGGGATACTGAACCTGACATAATACTGGCCAAAGTCCATAAAAAATGTGTGTCAAAACGATGATCGATTCTATGCAGATCCTTTTTGATATAGCAAGAAAAAAGATCCGTTTAGTCTTGCTTAAAAAGTACTGCTTATCCACTCATAAAGTTGCAGCGCACAACCTACAAGGCAATAGAAAACAAAAAAATCGTGATGATCTACAGAGATCTACAGGAACCCGCTTTTTTGATTGGCAACCGAGATATGGTTTGCAAAACCGATTTTCGAGACATTTATTTTAAAACTAAATACACTCGCTCATCGCTGGAAGTTGATTTTGCCTTACATTACCATGGCTTATATGATCATGGCCGATGTCCCAAAGAACTCAATAGTATGATTGGAAGGCCGAATTTTTTCATGCTACTTGACAAGCCAAGCCACTATGGTCTGTCTCTTTAATTTTTTTTTTTTTGTTAGTTACGTTAAAGTTCTCCAGCAAAAAAATCAATTTGCCAAGCAAGTTCGTAATTCTTAATGCTGAGTTGAAAAAACAAAAACAAATATGTTTTGAAACCACTATAATAATTGCAAAAGTACAAAAAGACCGACCAGTTTTTTCGAGCTTGAATTTTTGAAATAGTTAAATTAAAAAGGCACTAAATTAAATAAACATTAAGATCCTTAATGCAAATTTTAGTGTGTCGTTTAAATTAGCCTCTCAATGAAGAATTATAACAGAAAGTACCAATTCTGGGCGCAATAAACGGGTGTTTGACCTAACCAACGGACCTGGAAGTTGTTTCAACACAGTTAACTCGTCGTAGGATTACAATCACAAGTGGCCGTCAGTAAATATCGATGCTATTTTTTAAGATTTTATCTCGACATATTCAGCAGTCCGAAACACTAAACGGATACTCATAGGAAAATAATCGGCTCACAATAGAACAAGGAGTTAAGATACTAATGAGTACGAAGCACGAACTGTAGCCTATTTTGAAAAAGCCTTTACATGTGTACAATCACAAGTGAATAATGAAATGACTTGAATATTTTAAATTAAAAAGAGTTGTAAGTAAAACGATAAGGAAGGAATTATCCGATTCAGACTAAAAAAATAAAACCACATACGTCGCTAACTGACATAAAATACAACAATAAAAAGATGTTACCTAATTTTCCGGGGTAAGTATGTCCGTAATATTGTAGGTGAGCACGATACCAAGCGTAATCTCAAAGAATCATTTTAAAGCCGTAAACACGTTTAAGTTGACTGTAGATCTGTACCATTAGAAACCATCAAAAGGTTGATCGGTTTTATATAATGATAGAAATGGCATGAAAAAAATTATATGAAAATCTCTGAAAAAACGTACTATCTGGAAACTTCTTGACCGCAGTGTATGTATGTGTTATCTAGATCCAGAAATAAGTATGGTTAATTAATCTAGCCATTTCTATGAGCCAGAAAATAAAAAGACAATGTGCAACCAGCAACAAAACGCACATAAGATTCGGATTTAAATAAATCAATCAAATCAAACCTTTAAGAATAATTGCGATCATTTAATTTATTCTTATACTGCTCTTAAGCAGGTTTACGCTTTCAATTAATGTTGTTCAGATTTCCGTTTCATCAGAAGTGTACGCGCAACAAGAAATAGATCAGTTTGGTACACTTATATTAAGAAATTCTCAAATTGCTCAACTCTGCTCAATCATGCGTAATATACTTGCGCCTTAGCTTAATTAGATCTTAATGACATTTTCGTAGCATAAAGAAAAAGTTAACAATAAATGCACCCATTTATTATACAATCTGAAAACAATATGTACTTATTTTCGATGAGCTCGGAGCACGTGGTTGGAATTTTGCCAATTCACACTAAACTTGTGCCGTTTGCATGATTAACTCTCACCACCTCCTGAAACTGAATTCTAAAAAATAAACGCCAGTCGGAATGTCGAGCGTGCAATGTAGGTGGGCGGGAATCATAAGGGTTAAATAAATGTGCAGAAATCACGGACTACTCTTCATTGAAGCTAACGAACAGAGGAATGCCTATTGCTCGGGTTTAATTGAACTTTACAGAGACTGTGACTTATGTTCGCCAAGTGAACAAGAATAACAACTGTGTGTAGTGGTGGCGATGGTGACGTTAGAGCATCATGACGCAATGGGGCCAATTGGTCAATTTTACTTAGTCATACGAAACAATTGAATGTGATTGCCTCGCTTACCTTTTTACTCTCCTCCTCCGCGTCCAATTGCTCTGCACGGGTCAGCAACAACTCGCCGATTTTCTTTTTGTACTCTTCGCATTCATTTTCACGTTCCTTGAGCTTCTCTGCTAAATCGGCAGCCGCTGCGTCAAAGTTACTCTGCTCCTCGTTTGTTTCTCGCTGACACTTCTCCATTTGATCCTTATACTTACTGTACTCCATCTCCAGACGGAGCAGCCTGGTATGCACATCCTTCAGGTTCCTTTTCGTGTACTGTATCTGGTCACGAAGCAGCGTACACTCGTTTTCGCTGCACGTGTATTCGCGCTCCATTTTGGACAGCTTTTGCATAGCATCCATACGTTCTTGATAGACTTTCCTTAAGGCTTCTTTGGCTGAATTCTGATAGAGAAACTTTTCATCCTGCAGCTTGAGTATTTCCTCCTTCAGTTGATCCGCGGGCGAATTCTTTTGGAGGAATTGCAGCTTGTTTTCCAGCAAATCGATACGATTCAGCAGACGATCTTCATCGATCATCGATTGCCAACAGATTGTGGAGTTCTTTCGAGTGGCGTCAAGTATATTTTGTATGTTCTGTAGCTTACCCTTAAGCTGCATTTCTCTTTGCGAAGTTTCCTGCATGTACAGATTCAGACTGTGTAATTCCGCGAAAGATATACGACTGTGCCCACGTATCGACGATTGACTGATTGATATCGCTTCCCTGCCATCAGGTAAATAAGGTTTTACGGATGCAATTATACACCCATGAACTTCCTTACGCGTGTTCTCCATCACTTCGACACCGAACTTGACGACATCGCCAAAATTCAGTTCAACTGGCTCCATGGCGGTAGTCTTGCGTTCGTTGATGAACGTTCCGTTGGAACTTTTCGTGTCCTTCACGTAGAACTTACCATCGCTGGAATACCAAAGGACGGCATGATTGCGGGATAGCACCTTACAATCGAATATTGCATTGTTATCGGATGCCTTGCTCTTGGCAATTGAACGTCCGACTTTGCATTCGATATTTGGCGTAAGGAGAATTGTTCGCGTTTGGAAAGGATGCGAGTCTGGCTGACAAATGAGTACGATACGGGCCAGCGAATCACATACGAGTTCCTCGCATTCGGCGGAATCGGAGTTAATAATCGTGGAAACACCATTATTGCCCACTGTTAGTACGTTTATTGCTGTGTTGGGTGCTCCTACTACTACTGCTGCTGCTGCGGATACGGCCGATGGTGGTACAGGGGAAGGTGCAGCCATCATAAGAACGTTCGTTTCAATCATTTGCGATTGCTTTTGATCATCATCATAATTCACCCATTCGTTGCTAGCAATTACCATAACTGCAAACGGAATTATTTTTTGTACATCACAAATGTTTTGGTTAATTTTCTGGGCGGAATTTACCTTAACAAGAATTAGCACGAATTATTGGAGTTCTCTGATTTTTTTTCGTACAAAGAAAATCATTAAAATAAAACGTCAAGCGAATTACTACATTTTCATTAATAGTCGGCAATGCAGCGTGCGAACTGGTGTTTTATTTCTCTTCGCCAAAGGGATTTCTTTTGCTTTTGGTTATTCTTTTCTGGGAATTTCTGGCCAGTGCTCTAAACTCGAATTGCAAATTTAACTTCTGCGGCTAAAACAATTCAAAAAACTGTGATACTTATTTACGTAAATTTGACAACGAGTATTCAATTCGTATAACTAAAAAATCGCAGTAATTTTGCTCTTCACGAAAAACGAAACGTCAGGATACAGAAATGAAAAAAAAAATTAATTGAAGGTTGCTTTATAAAAAATTAAGTTAAGGAATTAACCGCATCAGAAATGTCAATCGGGAACGATAATTCGCTTCTCGGAATAGCTTTCAGGGCTTTGTAATGAAGAGACGACAAAAAAAAATTCAATCTGCACGTTCAGGCTCATTAGTACAATGATGAGCGATTGACATCCGCTCAATAAAAAGCCACGCTACATCGCTTACAGTAAAATAAGTTGGCAGTATTCGGAAACACCATTAGTGTCTTTTTTATTAGTGCTGCAAAGCAACAGAGCAAAAAGCTCTGCGTTGGTTAGAACGATATTATATTCAATTGAAACTTAAAAGTCGCTGCAGGTTTAATTTTTATTTTATTTAAGGAACATTTAGATATGACATTTTGTGCTTGCGTGGTATTCACTGAGCAACACCATTTATTATGAGAGACCTACAATGTCCGAAATACCACGCGGCATTCAGATCATCCAAGGATGGCCTGTAATAACTGTCGGATTTAGATAATATTTTAATACTATACCGAAACAAAAATTTCCCCTTTCTTCCAAAAGCTTGGCAACGCGAAAAAGAACAGAAAACTGACATTTCGTCACTGAATTCGCCGCCAGCACTTGGCTTGTATTTATTTTTTTTTTAAATATATTTTTAAAGATTAAACATAATCATAAAGAAAACCAAAACAAATGATGTGATAAAAAAAAATTATGTAAAGTGAGCAACGTTTAACTTAAACAAGTGCCGCAGCTACTGTAATGAACCAACCCAAGTTTGTCATCAACAGCTGACTACTATTTATTTTGGTCAAAAAATCCACAAAATGTTACGATGCAAAATAATGCAAATATATGTAGTAAGTATTGTTTTCTTTTACTTTAATTCTGTCATCAAATAAATCTTTCCTTCCTTCAGCGAACTTATGCCAACAAACTTACAGCCCACCAGGAAGCTCTTATGGCAAGAGGCCTTCCAAAAAAATCCGCCATACCAGGCGTTGATCACATAGTGGTCGTCGCATCTGGCAAGGGTGGAGTGGGAAAGTCAACTATCGCAGGTAATATACCCGATATTTAGTATTACATAAATACACAATTTTGTGTGTTTGCAGTTAACCTCGCAGTGAGTCTTGCGGCTTTAGGAAAGCGTGTTGGTCTCTTAGATGGGGACATTTTTGGTCCATCGATTCCGCTTATGATGAACCTACATGAAGAACCATTGGTTAATAGTCAAAATCTCATGATTCCACCGATCAACTATGGAGTCAAGTGTTTGTCCATGGGTTTGTTGGCACAATCAGGTGCAATTATTTGGCGCGGTCCTTTAGTCATGTCGGCATTACAGAGACTTTTGAAAGGCGCGGTTTGGGGTCCTTTAGATTTATTGATTATTGACACTCCTCCTGGAACTGGCGACGTTCATTTGTCATTGGCGCAAAACGTTCCCATTTCCGGTGTTCTTTTAGTCAGCACGCCACAAACAGCGGCCCTAGAAGTTACAGCTCGTGGCGCCGATATGTACAGGACACTGAAAGTTCCGATATTTGGATTAGCAGAGAACATGGGTTATGCGATTTGCTCGAACTGTGACACTCGTATAAATATTTTCAAGAGCGTCACTGAAAAGTTTGCAGAAAAGATTGGAACTGGAGTAGTTGCTAGTATACCGTTGGATGGAAAAATAACAGAGTGCTGCGACACAGGTGTGCCAATGGTAGCAAAGTATCCTAATTCAGCGTATGCTGAAAGTTTTCGTGAATTGGCGAAGGGAATTTTAGATGATTTAAGACAACAAAATGAAATAAAAAATTAATTGCACAATTTGTGCATTATGCACTCAGTCTGAGTTTTATTAGTTTTTTTTAAATCACTTTTTGGTGAATTCGTATAACGTTTGTTATTATCACACGCAGGAAACTTCAAACGAATAAAGAATGGTTAGTGCCGCTTTGCAACAATGCAACGATGTTTGTTTCAGTAGCTACGAATGGCCTAGAAATTGTTGTTGAGTTCATATCTCTGGAGGAATGACAATCACTCAAAAGAGGTGAATTCTGATTGCTCGGATGACTTCAACTATACCCGCAGTTACTTGAAGAGAAATAGAGTATGTTCATGGGTGGCGAATAATATTGACGTAGCGGACTTTTGTCAACTGCAAGGTTATAGATGCGGTACCAGGGACCCTAACCAAACTCCTAACCTCCTCCTAAACTCCTGCCTAAATAAGCACCAAATCTCAGCTTCAATAACGAAAGCAATGGGACGACACCAAAACGAAATGCGATATTGGTTCTACTATTTTTTAAAAGGATCTTGATTCAAAATCGTTCCGCCTCTTGCAACAATGCAAGGATATTTCAAGCTAAACAACAATTTTCGAATGAGAAGAATTCATCAGTTACATAAGACGCAGTGAAAGCGATTGATTAAAATGTCTTTAGAACTCATTATATAGTAGAAGAGTCTTTCTTACATTAAGTTTATTTACATATTAACGGACTCCCTACGCGTGATGGGTTTTTGCCTGAGGCACGGCAACCTTTCCTTCTTGTCGATCCCCCGCACGCCACTTCCAGTTATCTAAAACGGAGGTTCGGTCTTCCTTGTCGTCTCGAGCCTGTGGGCTTTGATTCGAAGATCCTCCTTACTGGAGCAATATTATACATTCGCTCGATGTGGCCGATCCATTATAGTCGTCGTATTTTGGCTTTTTGGACTACATCCACGTCTTGATACAGCTCATAGAGTTCTCGGTTATATCTTCTATTCCATTCGCCCTCCTCGCATACCAAATTATTCGATGAAGAATTTTTCTCTCGAAAATGCTCAAAATCTGCTCTGCCTTCCCGCTTACCGTACATGTAGTAGAACAGACAGGATCAAAGCTTTTTAGAGCATACATTTTGTCTTTTATGTTAGGAGTTTTGAACCCACTTGTTTCGCCAGACCGAAGTAGCAGCGCTTTCCTTGGCTAAGTTTTCGCCGAATCTCCACCAAGGTTTTATTCTCCGAGGTTGGTAAACTCCTTAACCTCCTCGAAATTACTGTTGCCTACAGTGACGTTTTGTCCTATGCGGTGGACAGATGCTTCTTTGTTTGTTGACGACATGTTTTTAAATTTCCGTAAAAGCCTCTATGACGGCCCGCGGGGAGCGATGGATTCTGTTGATATCGTCTGCATATCTCCGCAGGTGGACAGATTTTTTGAAGATATCTGTCTGTTCCAGCACGAGATTGAATTAATCATATAATAGCGCATCTTCTTGCCGAAATCCGGTGCAAGTTTGAAATAGCCCGGAGGAACTGTTTCCAAATTGAACATTGAACCTTCAGTTTTCCAGCGTGACGCGACACGGCACTGGATCAGTTTAGCCGGAATCGCCCTCTCGAGCTCAAGAATATGAATGCTTTGAAGTCGATGAAGAGACTTTTCCAAGATTTGACTTAGTGTGAATATTTTGTCAATCTTCCGGACTGGAGTCCACACTGGTAGGTGCCAATTAGTGCGTTACAGAAAGGCTTCAGACGCTCGCACAGTACGTTGGATAGGATCGATCTTATATGCGACATTTTGCAGGGATGTACCTCCATAGCTCATACAAGATCGCCTTTTTTGAAGATGGGGCATATAGAGCTGATATTGCTGTGCTTCGGTGACTAGGTTTTCTTCACTGCTTCGAAGAGCTTCCGCCCAGCTGCTGGGCTTTCCTGAAAAACATCCGGGTGTTCTTCCGACCACGGGACTTTTCGCTTTCTTTGAGCTGGGAGGCAGCGTATGCCCTTTATATTCACGCAGTATTTTTTTCCACCTCAATTTTTCTGGCTCGGTACTCATCCCTCGCTGCCTTTGTTTTGCGCTGCAGCGCTTTCATGTGTGCATCTATCACCTTTTTCCATCGTACGCATTCATCATCGTACAAAGAGCTCTTTTTATGTGGTGACTGGAAGCATATGGTTGCCACGTCCTTAATGATGATAATGCTACTGGTTCCACAAATTGAACTCTGGTTTTTCCTGTTGAGCTAAGGCTTCTATCATTGAATCCCTTTTTCTGGATGGTTCGCAGCTTCTTCTTGTTGGATAGTCGCGCTCTGAATTCGGCCACAGAGTCGACGTTTGCGTGGCTCGCATCTACCAGCACATGGTCCATTTGTTTGGCGGTTCGACCGTCTGGAGAGCATCAGTTTGCTGTGTGGGTTCGTAGGCTGATCACCAACCTTCTAAACAGAAATGATATTAACAGAAGAGTAGTACTCAGCAGCGAAGAAGACACTCAAGCTGTTTACCTGGATAAGTTAACAAACATACAATTCTGCCGCAGAGTAACTCACCACGAGTTTGTGGAGTTTGACACCATTGAGTTCAACAACCCGATTCTCTGCCTAAATTTGATATACAGCAATTCCTACACGCATCGAAAACAGAAATTTGTTATAAAAGGAACTTGATTTCCTTTCACATGCTTTCATCAGTCCTACTCCTTCAACTTTATGATATCTCTATGGCACACAGCTTCTCTGATATAATTTTGTAAATAAAAGATTGGTGATTCAGCTCGAGATCAGAAGCACCCTTCTAGAGCACTACATTCTTTGCAGATCACTGCTCAATACTGGCATCATTCCCAACAGTTCGAGACGATACTCGACATGTAAACCTTAAATTTAACTGTTTAAATGAACTGCCTGTGCATTTATTGTCCAGTTTCTCGCATGAATAAAGCCTAGATGAAGATGTATTTATCTTAGTCTCCATTCATTGCCAGTAGCTGCTTTCTTATGAGTCTTTCTATTGTAGTTATTTTCTGAAAAGTTAAAAATTTAATCGTAAAATGAGGAGAAAAACAATTGTATACATTAATAAATAAACATTATTTATTTTTCTTTAACTTTTTCATTTTATTCATAGCCTTCTTATGCGCATACCGATCGTTGCGTTCGGTCACCTCCTTGAACTTCCGCTTGGTGTACTTTTGAAATTCTGCATCGGCCAACAACTCGTCTACCAGAGTTCTTTTCTTGCTCTTGCGTGTATCACGTTCTTTATAGTAATCCAAAGGAGAAGGTTGAACTGTACCAATCTAAAAGTAGCCAACAAGTCACAAGTAATTTCGTTGTAACAAAAATCAAAACAATTCTCTCTTTACCTGGAAGAACTTGGGAAGCACTTTGAGATCGTTCTTTTTGTAGAAGTGTTTGGGATTCAAAACAGATCTCATCTGCAGAATCTTCAGATCGTTTTCAACTTCTTCTGTGACTTCAGTGGCGGGCATATTGAACCATCCCTCGCCCTTATTCTTGGCACGTTCAATCTTTTGAAAAGAGACGAGAAAAGTAGTTATTTGTTAAATTTATTCATAAATACATTTATGATGCGCAACCAAGGATCATCAGATTACTAAAGAAGTCATCAATGTGAACTGAGTGCCCATCTAAGAGACTACACTCTTGGTAAACCGAAAGCCTTTTATTTCATTGTGAAGTAGTATATACGCGAAATTTCTAAATTGCAACAGGTGTCTTGCCATACTGCAACAGTCTATTAATTTCGCTCACTGCTGTCCCGTCGGCCTTACAGGTACTGTTAGAGACTTTTCAACAGTTCCTAAGATTACAACGGGTGAAACTTTGCATTTGGATTTCGGTTTGAGTCTAAGCGAGCGTTTTGCCTCCTCAAGCAACGAGCACCAGTCACGAACTTGCGCGAACAAGCTTCAGTTGTCGAATATTTCATCATATTTTTTTTTTAAATTGGCAAGCGCCACGAAGAATGTCACACTTACTTACCCTCCTTAACTTCGCCAACTTCTTGTCGCTAAGTTTCGGTAGACCTTTTTTCTGTTCCAATCCTTCGACATGCGCCTTTTTCATTTCTTCAGCAACATTCGTCTCGCCGAAGGTATCACCAAACTTTCCGGTGATTGGATCGAAATCCGGAAACACGAGGTTTTTATTTGGTCGATTTCTGAAACGTTCTTTCTTTTGGCTATTCTTAGTCCTCGAACCTTCCGCTATTTTCACCATTCTCAATGCCTGCTCCATTTCTTCTTCCACTTTGGTTTTTGGCTTTTCTTTGACAATAAATTGGTTAAGAATACCCGATATATCTTGACTGGGTGGTGGTAGACCTATTTAAGAGCTGTGAGTTATATTCAACAACAGAAATTGAAAGCATTACTCCGTTTACCTCCATAGTCGCCATCGTCCTCTTCTTCAGAGCCTGGATCTGTTTTTTCTTCTTCTGAACATGGATCGGGTTCGTCTTCACTCTCGGGTGGCGGGGCAAGCGGACCTTTTCCACAGAATATCAAGCCATGCTGTTTTTTCTTCTTCTCTTCTTCGTTAAGAAGATCCTGATCTCCCGCCGTATCTAACACAAATAGCGACATTTTGTAAAATAAGAAACAAGAAAACTGCAGCAGTCAACCGCAAGCACCATGTGGCCAAATGACATCTGTTAATAAATAAAACAAACAACTGGCTGTTAACCTTATACGAATGGTCTGACATCTAGTAAGTTTTTTTTTGTTCCGCATACAGTAATGAACGAAAGTATTGTTTCTTTTTAGCAATTTATCCGGCATCTAGTGTTTTTTTTACGAATACAGTAATGAATGTTGTCCTTTTATATGATTGGCCCGACATCTTGTGAGAAAAATTAAATATATAAACAAGTACAGTTCTGAATGAAATCTGTAATGGTTTTCTTTTAAACCGAATAAGCATATAATAAACGTGTTATATTTATATTAACCCTAGACCGTATTAACCTAGACCCGTATGTATGAAATGTGTATTAAAAGAGACGAATTTTTAAAGAAATAAAACAAATAAAGCAGGTATAGATGCACATTTACTAATTTTAATATAAAAAGTTTTAAAATATTGATTTTATAAAATTATAAGGTGGATGGAAGCACAGTGTCAATGATATCGTCATCATCCTCGTCATGATCCACGTCGCTGCTTATGTAGCATTTCTCACACACCCTTACATAGTGCTTTGTACAAGCTGCTGCGCCACAAACGGCTATGTTTTATTGTCTTTCTTATCAGCTCTGCATGTCTCACAACGTTGTTTTGAGCTGTTTTCCAAATTTCAGGTAACGTTTTTACTGTTTCAATTTTATAGCCAATCAACTTCGTAGAAGTTTTTACATGTTTTTGTAGAGTCGATTTTGTATGTGCATATCTGCAAGCTCTAATGCTAGTTCTTTCACAGCATTTTTTCGTTTTTCTGACCTTTTTCTACTTGTATACCATGTTGGCTTACATATGTCAAACATCTTATAAGCGGCGACTCCTGTAAAACAGCGTCATTGGCCACCCACTCGTATTCCGCTTACAGGTGTACACCGTTGCCAAGCGATCGAATGTATCAACGCCACCTTTTGTAGAGTTCTAGTCCAATATGACTGCTGGTTTTTTGGATGTTTCATAAATTTTGTCTTCGTGATGAGCAGTTGACAACATAAGAACGTTCTTTTTCGTGTTGCTTGCGTAGCTGCAAAACAAAACTTCGTAGAGAATTTTTCTCTCCGCCGTTTGAAAAACTTATCGGCTGGAGTTAACAATTTAGGCAACTGTGGCTTATTGGATTTTATGGTTCCGATTGTTGTTGTGTTTCAGCTCATCAATTCCAACGCTTATGGCATAAATCTCTTCTTCAGTTGTATCGTACCACCTGAGCATTTGCTTCGGATTGCTGGACAAACGATTTTCCTCATAAATTCTTGTAGCTTTCCTATTTGTCACAATAACAATATTTGCTACAATATTTGGAGTAAGCAACGACTTGAAAACGTCAGCTTTTCCCAAAAATATGTGTGAACAACTCGGAACGTCGTTCATTCTTTCGTTAAAGTTTCGAATAGCTCTTCGATGTTCACATACATCAGGCATTGACCACTAAATATCGTTGAATTTGACTTTCGACCCATATACCTCATACCTCGATTGGGTGCAACAGGTTCTCCTTCCACTTCTTCCTTGCGCCTGCTTCCAAGTTGCTGTTGCATTTCCACCTCTTCGTCTTCCTCAATATCAACACCAGCCTGTTCAACACGTACATCAAGCAAAGCTGCGTTTGGCTCATAATTGGGATCATCCGGATCCGAAAAATCTTCATCATTATCTTCTGCTTCTGAAAGTAGGAAGTAATGCTCATCGACGAATTCCTGTTCTGCAACAGTCAATTCTTGGTTAGATGATGCATTTAGCAGATAAACAACACGAGCGATAATTCCATCCATATTTCTGTAGGACAGAACTTGTAAATACTGAGAGCAATCACAAAAAATGTACTCACTTCAGATTATGTATATAAAAAATTACTTTCTTGAAAAAAAATCAAACAATTTTTTGAATTGTGGTTTTTGCTTTTGCACTCAAATAAACACAATATGAGTAATTAGACTGAGAAGACTTTGACTGTTAACATTACATCGATTTAAATACCGCACAGATTGTAAAACGGAACCGTTACGGAACAACAATTCTCACATAAAATAATTTTAAATTGCATGGGCACTGAGTGCTCAAGTACGCGATATCGGCATATATTTTTAAAAAACGCCTTAAGACAAAACCATCCACTTAAATAAATTGAATGATCTCTCATCGTGAACTTGGGCATTGCATATTCAGTGCAGCGTGAACCGTTGCCATGATGCAGTACAAAGTATACGTAAGATTTTGATTTGAAAAGTGCACAGTACACGGGTCTAGGGTTAAAAAAATTTATTAATGATCCTCTTATGCAAGTCTCGAAAATAAACTTGTTGTCGAGAGTTTTAAAATTCTTATCTAGAAAAAACGGTCTGAATCTTAAGCTGTTTTTTATTACTATTTTAAACTATTTAATATAGTTTGTGTTCGCTGGTCTCTGGCAAGGAAAAATTACCTCTTGTAGTTTTGACGTAGAATTTAATGAAGAAAGAAGGACATTGAATAATAGTTTATTTCATGCTTGTTTGCGCCGAGTGGCAAGCACAAATAAAACGTTTTAAATAAAATGTGGGCGCAGTTTGCTTTCACTATTACATAAAAATATTTGTCGCAATTGGAGGATACGTCGTGAAGTCTTGACCAAATATGATCTTAAGTACAGATTGAATCACAACGTATATCACACACAACCAAAGAAAAAAATTATAGAAAGCATGCAAAAAATAGTAAACAGCTTAATCAAAAATGTATGTATACGGATCACAGGACTAATAACTGAAAGTAAAAAATAAAAAAGTAGACGAATGCGGGAATTTAATAATTGTTTTTAAGTTTTTTTTTTGCTTTTATTTTCGAATGTAAATACAAACCAACAATTAAACTTCATTTATAAAAATATTAAAAGTGATTATATTCTGTTACCTTTCTGCGCCTGGGTCGGTCTTGAGAAGAAAAGGAAAGACTAGGTGTGAGTAAGAAAGTAACAAAATTATTTATTCGTGAAACGAAATTAGTAATTGGAGTAAGGGAAAAGGTTACGACGTGTATCGGTCGGCGGCCAAGAGAAGAAGGAAGTTATTTTCCTCAAAATGCCGGCAGATGTTAAAAGAAATGACAATTCGCAGCTTTGACATCCAACGACAGTATTGCCAATTAGCACGACCGATTTCCAAGTTGCCGGAGTGCCAACATCTCCCTTTTTTTATTCAGGAACATAGTCCTTGAGATAGGTTGGGATCTTGATGGCTCTACCCCCACGAGATCGTATCGGTTCCGGCTCAGGTGTTATAAAAACTTCACTTGTTGCTGAATCTGCTTGTTCAATGATAGTGGACTGCGATTCGTTGTTTTGTTCAGACAATGATGACATTATAGGTGACGATGACGTAATTGGTGATGATGACATAATAGATGATGGTGACGCAATGCGTGTATCGCGTCGCATGTTAAATGTTTCGTACAAAACTTCGAATGATAATTTTGGATTTTCAGAAATGACCTCATTGGTTGAACTTGTGCGCCTTCTTAATTGGTTTGTATGCGATCGAATCAACTTAGTTATATTATCATATTTCACCAGAACATTATAGTTGACTTTGCCGATTCTCTCTATTATTTCTCCGCAAACCTAGAAATCCTTGTTTTGTTTATAAATTTTTGCAAACACTAAATCACCATTACGATACTCACGGTGTTTTGCTCCATGATGTCGGTTAAATTGTTGATTTTGCTTTTCATTAGTTTCCGCAGGTATTGATGAAGGCGTATTGGTCGGATTTAAAAGATCGAGGGTTGTAGACATTTTCCTACCGATGAATACTTCAGCTGGTGACAATCCGTGTGGTGAATTTCTATTGGGCGTTGACCTGTATGTTTGAAGAAACGTTTCTAAATTCTCCTCACTCGTTCCCTCTTGCTGACGTTTTTTTAGAGCACGTTTAAGCGTGTCGACAAAACGTTCTGCCTGTCCATTTGATTGTGGATGGTATGGAGCAGTTCTAAAATGACAAATACCTCTCGATTTTAAAAATTGTTGAAATTCAGTATTTACAAATTGCGTGCCATTATCCGATACAATTTGTTTGCAATCTCCGAACCGTGAAAAAATTATTGATTATGTGAAATGTGGTAATTCTTTCTGTTTGGAAAATTTCTGGCCATTTGGAATATGCATCAATGACCACTAAGTAGTATCTTCCCTTGCAAGGACCAGCGATATCTACTTGAACTCTTTCCATTGGTGCCTTCGGAATTGGCCATGATTGTAATGTAGTTTTAATCGGGTTTTTTGCTACACTTGCACAGTTGTGACATTGTTTTACGTAATCTGCTACTTCAGTATCAATTTTCGGCCAATACACATGTTTCCTTGCTAGTGAAATCATGCGTTCAATTCCGGGGTGTCCCCGATGAAGCTGGTTTAATACCCGGTTGCGGAACTTTGTTGGTATCACAACACGATCGCCAAAAAGCAAACATCCGCTAACAATTGACAAGGAATCTTTTCGGTTGAAATATTGTATGAACTCTTGATTACACTCCTTATCCGGTTTTGTTGACGGCCAACCACTTGTTATATAATCCTTTATTTTACTTAGCGTTTCGTCACTTAAAATTGCTTTTTGAATCATTCTCGACGTTAAAGGTAAAGACTTCATTGAAAATTCCAGCTCTTCTTCAAGAACATGCTCGAATTTTGCACAAGCAACTACATATTCTTCTTCCAACTTTGGATGCGACATAATAAGTCTGGATAAAACGTCCACAAACCCGAAATCTTTTGTTGCCACGTACTCTATGTCGAAATCGTACAACATCAAAGTTAATGTCCATCGCTGCAACCTGTTGGCAGTGTACACAGGTATTCCCTTTTTTGAACCAAATATTGATAGCAGCGGCTTGTGGTCTGTCAGTAACTTGAACTTTCGACCGTAGATATATCGATGAAATTTTGTTACTGCAAAGATCAATCCAAGACCTTCTTTCTCGATCTGACTGTATTTTTTTTCCGTTTCTGTAAGCGACCTGGCTGCGTGGACGATTACTTTTTCCCTGCCATCTGGGAATGTGTGTGCGATGTAGGCTCCGATACCATCTGTTGACGCATCTGCAGCAACTTTGATGGGCAGGTTGGGATCAAAATGTGTTAACAGTAGATCCGAGGAAAGAATTTCTTTAAATTTTTCGAACGATTGTTGACATTCTCTCGACCATTCCCATTTACTTCCTTGTCTAACGGAGATCGGAGTTTTCGGATTTCTTTCACAAATTTCCCATAATAGTTGATAGCGCCGAGAAATGATCTGAGTTGACTGATATTTTCTGGTGCTGGCATTGACTTGATTTTCTCAATTTTTTGAAGGATCTGGACGTAATCCGTTTTTGTCGATGATGTGTCCTAGGTATTTGATTCGTGTTGACAAGAAGGTGCATTTTTCAATTTTGATGCGAAACCCGTACTCAAACAAACGCTGAAGGACGGCAGTAACTGTTTCGATATGGCTGTTAATATCTCTTCCACTGATGATGATATCATCTAAATACGCAGCCACTCCATCTATTCCAGCTAACATTGTGACCATGATTTGTTGAAATGCACCTGGAGCTGATTTTACCCCTGGTGCCAAGCGATTGAATGAGAATAATCCTTTATGTGTGTTTATTGTTAAAAGTTGTTTTGACATATCGTCTACTGGGACTTGTAAATAAGCGTCTGACAGATCGATGTGTGTAAATACTGTGCTTTTTCCTAGTTTTGAAAATATATCGCTTGGAATTGGTAGCGGGTATTGATGCGGTTGTAGTGCTTCATTAAGCCCGGTTGAATAATCTCCACAGATTCTTATTTGGCCATTTGCCTTTTTCACTACAACTATCGGTGCAGCCCATTCGCTGTAGTCAACTGGTGAGATTATATCAAGACTTTGAAGACGGTCCAGCTCTTTTTCGATTGATGAAACCATTGCATATGATATTGGCCGTTTCGCTCGAAAAATTGGAACGGGCTGTGGTTTTAGTTGCAGTTGAACCTTGAGTTTTGAGCACACACCTGGTTCATCTTCGAACGGTCCCGAAAATTTGCTTTGGATGTTAGCAATTGCAACCTTTCTGTCAGTTGATAAGTTCACTTGGCAGCAAATGAAACTTAATGGTTTGTCCCATAATTTAAACTTGTCACACAAATCAATGCCTAGGATATTTAGATTGTTAATGTTTGTTACAAATATAAAATTTGAATGTACTTCCCCGTTTAGCTCAATATCGCATTGAAATTTTGCGATAATTTTAATTTTGTGCTTGGATGCGCTTCTGGGATGAATGTCCGCGGCCATTGTTGAATGTCGTGGTCTGCCTAGCTTTTTCCACGTTTCTTCTGAAATGATGGTCACGTCCGATGCCGTATCGATTTGTAATCGTAGAGGTACTCTTTTAATGTGAGGAAATTCTGGAACATTACTGATGTGAATCACTGTAAATTTCCTTGATCTCTCGTAGCCAACTTGATTGATATTGGCATACACCGCCGATGATTGAACGTGCCTTTTATTTGTGTAAGATTTTGCTGATGAATTGTTTTTACCTGAGTTCTTGTATGAACCTTGACTGTTTTTATTTGGATTTTGTTTTGCTTCTTTTCTTGCAAAGCAGGCACAATAGCCTTCTTTGTGACCCGTCTTATGACACAAATTGCATTTATGTTGTGTATATGTGCAATCTTTTATGAAATGCATTGAGCCGCATGCCCAACACGGTGTTTTCGGTTTATTGGCTGTGTTGACTAAGTAACCTGGTAGAATATTTTTACTATTGGCGCTTCGCTGTTGGATTGCTTGTACTACTGGTTGTCTAGCCGTTTACTGGATAAGAGCTGTATCTTTTTTAAGTTTAAGTACCTGTTGCGCCTCTGTAATCAACTTCCCAATAGTCATAGAATCGTTTTCGTTTTCCAGTTTGGTTAGTAGGCGCGTGCGAATATCTGCATCTACTGGTGATTGTAGTCCAATTACGAAAACAAGGCATTTAAATTGGTCGACTGTAAAATTTGTTAGGTTAAAGTCCTCACAATTTTTATTCACAGTTGCGGCGTATGATATAAAGTCTTCGGTACTTGATTTTACTGTTTGCAGACAACGGTATCTTGTATTTAACAACGATTCTTGTAACCCGAAAATTTCCTTGAGCGTTCTTATGGTGTCGTTGAAATTCACGTCCCTGGTGTTTTTGGGCAAAATATAGTTAGTATATTTTTCATGTGCTACTGGGTTAAGCTTGCGCATAAGTAGCCTGACTTTAGCTTTGTCGTCCAGCTTTTCCCCGTCCACCTTGAACAAATCTTCATATCTGGAGAACCACGTGTTGAAAGTGACCCCATTCAATGGATCGTAGAAAAATTCTGTTATGTTGTTCGCCAAAGAATCCATTGTGAATTCCAATCCTTTTTCGATGGTTTGGTTGCTGTTCCTGAAGGATTCCAAGAATTTATGTTGCAAGGCAAACGTTTCCTGCTGCTTCTCCATGAGTTCGAGGAGCTTTGCAAAATTTGCCTCGACAGTCGCCATTAACACCTTTATTTTTTTCTTATGTGAAATAAAAAAAAAAACGAATCCTCATCGCCAGTTGTTACCTTTCTGCGCCTGAGTCGGTCTTGAGAAGAAATGGAAAGACTAGGTGTAAGTAAGTAAGTAACAAAATTATTTATTCGTGAAACGAAATTAGTAATTGGAGTAAGGGAAAAGGTTACGACGTGTATCGGTCGGCGGCCAAGAGAAGTAGGAAGTTATTTTCCTCAAACGACAGTATTGCCAATTAGCACGACCGATTTCCAAGTTGCCGGAGTGCCAACATATTCTTACGTCAATCAAAAGAATAAAGCATTCAAACGACTTCAAAAACATCAAGCAAACAGAAGACTTCAAAGCAATCAAGATATTTCAAAAACTTAAGACTAAAATGAAATCAAAAGACTTAATTCTGTGAAATGAAAAGACTGCAAAGAATTCAAACATTCAAAAAATATTGCATTCTTTTGACTTGAAACTTTTTGTATACTCCAAATAATGACGAAAGTATTTCAGTGAATGTTTTTAACTGCAAAATAAGCCTTTGATTTCAATTGAATAAAAAACTCAAAAGATTGCATTTTTTGTATAACAACTGAGGACGCATCTCGCAGTCCTCAACTTTTTCTAGCTAAAAATAAGACTTGGACATTTTCATTTTCGACTTCTGAATCGCTAAAGCATAACTCAATTGAACTCATATTTGCAAATAATTACGAAAACAATAGCCAAACACAATATTAAAATGTTTATTAAAAATAATCTATTCATTCATCGATTGAGTTACACCATGCCAAAGCTAAAATCAATCGACGCAATCGAAAATGATCGTGACGATCGCTGAACAACACTCACAATAGGAATGAATATCTCTTTACCAATTGTTTCGAAAGCACGTTTGAAATCTAGGGCAACTGCTTTTTGTTTTCTTTCCACCACCAGCAACTGGTTGCACCTACGAATCGTATATCCATTAATTTTGTAATCACGATTGAGTTATATGTGTACTTACAATGATTACATTTAAGCTATAACATCCTTTTCGGTAGGTGGAGGTTTTTCGGACTTGTGATCTGCACGTGAGTTCGTCTATCGCATCCGATTAACCCGGGAAAACCAGTCGCGTCGTAGAAATACGTTTTAGAGGACCTTTGCTCGTCTCCTGACAACTGGGCTTTTATCCACCTTGAACGGATATGCTCTAGTAGCAGCTGTTACACCTCTTCCAATACCACCGAATCTGTTGATGGTTCTAAACCTAAATAGGAATCATAACGGCTACATTCATCATAGCTCTTTTCAGAAAAAAATACGAAGAGTAGCACCATAGTTCTAAACAAATCCTCCACTTTATTCAAAATATATACAACGCTTTTTTTTGCTAAGCCTGAAATAACTAGTCCTAATAACGTATATGGATTGAAGCTTTGAAAATTAATATATTTACTTGCTTTGTGTTTGGAAGTTTTAAAGGGTTTGAATGGTCGCGGATACTTCAAACTCTTTCATTAAAATAAAAGTTAAAACTGCGTCCCATTTTTTGAATTTAGTTTATTTTTGAATTTTCTTCAATGTCATTTTTCAATTTTCTTACTTCAAGCTCAACTAAGAATAGTTGTGTATTATAATTCCGGTTGCGTGGAAGACATTATAGGTGTGTAAGTCTATATGCTAATTGATTCCGGACGCGTGAGTTACGAATTTGAGTAAAATTCAGAAATTGAAAATCATTTAAAGTTTTTTATTAATTTAATTTTTTCAAGAGTTTAAGAAGTTTTACTTGGTCTGAACTTGACCCCAGTCCACGATCGAATGCCCAAATTCCCGTCAATATATTGTGAGACACGATAATCCGATTTGCGTAAACATCATTTGATTGGAGATTGAGGCTCACGCATGTGCGCTTGGATTGGAAATGTGGCTAAAATTTTGCGCGAACATCCATCCAC
Source organism: Orthonevra nobilis (assembly GCA_963555765.1). Taxonomy (NCBI): domain Eukaryota; kingdom Metazoa; phylum Arthropoda; class Insecta; order Diptera; family Syrphidae; genus Orthonevra; species Orthonevra nobilis. The sequence continues at coordinate 70,917,599 of OY743226.1, read as the reverse complement.
GTAGGTTACGGCAACATTTTATATCTTCAGAGTTTGAAGGCTATCTGAGCATATACCTCCTGCACTTAGTGCCTGCACACATATCAACATTGGTTTTTTTTTTTGGGTTTCGAGATCTCTTTTCGAGCAATTAGGAACGAAAAAGAGTACGAGTAACGTTGGCTTCCATTTCATGGAAATTATATTCCGTTTTATGAATGTTCTGCCAGTTCAAAAAAAAATATGTTCATAATTTAATTATTTATTTTTTTAATTGTTTACAAGTGAAATTTACTTTACAAATTACTAAAATATTGGATTTCTTTCAAGGGAAGAGTTACATTCGTTTCTACTGTTAGTTTTCCTTCGTTACGTGTATTTCCATATTTCAACCCTTAAGAAAACGGGTGCTTAAATCTACATCGACTATGCATAAAATAATTCTACATATCATAGTTTATTTATATTTCTATATAATATTATTTACAGTGCTGTTGAAACAGAAAAAAAAAATGATTTAATTTCTTTTAAATATTCAAGTGAAATAAAATTTGCAACAGTAAAACTTAAGAGAAAAAAAACCTAGTGAATATTTCACAGGACTTGTTGTTCCTGTTGTTTTCCTGATAAAATTGTTTTTACTTAACGAGTGCAATTGTAGCAAAAATTGAATGAATCACAATCCTTAGGCTATAAAAACTTGTCTTCCACCAGGGTGCGTTAATATGGAGAAAACTTTAAGAATTCATTTTGATTCATTGAATTTTATAAACCCGCTATAATCACTTCGTGCTGAGCGTCGTCTTCTATTTCTGGCATTTCTGTCTTGTGGATGACCACTGTTTGTCCCATCTGGTCGTCATGATTCTGCGACTGCGATTGTCGGGGTGCAGTTTGACCTGGAAATGTTAAAATAGCGATGAGCTTATTCCGTCCCGGCGCAGTGACGGGCATTTGTAACTTACCATATTTCTCGTGTATTCCTCTATGACGTTTCAACGCGAATCGATCAGCGAATGCAGCTGAACAGATATCACATTTGAATGGTTTCTCGCCGGAATGAACCTTGGCATGGTTTTTCAGATGAGCCGCTTGACTGAACGCTGATCCACAGATGTCGCATTTGTAGGGTTTTTCTCCAGTATGAATTCGACGGTGATTCCATAGTGTAGCGTGGCGGGCGAATCCTTTGTCGCAAACTTCACACACATAGGGTTTCTCGCCGCTGTGCGTTCGCTCGTGATTCTTCAGGTGGGGTGATTGCGAGAATTGCATTCCGCATGTTTGACATCTGCACAAAAGTTGAGAGACCATAAGAAAATTGCAAATTGTTCAAGATTGAAGCTAAATATTGCTGGAGCACTTCAATTTGTACTTACTTGTAGGGCTTTTCACCGGTATGAATTCTGGCATGATTTTTAAGATATACTGCTTTAGCGAAGGCCAAGCCACAGATGCTACATTTGTAATTCTTCTCACCGCTGTGTAGCTTCTTATGGGACCATAAGCTCGAGTACCGGGAGAACGTCCCACCACAAATATTGCAGGTAAAAGGCTTAGGCGTTCTGTAATAAAACCCATTTTTTTAATCAAATTTCTATCTAAACATTGAATATAACTTACTCTGACTTGATTTGTCGCTGACTGCCACCGACAAAAATTACTCCGGACCCATTACACTTCTGGCATTTGGTAACCGTTGCGAGATTCCTTTTCTTCACTGGATGGTGACCTGCAATGGTTTCAATACATCCACCATTCTGAATCATTCCTTGTTGTTGATGATTTTTCCTACCACCACCACTATTGTTTCCGCCGTTGCCCTGTTGCATTGGAATGATGTTCTGTGCATTCAGTGAATCCATCGAAGATTCACTGGTGCCGCTCGGCAGTTCGTTCATCTCAAATTTGATTTCTCCGTCTGGCGCAACGAAAATTTGTGTTGGTGTCGATTGCGTTTGAGTTTGCATATTGCCATTCCCATTGTCGTTATTGGCGCAATTGTCACATCGAATAATTTTCGGACCTTTTCGTTTTGTTGGCTGTAAGATTTGTCCCCCGCATGATATGCACTTGGATTTCTCGAGAGTGAGGGTCTTTGCTGTTGTGACTGTAACCTCGTTGGCTGCTTGCTGCATGACATGTGAGGTTGCAGGCTCAAGGGACTCTGTCGCAACGATCTGTATTGGCCCCAGCTGTTGGCCATTCTCTGTTATTATGTTCTGCGTTTGCACTAGCCCCTGCGCGTTTACTACAGCTATTGCGTCTTGGTTTCCATCGCCACCTTCTTGTGCATGAATACGCTTGTGATGATTGAGCAAAGTTAGATGCGAGAACATAAGACCACAAACGTCACATTTAAAACTGATGTTCGAAATAGTATTCTATAAGGAGAAATATATTAAATTTGAATTCTTCATTGATCATATTTGGGTATCTTACCGTTGTGATGGGCTTATTGATTACTTGCAAGCGTCCCTGATTGTCGACTGTAGCGATACCGACTGTTCCCCCTTGATTAAGTTGCATCTGGTTAACCAATGCATAATTGTAACCACCAATCGGTTGTGCGATATAACATGTTTTGTTATCGTCTGTGGTCAATTGAGCCAAATTCACCGTCGTCGCGTTACCCTAAGGAGCAGGATAGTGAGTAAGAAATTGAAATTGTATTAAAGTTAGGTTTTCCAAAAGTAAAGAACTAAGATCTTAAAACTTATGGAGACAAACATCTTTTCTTTTGAAGGTATTATAAAGTGAATAAAAATAAGTAATTTTCAGCAAAGAAAAGAAGCAATATCGTTCGATAGAGCTTTATGGAACGCATTGATTGACTGTCTTGACCGGTTTTTTTTTATCAAGGGAATAATATGAAATTCATTGAAACTTTTTCAAAAAGGGAAATGATATTTAAAAGATGAGATCAGAGAAAAAGCAACGAATACATGAACAATTAATAATTCAATCGAATTTCCGGTCAAGTTTGTTTACTTTGTTAATTTCCAATTTCAACCTTAAGCTTGAACAAAATGTTCCAATTATACTTACGTTGGTTGTGGTGTAGCAGAATGTGGGGTAATCAGGCTGATTTTTCTGACCCTCTATTTTTGGTTGTTTCAGAATTGTTCCATCTGCTGTTTGGTACTGAATTGTTGGCTGACCATTTTGTATTGTATTTGTTGTGAACATTATAGTTTTGGTAATATCTTCCATTGCACTGAAAATAATTTGAAAAATGTACAAATTGTTAATACTGTTAAGATAACATGTGCCAATCAGAAATGAAGTGATGCATTAAAACGAATCGGACTATTCATGAATAAAATACAAATTTGATAATGAATAAAATGTTTAAGATTATAAGACATCGTATTTAGTTCGGGAGAAGTAAATATTTTAACAACGGGTAGATAATCGCAGATTGTTTGATGTTAAATCCACTAGGCCTGCTGAAAGTGCTTGACAAATATATAAAATTGCGTAGTCAATGAGTGTCACAGGTTCAAAATTCATATATACAAACGCGTAAGCACTGTTATACATTCATTTAATATATTCTATGTTATATAAGGTAAATGCCTTGAACCTTATTAACTTTAGAACTGATGCATTAACGACGGAGTCTACTGAAGGTGTAAAATTTAGGGAAAGGAACATGGACCCCTTTCCGTGTGTCGCTAATTATATATTTTTTTTTTAACACAGTATTAAGTATTTTGTCAGTACCTGCAATTAATTTTCCTTGACGTGGACCCTGAATAATTTTAAATTTCAAGTCACTTGCCCTACGAACTCTGGACATTCAAACGTACAGTTGTCCATGTCTAAATACTGGTTCTGGTTATTAAACACCGACATTTTCAAATGTTTGCTCTTGTGACATATTGATTTTAATAGCAAAACCTTTTTTAATTCATTCTTAAAATTTATACTCCAATTCTGATCTCCGCAAGAAATACACCATAGGAACAAATGATATTTGTTGCTTCTTCCCACACAACAATGCATCTCTAATGCTTTCCTGTTCAACTTCATTCATCATTGGACCATTGTTTGTAATGAAAAGGATTCATTCTAAAGGACTACGATTTTCATTTCAAACTCAAACACCAACCATCGCATTCGAAGAAAATCTCATGTGTTATCACACAATCGAACAAAAAAAAGTAGCATTGCCTATTAAAAAAAAAAAAACACTCCAGCCAGATTCTAACCCAGAACATGCAAACAGCAAAAAATCACGACCGGACCGGACCTGACAATAAGTTTTTCTCTCGTTCACATGCGGCAACTTTATTATATAGGATTCAATATACATAGCATGTTCGAAGCAAGGTCAGGTTTGATAATGAGACAGGGTCTAAAAGCTACATTCAACTCGCAATGCTTCCATTGCTGTACTGTAATCGTAATTGTCTAGAATTTTCTTGCACTTGTGTTTCAGTAAGTCTAGACTTTCGCAAGGAAGAAAATCTTTTAGGACAGTAGATAAATGTTACATCTACCGATACCTACGAATGGATGATTTGGTTTGGGAGCCATTGGCTTACAAGGGAATTTATATTAATGTAATAGCGACAGTTGGCATTTTGAATTCATTTCACTTTTTCCAAGTCAATGGAGAGAGACTTTGCACGGTGATCTTTAGCCAACAATTAATTAAAATTGCGTTGAATGGCGGTCAGATCTTAATCCAATGGAACATCTATTGGTAAGAACAAAGAAACAAAGGCATCCGAAATTAAAAAAAAAACTGTTAACATTGATTCGAAGTAGACTTTTACCCGTTTATTCAATATTAATTTGAATAATCTTCTTATTTTGACTCAAGCATATCTATTTTAATAATTCCTACGAGCCTCAGAGTACTGCCTTAGTTTTATTTTTATGGGTTATGGACTTTTTCATTACATTGAATTTTTTTGTGACAAATTGACGAACAATTAAAAAAAAACAAGGAAGTTAAATCAAATCACGGTTGCTTTTCAGAATGCAACAAAATTACGTCGGAAAATCGATGGCTTTACCAATCAGGTAACGAGATTTATACATAAAAGTTACAAAACTCGTATCGGACATATTAATTGCAACGACGACGCAAACGGATATAGAATAACATCAATAAACTAATTCAATAAAGTCAATATCAAACCAAATATGTATGTACATTCCAGTAAACACAACCGTGGTTCATAACAAAGTGTGAATAAAGGAAGGCGCCTCACTGAACCAAATTAGAGAATAAATGAAATAATTTTACGTAAGGTGAATGTGCCTTTCATGTTAATATTAGGTGCCAGTTACATAATCATATTCATTTACTCATTAATTAACTTTAACAACATATCGACAGCATTGAGTCGCTTTGTATAAATTGAGTTTTTATTTGGAATCAAAGTTGATGGAAAATCGGCAAATTGAGTTCTGATAGAAGATGTTTGAGACGCATTTCAATTGGTATGGTTGTTTGATTCTTTTTAAGGAAAATGGGTTACCCGTCATCATTGAAACTCGTGACTATCACATCCTTCTATATATACATGCATGCTAAAAAATAACGCGGGTGCTATGATGAAAATTGCTTTCAAACTTCTTTTAATTGAAAGGATAAGGTTTCCTTTGTCTCGGTCACACAACTTAAGGAAAAGAACATTCTCAGCAAGGACCAATCTCCAACTTGTCATCTTTGTCAATCTGATTAATTCTTAACAGCCTTAAGAGCAAATGACATTTTTCAGTATACTTTTGAACCTACATCACGAATGGCTTAATCAATCCAAGCCTTTGGATTGTTCGCAGAACATGGATCTTGAGTGTCAGCTTTACCAAAACGGAATGATGAAATTTAGTGTGCTCATTCAAAGCACTGAGTGTGTTACAGGCACAAGTCGCTTGTTAATTTGTTTATTTTCGGCGACATGGAACTCTCTGTGAAGTGAAGTCCAAGTAACACAGACATCCGTTTTCTTAAAATGATATGGTACGACATTTATAGTATTTTTATAATTAATGTTATGTGCACCATGCTAATGAAAACATAGTTTTTATTACATTAGATTTCTAAGGCATTCGGATCTCCGTTAGATATTAAGCTTGACCAAACGTTCTTCAGAGTAGCAAAATCTTGCTCTAATAAAGTGCATGTGTTCATGTGGACTTTGATATTTGTATACAGCACAAGAAGATCGAAAAAATAGGCATAACCGATGCAAATTGATTCTGAATTGCTGCGGATTGCAGTCAGAGCCAAGAACAAGGCGGGAAAACGCATGACATTAACATGGAATATTTAAAGTTCTTCAATAGGTTTCTAAGTTCATAAAAAAAATTTGTTTATGGGTCTCTGGTATTTCAGTTTTATTTAGACACTATGTGTCCTATGTTCGAAAAAGAAAAGATCGAACGTTTCGTTTACCAGAAAATTCAATACTCGGATGAAAGCAGTTGTTATATTGGAAACTTTGGTTGATTCACATGTGACATGCGACAATAGGAAAAAACACAAGACTAAAGTCTAGCTCAAAATTCATTTGGATTTTCTTTCAAATGGCGAAACGAAAAGTCTTAATTTATACAAATATAATATATTTAACAAATAGCACGGAGAAATCATTTCATGTGCCAATGATCCCTTAAATTTCATATAAAAACATCCCTTAGATATGCTTCCTATGCCCTCCGGATACACAACACAAATAAAAAATATAATAAAGCGAGCGTAGCCCCTTCTTTTTGTGTTTGCAAGCATTCCATATATTTATGTTATTTTTATGAAAGGATAATCGTCACATCAGTTTAAATGTAAATAAAGTGTTTTGCGAAAAAAATCAATAGCAATTGTTTAGGAATCGTTGCCACGAAAGAGTAGTGATTATTTAATTTCAGTTACCGTGTGTTTCACATCTTTTGGGTGTTCAGAATGTTTTGTCGCAGACTGTTTTCATTTTTGTTTTTGTTTCAAATAAGCTATGAATACTTTCGTCTCATATTTTTGAAACATTTAACCGAAAATGTTTTAATCGTCAAGAGTGTTAAGAATTTATTAGTTGGCCTCACGTGGCACAGTTGGACAGAATTTTGGTTATAAAACTTGTATCTGGTAAAAATAATGAAAAACGAAAGTTTAATCTTCTATTACTACGAAGGAAAATTTCAAAACTTTAACGTGTAGAATTTTTTTTTTTACTTTGAGAACTAAAAAATCTTAACATTCTGCCTTTTTCGACACAATAGCAATAGAAAGATCACTTCACTTTTCTGACGCCAGAAACAAAAGTCACGGGAAACGTTCTTTAAGAATGTCCATTCTGAATATGATTAAAGCTGTTCAATAATGCTTGGCCTCAAAGGTGTCTTCTAAAAATGCATTTTCCAAATCACTCCCATAACTTAAGTTGAAAACAGGTTGAAAATGAATGTTGAAGCTGTGGCAAATATTCGCATATATTCGCAGAAATAATGAATTCGTTTGATGATGCAATTAAAAAACTATTAATTTGAACAACATTTTATTTGAATTATACGCGAATCAGCTTCAACGCAGGATATGGATGTTTATGGATTCTGGTCAACTTGCGGTGAAATTAAATCAAGAGAATATGATATGAGAATTTGCGAAGAGGATGCTGAACCAACCAACAATTGAAGTCGCGATGAAAAGGGGAATACGGCATTGTGACATACGAGTAATGATGAATATCTAGATATTGAAGTATTCCATCTGCCTTTATGTATTGAATAATTTGGTAATTATTTTAACAATAGTTTTTCTGATTCAGTCTGTTTGTTGATCTTTTCCATTTTCTTCTAAGGTGAGAAGGTAGATAGATGCATGCATGTAACAAGAAGAACAATAACATTCCCTCCTAATGTTAAGAGCATAAAGCATTTTTCCTAAGTCTACTAAACCTTAGGTACTTATATGATACTTGGACAGTGAATTGGTCGATTAAATAAAAAACAAAAAAAAAAACGAATGATGATTTTTTCGATGACATTCATGACGTTATCGAAAATTAAAAGCAAACCCAAAATTCATTTGTCTTTGTCACAATTGTGGGTAATAAAGTTTATTTAAAGGTTTGTAAACACTCAATTCAATAAAAGTGATATCTTGCGGCTGGATAGCTTAAGGTAGCCCTAAACGATGAACAATTTCGTCGAATCGGTTCGTGTTCGCTTGTGCTTTTCTCGTGTAGAGACTGTTTTACGAACGGTTCCTTGTTGGCGAATAATTGTGTTTGCAGACTTTGTTGTTCGCCATGTAGGACCAAGTTCGCGAACAAAAGTTGATTTTTACTGTGAACGTCGTGTAGTAAACATCGCGGAAGAAACTTAAAGAAAATGGCACAAATATTTGTTAAGAATTTTAGGTCTTCATAGCTCTGTCCAGAAACAAGGAATCGCAATGTTGCAGACAACCTTTCATATGGCGTAATATCGTAAAATCTCTCATTTTTGTTAATTTTTTGTGAGTTCCGGAGATGTCATCTCAAACTCTTTTAACATGTTAACATGTGAACGACTATTGCGTTTGTACAAGCAGTCCTCCATTTTTTTGCTTTATTTTCTTACTGCACACAAATAATTGCCTTTAAACGCAAAAACTTGAACTTCTTTATCGCACATGTTTTCACTCTAACGGCTCAACATGGAATAAATGCTCATCGAATGTGTTCGCCGTGTGGGGGGTAATGCAAAAGAACAGATGAACAAGTTCGCGGTTTAAGGCTACCTTTAGGCTTTAAAAATGCAAAGCAGCTGAATAATTTCATAAAAATGATAAATCGCCACAGAAAGCGGGTAATTCGATTGTGCAAGAAACAATTTGGGAACAAGACGAGCTGAGTAGGTTCGAATAAATGAGCCAGGGACATGCTTTAACCAACAAATCTGCAGCAGACTCATGCCAATCGCGCAATAAACGTACAAAAAAGGATCTGCTTTCGAAAAAACGAATGTTCAAACAAGGTTTTGGGGAGAGTACGATAATTTGGGCGCCAAAAATTGATAACGGGTTATTGTAGAGGGGTCAGAAACAAGCATTTTTTACTATGGGAGGGGGGGGGGGGGCTATCTCGCAACGTACAACGTAGCAGGTATCCTTTGCGGAGCGACGAAGTCACGTGAGTGTGGACTCACTACGGAAAGAAAGTTGAATTCCTTTAACCCGCGAAGCGGGCCACCCATGTACTGTTGATTTAAAAAAAAAAACTATTGATATAGACGCATGCCGGACATTTAATTGATTATTCATTTGGTTACCTTAAAGGGAGACCACTTAAATGTCACAAAACAAAAATAGTAATTTTCAATTTTCTCAAAAACTAGAAGACATAACGCCATTCGTTTTTTTGCGTTCTATTCAGAATTGATACAAGCATTGACTTAAATAAGCAAATTTAGCACTTCATTTTACAATTTTGAAAGAAAAAATTGGTCTAAACTTGTTTTTTTGTTTTTTTTTTTATGAAAAATCTGAGTTTGCATGCGAATTTTTCAAAAACTATTAAAGTTGACTATTTAATTTAAACCCAGGATTAAAGAACATGTTTCTGGCTTTCAAAACCGGTATAGTACTTTATTGTAAGTGTTGCCGTTGTTGTTTTTTTATTATTTTTTATTTTAAGTCATTTTTTTTTCAATTGCCCCTACCTCCTAAACGGTGCGAGATAGACCTCCCCCTCCCATAGTAAAAAATGCTTGTTTTTGACCCCTCTACAAAAACCGTGATCAATTTTTGGCGCCCAAGTTATCGTACTCGTGCCAAGATTTTCATTTTTCCATCCTGTTAATTGTACAAACAATTTCTTGTTAATTTTATATTTCACTTGTAATTAAAACCTTGAAAATTATACCGAAACTCAGTTCGCTTGCCTCGAAACAAAAATAGAATTTTCATTTACGAACATGGATCTAGCGTTTTTCTGAGCTGTTAGTAGACTTTTACGATTGCCTGTAAAAAACAAATGTCTAGATCCTGGCAACATGCAGGAATGCAATTAAGCACTTGTACTGCTTACAAGAATTCAAGGGCAAGGACCTCTGTTTGGGTAGCACGTTGTTGTGCCACTCAATTTCGATTCATGCTTTTTTATTATCAGACAAAGACAATTTTATACCAGAGATAAGGATGCAACCAAAACAAACACTTTTGTTTCACCCGACACAAATTGTAATAAAAGAGAGAACGAACCATCAGAAGCACCATACGATGCCTCTTCGAGGAAACCCATCCAAGTCTGAGGCCTACTGCACTAGAGCAAGAGCAAGAAACTTCAAAACCAAAAAAAAATGAGAAGCCTTCATCAAAATGAAAAAAAAAAGTGACGCAACACCATCAGCCCAAGCCAGTCCAACGATATGATGAAATGAGAAAGGGGATTCATTCTATCCAGCCACAAACGTGAGATATCAGCACAGTCTGTTTGTTTGCGGGCCAAAGTATACATACGAGTGAAAGTTCAACTCTTGTTGCAAGTCTGATTAAAATTTTATCAAAATGTTGCTGCTGCTTTTGCTCATTTGAATTTGAAGAAAAAATTAAATATTGATAATGTATGGGGGGATATATCCATCCCCTTTTGACTGTACTGCAGCAACATAATTTCTTTTTCACCACTGTGATGGCTTCGTTGTGTGGTGGAATCGACTATTTCGTGTATCCGTGCCGCCATCTTCTCTTCCTCTCTTCCCTGTGTGTGCGCGTGTGTGTGTAATGAGTGATGACGCTTGTTTGGCACCACAAAACCGACCCTCCGCCTCCTTCACACATCAGTGAAATACGACATTATGTGGTGTTGTCGCCCAGAGAGGTGAGGTACCAAGGAAAGAGAATGACGAAAAAAAAAAAAAAACCCTCCCGACAAAGTTCATATACGTGTTCTTCTTTTTCGCACACGGAAAAAAATTCACTATTTGTTTTTTTCCTTTTCATTCGAAAAATAATGTTCTCCACTTCATGTAGTACATCAATCCTAGTTTCAGACTTGTCAACAAAAACATTCAAAAAAAAAAAAAAACCCCATGATTTGGAAATGAAGAAAAATATAATGTTGGTGATATAACCCAAATTGCAGTGGAAAATTTCCTGATGACGCCATAGCGCGGACATTGGAAATACAATAAACCATTTGACACTGAGTAAGCAGTAAAAAAAAATCAAAAACTTTGGTTTTTTACCTTTGATTGCGTTTTCAAAATTTGAATGTTTTTTTTTTTTTTTTCTTTGGAAATTAACAAAAACAAAAAAAAAGAAAGGAAAAACTTCACTTTTTGGATAGAAAATTCACTTGGAAATCTTTTGTCTCATTTTTCACAATATGGCGGTCGTCTGTGGGCAAATGCGTTGCGCTATATTTCTTCTCTTCGGCGGATGAGAAAAGGTGATTTTTTTATTCTTTTTTACGAGTGGCGGCGGTGTCAAGTATACCGTGCTCCTCTTCGACGAGCGTTTGCGAAAGAACTAACCGACGGGCGACGGTAATGGCGAGAAAGGGATGTGCTACGAATTTCTCGCTCGTTTATTACGTATTTCGTTTTGTTGCGACGTCGTCGTCTACGTCTGTCTTCTTTTGGTAATGGCGGTGTAGGTAGATTTTTTTTTACATTTTGTCGTTTTGCTTTGCTTTTTCACTTGGCCAACAGCGACATCTGTGAGTTGGTAATGCATGTGGTGTGATTTGTTCACCAGGGATGTTCGCAGACTTTTATTATTTCTTTTATGTAATTTTATGTCGGGAATATCAGATTATATGTATTATATTTTAGATATATTAAGTACAATAAGAATAATAGAAACACTTCAAACTGACACATGAAAAAACGTCAAAGTTTTCTTATGAGTGGAAGCTGTTATGTATAAATATCTTGATTTAGATTAAAAAATAGAATGAATAACATCATGATTCTTATACAACTGGCGTGATGTCTTGTTATCACAAATGGGATCAGACTCAAGAAATTTGCGTGCTACACTAAACAACAACTTTTCCAAAATGGACTAAGTTCAGCCCAGAGAATTTCCACAGCTCCGGGAAAACAATGGTGCTAGTTTGTGTGGGAACGTTAACACTCGCTTGTGTCGATGGCTGGCTGCCTTTTTTCTTTTTTTGCATATCATAAAGTTTTTGGAATGAACCAGGACATTAAAGACGCCATAGTTTAAAAAAATAATAATATATTCGCAATAGCCTAAAAATATGCAATACAAGAGAATATGTTCAAAAGTTGGCGACATGGAACTATGTAGTTAAAATTTTATAACTCCCGTGAGGGCACCGATACTCTTTAATATTTACATTTCTAAAAATGGAAGGTACACTAGCATTCGCTGATGATGTAATCTTTAATGTTCACGGCTTAAAAGTTAAAAATATACAGAAAGATCTACAACAAAAATTCGATAACCTTCAGACATTCTGACATGATTGGAAGCTCAAGATCAATTTTTCTAAATGTGAAACCATACTGTTCCGCACCCCACTAGGACAGGGTAGTTCAGATTTAAGACGCAATTGGAGAAACTTGGTAGTTAAATCTTCAGACGGACTTCACATCGAGTCAAAGACTGTTGTGAAATATCAAGGTGTTCACATATTTTTGTATTACAATGAGCACATTTACAACCAATTGAAAAGAAGCAAGGGCGGCATTTATGTCGCTTAGTAAACTCTTTTACTCCAACTATCTGAGATCCGATGTGAAGATCATTTGCTACCAAGCCTTTATGCGTCCAATTCTGACCTATGCATGTCCAGTATGGTGGAACATAAATCCATTTTACATGGAAAAATATCGAAAATTCGCGCATACACAGGAGCGCGCATACAGATTACAAGCATTATATTTCGAATAAAGACCTAGACACAGCCGACATACCCAGGATAGACAATTTTATCCTAGGGCTAATAAGAAATCACTTCGCGCGATCAGTGAATGTTACTGAGAACGAACTCATATCAGGCTTGTTTTATCCTTACCCTGAGTATTTTAGAAACACTTAAGCAACTGGACATATACCACCTGAGGCATTCGTGTACTTGGATGCGCATGGCTACTTGTCGGACTCGAGAAATGTTTCCACTATATATAGTATGTACCATGTTGATAGAAGGGCAACAGACAAAAGGGTCCTTTATGCGCCAGAAAACTTGGAGCTTGAGTCTGTTGAATGGAGGTATTGTATGCGCGTACCTGAAAGAGATAGGCTTGATTGCAGTAGGCTTAATAGGGACAAATATTGGTGGCTTGACTGGGTTTAAGCTAGTGCTTAGTTTAAGTTAGGTTAAATTAGGTTAAGTTAGGCTAAGTTACTTTATGCTAAGTTATTTTATTTTTATAAGCTCTTACTTACTTACAAGCTAACGTAGGTTAAAACGTGATAAATAGGAAATTTTTTTACCACATTTTTGTTTTCCAAATTATTCTTATAATTATTATAATTAATAATATAAATTATTATTGGTCTTAGAATAAGAAATAAGATATATAAGATGTTAAGTACTGGATCTGGATCTGTCACAGTTTTTTGTATCATTTAAATTAAGTTATGTTTAAGATTTTTTTACTCCTTTGTATTTAATTTAAATTGATCGATTTAGAAAATAAATGAGTTAAAAAAAATAATTTTTTAACTCCGTTTTTACAAGTAAATTCCATACACATTCACAATATTTATAATTGAATCTTTATTGCTAAGATGTATTTTATAATTCAAGATTTTTCTCTAATTTAAAGGTTTCCGTCCCTGGAAAGGAAAAAACGGAACCCTTATAGGATCACTTTGTTTTCTATCCGTCCGTCTGTCTGTCAGGACCCTTTTTTCAGGAACGCGTGTAGATATCGAGCTCGAATTAATATCAAATACTCAAGTCTACTGTCCCTTGAAGCTGTGAAAAAAATCAAACTTCTAAGCCAACGTCTTCAAAAGATTCAGTCGTTTATGCCGCAAATTTTCGACACTCGCAAGGGAATAAAAACCTACGGGGTACTTCCAGTGAGCTCAGATTCTTGAAATTTGGTACGAAGCAACGTCTTATAGCACAGATAAAGGAAAATTTGCGAAAACGGCAAGATTCGATCAAATCTTGAAATTTGGCATGAACCAATATTTTATAGCACATATAGAGGAAAAATTCCGAAAACCTTAAATTTATAGTTACATCCCAATTTTTTTTAATAATTATGAACTTATTACCCTTTTCCTCATCAGCGCGTAAAGGTATAAAATTGAAGTTCATATCAAATACTCAGGTCTAATTGCCTTTAATCTGTGAAAATAACACAAATTCCTAAGTCGACGCAAAAACGCAAAGGTACAACCATTTAAACCGCATATTTTGAAACTCGAATTTAGTCGCACGGGAATCAAAACCCAAATTTAAAATTACCATAATTGTAGACACTTCAATGAGCGCAACTTATCTTTATGTATGAGAAGGGGGCAACATTTTCAAACAGCTTGTCATATTATGTTATTATATTGTCAAACATATTATCAGACAGCTTGCTTGTATTGTTTCTACAATATTTTATTTTGCAAGGCTGCTGCAAGGCTATTGTAAGTATTTCAGTTATACTATAAAATAAACGATACATGTTAATATAAAATAAAGGATTACTGAAACGATAAGGAGACCTTTGTCTTTAAAAATACCATAACTATGACTCGATTGTCGTGATGGGTGAAGTATTACTAATATACCTACAGGTTTGTACGGAACCCTTGGTGCGCTAGTCCGAATCGCACTTCGTCGGTTTTTTTTTACTTATTATGGCGTTGGCCTTAATACTTGTAAAAATTATTTTTTTTCTAAAAATTACATATGCGCTTTTTTTTAATGTGTTGTTGATGACGATGATGGCTAGAATGCCTCTGGTTTCTTAGTATCAGCCACTGTTTTAGTTGGGGTGATTCTGCTTGCTCGTGTCGAAGTCGTCTAAAAATCCTTCTTCATGGGCCATCATGGAAGGGACACAGAGATAGCCATCTTCAATAGACGGTCTACCTGGAATTGTAAAGTAATAATATTGTTGGGGTGAATTCCATTCACAGTGAAATATAAATGAAGGGCATGCTGCCCCATGCAAGTCCCTGCTTGTAATCACTGTAGGTATTGGTGTAGGCTCAAGGTTGGGTATATGCAAATTTTATATTTATATTTGCATTCCATCATCGTGTACGTACCTCCACGTAAACAAAATCCATATCTAACACACATTCTATTATTAATTATCTTTATTTGTTTAATAGCACAAGCAAAGTACTGTGAACTTAAAAAAAAATGCATAACTATGAAACCTTATTAAAGCAAGTAGATTCAATTTTTAAGTAAAATGCTTGGATTGATTACAATAGATTTCAACACAAAATATACAAAAAAATAACAAAAAATGCTTCATTTTCATGGCGTCAAAAAAGTGTTAATTTTTCAATTATTATAACAAACAACTTAAATCTAGTACTTCATATGGTTTCCTTTCCCAGCATCTTTGCGTCTTGGCTTTTTTTAGCCACTATTCAACTAAAATAGACTTAAGTGTCTCTTTGCTCGAAATGTCCCTCTTTCGATTTGAGGATTGTGGAGGGTCCTGTTGCTGAGGTGTATGATAAAGTAACGATTCTTTGACCAACACTTAAAAGAACATTCCATCACGAATGACAATGTCACATTTTTATATATCTTGGCAAAAAGAAATTTTCTTTATCGGTTTTTTTTCCGGAACTAAATGACTTCTTGCAAGGGTCTGTGCAATGTACTATATACCATAACTATGGAAAGTCTGGCGAACAGTGCTCGCGCTAACGTTGACTCCAGAAGATTCGGTAATGTTTTCAGCAATCATCATCAGTCTTTTTGATCTTTCGGAACGGCGTCGATCTTAAACGTCTTTGAAAAATTAACCTGCATTTCTTAATTTTATGATAAGCTCTCGGGTTCAACTGCACTTTGTTTACCCAATTTAAATAATTTTCATAAATAATTTTAAAGAAGCGACTTAAGATGCGAATGAACTCACTGAATACACTGGTTTCTGTTATTCAGATAATTGTGAAAAAATTTAGTGCTACTGTAATATTTACCCGATGAGCAGAACTTTAGACTATCCAGTTGTGAAAAAGTTCACTTTCTTTTGATGCTCACATTTTACACATGAAAATAATACATAAAGATTGTTTTATGTATATCTTTGAATTATACCTCGAAAATACGTTCTCTTTAGACATCCTGTGGTAACTTTACTTGTTAATAACTTTGTTAATAATAATTTCATTGCAAAAAATATCATTTTCGAGTTAAGGAGGCCATTTCACATAAAAAACATTTTTACATTTTTTAAAATTTTCTTGCGAATAGGTCATAATGGAAAGCACAAAGATAACTTAAAAGTGAGGCACATAAGTCAGCATATACCCACATATAGTATACGTATATATGAACATCCCCTGTTTGCATATGTATGTTTAAACATAAAAATTTAACTCAAAGGACCTTAGCTACCGTGCGAAAAACTTACGCATCGACGTCGGCCAACTTTGCCTGTAAGAGAGAAGACATGAGAAGGAATTGCCGAAGAAGTTCCTCCCCTTTAACTTTCAAGCCACCAAAAATGTTGGTGCTACCGTTGGACTTCTTCTATATCGCTGTTTGCAACGTCTCGCTCATAGTACAGTCGCTTATCTACAGCTATTCTGGCGGTGTCGCTAATCTATCCTGGATGAGACCTATTGAATCCAGGGAGAGGATAAAACCGTTAAGACGCATCCATTCGTAATATCTGTCGATTGTCGACAGAGTTCATTGCTTTTGCAACGTGATTCTGTGTCAGCTTGTTAAGAAAATTGTCTACTCTCATTATGTTTGCTCTATTTTAAAAGACCTCGTTAGGATAAAATTTTTTTTATTCAAGCTCTGGAGTTGCATATAAACCTAGGCAAGCCTCTCAATCAACCGAATCTTTTCCATAAAGCTTGCTTCATATTGTAGCAATGATCAAAAAGCATACACACATTCATTACACAACTCAAATTCTCATCGTTTGCCTCGAGTAACTGTCAATTGTCAAATTGATGTCGAGTTCTCATACTCCGTTTTATGTTCTTCAAAACATCCGCCTTAGCTTCAATTCAGTTAACCTAAGTTCTTCGAACAATTATCTACGCATCAAAATTTTTAGGTTAAACTGTGATCAAAGAAATTCTGGCGCGCAAAAATAAGAAATAAGAAAAAAAAAACAAGCGAACAATTATCGACGTCGAAGAGTATTACCGCGGATCACCAAGGAACATTACCGGTCCACTAATAGCCATTCCCCTTGTACTCGGCGACATTCCCTCTCACAACACACATGACATCCACCAATTATGTTCTACTTTGGATTTGATTTCTTGTGGCCACTTGGCGGAGTACTTAGAAGCACATCATCTTTGAAATCAGGCTCTCCAACAGATACTTTATGAGCTTGATTACACTTTTAGAACGTCGCGGTTGTCTTCGTTGGTTCGAATCGGTGAGATCGACTGAATTAGCGCAGCTTTTCTGTGCCATTTGCGGATGATTGTTTCGCAGTTGCTTTGGCCAATTTCAATGGAAAGTAATTAATTGTTCGTAAAGGGTTTTGCGAGAATACGACGCAGACTTGTTCTCGGGTGTAAATTGATGAACAGGCTAAGAGGATGTTGTTATTTTTTTCATACCTCGTATCTTCTGACTGTTTTACGAGTAAACAGGATTCCTAATGGCATACTTAGACATCGACTTCACTGATGGCTTCTTTAAGAACAATTTCTCTAAATGGTCGGTAGTCAATTTGATGTAATTAAGGATAGCAATTACCTGCATTTACGAGATCTCACTTGAGCAGTTGTGTGCCATTATTACCTTGCCATTTCATTAAAGGTCCTCAGCCGAAGAGTATGCGGTACACAACCGATTTTCGCAGTTAGGGGACGGAATCAGGAAAATCGTGGACTGTCTATTGCTGTTTGTGGGGTAATTCTTTTGGACCTTTACGTTAATTCGACGAAATAAGTGATGAGCTCAATGATTTGTGCCTACCTCAACTTTATTGGATTTCATCATTCTGTTAATGGTAGTTTTTAAATGTTTGGTTTGCCTAGTCATTTATAGTTTATTTGATTTTTCCTGCGAGAACTCCTATATGCCAAACAGGATTGTGGACTGCTCTTTTTCTGTCTAGATCTTAAGGCAATTTGTTAAACCTTCTTATCCTTGTATTTTTTTTTTTCGATCGATCCATTTTTTGGCATCATCGAAATGACGGAAGTGCTGGTCAGCCAGGCCATGTTGCATCGATCGGAAGAGATAGTAATCGGATGGCGCAAGGTCTGGACTATATGGCGGGTGGGGTAGGACATCCCTTTTGAGCGTTTCAAGGTAAGTTTTGACTACATTTGCAACATGGGGCCGAGCATTGTCATGTTGCAAAATAACTTTATCGTGTCTTGCGACCGTTTCCGGCCGTTTTTCCTTCAGTGCTCGGCTCAAACGCATGAATTGTCGTCGGTAGACCTCGCCTGTGATTGTTTCATTCGGATTTAGCAGCTCATAATGCACATCACCCTTCTGGTCCCACCAAATGCACAGCATGTTGAGGCATGTTCGGGGTATCCATACGTTGCCTGACGTTTTGGATTATCGTAATGTACCAATTTAAAGATAAACTTTGTATTATTTTCCTTAATACACCTATTTTCTTTACTATTTTTTAACAAATGTAATTAAAATGAACTTTGAATTCTAGTTACGTAGGCTGCTAGACATATTTCTGGCCTAGGCCAAGTATTGCCAGATGCAATCTGACATTTTTATTGGAAAGTTCGACATTTTTTAAGCATAACATCACTCAGAACGTGTTGTCATTTAATCGTGAATTGTTTTATTTACAGAGACTTGAAAAATTCATCTCGGCATAAAAATGGAATTAACTCGGGAACACTTTCGTTCGATCATTTTTCACAACTTCTTTGAATGGCGATGAATGAATCCTAAAGCTCTGTGAAAAACTGGTTTAATGAATTCAGTCATGGCCGACGCTCGCTCAAAGACGAATCCCGTGAAGGTCGTCTAAAAACGGCCGTTGTGCCAGAGAACATTGATGCCGTGCGTGAACTGATAATGCAAGATCGTCGTGTGACATACCGTGAGATAGAGGCATCCCTGGGCATTTCTCGCCCCAGCATACATTCGTTATTGCATGAATAGCTCTGGCCGTAAAAAAGGTTTGTTCTCGTTGGATCCCTCACAATTTGACAATCGCTCAAAAAAAGGCTCAAGTCGATTGGTGCAAAGAAATGTTAAAAAAAGACGATCGCGGTGCTTCAAAAGACGTTTTTAAAATTGTCACAGGTGACGAATTATGGATCTATGCGTATGAGCCCGAAACAAAACAGTCTTCGGAGAAATTCGAAAAACGAACAAGAGAAGACGAATCAATGTTCACCATGACAATGCGAGCTCTCAAACACGCGCCTTTTTGACCGGTCAAAACGTCGAATTGATGAGTCATCCGCCGTACAGCCCTGAATTGACACCCAAAGACTTCTTTTTAGCCCTGGACATCAAGAACAAAACGCGTGGTCATCGATTTTCGTCGCCAGAACATGCTGTTGAAAAGTTCAAAAACATGTTTTGGAGGTGTCTCAATCGGAATGGAAAAAGTGTTTCGACAATTGGTTTGACCGCATGCAAAAGTATATAAATTATGCTGGAGAATATTTATCATCACGCACCACCTCGATTTCAACATTGTCAACGATTATTTTTGGGGGACTATGCACACACTGAGATCATCATTGATGTTTTTGATACACGTTTCTATGTCATTTCCGGAAGCATACGAAAGGGCGTCATCCGCAAATAAGACGAGGTTTGAACATTTGACTACTTTATTCATGTCATTAATTTTTAAGGAATAAGAGCACACCTAAAATGGTTCCTTGGGGTATACCAATGTTAACACTTAGGGGGTTTGACACATTTTCATTCACTGAACCGGTTTAATTCAGTGGACCGGATTCTGATTTTTGAAAGTTTGTTCAATAATAAAGTGTGGTTCACTTTTTTGAATGCTTTTTTAGGTCTAGAAATACTGCAACAACTATATTTCTCTAGTCAACTTTCTCCTTCCATTCACTAAAAATAAAATTGACACAGGTTTCACACGAATGGTCTGTTCTAAAGCCTGACTGATGCGATACTAAAATATGCTGATTTTCGAGGAGCTGCTATATTTGCACTATTTTCTCTAAGATCTTTTCGTACACCGGCATGATGTATACTGGACGATATTCTGTTCATAACTTAGCGTCGGACGTCTTTTTTATTGGCACAATTAAAGATTACTTCCAGGATTCAGGAAATATCACAGACATTAAGGACGAATTTACAACACTTACGAAAACAGGTCCAATAACATCAATAGCATCTTTTATTATTCTTACATTACAGGAAGTTAATGTCATCTTAGAGTTAATATTATTTATTGCACTTAGTAAGTCTTGGACGTCAATAAAACTAAACTTAAAGTCTATATAGTAAAAAAATTTCACAGATTCATTTAAGCTTATTTTGCTTTGTACAAAAAATTTATTAAATTCTTCACACAATTAAAAAAATAAAACAAAAACGGTTTTGGATATCAATGACAGTCTTTATTCCTGTGAAAGTACGCTTGATGCCATTATGTATGGAAATCGATTTCTTTTGCATGGAGAACACGGGCACGCTCGCAGAAGTCCAGACGCTGAACCTAATTTTCGACGGTTTTCAAGCATAAATCGGCCAATACTGCTGCAATTTCACGCTCGAAATTCGTACGAAGTTTATCAATCGTTGCTGGCTTGTTGGCATAAACCATAGACTTGACGTAGCCCCACAGAAAATAGTCTAACGGCGTCAAATCGAACGACCGAGGCGGCCAAGCGACTGGACCATTTGGTGAGATAACACGTTCTCCAAACTTCGTTTCCAATAAATTGATTGTGACATTCGCTGTGTGATTTGTGGCAACGTCCTGTTGGAATATCATCCAATTGGGGCCAAAAATTATCGGTTATCATTGAACGGTAGCGATCCCCATTCACAGTAACATGCTGGTCTTGATCATTACGGAAGATGTACGGCTCATTGACGCCGCCGGCCCATAAACCACACCAAACCGTAATTTTTTCGGGATGCAATGATGACTCATGGAGCACGTGTGGATTGCTGCCTGACCAATACCGCATATTTTGTTTATTAACGGAGCCATTCAGCCAGAAATGAGCCTCAACGCTGAAGATGATTTTTCGATGAAAATCCGATTCATTTTCAAGTTGTTGCTCAGCCCAATTCACGAATATACGACGCTTCTGGTGGTCAAGCGGCTTCAGTTCTTGCGTCAATTTAATCATGTAAGGATGTAGGCCAAGATCTTTTCTCGAAATTCGCCACAACGACGTTTCAATAGCTCATTGATATACATCATGTCTTCCACTAATCGTTTAAACTAATGAATTACAATTCACTAAAAGGAATAATTATCGTGTTATTATGTTAACTTTAATCGCATCCATTCACCGACATCAATTAAGCAATCCGCAACAGTGCAAACTCCATGCAAACGTAGATACGTCTAGCTCGTAAACTCAAGCCCCAGCAAATTATACTATGATAGATAGTCGATATGCAAACTCAAGCACAAAGAACTTGAATTATTTATACGGAGTGTTAAATTTGTTACTGGTATTGTTGTGCTTTTTTTCAGCCATAACAGCAGTAAGTATAGAGATAGGAGATGTTAATCGTTCCAAGCTGCTCGCTTGGCTGCATTTTCGGTTCGGTTCATCCAAGCTGTGAGGCTCAAGCTATGCGCGCGCTACTTTCGAGACACACAGTCTTGTCATGAATAAAAGTGTAAGTGACTGCGTTCCTCATAAAAACGGCAAAACTCACTTATTATCGGCAACGTAACAATAATATTTATGTAGGTTTAGAAAACATCGCCCGGAGGCTACGCTTAGTTGATTTAGAAGTATTTACATGATGAGCTGTTGGAGAACTGCCGGGCGGCATCTTTTAGAGCAAACAGAGCTTGATGGCAGGCTTTGTGAGTAATTGCTTGGTTTTGTGTGTTTACTTGACATTCCTTTTGTGTTTATACTTTCATTTCTTATAGCTGATTTTAGGTCCACATTCTTTCGTTTAGCTTTTCGCTTTCGGGATAATTGTGCACCACAAAAGAATTGTTGGAATCTTGAAGACAACTCGGAGTCATTCCTAATAATTAGATATCGCTTTAGAATGAAATGCTTTAAAGATTTTTAGTTTTCAACTAGCTTATCAGATAAAAAAATGCGTAAATATATAAACCGCCCTTCGTTAGTTTCCGGACAAATTCATTTAAATTTTTTGTTGTTAAATTTTTATTCCAGAAATATCATCAACATTATGTTATGTTTCAACAATTGACTAAATTAAGTTAGTTCTAAGCTATAAAGATTAATTTAAGGACTTAAGCAGAAGAAAGTTGAGCCCATTATATCAGAAAAGTGAGTCCTATAAATCTTTTTCATTTATCATGATTCCGAATGACGTCAAAACACATGAAAACATGGATGAATTTGCAATACTCGTTTATTAGAAAGCGTTGCAAGGAAGATCATAACATCCGAAGATTTAGTTTGTTTACCACTGATGTGGTTAATTATCATGAACGAAAATCTGGAGGTCTTTCAAGAAATGGACATAGAGATCAACAACTTCCCGAAAATGGCCTGGAAACAATTAGCAAAATCTCCAAAGAAAACTGAACTGAATGTAATTATCTTGGAGCCGGTGCGGGTGTGTTCTCAGGATCTCTGAACATCTGTAAAGCCTATAGACTGCCCGACAATTCCAGTGTTTTCCAAGCCGAACTATTTGCAATCCGGGAAGCATGTCGTCAAATCAAATTACATCCAAACATCCTGCCAAGCCAGAAGGTTGCCATATGCATTGATAGTCAAGCAGCCATCAAAGCTATTGCCTCCTTTACTTCACATTCAAAATTAGTACAGGAATGCCGAGATGAAATAGCGTCGTTAGAAGGTAAGCTCATTTCCCTTATATGGGTTCCCGGCCACAGTGCCATCCCAGGCAATGAGAAGGCCGATGAACTTGCTAGAAAGGGATCTGCCCTTCAGCGCTCGCTTGCAGGCGAGGTTTTCATCTCACTACAAGCAGTTAAGACTAATATATCCTCATACTTCCTTGAAGTAGCAAATCTAAGATGGGTCAGACTTACGAACTGTGCAACATCAAGGAAAATATGGCCGGAATACAAACAATCAAAAACAAAAGATCTCCTTCGACGAGCCCGTCATGATATTGCTAGATTAGTGGCGGTCTGCACAGGACACTGGCCGATTGGAGATCCTGCCATTAAGCTAGGTATCCCACACAACGCACATTGTCGCAGCTGCAAAAACACAGCTGAGAGGGAGACCCTAACACACTTCTTTTGCGACTGTCCGGCTCTTGCTAGAGCCAGACAACGGGCGCTTGGTAGACCCTTCTTCAACTCAATTAATGAGATTTCTGCTAAGGATATTAAGGAACTAATGTCCTTCTTAAATACCTCGGGCTGGATTTAGAGATATCTCAAATACACCAAAATAACATCATAAATAAGGTAACAGAGCTGTGGTATTAAAACGGCACTTAGTGCTAATTAGGTTCTCACTGAACCACCACTTTTACCTACCTACCTATCTTGGAGCCATTTTTTTTACCAGAAAGATAGAGATCCGATCCAGCTCGGAAAGAAGAGATGGTTGAAATCTCTCGACTGAAACTATGTATTTTTTTTTGGAACTTAAACGACATAAAGATAATCACGTTTTAATATCCCGAGCGCAACAATTTTTTTTTTTTTTGTTTATTTTTACCATAATAATTTTAACAATTTCTTTTTTGTACAAAAATGAACTTAAAACTACACTAATATCGACTTCTTATATGTAAATGCCCTAAATGTAAGAAGGAATCTCAATACTTATGTTATTTATTATTGATTATTGCTTAAAATATATAGGAACTAAACGTACTTAATATTTAGACTAATTATTTCTTTTTTTCTATTTCTTAGTTTGTATTTGAGGGAAATTAGTGGTGCCAAGCCTCATTACTATTTCACTTTAGTCATTCTTAAGATTAACCTAAAACTACAATAAAATATAGTTAACCTAACTTATTATACCTTAACCTAAGCATTAGCTTCGATCCATTCGCGCCACCAGTATTTTTTTCTATTAGACCTTGCAGTATTATTTTTATCCCTTTCCGGTACATCTGCGCATTATCTTAAGTTAGCATTTCTATCCCTCAAGTGAGTAGGTTCATAGAGAAGTCGCTTGTCTGTTGCCCTTCTAGCGAAATGGTAGATTAAAGGCACGTTTGAGAGGTCTGAAATGTAGCCGTATGCATCTAAATACAAGAATGCGTCTGGTGGTACATTACCATACAGTTTTTAAAATACCCCGGGTTTGGGTAAAACAACCCCGAAATGAGTTCGTTCTCAGTAACGTCTGCTGACCGCGCGAAATGGTTCCTCACGAGGTCAAGGATAAAGTTGTCAATCCTAGACACTCCGGAAGCATCCAATAGTCTCTTGTTAGAGACGTAATGCTGAAAGTCGGAATGTGCGCTCCTGTACATTCGCATGCAGGCTCGAATACATTTCCTTTCAAAAAGACGATATTTTTCCATATAGGATGGGCTTATGTTCCATACTGCACTCGCAAAAGTCAGAATTGGAGGAATGAATGCTTGGTAACATACAACCTTCATGTCGGATCTCAAATATTTTGAATAAAAAAGGTTTTTGAGCGACATGAAAGCAGCTCTCGCTTTCTTGAGTTGTGTGGTCACAAATTTAAGTTTTTCTCATTTCAAAATAACTGTCTAAATTTGTTTTTTTACTAGAATAGTAATAATTTGTAAGTGACGTTCCAGTGTTAGCTCAGCAAATTCTGGCTTTCTGTTCCTTACGAGTTAAAACACTTTATTGGTGAAGTTAAAAAATAACTTCAACAACAAACAACAAATTCAACTTTTAATGTGAAAGTTGTCGTAATAAACTCGAAAGCTCCAGCGAGTGAAATGCTTTTGAAATTTTGTCAACGTCTATGAGTTTTATTGCTCGCTTTTGAATTCTATCTAGGAGTTGAAAAGTGGTCTTGGGTGCACCTGCCCAGATGTGAGCGTTGTACTCCATTTTAGGTCGAATAAAAGCCTTATAAATTAAGGCTTAATCAAAAGGGGTAAAAACTTCTTGCACCGGTTTAGAAAACCTAAGCATTTCGCTGCATTCTTGGCTATATGTGGTCATTCCAACGTATGCTAGAATTGACGCACATAACGAACATAAAAAGCTTCTCGGTTTCTTGGACGCAAGTGCCATTCATGGACAATGGCTGGGTGTAAGGGTTTCGCTTTAATGACATAAGACAGCATTGGGTTTTGAAAGCATTAAATTCTACTCTTTTGGCTTGTCCCTATTTGATTATGCTGTCAATATCAGAATTTAATGAGTAAAGCATACGTTTTCGTTCGATGTCCACGGCCGAAGAGCAGGGGCGTGAATCATTAAACGCATATGAGAAAATGAGGGTACTCTCATCTGCGAAGGAATATATTGGATAAGATGTGATAGACCAGAGATCGTAAATGAAAATTAAGAAGAGAGTCGGAGACAAAACTGAGCCTGGGGGAACACCAGCATTTATATGAAACCATATAATATAACTTGTATTGTACGATTCGAAAGGTAGTTTCTAATCCATCGAAGAAGAAACTCACCGATCCCATATGAACGCATTTTCGACAAAAGGTCTGAATGCCAAACTCTGTAGAATATCAAGTGCAACTATCTTTGATTCGCCGAAATTATGTAAAGATTGGTTCCACTTTTCGGTGAGACAGGTCATCAAATCTCCTGTTGGCCTGTAGCTACGAAAATCATATAGCCGGTCATTAAGGAGTTTTCGTGATTCAAGATAATTCATAAGCTGACGGTTAATCAGCGTTTCTATGACCTTAGAAAGAAGGGACGTAAGTGCTATGGGTCTGTCATTGGAAGGAGAAGAAGAAACGCCTTTTTTAGGGACAGGCTGGACAAATGCAGTTTTCCATCTGCTCGGAAAGAGACCTGAGGAGTAGGAAAGATGAAAAAGCTTACGCAGTGGTTTTGCCAGCGTGGAAGAACACCTCTTCAGAACTATAGGGGAAATACCATCTGGACCAGCGGATTTGTGTATGTCTAATTCTTTCAGTACTCTTGCGATAGTGCGAGTGCGAAAATATATTAGTCGTAGAACTGTCCGCGAATTGTGCAGCAAGCAGATTGGCTTTGTCGAGCTTATTAACAACAGGAGTGTTATTCGAAATGAGTGTGGATCAATGACGGAGTAGAGTTCTCAATATTTTTGACGAAGGACCAAAATTGTTTACTACCACTGGAACATCGTAGTATTCTTTGACTTAAATTAAGTACATGGGAGAACTTCGTGCGTCGTAGAAGAGCATTACAGTCATTGCGGACTCGTCGAAACTTTTTCCGATTTTCTGTGTAGGGTTGACACTATAAGATCGAAAACTCAGCTCTCTAAACCTCTTTACCGCTCGAGTCGAACCATTTATTCGCTTTTGGTATAATTATCTTCACCTCGTTTGAGATGAAGTCATTCATGCCTTGGAGAGTAATATTTGTGACCATATCAGTGGCGGCATACACGTCACTATCGAGGAAACATAGTGACCTGCAAAAACTCCTAAAAAAGTTATGGTTGATGGTAAACAACGTTTTAGGCAAGCTGCACTATCATGCGGTTTCTTCAACAATAGGACAATGGTACGAATTGTGGGAGATGTCTGTCCAGCAAAATTCAATAGTTTAAAAAAACAAAAATTTTAAAGTGAAAATGGAAGAACCCCGTAGTTTTAGCTGAAATTAATATTAACAAGAGGCATAGAGTTATCAATAGTTTTCTACAAAGTTCAAATAGACTCAAATTTCTTATGAACTGCTTTTTGTCTTCCAATATCTACTGTTTTACCATGTTATATTAATTGATACTTGCAAAATACGAACTGTATTGGAACTGGATATGGACATGTGTAAACTTTCGTGTGACTCTCAAAAAGGTCGAAGTCGAGAGTGAAAAGCAACGCTATGCCAGCTAGATTGCTCAAGGAATTTTTGCTTTTCGAACACATCTCTGTCCAGTTGGTAGTTCATCCATAGAACCGTTCATATAATGTAGAATTTTTAATAAGAAGGTCCCTTAAACCTGGTCTGTGAGTGGATTCCACTATTAACTGTTCCTAGTCAAAACTTACACTTGCGCAAAAGAAATAAAAGTGTTCTCTTTGCATAGCTTCATGATCCTCTGCATGCGTTATAAGTTGAACGAAATGCTTCTAGTGTGTCTTTCGAGGAAGCTTATCTTTATTACAAGAAATGGGAACCTCTTGGCCGATAAAAGCCTACTTTACGTAACAAAATCCAAGCATTTCTTGTCGGAAGTGTGTAAGCCCTCTGCTCTTCGACTTTAAACCATTTAATTGCGAATACGGTTTAATGACTTTCCATAAAGAGCCCTTCTGCTGCTTCTTTAAGCTATATTTACGCAAATATTCATAACTTTCAATGATTATTTTCCTTTCAACAAAACAACAAAACATCTGTCGACATCGGTGGCTACATCAACTTACCCCCACACAAAAAGCTATTTCTGGACTAAAACAACTGCATCCAGCTTAGGAGAATTGCGTCGGCTTACATGCTCTTGTAGTTCAGACTGGTAAGCTGATAAAGTCTACCTACTAATGCCCACATCGTTCTCTATACCTGTGCACATAGAGAATCTCATTTTACGGCATGTGGCCACAGCACAGTCCAACATGCTTGCATGTGACCACAAGTTTATTGGAGTAGGAAGCCACACTCGTAGCCACAAATAGAGAAGAATCGAAAAGCAAAAACAAGTAACGATGGCGGTTATGGGAACAAGACTCACGAGATCGTACTATCCTCAGAACCCATCTGGATGACCATAAAGCCAACGTCTGAAAGGAAAAACGAAAATCAAGGCCTATGCCCAAACGATTTACGGCCTAATGAACACACCACACTATGCCCCACCGACTTTTAAATACATTTCACTTGGCTTCAATTAAAACGAACTACTTGCTGCGCACGCGTACGTAGCTGACGCGCCGCACCGCAGCAAGAAGTTCTCGTACATCTTCGAAGTGATTGAGCCTACGTCGGCGCAACGGTTTGATTGTTGGACTTTCTTTTATGGGTTTCGGAACAACAAATTAAATGAAAATTGTATTGTGGCATCTGTTTGGCACTGTGGCTCGAAACTGTCGGTTCCTTGACCACAGGAGACCTAGTTTTCATGCCCTACAGAAGTTCTTTGCCTCTTTTCCAGAGCCAGTTCATCCAGTATTGGTCTGCATTTCGTGTGCGCTTGGTTAGCCGACCACGTCCAAAAACTAAGAAGCGCTACGATTTAAAACTGCTCATTACATGACATTAAAACAAAAAAAACCAAAATGGATCACACTGCCAAGAGAAATGTACGTTGCGGCTGTCACTGTCGCTGTCCCAAATACTCGATAAG
Source organism: Orthonevra nobilis (assembly GCA_963555765.1). Lineage (NCBI taxonomy): Eukaryota > Metazoa > Arthropoda > Insecta > Diptera > Syrphidae > Orthonevra > Orthonevra nobilis. Next base: position 70,888,948 of record OY743226.1, on the reverse strand, counting down.
TATGGAAGTAACCTGACAACTTTCTTCATCATCATCATCTCATGGTCGTCACTCGTCAGTCATTAAATCAGTCAAGTTTAAGGTTCAAGAGATTTTCGATTTGGAGGTGAGCAGCTACGACGACGATGATGGCTGCACGGATTGATTGATTGGCTGTGATGGTTTCTGGTTGCGCGTCAAACCAAGTGCGACCATGTGCCCCTTATTGCTACCATAGAGGCAGAGACTAGGAAATTTCTTTTTGCATAATTAAGGGAAATTCTTCGGGTCGCGGGTGGTGATGGTGTAACTTTTGAGGAACGTGACATCTGTTTACATGATGTGTAAATTCCATCGGTTTAAATATAAAATTCTTTATGCTAATCATAACAAATGAAGTTTGTTAAAAAATGCTATTTTTGGGATGACATTTGAAACATTCAAAACACGAACACTACGTTCGTTAATGCGCATATTTCTTTTCCTATAATGGATGTGCATCCTCTTTTTTATTGATGATGCAGCTAACCCTTATCCTGCTGCACTTATCTGGTAAACAAAGTTACCGCTCTTTTGGATCGTGCTGATTTTTTAAGTGTTTCATTTGTTTCTAAAAACTACCTTGTGATAATTATTTCGTCAGTTCATTATTTACTGAAATGGGAAGAGGTGTACATTGTATTCTAGAAAAAAGAAAAATTATATACAAGTTGTAGACGGTAAAAAGCCAGCTGAAACCGCTGAGATAATAGGCAGTTCGAGGAAAATAGTCTATAATGCCATTAAATTGGTGGAGAAAGACTTTGTTCATTTTAATGAAAACAAAAAAAAGGAAATCGAAACCAAGGAAAACGACCGCTTCAGTTGATAGAGCCATTGTCCGAAAATGTAAGAAGGATCCTTTTAAGTCATCTCGGCAAATTGTTAATGAAATAAAAGAAGAATTTAGCCACCAGTTTTTTTATTCAAAGCTTGCTCAGCTGTAGCTTGAAGCTTTTTTCTCGTTGAACTATATCCCCAAAAAATAAATTCATGGGTCAACTTATACGACGCTATTGATTTCGTAAAAAATGACAAAATCAAAACACGTGAATAAAATTGCAGTACTCGTTTATCAAAAAGCGTTGCAAGGAAGATCATCAGTGGTTTTCAAGAAAATGACATAGAGATAAACAATCCGTCGAAATCGGCCTGGAAACAGCTATCAAAGTCACCAAAGAAAACTGGACTGGATTTTCAAGAAAGAAAAAGATCCTTTGCTGAGCAGTTCCAAGCTTGGACTTCTCAACTGAAATTATGTACTTTTGAACCCTTTCTGTAACGACATACATGTAATCAAAATTTAATATTCCGAGCAATGGTAAATATCTTGCAAGGACAGTTATATGAAAATTATTTAATTATTTATATTTATTTAAAAACTATATAAATTCTGCAAATAAAAGCAAAGCCTGGTCACAAGTTGCCCTTTTGCTCATTTCAAAAATTTTTTACTAGAAAAGTACTAATAATAATAATAATTTGTGGGTGACGTTCCAGTGATATCTCATCTCAAATTTTAATAAAACGTTTTCTGAGGAAGGGAAAGTTTGAAAAGAAATTGCAGAGTTCAACCGAATCAGACAATTTTTTAATTCCAAAAACAATCTTGTGCAAGTTATGGTTGGCGACCGAGCTTTTGTTGGTTCTCGTAATTTAATTTGTGTTGTTTATCTTGACAAGGGAATTTCATTGTATGGGCAAGTCTTCTCGCACTCAAACCAATTTTTTTATCTCTTGATATAAAGATAGAGATTGGGTTCTACACCTTTGTTCAATTGACAGTATATTACAACGTCTATTAGCAACTGATGTAAGGAAGTTAAAGGAGTGGCTAGTCTTGTGTGGTGGAACAAATGCTAGGTACTGATTAGGTACATATATTTCAAAAATTAATTTGCACAAAACTTGTACACTTAAACGATGAGCTTATGTAGTTCTCTGACGGTTACATAAAGACTCTTGAAAAATTTAATGAGTTTGAGGTATTGATATAACGGGTTTTTCAACAGGGACGCTACAAAAGTAGAGCGACAGGGACAGCAAACGACGCCATATTTCTTGCCGCTCTTTTGACATTTCTCTTCAGTAAGGTTTGCCATTTCATGATGGAAAGATATACGAGCCAACAACGAGTCGAAATCATTAAAATTTACTACCGAAATTCGGAGTCAACGTTAAGAGCGCTACGTCCAATTTATGGTCGTCATAATCGTCCTAGAAGATCAACAATTGAGCGTCTAATGGAAAAATTTGAATCCACAGGCACAGTTCAAAATGTTCCCATGCCAGTGAGACAAAGAAGTGCCCGTAGTGTCGAGAATATTGCTGCCGCTGAGGCTTCCGTTGCGGAAAGCCCAAATGTGTCTCTCACACGTCGTTCTCAAGCATTGGGCATCTCTGTGACGTCATTGTGGCGAATTTTGCGAAAAAATCTTGGCCTACATCCTTACAAGATTGAATTGACGCAAGAATTGAAGCCGCTTGACTACCAGAAGCGTCGTATGTTCGTGAATTGGGCTGAGCAACAACTTGAAAATGATTCGGATTTTCATCGAAAAATCATCTTCAGCGATGAGGCTCATTTCTGGCTGAATGGCTCCGTCAATAAACAAAATATGCGATATTGGTCAGGCAGCAATTCACACGTACTCCATGAGTCATCATTGCATCCCGAAAAAATAACGGTTTGGTGTAGTTTATGGGCCGGCCGGCGGCGTCATTGGGTCGTACTTCTTCCGTGATGATCAAGACCAGCACGGGACTGTGAATGGGGATCGCTACCGTTCAATGATAACCGAATATTCTTGGCCCCAATTGGATGATATGGACTTGGAGTACATGTGGTTCCAACAGGACGGCGCCACAAGCCACACAGCGAATGTCACAATCAATTTATTGTAAACTAAGTTTGGAGAACGTGTTATCTCACGAAATGGTCCAGTCGCTTGGCCGCCACGGTCGTGCGATTTGACGCCGTTAGACTATTTCCTGTGGGGCTACGTCAAATCTATGGTCTATGCCAACAAGCCAGCGACGATCGATGAACTTCGTACGAATATCGAACGTGAAATTGCAGCAGTATCGGCCGATTTATGCTTGAAAATCGTCGAAAATTAGGTTCAGCGTCTTGACTTCTGCAAGCGATGCAAAAGAAATCGAGTTCCATACATAATGGCATCGAACGTACTTTCACAGGTAAGCGCTCTTATAGTAATTAGCACTTTTTTATCACAAATAAGTTGAGGGACGCAGTCTGGATCGCGAATAACATGCCTATGGCGCTCTTTTTTCACAACCAAAAGCGTCATCACTGAAACTGATTTGAAGGTGAAAATTGGTCCAACTTATTATTATGAATGTGCGTTCGAATCGAGTTGGAAGGTCATCGGTTAAAATAAGGTTGTTTCTGTTTTACAGCACCTCAATAAGTTAGAATCCTTTATTATGAGTGTTTGGGCCACCATATAAATGGCGACAATACCTTAAAAAAACATAAAACCAAATCTTCTGCATAAATCTTTCTCGTTCACCATACCACAGGAGCATATAATATGAAAGTACAGGGCAGATAAGGAAACCCTTAACCTTTTTTCTTAGAGTAAACGCCGCTTAGGTTCTGCTTGAGGCAGCAACTCATCTTTAATCCTTTTTGTTGAAAGGACGACAAAAAAATTCTTAACTGGTCTTTCGGTTAGCAAAATAAATGCCCTTAACACATGAATACTTAACAGCTTAAGTCTTTAGGTGGATAAATGAAAACAAGTAAGTTTCGCGGTAGTCATACGCATATTTCCGAAATAAAGAACAGTAGCCCTGTCCCGCGACTTCGTCCACGTAGGTTTCGTACACAGAAAAGTTTTGGGACAAAAAAGATTTACTCACCGTTCTATGACACTTATAATTACCCTGACAAATTAAAATTAATTTTAAATAATTTTTTTAGTCCTATTTTAACAATTTGTGTATAAACCTTAACTTAAAGAGATATGTCATCGCGAGCTGTTCAGTTCTTAAACCTTTCTGTAGAAAGCAAGTTAGTATTTCTTATTAAAATAATTTGTCGCCACGCAAGACCCTTATATTTGATTGGGATAATTGCCTATATTATTGAAAGAATTCTTGAATCGGGTGGGTTGTGCCAAAGGTTACCTCCTAGATACAAACCAACAAACTTTATCTTTATCTTTATCTTATAAAAAAATAAAATTGAAACTTAACGTACAAAATGTGTCGTCGCGGACTTTTTTTAGAACTTTGTGATTTCTAAAGCTTTTCTTAAGCAACCAATTAAATATCTATTACCGTTAAATCAGCGTTTGAAAAAAAAACGCATTTGCTCGACATAACTGGTGGCCACGTAAGACCCTTTTATGTTAATGATATAATTTTTAGCATATATTCAATCTAAAGGCTTATGTTAGTATTATTTTTGAAATCGGAAAGGTGACTTTCAAGATTACCTCATACATATAAACTAACAAACATAACGTCTTCGTAGAAGTCAAGATAGTAGAGATTGACTGTCGACAACGGACATCAATTAAATAACTTTAAAGTTATCAATGATTTATTATGATGTCCCGCAGGAGTCTGTACTGCACCCAGTTTTATTTAAAATATAAGATATATCAGGTTGGCATCTAAGTAATTGCGAATTTTTTTTAGAAAATAAAAGACAATTTTTTCATGGAACAAAATAACTTTATTCTGTAATGTATTGTCCAATGTGAGAATTTGCCATCTTTCAGACAGGATTTTGCCATCTTTCAGGCAGCTTCATAATTCCATGTTCATAAAGCTTCTAGTTTTTATGAGCAAAAAACTGAATTAGGTACGATTTGCCAACATTATTATTATTGAAATTTTTACCATTCAAGGAGTTTTGCAAAGATCGAAATAAAAAGTAATTAGATGGCGCAAGGTCAGGACTATATGGTGGATGTGGCAAAACATCCCAACCAAGCTCCAATAATTTTTGCCAAGTGACCAAAGATGTGTGTGGCCTTGCATTGTTATGATGGAGCGTTTTTCATCTTTGAGTGTAAAATCAATAGGACGAAATTTGCAAACCAATTTTGAAACTATCGTTCTTTTAAAGCTTCGTCACCATAAACAGCAAATAGCTTGCGATGCATTTTTATATTTCCGGAAATTAAAAAGTAAAATATGACGTTAATGTTCGTTTTGATTTTCCATTTTTCAACAGACGCCAAGCAAAAAATACACAACCGATCAAAAAAATGTTTCTACTGATTGACAGTGGAAGTACCAACTATCAAATAACAAAATGTGTTTGACATTTCGATTACGTCAGCAAAACTAAAAATTCAACTAAAGCCATCTATGAGTGAAATCCGCAATTACTTAGTTGCCAACCCAATATTATCTCGCTGCTCGAAATGCACTTCAGAGACTAAGAGAGAACATTTGCTGGTGATATCGGTATTGCTTATAATTCAGAAAGTCCTCTTAAATGCAGATCCAGTCATAAGCTCTGCGTTGAATAATTCCTAAGATGCCCAAATATCAATAGGTTCGAATGATGTCTTGGAGTCACTATTTGACGACATCACTGGTTAGGTCGACCAGCGAAAGCAGTCTGACTTAGTCTGTTTCCACTCTTTGGGCCTTCCTGGATGTTGAGGGTGCTTTTAACAATACCAGTTGCAACTCCATTGGTTTTGACGACTTGACTAAAAGATGAATAAGATTCACGCTAGAAAATCTAGTTATCACTTTCTCGCTTGGAAGTGTGTTAGAGTCGGTCACTGGAACGAGAGGTTGTCCTCAGCGAGGCGTTCTGTCACCTCTCCTAGAACTTTCACAGCCTCCTAGTTAGCCTAAATAAGGCAGGCTATGTCACAATAGGCTATGTAGATGTGTCTTTTACGTTTATTCAAACTTAATTCTTACAAATTAGGGTCTACGAGAGCAAATTGATGGTCCTCACCGAGTCTATAAAGATTTTTTCACCCGCGCAAAAACCAGACTTTCATAAAATATAAAAAAAGTCCTCACACTCTTGCTTTCTAGTCCCCAAAATAATGTTCATATTTTGTCTTAAGTCGCACTTTCTAATGCTCGCGTTGACATCACATTCATTTCAAGCAGTCACGCTTTTTAAACTGGTTCTTGTCGAGCGCCTACAGTGTGAAAAGTGTTCTCATGCTGCTTGTGCCATAAATGAAAGTTCTTTCCAATTTCATCCTCATTACCTTTAAGCCACCATCAATTCGCATTGCATGCAACTCACTCCTGTAGATCACTTCCAGACAGTGTCCATTCGTCTTTGTTCTTTGTGGCATTATAATCCAGCCAGATCGTTACTCCAGATCCACGACTTTCCAGAATATTCAATCTTGCATCCATAGAATGCAAATCGCTAACGAACTACGGCAAACAGCTTTCACAGTACACATATATCCTAGAGGCGACTAGGTAAGCGTCATACCTCCGAGCATTGATGGCACCCAATTTTAACCAGTTTTATCCGATTTGCCTGTCTCTATGCTGCTCTTGAGTAGATACGAATTTGAAGGAAACCGATATACCCACCAACCCACTGTGCAGGAATGCTAAAGATACATGCACGCATGCGCAAATTTACGGAGGAGTGAATGCCATCGTCTTCCGAGTATCGATTTCATCCAAAATGGCATGCCACAGCGGAAAACTTTTGATTTTCCTAACTTTTCCTCTCTGACAGACGTCTGTTACTACACGTGTGCGATTACTATTCTTCATGCACGATTTGGTTTTAGGACACGCGGAAAAGTTTAGAAAGCGATCTTCGATCGGAATACCGCATTATGCTGCTCCGTCGCGTCGCGTCGAGACGAAGTGCGATGCTATTTATTAAATTATTCTTAGCGCCGCCGCCGCGCGGTCGTTGATAGTTTTTTTTTTCTTGCGTCCAAGTGTGATCGACGATATAAAAGATTCTTCTTGAGCGCATTAGAAAGTTGAGTCTTTTAAGTTTGCGTGCATCTTGTGGCATGAGTTTGACGTTTATAGGATTATTGCCATGCCAATGTTAGAGGCGACGGACGTTAGGAGGCGCATCTTCCTCACTGGCAGTGGTGGCTTCTTGTTATTCTGGTTTTACTGGAACATCATCGACGAGGAGAGTACTAATTAAAATAGAATTACACGTTAGGATTCGAAAGAGAAATCGTTTTATTTTTCGCTTTTGTTTGCAAATTGCTACGCAGAGATGCAGCATTTTTGCCTCGCTCGTTCCGTCATTGATGTGCAACAAATGACCGAGTAATTTTCTATTCAGGATATTCCTGGTCGGTTTCTAAGTGATGGTAAATGCCTTGCTGAATACTGTTCTCAGTCATCATTAGTGGTGGGTAGGCTATTCTAACGAGGTGGCCTTTTTATTGCGCTATTTGCAAACTGTTTTGCAATTTGTGTACTCATACGTTACCTCACACGTAGTGGTTTGCGGAAAGAAAAATATGATGTGCATCCACGTCATCACTAGAAATATTTAATTGGACTTGAGTGAGCATTAAATCTTAGTAGTTCTATTGATGTTGGATATTTTTAAACTTCCTATTTGGGAGTTCTTCTATCGGGGTTGTTTTGTAATCTGTGCATTTATTAAGTCAACTGGCATAAACAATTTTCTCGAATCGCTTCGTTGTATCTGATTATCGGAAAATTCGTCTATATTATTGCCATGTTTTTGACAGCTGGCAATTTAAGCCTTATTTTCAATATAAGTTAAGTTCAGTCAGTGGAATTTATTCCGTTTTGTAGGTTTTGCAAAGGTTCAAGAAATTTTACATCCATTAAGAGAAGAAGGCAATTCCGGACTATGTTAAGTTGAATAAAATTTATGGGCATGATGCTCTACAAAAACTTCATTGTCTTCGATTGTTCCAAAAATGATGAAGTGGGTTATTTTTCTTTCGAAGACGCTCCTCACTAACGTCACCCGACAAGAAAGATTGCAAAAATATTCAACTTCCAGCATTCAGAAATTGGGAAACGTTAGCAAGATCGTTATGCAAAATAAACATATTTAATGTGAGAAAAACGATCCTTTTTTCAAGCGACTAATAACTGATGATAATAAATGGTTCACTTTTGACAGTATGATACGCAAGCAGTCTTGGTCCCAATGTGATAACACGCCTCAAACTAGATCAAACGCTAGGCTATACTGTCAGTGTCCGTGAAGTTAAGTGAATCGCCTTTCTTAAGCTCCCAAGGGTAAATCAATCAATCGATTAGGATGTTTACAATCGGCAGATTTGGAAAGACTGTTAAAAAGGATGACATCCAGAAAAATTCCAAAGCTTGCGTTCCATCACGACAATGCGACCTCTAGATTTTCGTTCATGATAAGAAACCACATCAGTGGTAAACAAACTAAATCTTCGGATGTTATGATCTTCCTTGCAACGCTTTTTATTTAATATGCGAGTAATGCAAATTCATCCATGTTTTCATGTGGAAGTTTTGTAAACGTCATTCGGAATCATGAAAAGTGAAAAAAAATTATAAAACTAACATTTCTGAAATAATTTATTTAGTCAATTGTTGATACATAACATAACGTTGATGAAATTTTTGAAATTAAAATAGAACAAAAAACAAATTTAAATGAATTTGTCCGGAAACTTATGAAAGGCGGTGTATATATATTTATATGTATTTTTTTATCTAATAAGGTAGTTGAAAACTAAAAAAATTTATTAATTTCTCTTTTTTTGAGAGTTTTTTCGTCAGAAAATTTAAACCACCCCGTCAAATTTAACCAAAAGCTTTTCAGCTGATCTTTTAGCCAGGATGTGATGTTAGGTTTTAACCACCATCTCTTTTCCACATCTTTTTTACTGCAGTAAAATGCCCAAGAGACTTACCGTACCCTTTCTTTTGGGTTAATTTTCACTGAAAGCTTTCTATCTAAAATAAAGCCAAGGTATTTAGCTTGACTCTTGACAAAATGAGCTATACTTTTTTTAAAGGGGATTGAAAGGAGAATATACTAGAATCATGGTGAAGAGCACGAACTCCTTTTAATTTGGAGTTGACCTTCCCAGGGACGAAATAATTTTTCTCGTCCTGAGCAGTGCGTTAATGAAGTTTATAATTTGTGGATTGATTTCAAGATCTAAGAGAGCAGACTCTATAGCTTCTGGGAGGATATTGTTAAAGTTACCCTCTTTATCCAGAAATGCAGCTGGAGTGTACTCTCTGTGTGTGAGTGATAGATCTATGGCGCTAACAAGGGTTTGCAGGGCGGTTTTAACTGATTTGTATTTTGTGTAGGAATAAAGACTACCTTGATCGTGCGTCATCTTTTCGGTACGTTAGGCAGGTAAAGGCACACATATATATCTATAGGGGATCACCACCTGAATTGATTGGTGAAGATCAGCAACGATGATGTCGTCAGGGTACGGTGATTTAAATGGAGAAAAGGTAGGGTACCTGCTGGAGATCGAAGTCTATCGAAGCATTATCTATTATCCTTTCCGGTCATTCTATAAAGTGGGTATGAAGGAGAACTTTTAATGTTTCATCGCTTGAAGTGGTCCAAGGGCCAATGGGAGATTCTATTTGCTGAGAGTTTTGCAGAGTCGACTTGTTTCGACCTTTCCACAGAACTGCCAGCATGAAATTCGATTCAATTTTTTGACAGCACTTTTGAAATTCTGAGTGAGGTCTTATTGACCGACAAGTCGCCTGTGTTCTTGGCAATGTTGAAAATTTTTCTATATGTCTCGCGAGATTTCGCGATGTTCGGGTTGCATCGAAGGGGACTGATTTTTCCTCTAAAATCGCCTGGTCTGCAAGCTATGGATGCCGCTTAGTGTAGCTGTAACCAAGCTTACAGTGTCCACTACATCCTAAGGACTGTTTATATTTGGAACGGGGAAATTTGAGGCAGAGGTAGTTTTTGACCAATTTGTTCTCCTATTATATAGACAAGAGCCTTTAATAACTTTAAACTCAGAATACATATGATCAGAGAGAGAGAGAAAGAGAGCAGTCTTCGGATACACACCGGACTCACTGGGCGAACCTCTCACTGTAATGTGTAATGTCCAAGACTTCTTATGATGTTACAAATGTTGGCTTTGGACTACATTTGATATGGAAAATTGTTAACTTTAGATGAAAGGGAGTATGTACTCACCTATACAGTTTGTGTCTGAGCTTCCCCAGATTTGATGCTGGGCATATGCGTCAGCACCTTTGATTGTCATGACTTATACCCGATTTGCCTCTTCTGTAAATTGTGCAACATTGTCGCTGGGTTGTATGTCATTTAAGCGGAGGCAAACCGCCCATTTGCCTCGACAGCAATTGCCACATTATCATTGTCGCTGAAACGAGGAACTCAAAGAGGTTGTCCTCGTTGTTCTGGGAACTCTCATTCTGTCTAATGTCTAGGGATGTGAAGCGAGAGGTTGTTAACTGGTCAGAGGGGGATGGGATTGCAGCGATTTCACTCCACTACTTAAGTTTGTCGAACATCCCTTGTTGAATCCCTTGCTGAAACCGTAACTTATACCGCAGTTGTATTTGGCAAGAGGTGCAAACGACTCACCCATATGCAATTTTTGATATTAACCTTAATTACCCTCCAATTGTGTGTTGGTGTCGGGGTTAGAAATTTGGATAAGGTCCAGTATCTTACCGAGAGAGGATGGCTATTTGGATCTGGGCCTTTTCGCTATTCGGTCTTTCCTGACTGTGGCCAACTTGACAACCGGCCAGACTTCGCCGATGCGAAGAAGCTTATAAATTTCCGCTGAACGTTTATCTCCACAAGCGACGAGTTTTATATGACCTTGATGCCATCCAGCACCATTGGCGTGGTGCTTGGACAGTCCCTAAGGATATCCTTATAGACACACGATAATGCAATTTCTGCCATCTTTCAGTTTGCCGGTGAGATGGTGCCATCACAGTTGCTACGGTCTATAACAGCCCATGTGAGGTATTCCCTAGCTATTTCGTTAAAGAGTTTTTTTAATTTGACTTTGGAGTTGCAATCCTTGGCCTCTTGCTTTGGGACTGATGCTGCTTTGCCGAACGTTGTCGCTTGAATTCGGGGGAGCGATATTGCGTTCAACGATTGTGCTCTCCGCCCACGACAGGGATGCCTTGTCCTTCTCTGTTCGCTCAGATGGTGGAATCTGGCTAATACGAGCCTGGACTTTGAAAGCTCATTTCCTATTTTTGTTATCCTTAGCATTTTCATTAAAAGAATGCTTGTCCGAGGTTGTTATGGCGGCAGCATAAAAACCACCGTGACCTATTCTCATCACAGTGGAGGTATGGCCGCGGGCTTCACGCACTGTTGTTGCATCTTGAATGGATGAGTCATCGCCGTGCCCGCCGATGTTAGCAGTCACGCGAACTATCGACGTTTTGACTGATATTTCAGTTGCTCTTCCTTCTTCAGTCAAACCATTTTTGGTTTGTAGGATTAATCCTACCGCACCTCCGACCGTGACTATTGCGTGGTATTCCAGATTTCTCTGAGGTTTCACGCATTCGCTTTCGCTAGACATCAGGCTTACCAATATCCGGTCAGACACTCCTCTCTATGTTAACACAGACGAGTAGCAAGTGAATCTAGGACTTATATTATAGCAGGTCTAATGCCCATCAGGGCTCAGTCGGAGGATTTTTTCCAACCTAAAAAATTAAACATTATTAGGTCTCTTCATTAGCGAATTATTTATCACCGAGCTAAACTGAAGATAGTCCATGGGGGCTCTATCTGACGAATAAGATGCCTGAAAAACGAATTCTTTGGGACTGATGCTGCTTTGCCGAACGTTGTCGCTTGAATTCGGGGGAGCGATATTGCGTTCAACGATTGTGCTCTCCGCCCACGACAGGGATGCCTTGTCCTTCTCTGTTCGCTCAGATGGTGGAATCTGGCTAATACGAGCCTGGACTTTGAAAGCTCATTTCCTATTTTTGTTATCCTTAGCATTTTCATTAAAAGAATGCTTGTCCGAGGTTGTTATGGCGGCAGCATAAAAACCACCGTGACCTATTCTCATCACAGTGGAGGTATGGCCGCGGGCTTCACGCACTGTTGTTGCATCTTGAATGGATGAGTCATCGCCGTGCCCGCCGATGTTAGCAGTCACGCGAACTATCGACGTTTTGACTGATATTTCAGTTGCTCTTCCTTCTTCAGTCAAACCATTTTTGGTTTGTAGGATTAATCCTACCGCACCTCCGACCGTGACTATTGCGTGGTATTCCAGATTTCTCTGAGGTTTCACGCATTCGCTTTCGCTAGACATCAGGCTTACCAATATCCGGTCAGACACTCCTCTCTATGTTAACACAGACGAGTAGCAAGTGAATCTAGGACTTATATTATAGCAGGTCTAATGCCCATCAGGGCTCAGTCGGAGGATTTTTTCCAACCTAAAAAATTAAACATTATTAGGTCTCTTCATTAGCGAATTATTTATCACCGAGCTAAACTGAAGATAGTCCATGGGGGCTCTATCTGACGAATAAGATGCCTGAAAAACGAATTCGAACTTTAACCCGTTGATTTTGGGAATAATAGATGTGTGCACTGGTAAAAAGTTCTGATGAAACCACAAAAAGTGGTTGTTTGTTCTGGATTTTATTACTCAACCGCTGGTTGGTACAACTTTCGCCATTGATTTTTATCGCTTTTGAGGGTAATCAATGAAAACGTGAGATGTTTTCGTTCATCCAAAAAAAACTTGGCGAGCAGCCCTCTCTGAATATAAAACTGTCTTCGCAAATTCTCCTCTTTAAGTCCACTGTTTTGATCTATCAGATGCATCCATGTTTCATGATCCATCATCATCATGATCATCCATGGATACGATTCGACGCAAACCCTCAACTTACTTCATTTGCATGAAACATCCTCCCGAGGCTGTATTCATTTCATTATGAAATTGCGGAACCAATTTCCCAGCTTTCTCATATTTAAATTATTAGATGATTATTGATTAATCACTTAAATATTCAAAGTACATGTATTGCAATACCGTTTATTGGATTTTTGTCACCATTTTTGATGTGGTCACCTACAGGTCGAACTACAGGCTCATCCCGAGCACCACTATGACATGGGTTGTTTGATAGTAGTGCAGTGTTTCCGACAGATGCACAGACGTTTTTCCAGGATTTATGTAGTTCGAAGCTTTTAGCGTACGAGTCAATCTTGACCATTTCGCAATAAGTTGTCGTTGATGTTAAAAGAACCTCAAAATGATCTGATTTCCATGCATTCTCTTCCTCTACAAACAGAGCTCGAGAGTTGGTTTCAAGTACAGTTCAACAGAAGACATTGAATGTGGCAAGTTAACTTTCGAAATCAATTAGGAAGGCACTACTTCTCAAGACAATCTAATAAATCAAATGGTTAGTTCTATAGCGTGCAGATATGCTTGTGCAATTGCATCAAATTAATTACTGCAATGTTTACATGCAACCCACAAGTGCGAACGGATTTTACGAGTGCTCAAAGATTTGCAACTGAAAGATTGCCGCAACTTGTATGATATTTCCCCTTGTTATGGATCGCTTCTGCTCAAATAATAAATTAAAGTGTTTCAAATCGAAGCAACAGCAAACAAGAGGTTCAGTTCCAGCAGTAACTTTATGGATTGCGTGGAAAAAAATTCGAAGCCAGCACCATTATGCGGAATGACTGCGTTTGTTGCTTTAAATGCTCCCTGCTATCAGCCTTGCCAATTTCAATATGAAAAGTACGCTGGAAGAGAAAAATTGCATTCATTTTTTTTTAAAAGCCATAAAATCTGACGTGGAACAACAACACTCGCAAACGAAAAAAAAAAACGAAAAAAACCTAAAAAGAGCGGGTGACTTTGATTTTGCAATCCGTGAGGTACTCGCATGCAAAATCGAAACTTTAACCGCAAGATAAAATTTCAAATTGTGTGCTTTTGTTGTTGGACTCAGAGAGTGACAGTTTAACTGATCTTTTCGTAACTTAAAACTTGTTACACTTGCAGATACCTACTCGTACATACGTCGACCATTGTAGATGGGTGCCTTTGTTCCGAGTTGGTAACCGTGATTAATTGACTTGTCGGGGGAAATACCGTCCGTGACTTTGGCCAGGCTAGAAGATCGAAGAGTTTTAAAGATTTCAAAATTGAAAAGCATTTGCGAAAGAAAAAGTAAATAATTTGCATCTTGTAACGGTGTATTCCAACCTGGTGTACGTTGTGTTGAAATGGACTTCAAAGAGTTGAATGTGGGTGGTCATTGAATAACGACTCAACATACAGAGGTAAGAGCGGATATTTACGTAAACTCAGACCCTGTGAGTTGTTGGATTGATTTTGTATTTGACTTTTCAAAAAGCTGAGGTATATTAATAATTATTTCATGCATGCAAAACAAAAAATCGAACAAGTGCGAGCCTGACTTGCACAACTAAGGTTCTGTACAAAATTTAGTTTATCAGGGTGAGGGGTAAGAAGCAAGCCTGGAACCTGTGTTTACATGCGAGCTGTGTTAAATTTTTAAACGCAGCACAAATCTCGATAGACTCTTCTTACGTTTTTAATGTCGAAGACAACCAACCTTATAAGGCAGAGCATAAAATTCGCTAAAGATACGGAATTGCTGTCTTAGCTGAAGCTTCTATAAACCAAAAGTCTGTTTACAATATGCCTCCGGAGGTGAAACTGAATTCCAGATTATTCTGTGGTAGAATTTTTCATGCAACGTCACTGCAGATAAAGGAAACTGGCACAAAACTTTAACCAGCACAATTTAAGACCAGATCAGACCAATCAGACAAGCTAAATAGTCATTGAAAATTGAAAATCAGCAAAATTGTGGTGGCCTTCTGAACGATATTTACTTTTACTTGTACTAAAAGAGTCATCAAATTTGGAGCTTCAGCAGTCTCAACTAAAAATATTAAAGCGTCCCCAGTAGGTCTACTTACAGAATCTCTGGCAGGCCCATCAAACGAGTCCCTAGCAGGACCACTATCAGTGTCCTGAAAAGGAGTACCACCATGACTCTTATCAGGATTACGATACCCTCTAGCAGTATCAAAAGGAGCGCCATCAGCAGGAACATCAGCAAAGACTCAAAGGTTTCTAATGGAGAAGAGTTTATTTGTGAGGAAAATTTGAAAAGGCACGATTTATTTACCGAATGTCCAATTCATAGTTCGACTTCCATATAAACATGAACCAAATAATTTATAAGGAAATTCTCGTGAAATGGCCATTAAACGTGTTCAATCCCAGAAGATGAAACTCAACGAAAATTCAGAAATAAAATCAATAGAAACAAATACTCAGGTCTACTGTCCCTTAGAGCTGTAAAAAAATCAAACTCCTAACGAAATCAATAGATTCAGCCGTTTATGCCTCAAATTTTCGACACTCGCAAGGGAATCCAAGCCTACAGGGTACTTCCCGTGAATTCAGAGTCTTCAAACTTGGTACGAAGCAACTTCTTATAGCACAGATAAAGGAAAAATTGCGAAAACTTTAAATTTTTAATTACATCACATTTTAAACTTCCCATCATGAAGTTCATGTAATCGCCCCGATTTTCGGAATTCAAAATGTTTACATATCTCCACGTTTCAAGATCCCAGTAGTCGGATTCCATTGTTTTTAGAAAGACGTCTGTGTGTACGTATGTACGTTTTTGCGGATTTTTTCGTCAAGCATAACTCGAGAACAAATCAAGCTATCGAACAAACTTCCTTTCGTTCGAGCGTATGAGCTTAATGAAGAGCTGAAAATCTTTTGGTTAAATTTGACAAGGTGGTTTAAATTTTATGACGAAAAAACTGTGTTCAAAAAAGGGACTATTTCACTTCTTCTTTCTTCTCTTGTGCTTTTGTTGTTGGACTCAGAGAGTGACAGTTTAACTGATCTTTTCGTAACTTAAAACTTGTTACACTTGCAGATACCTACTCGTACATACGTCGACCATTGTAGATGGGTGCCTTTGTTCCGAGTTGGTAACCGTGATTAATTGACTTGTCGGGGGAAATACCGTCCGTGACTTTGGCCAGGCTAGAAGATCGAAGAGTTTTAAAGATTTCAAAATTGAAAAGCATTTGCGAAAGAAAAAGTAAATAATTTGCATCTTGTAACGGTGTATTCCAACCTGGTGTACGTTGTGTTGAAATGGACTTCAAAGAGTTGAATGTGGGTGGTCATTGAATAACGACTCAACATACAGAGGTAAGAGCGGATATTTACGTAAACTCAGACCCTGTGAGTTGTTGGATTGATTTTGTATTTGACTTTTCAAAAAGCTGAGGTATATTAATAATTATTTCATGCATGCAAAACAAAAAATCGAACAAGTGCGAGCCTGACTTGCACAACTAAGGTTCTGTACAAAATTTAGTTTATCAGGGTGAGGGGTAAGAAGCAAGCCTGGAACCTGTGTTTACATGCGAGCTGTGTTAAATTTTTAAACGCAGCACAAATCTCGATAGACTCTTCTTACGTTTTTAATGTCGAAGACAACCAACCTTATAAGGCAGAGCATAAAATTCGCTAAAGATACGGAATTGCTGTCTTAGCTGAAGCTTCTATAAACCAAAAGTCTGTTTACAATATGCCTCCGGAGGTGAAACTGAATTCCAGATTATTCTGTGGTAGAATTTTTCATGCAACGTCACTGCAGATAAAGGAAACTGGCACAAAACTTTAACCAGCACAATTTAAGACCAGATCAGACCAATCAGACAAGCTAAATAGTCATTGAAAATTGAAAATCAGCAAAATTGTGGTGGCCTTCTGAACGATATTTACTTTTACTTGTACTAAAAGAGTCATCAAATTTGGAGCTTCAGCAGTCTCAACTAAAAATATTAAAGCGTCCCCAGTAGGTCTACTTACAGAATCTCTGGCAGGCCCATCAAACGAGTCCCTAGCAGGACCACTATCAGTGTCCTGAAAAGGAGTACCACCATGACTCTTATCAGGATTACGATACCCTCTAGCAGTATCAAAAGGAGCGCCATCAGCAGGAACATCAGCAAAGACTCAAAGGTTTCTAATGGAGAAGAGTTTATTTGTGAGGAAAATTTGAAAAGGCACGATTTATTTACCGAATGTCCAATTCATAGTTCGACTTCCATATAAACATGAACCAAATAATTTATAAGGAAATTCTCGTGAAATGGCCATTAAACGTGTTCAATCCCAGAAGATGAAACTCAACGAAAATTCAGAAATAAAATCAATAGAAACAAATACTCAGGTCTACTGTCCCTTAGAGCTGTAAAAAAATCAAACTCCTAACGAAATCAATAGATTCAGCCGTTTATGCCTCAAATTTTCGACACTCGCAAGGGAATCCAAGCCTACAGGGTACTTCCCGTGAATTCAGAGTCTTCAAACTTGGTACGAAGCAACTTCTTATAGCACAGATAAAGGAAAAATTGCGAAAACTTTAAATTTTTAATTACATCACATTTTAAACTTCCCATCATGAAGTTCATGTAATCGCCCCGATTTTCGGAATTCAAAATGTTTACATATCTCCACGTTTCAAGATCCCAGTAGTCGGATTCCATTGTTTTTAGAAAGACGTCTGTGTGTACGTATGTACGTTTTTGCGGATTTTTTCGTCAAGCATAACTCGAGAACAAATCAAGCTATCGAACAAACTTCCTTTCGTTCGAGCGTATGAGCTTAATGAAGAGCTGAAAATCTTTTGGTTAAATTTGACAAGGTGGTTTAAATTTTATGACGAAAAAACTGTGTTCAAAAAAGGGACTATTTCACTTCTTCTTTCTTCTCTTTCCAATAAAAAAAGTTCAAAATTAAAAAAATTTATAGTTTTCAACGATATTAACTTATCAGATAAAAAAATATGTATAAATTTACATTGCCGTTCATAAGTTTCCGGACAAATTCATTTAAATTTTTTTTTTGTTCAATTTTAATTCCAAAAATTTCATAAACATTATGTGATATTATGTGTAAACAATTTACTAAATTAAGTTAGTTCTAGTACTACTACTACTACTAGTACTAAGTTGAGCCCATTTAATATTTTGATATTTTGCTTTTTCTATTTCTTGAACAATCACTCGAAATCGGCCTGGAATCGACTACCAAAATCTCAAAAAAAAAAAAACTGGACTGAATGTCGACAGATCTTGGAAAAAATGCACGCATCACTTTTCCATCAATTTCAAGGTTGGGTTTGGTGAGAACGTTAACATAGACAGCTATAACTTTGAGGTAGTTAGGCACTTTTTCTGCCGAGGCTTCGTTGAAAGCACAAACATTAAACAAAGAATACCTGTGGCTAAGAATGCAATTATGTAAAGCCCTTTCTTGAAGAACTTAAGTGACGCTCTATGAGACCTCTATGCAGAAGCACGGATACTTTCAAAAGCGGATTTAGGCAACTTAGGTAGTTGAGTTGTGAATAACCAATATTAAACTGCAAATATTTTTTTTAAATGATTGAAAGCAGAAAAAAAAATGTTTTTTTATTTGTCTATCTGTAACCCAAATGGAATTTAATGGTGGTGGCAAAGGAAATAGCACCTACTTTATTTGTATCCTCTGATAGGAAGCTCATGGTCTGGGCAGAGCTATTCGCACCCAAACCATTTTTTTTAAATAATAATAAACTATTTACCCTCATGAACGTGTAGACTCATATCAAATACTTAAGTCAAATTCCCTTTAAGCTGTGAAAATAAAACAAATTTCTAAGTCAATGCGAAAACGCAAAGGTACCGCATATTTTGAAACTCACAACTACTCGCAAGGAAATCAAAACCTTAATTTAATTAAATTTAAATTGTGATTATAAACATGATTGTATTTTCAGCAATGACCACGACTTATCTCTATGCATGGGGAGGGGACAACATTTTTTCAAAAAGCTTGTCATATTATATTAAAATATTGTTAAACATATTATCAGACGGCTTGCTTGTATCGTTCCTGCAATATTTTATTTTGCAAGGCTGCTGCAAGGCAAGTGTAGGTATTTTAGTTATATTATAAAATAAATGATATGTTTTAATATAAAAAAATGATAAAGAGACCTTTGTCTACCATAACTATGGCTCGATTGTAGTGATGTGTGAACTTTTACTTATATACCCACAGTTTTGTACAGAACCCTCGATGCGCGAGTCCGACTCGCACTTGGCCGGTTTTTTTTTGTTTAAGCGGTTCGGGTTAATTGTTTTGCAAATCAATTTCAAATTTTATACCATAAAGCTTAGAGAAATTCACAATAATTGTATTTTTACTTCATTTATTTATGTATGTCGGATCTGCCGAAACAATAAACAATAAATTTAATTTCCCTTTTTGCAACTGTAGAACATTTGGCCGCTGCTGTCTCTTTTGCGATACAAATCGATTACAAGCCATCAGTTTTATATTGACCGTTTCATAGTTGGAAAACTTCTCTCTGAGACGTCGGACCACCCATTTCGTAAAGAAAAGCAGCGTGGATTACATCGTAAAGTTGGAAATGCACAATAATCATTAATCACTCTGGCGTATACGTAATTTCCGCAGTTTTTCATTTATGAATCCAAATTTTCCTTAGTCTTATAGATTTTCTACTAATCAAACTATTGAGCCATTAAAACGGTGGGAACTTAAGAAATTTGATACAGCCGCATGAACATGACTCAAAAGTATAAAATTTTTTGTTTTTGAATTTTTCCTTTTCTTCGTTTTAAGGTTTGAAGCGAGTTTCACCTCATTTCTTTTTTTTTTTGTCTCGCCTCAAATGACTGAATATGTTTCAGCGATTAATCAAAAGATAATTTCTCGGCGGTCGTTTTACAATCTCTTGGCTTAGGCATAAAATTTGCTTCTTAAGTGGATTCTTTTTTTAAATTAATTTGTTGGACACCTTGCGTTGTCGCATTAACCAGCCGCTTTGGCAGTCGAAATTTGGTTTTGTTTTATTGTTTATGCTTTTGTTGTGCTAAACTTATTTTTGTGAAATTGTCTTCTTCAGTGGGTGTGAGCTAAAGTTGGAGGCATATGCTGCAGTGTGAACCAAAAAATGTAAAATTTGTTCGTGTTGTTGAAACATTTCGGATTCACGTGAATTTTTTGCAAAAAAATGATTAAGTATGAGCAAGTGGATTGAAGTCATAAATGACAGAGTCGAGGTTTTCTTTTCGCTTTTAATTTCATTATTCACAGTAACTAAGGTGCTCTACTTAAATCATCAAATTGTCTCTCATTTGAAGAACTACTTTCGAAAGAAGACAATTTATCAAGCTAAGCACTGGATATAGTTAAGAGCCCTTACACCATAGATAAAAATCGACATATGAAGGTGAATGTTTAATTAAAGTTTTGTTAAGTTTAAATATTGAAAAATAAATCTGATTCTATTTTTTTAAATTTTCCGCTTAAAAGTTTTAGTAGAGGTTACGATTTTTGGTATTCAAAATGTTGCAAAACTTCCACGATTCAAGGTCCACGGAGTTGCATTCCACTGTTCCTAAGGGATTTTTAAATTAAGTGTGACTAAGTTGTCTAATTAAAGTTAAGATATGTTCAGGTATATTTATTTAATTTATTTATTATTCTGTATTAAAATATATACACGCAGTCAAATTTACAAAACAAAAAGCAAAAGATCATGTAAAGTATTAACAAATAATTAAATGAATTCAAGATAGCGTTATTTTTTAAATAAAATAAAAAAAGGTTGAAAAGAAAATTATGAGTTTATACATTTTAGTTTTCATACATATTCGAAAATAATTTAGGAGTGCTGATTTAATATTTCCGGATTCTTCTTAACTCACTGGATAGGGAGGTTCATAGGTGAGTAACTCCATGTAACAGGCATGAATATCATGCTTGAATAATTGCGCAAGTCCTTTATGATTGTGCGGATTCCAATCTGTTATAAAGACACTCGTCCTCAGGATGTAAGGATTGTATCGTGCATACAAGATTATGAGCGTAGATGCCTACGAAGAAACAGTCAGATTCATTAATAGCCATAATTATAGTCATAATAACCTCACACTGTTGTCGAACCTTTCTCTAGAAAACTTCCCATAGTGACTCTATCGAGTGGTTGGCGTGTATAAGTTCCCTTTTTCTGACTCCTGATCCATGTTTCCTTGGCAAAGCTTTGAAAATATTTCGATTCTGAACCCATGACCTGTTAATTTCAAACCCGATGGTTAAGTGCGATCTTTTTATAAACATATGTCTACACTTTCTCCTATTCATGGTGTCGTTGAAACGGTCTACAACACCGGCGGACGAGAAACGTCCCTTTGCCGCAATCTAGCCGCTTGAACTAAATAGAGAACTTTTTTTTTTTAATCTTAAGCCAAATTAAAGAAAATAATCTCGTGAGAAACCCATAACGTAGTAATCTAAACTGAAAACAAAACATTCAAGAGCGTAGCAGGAAAGCATCGATTGCACTTTATACTTGTAAGGGAATTGTCAGACCCAAATGGGGAATCCAACCTAGAAATACACACTGGCTCTATACTGCAATAGTGAGACCAATTCTGACTTAGGGAGTCCTAGTTTGGTAGTCGGCACGTCAGACTAAACAAAATCTTGTTAGAATAAGAAAACTACAAAGAATGGCCTGCATTTGTATTATGGGTGCACTCAGATTAACGCCGATCTTCTTCCCGTGTACATATACGGGAAGTTTACTGCATCGTTTGCAGCTATAAGGCTGAGAGAGTGTAACCAATGGGAAAAAGTCCACATCAAGCGGCACATGGATTTACTTCAAAACTCGAAGATTCGAACAAAATCAGACTACATGACACCTTTTGAGGACTTCGAAATGAAGCACAAAACATAAAACACTTTCCCCACAAGAGCTGAGTGGGACGAAGATAAGGTGTGCAACTCGAATGCCATGGAAATATACACTGACGGTGCCAAGTCGCAGGAAGGTACAAGGGTGCCTGAGTTATTCCTAGCTCTACGTCTCGCGGACCACTGCAGTGTTTTGCAGGCAGAAATATCAGCTATTCAAGAAGCAGTCCTCCGGCTATCAATGACTCCGATAGACGGTAGTTCTTTTTTTATATAGATATTCAGGCAGCAATAAAGGCTCTGGTAACACCATTGATCAACTCTACGAGGGTAAAAATCTGCCATCTGTCTCTAAGGGAAATAGCGGACAGATGCAACCTTCCCCTATGCTGGGTGCGTGGGCACAAGGGTATTCCGGGCAACAAAAGAGCCGATGAACTAGCAAGAAAGGGGATGAGTCTACCATTGGCACACAATCAGGAGACACCTCACCCTCCATTGAAAACAGTAAAAGCTTTGCTACTGGAAAACGCCATTAGCATCACCAATCGAAGATGGTTGGAATTGGACACCTGCAGAGCGTCGAAACTAGATCTAGCGAACACTAAAACTCTCCTTGAACTAGATAAGAAGCGCATGAGCCGCTAGTAGGTGTAATAACAGGTCCTTGCCTACTTGGCAATCAAGCCAGAAGGCATGGAGCGCCCTACTATGATTTCTGTAGAAGCTGTAGTGATGAGGAGGAAAGTGTACTACACTTCCTCGGTACCTGCCCGGCCCTCGCAGAGACAGTACCAAGGACAGCCTAAAATTTCTCTTATAGTAGAATTTATGCAACAACAGCAAACGAATGAAATAATTAGGTCAACGATAAGTTCGGGTGATCCCATTATGTGACAGCACAATGGACCTTAATGGTTTAAGTGAGGGATAACCACCCTAAGGTAATGTCAGTCAGTGCTACCTTTCAACCTTAACCATGACGTAAGATTTGTGAACCAATTTAGTACGGGAAGTATAAAGGTAAAGTAAAATTATAGCAAATGACTTCAGTTGACCCGGCTTATATCAAAAAGCTAGTTAACGCATCGAAAGAATCTGAACAGACATCTATGGATTAACTAACGGAGACCCAAATGCCTGACCACAAAGGCATTGGTTCCAAAATTATCACGAGAATCTTTCAACACAGAACCCGCTCGATTTGAAAAATATCCAATGCCGAATGTAAAATATGTTTGGCATTTTCATGAATTGCTGTATCCCTTCATCGAAAACAATTGGACTATTCTCTTCACGGATGGCTCAAAGCGCCGGAAAGGCACTGACTCTAGCAATAATTTGCTTTAGAGGCTAAGAAAAACACTCTGATATGCAGGGACAGCCTTTCAACTTTAGCATCGAATATATAAACAACCGGTCGTCCTTCAGTACCAAAATCAGAGACAACGTCATCAAACTTGGACACCGACTTAAGATTCTCGGGTCAAAACCGGGTCAAATCGGTGTATAGGGCAATGAACACGCAGATCGTGAATCTAAAATAATCTCAAAGAACAGCAGCCATGTAATCTCACAATATCATCTGACCAAAAGAGATTTCTTGAAACTCACAATCAAATGATTGGTCTCAATATCACCATCACTACTCCTCCATCAATCAAAATCGAAGTCCTACTAGCTATCCTATTTATACTACTGCAACCATGAATAAATGTTTCATCAGATTGAAAATTGGATACACCCAGCTTACCAAAAGTCACCTACTTAACAAAGTCCCTCAATCCACATGCCATCTCTGCCAACTAAACCTCCAGCTTTCAGACTGCTCGAAAATCAATGAAATTTGCAACAAACTATTTAATAATAATTTGAAAAATCTTCTTTTGGTTCCTTCCGAACAAAACATACAAAACGCTTTCAAAATTTTACAAATATTCAACTTATGTGCTTGTATCTAAGTTTTATCCATGTAAAACCTCTGCCGAGGCGGTCGGAGGAAGTCAGAAGTACTGCTCTCCCTTCCTCCGACAGACCATGTAGCTTGGAATGCAAACAATACAAAATTATCATATTCAGCTTAAAGCCTTGGTAGCTACTAGCTTGTAAGTATTATCCTGTACATCTATTTATAGTTAATAATAATAATAATAATTACAATTATAATTATAATAATAGTAAAAATAATAGTAATAAAAATAATAATAATAATAATAATAATAATAATAATAATAATAATAATAATAATAATAATAATAATAATAATAATAATAATAATAATAATAATAATAATAATAATAATAATAATAATAATAATAATAATAATAATAATAATAATAATAATAATAATAATAATAATAATAATAATAATAATAATAATAATAATAATAATAATAATAAAAATAATAATAATAACAATAATAATAATAATAACAATAATAATAATAATAATAATAATAATAATAATAATAATAATATATTAAAAATTAATTTAGCCATCATACTATGGCAACTCTAGAAGCATTACAAATGTATGCGTGTTAAATACATACGTATATCATATCCACAGTATGCACTTTCTTATATCAATACAAGCCAGTCCTAAGGCCGTAGTCGCACAGCCTCAAGCTGCATACAAGAATACGCTTACGTCTCTCATGCTCTTGCGGCCAACATGTTGCAAGGTTGCATGGTTGCTTGGTTGCATCTTATGGATTCGGAAGTCAGTTAGTGTGTGCATGCTGCTTGGAAGCCCGAAGAGATCAATTGTTGATGTATGGGTTAACACAATAAGACTAAGCTTCTCTTTACTTCTCTTCGAGGTACTCTTAGCTCTTAGCTGAAGTACACCAGGAAGGGATCGAACTGTAGAAATTTCATTTATGGAGGATTCAGAAAAACATTCCTTTTGTAAATATTCCCCGGGATTCGATGGCAATATTTTGATAACAAAATTGTGTATGTTCCTTGAACAAGTGTCTTTTTTATTTTCTTAATGCGAATGTGGGCTGAAAGAACATCCAATAATTCCGTGTTTTGTTTACAAATTGGATTCGAATGGTGTTTGGATGATAACACACTCTGAGGGTGTCCTGGAGAAGATAGTACCCCACTTAACGACTTGACAATGAATTAAATGATTTATTTACTGTAAATCTTTGAGTTTTTTTGGATAAGCTGTTAAGAATACAATCGACTTAATGACGGAGGTAGGAATACAGCAAATTTATTGATTCCTTATTTATATTTTTTGAGGAATTGTTTGTGTTTTGTTGGAATTTTTGAGAGCCTTTAAAAGTTAAGAGGTAGCTCATGTAGCTTTAAAAATGTTTTGAACACCATTCGATCAAGAAAATTCGAAAATATCACTGATTTTTTTATGGCATATACCCTTTTGCTTCATTTCGTCAAGTTTTGGATTTGGGTGAATTATGATTCTAGCAAGGTGGAAATACGTGCAAATAAATAAGAGCATCCGTTGTCGCATGATTAATTGAAATTGTTTTTTTGTGAGAAAAGAATTCAGAGAAGATTCAGACCGAATCAGCTAAGGAAATTGGTTGGTTATAATACGAATTCCTAATCAATAGGAAGGCTTATCATTTTCATAAAGGAATAATTGAATTTTGAGTCCTCAAACGTAGTTTTTTGACATATGGGACTTGACAGTTTACGTGGAAGGACAGTCTTATAATCACAAAAATATTGATAAGTCTCTTTGCTGGCGTTGCTGCATTTGATTGATTAGAAAATCGACATAATCTTTTGAGTCGGATAGTTTCACTTTAAATGGTATTGTCTGATTGACGTGAAGGCATAACCGAATCCTTGCACTTTTTATTCGATCAACCCTTGTTCTCCTGTCATCATAACAGCTGCCGTCTATTTACTCTCACAACTTTTATCCATTGACAATTTTGTTTTTTAAAAATCTGCCACTGGACAAGTGGTGGATACTTCGATCGGTCTGAAGGAATCGACCTTTTGTATCTTGGGAAGTTCGTTTAGTCTAACAGACAATCCATCTTTCTCATGAAAGTCAGAATATCTTTAGCATTGGATTGTCTAATGTCCAATGGCGAGCATATCTCTTTAACGAAGATACTCATTCTTAACCAAATTAGAGCTGGACGCTTACGAAGAATGTGTACAGCCGTTTCGTCGTCTTCTAAACAGAGCCGGCATACGGTGGTTATACTGAGCCCTAGTTTGGTTAGATGTGATCTCAAGCGTCAATGACCTGGGAGGAAGCTCATGAGCTTTCTAATGTTCTTCGTGTTGAGTTTGAGGATTTCTCTGTAAGAGAAGGGATTGATTAATTATTTAGAATGTTTGAGTCCCGGTAGATTTCTCAAGTGGGCAATGCGTAGCTAGTTTTCGCACTTATTGATCAGTAGTCCGGCTTATGCCACAGAAAGGTTCCGGACCAGTGAACGCGGTCTTAGAACCAGCCCTGTCTAGTTCATTGCCTTCGATTCTACAATATGATCATCTAGAACCCATCCTTACCTAGCTTTGTTTCATCGGGCTAGGGATTGTAAGGCGTCGTAGCAGCTTTTGACATATTTTGATTCCATAAGATTGGCTGACAATGCCTTGAGCGCTGCTTGGCTGTCTGAATATTAGAACTCCGGCCCCCTTATGACCTTTTGCAAGGTTTTCTATGGCACAGGATTCAATGGCTTGTAGTTTAGCCTGAATAGCACTTGTATGTTTTCCCATGGGTATAGAAATTTAAGTGTTGGGTCCATAGACACCGGCACCTACTCCATTTGCCATAAGCCATCAGTATACCAGATTAAGTTTCTGGGGTCGGGGGCAGGCGGGTTGCTCGACCATTGATCACGGTTAGGAATATCTACCTAAAAGAGACGCCCAAAGCAGTATATTGCCTGTGATCGAGCAGAGCATGTCCTTATCCCCGATGAAATTCATTATTTTCAAGTGGCCCGTTTGGTCACCTGGTTTGTATTTCATTGCCAGTTGCAACAACCTTTAAAGCATCTTAGGTTTGAGACTAAAAGTCCTACCGTAAAACCGCTTACAGACCCACATGGCCTTGGTTGCGCGTTCTGTGATGGACTTGATAAGCGAAGTCCAGTTCAGCTTCATATCTAAGATAAGACCGAGATAATTACTTAATCGGCAGCTTACATTTACTGATAAAGTTCCGTTTAAACAGCATGTTTTGAAAGGTTTCCTAGATCAGAATGCAGTTCAGTGCTTTCATCGAAACAAAAGGAATTTTCATCCTTAAAATGTGCATCAATAACAACCTGAGTTGAAATGACCATAACTTAGTTTTGTAAGGCGACGAAAAAAATGTTTTTCGCCTCTTATCAGACTGCGAAGTTAACATTCGCCCATCCTGTGCTAGCTCGAGAGGGTTTAAAACTGAGCGGTTTAAATTTATGACTATTTTGAAGTATCTCATTTGTTTTAATAGGTTCATTCAAAAAACGTGTGGCAGCTTCAGTTGGTGTGGTTTTTGAACTGGCCGGCTTTTGCAAAACAACAGGTTAACTTGCTTGGCTTCGTACAAGTTTTAGGAATCTTATAAGCCCCTTAAAATTGCATCTTTAAAAAAAACACTCAGACTTCACCTGGAATCAGCTCTGCAGATGGAAATAATAGAACACAATCCGCTGTAGAGCAACTTCGATTATGTCCACTACTTCAGGCATCCCAAGAACAATTGTCAAAGTGAATAACTTTGATTTGTAAATGAGAAATATCTCATCGCCTCACAGTTTAAACTTTAACTGCGTGTTCTTAATCGCACGATCAAGACTCTTTGACCTCATTCCAAACCACTTATGTCAGAAATAAACTTGTTTAAGCTTCACCCAATTTCTGTGTGAACTTTTTGCCTGAGAATCGATCAATGTCAAAGTCACACCGATAAATCCATCGTTCTATAACAATTGTCCGAATTAAAGTTTCCCCAGCATCATGGAGACATGAATGCCATCCAAAAGATTTATTCCAAACATCCATATTCGAGAATATTATGACATTCCTCTAGATCTATAAATCTTTTGTAAAGCCGATTGCATTCCCGAACAATAGACCGAATTAGTGCCGATGTTAATCGGCGTGCAGTAGATGACGCGTGTGTTTTTCCCGCAGCCAAATGGGCACCAAGTTTATCTAGATGAAGCGATTACACGGTTATAATAATGGGTTATCTCGCATTCAAGATCGATTTTTTAAACAGGGTTTAAATTTTGAATTACGGATTTGATTTCCTTTGGCAAGACTGTTACCAGCGTATGTCGGCATTTATAAAGAGTGGCGCATAAGCACTCACTCACAAACGAATTATTTTGTAAAAAAAAAACAAAAAGTGTTCAGCATTCCTTTGCTTGTGTCGTGTATTCTGCATCGTCCTTCAGGAATATCAAAACTGACAGCATCCATCTCTAAAAAAGCATATGCCTTTCTTTCAATGTAAGGTCAATGGATTGACAATAGCAGTTCCATATGAATGCAATTCGGGTAAAGGTATTGACGACTCGATTAACAGATGGATAAGATCCATGCCATCCACGTGTCAAAGTCAGTCACTGCAATG
The DNA here is from genome assembly GCA_963555765.1 of Orthonevra nobilis. Taxonomy (NCBI): domain Eukaryota; kingdom Metazoa; phylum Arthropoda; class Insecta; order Diptera; family Syrphidae; genus Orthonevra; species Orthonevra nobilis. The sequence goes on along the minus strand of OY743226.1, from coordinate 70,860,559 downwards.
AGAGGTTGTCCCCAAGGAGGTGTTCGTTCGCCTCTCATCTGGTCGTTGACCATATACAACCTTCTTGTGAACTTCAATGAGAAAGGCTGTTTCCAATTGTTCTTGAGGGAACCTCTCTGGTATACTCCAGTGAAGTCAAGTATCTCATAGTTATCTTGGATAAGAAACTTTACTGGACTACAGTAGGACTTGCGGTCTCAAACCTAAAATGCTTTATTGGCTGTACATAATGATGATTAGATCTATTATTACCTGCAGTCATAATTTGGTGGCCCAAAACTTTAGAAGTAGCAACTGCTAAAAAGCTTGAAAAAGTCCAACGTTAAGCTTGTTTGGGCATCACCGGTGCTATGAGCACCTGCCCTACGGAAGCACTAAAAACTGTCATTTGACTCTCTTCTCTTCACATTTTCATAAGGAAGACAGCCACCAGAAATGCACTTAAGATGCAACTGGCAATGAAAAACAAACCAGGTGACCAAACGGGCTACTTGAAAATAATGAATTTTATCACTGATAAAAACATGCTCTGCTCGATCCCAGGCATCATACTGCTTTGGGCATCTCCTTGAGCTAGAGAGGTTAGGTTTCTAACCGTGATCAATGATACCTCAAAACAGCTGCCCCGACCCCAGAAACTTTACCTGGTATACTGATGGCTAAAATCTCTCTACCCATGGGAAAACGTACAAGTGTTTTTCAGGCTGAACTACAAGCCATTGAATCCTGTGCCATAGAAAACCTTGCAAACGGCCATAAAGAAGCCAGAGTTCTGATATATTCACACAGCTAAGCAGCGCTCAAAGCTTTGTCAGCCAATCTAATGGAATCAAAATATGTCAAAAGCTGCTACGACGCCTTACAATCCCTAGCCCGACGAAACAAAGCTAGGTAAGGATGGGTTCCAGATCATCATATTATAGAATCGAAGGTAATGAACTAGACAGGGCTGGTTCTAAAGCCGCATTCACTGATCCGGAACCTTTCTGTGGCATAAGCTGGAACACCGTCACAGATATGACCAATAAGTGGCAAAACTAGCCACACATTGCCCAGAGGAAAAACCTGCCGTGCCTCAGACAATCTTAGTTACTAATCAGTCCTTTGTCTTACAGAGAAAACCTCAAACTCAACAAGGAGAACATTAAAAAGCTCGTGAGCTTCCTCTCAGACCATTGCCGCTTGAGATCACATTTAACCAAACTGGGGCTCATTACAACCACCGAATGACGGCTCATTTTAGAGACGACAAAACGGCTGTACACATTCTTCGTGAATGTCCAGCTCTAATTTGGTTAAGAATGAGTATCTTCCTCAAAGAGATATGCTCCCCATTGGACATTAGACAATCCAATCCTAAAGACATTTTAACTTACATCAGAATGATGGAATGTCTGTAAGCCTAAACTAACTTTCCAAGATACTAAAGGTCTTTTCCTTCAGACGGCAGTGTCCGCCAGTTGGGCAGGGCCAGATATTTAAAAAAAAAGCTGCCGATCCATTTATTCAACTTATGATGAAGGACGTGAATTCAAAAACGGAAATTCATGGTATTTACTATCATCAGCAAAAGAGTAAATTGGATTAATCTTAGCACCCAAGAGATCATATATGGAAATTGAAAAGCCCAAGGTGGCAGTTCCATAGTCGAACTTTTCCACGATTTTATCGACAAATTAAAATGAGCAAACTGTTTCCTGGTTCGACTTCCGCCGAGTGTTCATAGACGAAAAGTTGTTGGAGATTGTGAAATGACTGCGCTGCTTTTTTATGCTTTTCTGAAGTTGCAACCTTAAAACAAAACAAGCTTCTTAAAATTTTTCACGAATACGTCCAAGTTGAAACATACTTAAATGTGGTCAGGAAGGGCTTTTATAAGAACATATGTATCAGCTGATTGATTTATCAGTTAATTCAGTTGATCATAAAATGGACGGGCTAGACTTCAGCGAGGGCAACATCTAAAAACATGTTGTCTCATTCTCAGTAACCTCAGGCCTCTATTCTTCTTTAAAAGACTGAATAAGAAAAATGTTATGCTGTCGAAAAGTAGGCCAGGTGAAATTGTTTTATTTTTGAATCAATGACTGTAACTTTCGCATTTAAATAATTGCATTTAGGGCATATCAACGATATCAGAATCGCCCTAAGTGAACCTTTTTTGAAGGATTCAACGTTATTTACAGAAATAACAAAATGTTCGGCTCTCAAGAATGCTTGCTTCATTTTAAGTTCCAGTGAATTACAAGCAAGCCAGTGGCGTAAAAAACTAAGTGCCAATCATTAAACTGCAAAATTTTATAAGAATCACTTCAACAAGTGCGGCATGTTAACAAAGTAGTCGAAATTACGCTGACATTTGTAGACCAAAACGTGTATACATTCATCATCTCATCACCAATGAGATATGAAATTTTCGAAAGTGTTTGCTAATGTTCTGTCGGCGTACTTTGCATAGTAGAAGTGCTTTTGAAAAGAGCTTCTGTCTACTCTTCACGAAGCGGAATTTTAGCTCAATTTTTTCTGTCTGTTTAGATTTCTCCGGAATATAGAAGATGAACGAAGTTCATGTACAAGTTTTGTCAATTGAAAGTCATGCCAAGTTCTGGGTTTATTTACTCGAATACTTTGACCTAAAACGATTTAACACGTGTTTTAAAATATTGTCTCACAGTGGTATCTCCAAATTTTACTCGTATCTGCAAACAATAAACGTGCATAACTTATGCAGACTTGACTTCTTAAATTTGGATGCGGTTGTTCTTTTTCCGGATTTGAACCCGGGACATTACGATCAAAAGCCAACATTATAAATACCTAACAATACTATAATAACTACTAAAGCTACCTTAAAAAAATGATAAACCGGCCAAGGCTGACAGGACATGCTTTCAAATCGTCTTAAGGGCACTTAAAGTTACTAAAAGTCGACAGAGTTCTAGTCTTCGTCTAACCACCAAAACTGTTTATGTTGCCTTTCGACATCCGCTCTGCCGCGGTCTGAAACCGCCCTTCTAAACCTGAGGGCCTTTGGTGAGCTACTTGCGACGTCTTGATCGAAGTTGACACAGCTTTCGACCAACGTGGAAGATTAACGGTACCGTTTATCTATTCTGGACCAGACCATTTCTTTCAAAATAGAGGAATGCTTCAGATTTGCCCCGTTGTACAGGGCTTCATTACTATAGAATTTTTTGTACTCAGACTCTGTCAAACCCGAATCTTTTCCAATAAGCTTGTTCCGACTCCCGAAAACCCGAATCTTTTCCAATAAGCTTGTTCCGACGTTGAACCAAACGGGACATCCATAGGCAAGAACAGGCCGAATGAGGGCCTGCTGTGAAAACGTCTCTTTGTCAGAGCAAAGGCCGCTTTGGCTTTGGCTAAAGCAGTCCTTTGTCCTCAAGCCATTCAGTCAAAGCTCTATTGATTACTTTTTCAAATATCTTACTAATGCTTGAAAGGAGACTTATCGATCGCAGATTTGCCGGATTGGATGTATTTTTGTTCCGTTTAGGAATTGGTTGCACTACCGCTGTCTTCCAATGAGCTGGATTATATGCAGGAGAGTATAAATGTTAACCGCTTCTAGAGGAAGGTGTTTAAGAACAATGTTAGGTATTTCGTCGATTCCCACAGATTTCTTACTTCTCAGTGAACCGAAGTTAACCAGGAGATCTTCCATTGAAATGTAATTTTGAAATTATCGTCATTGAAGATGGTTAAACCAAAATCATCATTTTCAAGGTCGGAGTTGTGTACTTGGACGCGATTTTCCAAGAGACGTGGCAGTGTTACACCCCTAATCGCCGCTGGATGGACGTCTATAAGGCAATGATGGAAGTGTTGCGCTTGATGCTGATGAAAGTGATGGGCTGAAAGGTAAAGTTATTGGCGGTCTCTGGTAACTGCAGCCAGCAATGTCTACTCTCTTCATTTGCTCTTTCAAGAATGTTGCGTCGATCGTGACGTGAACCATTTGGTTGACGGTCAATTGATTTGGAGACCATCAGGTCTGTTGGTGGTGTTATAATAACAACGATTTCCACAGTTCACAACTTGATATGATTTCTTTGCCGATCGACGAGTTCGAAAAAAGCTAACTTTGATATCGTCACAGATGAGGCTGACCTTGATCTATTTAGCCTCAAGAAGGATTGATGACAAGATTTCACTTTCATGTTCAACTCCACGAATATAAACCCAAATGTAAACTGCTATTATCTTACTAAACAAGCCACAAGGTTTGTTTCGCTTTGCAGGGCTATGTAGCAAGGCTCCAGAAGACACCAGTCGCCAAGGTGAGCCCATCATGATTACTGTGTAGTCCTTCTTCAGATGGAATTTAAGCCATGAAATTTGGAATGTTAAAAAAGCCACAATTACCGAGTTCGATGCTAGCCATTCTCTATGCCAAAGACGCGTACTAAACATCATTTCTGTATGGCATCGTTAATGATAAGTACCCAAAGCAGGGAATCCTTGAGGATTCTTCACGAGGATATGAATACTCTCATAATGCGTGGTAGCACAGAGCAAGCCGAAGAATTAGGAGAAGGATGAAAGATTATTGTAGTAGTTTGAGAAACTCAGATGTATTTATGTATTTGGTTTCAACTCACTTTCGTGGGTGGAGCCCGAAACGGGACGGAGGATGTTTTTGTTGACCTATAAGCTTTAGTTTTTGATATATATAGCTAAACATCGCGCTGTCAGTGTTATGCCTTCACAGCAGAGCCATCTACACACAATCTACACAAACCACTATTTTGACAACATAAACTAGGCACTTAGCCGATACAAGAACCACTAAAATAACGCCACCCATTAGTCAGACTACTATCGCTGGTTGACCAATCCAGTGATAGTGCCACTAACTTGATCCCAATGGCAATGATGGTGACTGGGACCTATCAATTGAATCATCTGAAAGGCAACTCCGCCACCCAGCTATTAAATTTGATTTGAAAGGGTGACTGCTTTCTGGATGTATCAATCAAATTCTGGGTTCTTTAATATCTCTCATAAAATTAATGCTTAATTAAAAATGTCATGATTTTTCTTTCAGTATGTACTATAATGCCCCCAACGCAATGCGGCGTTCGGCCGCTCTCGCTTTGACACATAGAGTAGAAACAACGTGCGCACATGAATTGAAACGAAATGTTACCTCGGGCTTTTCAAGGGTGTTTGATCGTAAATATCGTAAGCTTGAGCTCAACTTCGAAGTAGACCTACATCCAACTAGCTCTGGCGTTTTGACAGTTCACTCACAGCTGTTTCTGTTTATTTGTGTGAATTGACTTTTCTTTTTTTGTGTTCAATCCGCTTTTTCGTAATGGGAAGTTTTGAGGAGATTAATTTCTCCTCCCTTCTTTAGTTCAGGAATGTGATTTTTTATATAATACTTAATCAAGAAGCTATAAGAATATCCTGAAAGGGACTCTGCCTGGAATAAAATAAGCGAGGAGCTTGGTAGACCAGGTACGTTTTGGTATTGAAGTCAATGCAGGTCACTTCTAATTTTTTTGTTATCAGTGGAAGAGTGTAAGCAGCGTTGGAAGAGCCTGAGGGATAGATTTTTGAGGAAAAAAAAATTTAACAACCCTCAGGCAGTAAGGCCAACGAAGACTTCGAAATATGGGAGTTTTATTCATTGTTGGACTTCCTACACGACGCTTTTAAGCCGCGAAAGTAAGTAAAAGTTTTCAGTGCATTTTTAGTGAAATTAATTTAATTTAACCCCAAATATTTCCCTGCAGACAAACAGGAAATTTTGGGGTGCATGACATCACCATATGTGGAAATAGCTGCACGCCAGAAGTGGATTCTCCAACGCAGGAATCTCCGTTTTTGTTCCCGAGCGACTCCAATACACCCGAGACATCGAGGAAGACTGGGAAGAGGTTCAGATTATCAGAATCTCCGACAAACGACATGCTTGGGAACCTGTCCAAAGTATTGCTGAAAAGGGTCAGCTAGTCGGCGGAAATGGATGAAAATGACAGGAAAGCAGGAAAGGATTATTCGGCTTCAGTCATTGTTTTTGGCCGAGATAAACCAAGAAATTCAGTTCGCCTCTAAGAAGAGTCTTTCCGAAAGACGATTCGGAAGTATTCCACCATCGCTTTGGCTTCCATATGCTCCAATATCAACTGCAGTAAAGGTGTAGTTAGCATCATACGCAGCCAAAAGAACAATTGAGTTATGACCTTTGTAATTGTAGTATTCGGATCCAGCATTTGGTGGACAACGTATATTGATGTGCTTCCCGTCAATAGAAGACACGCAATTTGGTAGGTTCCACATGCTTTGAAACTTTTCAGCAATCTGCTTCCAATTTTCTTGTGACGGTGGCTGTAAATAGAGCGGCATTAATATTGTCCACAGGATATCACAGGTTTCATATATGATTTCTGCAACTGTTGTATAGCCCAAACGGAACATCCAGGCTAAAACACGTATTGGAACTCCTTGAGAAAGATACCTGGATAAGTTAAAAGTCATCAGACGTAGCCAAGTATTTGAAGAAATGTTACTTACAGCAATACCAATAACAACCGACAACTTGGTGAAATTGGTTCCCTCCAAGAAGTTTTCTCCAACGATGGTTGGATGAGGGAACGAAGTAAGTTGAATGTTCGAGGCACCATTCGAGTTATCTTATAAAACTCCTCTGGATCACGCTCCTGCATCTGCATAAAATTTAGCGCGTAGAATCCATGCTCGTCCCTGCTCAAATTCAACTCGCGAACCTACCATCACTGCTGTGCTCTTCTCCTCTTATTTGGATCTGTTACCCTCTGAGCATATTCCAACACCACGAATAAAAATAAGTCCACATATGTCTCAAGCTCGTACATATTTTTGATTTAAAAATATTATAATGAAAAACCGATTTCGTAAGGCAGACCAACGCGAAGCGACATTTAGTTTTGCAAAATCTTCGGTTGCGCTTTTTGACACATTTTATCGTAAACCTTCTACAAAGCGCCTTCAAAGCCCCCGAAGCGAGAGCGCCCTAACGCCGCATTGCGTAATGCCCATAAGAACTAACGACTCGTTGTAATGGCTTTAGATCTGAATTATCCTCTCCATGGTTTTTAGAAAGAACAGAATCGTTTGCCACGGTCATGAGTTCAAGTTTTCCATTTATAATAAAATTGCCTTCCCGACCACATGGCGTAAAAAATTTAGAATATTTCCAAACAAGCTTTAGAGTATACTCGAATAGGGAAATTGTATTATCTTAGTAACCATGATCCAGTTTCTAGATTACATTCAAATATTATCTCGTAGAAATCTAATTTTCAGTTGTGAAATCAGATTTCCCTTCTTTGCAGTATAGTAGGTATCTTATTGGGTGATTTGCATTCACTCAGCGGTCTTGCACATGAGAATGATTTTAAATCCAAGAGATAATCCAAGCACACGCTATCCCTTCGCTAACCTTAGATCTTTAGCATCTCGATCGTTATCTTTTCCATCAATCTAAAGATAAATCCATATTCTTTTAAAAGATAAACAAGGTCTTGGATAAGACATCAAACAAAAGTACGGGTGTGTAAACATGTAATCCAGATAGACTCTCTCTCTCTCTTACAGTCTAAGCCAAACAGTCTTCCGACTAAGAAGCAAAGAGAATTTCACTTCTTATCTCTTGAAGCCATACCTGCTCGCTTGAGTCTCACAGATACTATTCTCCTACCTGTATTGTTTTCTATTTGAGACACACAACGTAAGGGTAAGGGTGTAATTACACAGGTAAGACGATGGCTCTCAGCTGTGATCGCACGCATACGCATACAGCACACCTGACTTTGTATTTGTCGTGGCTATCTGGCTCGACTGTCTTTCGGTGAGCTGAGAACTAAGACGAACATTCAGTAAGTGCGAGACGAGTCTGAGAGTAACAACAGTGTCCCACCTGGCGGAATACCTTCCTAGTCTTTATTGATTTTCTTTTTTTTTTCTAAGTGATTTTTGTGTTTTAATTTCGACAACAGTTTTCATGACGGTAATTCTCAATACGGTGCGTTACTAAAGCCGGCACGTTTCTATCACTTTAATCGACCAAAAGATAAACACGGCAACGAAAAGGTTTATTTTCATAAGAATTCCAGTGATTTCCAATTCCGATAGATTTCTACCACTAAAGTTTCAGTTCTATGCTGGTTCTGATTGATTAAAAAAAGTGCAAATCAGAGTGTACTGAGTTTATTTGTATCTACGAGTGCATTTTAAATAGACCCGACCGATTCCCAATCAATAGATACTGTCTCCATCCATAGTGACCAATTTGTGTGTGTATATTTTGCAAGTACCTACATCTGTGCGGTGCAAAAACCAGTTTTTTGTGTTCGAAATTCCCACAGAGTTTAGAACGATTTTTGTCGGACACTGTAAGCCAACCACCAGGAGAATCGCTGCGAAGCTGCAGAAGAGGAATAGGTTCAGAGGTTCATTCATCTGTGTGCCCTGCTCTCTGTGTGTATATCTCGTGGATACTTTATTTACCCTGCTTCTGCGCAGCTCCTTCTTGCTTTAAACTGTTTTTTTTTTTTTAAGTTTTGTCTCTTTTTTGTTAACGGCTATGCGATCGGTCGGGCCTGATCAAAGTGATCCGTGATCGTTGAAAAAAAATATTGTTTTTTTTTTTTAATTTCTGTGTTTGCCTTTCGCCTTTTTGAAAGTTTTGATAATTTTGATCACTTGCCTAATTGGAAGGACATTTACTTAAATTGCAGCGAAAACGACGGAAAAAGTAAACTGTTCCTTGGACAAGTTTTTGATCTAAATTTGCCAACTCTATCGGTTTAAATCTTAAGGAACTTGTCGGTGTTATCTTTTCTTTCGTTTTTTTTTTGTCGTGAAAGTGACATACATTTGGCTTGGCTTAGTCTTTATGTGTTTTTTTTTCTCTTCATTGTTGTGTATAGAAATTGTGGAATAAGAAAATTTGAAATTGTATGACGTATTGTGGAATGGGAAGTGTAACAACACAAACGGGGACAGAGAACGTAGTGCAGACCCTAAGGAACACTCGTGAGTACATAATTAATTTGGATGATATTGCTAATTAGTTGGTATCGCTACCAATTGGTCTTTTGTTTTCGTGCGGCCGTCTTTTACGGCCGAAAGAATTGTAAACTTTACGATAAGAGCGTTGTCGTACATGGTGTGAACGGACGCTCCTGTATCTTGGGAGCTTGAAAAAGGCTATTTTTGCTAGTGACGAATGTTTTTTGATTTAACGCACAACTTATCTTTTGCGCTGTTTGCTTAAGAGATTGTTTTGCAAAACAAACGATACGGTTTAGGTAGGTTTGCAATAGTAGGAGAGACTTTACGAAAAAATGGTCAGATAAGATTGTGTTATCCTTGGCTTATTGGACACCGAACATTCAAAAATGTTTTGTGAGAATGAGTAACTTCATTTGCATATCTATTTTGCTGGTCTTTTATTCCATTCCGATATTAATTGCAGAATAACACCGGGTAATTTATAATTAATCAAGAATTACCATGTAATTTTATTAAGGCTAAAATGATTATTTTTGAAAAGTATAAACAATCTGAATTAAAGGTTTGAATTCATTGTTAAGAATAGAATGGCCCAAAACTTATTTCCCGGTGTGATTTTTGCTTTGTTTCTAAAAGGAAATGGGATTATTTTCAATTCTTCTTGCATTTATTTATATACTACTGTGTCCAAAAAATAAGGTGACATATGAATTTAAACTGCGCGCGTCGAAGGATTTGGAAATTTTTCTTTCTTTTTAGGTTGGTAGTACTGTCAGTGACATCTATGTGAAATTTCATGTCAAAATATATTCATAGTGTTTGAGATACGCGTCGTTTTGTGAGCTGCTAAAAGTGAGTTTTTCTTTTTTTGCGATGTCGAAATTTATTGAGCAAAGAATTTGGAGTAAATTTTGTTCGCGGAATCAATTTTCTGCTGCGGATACGTTGAGGATGGTGCAGAAAGCCTTTGGTGATGAGGCTATGTCTAAAAAAATGTTTACAAGTGGTATAGTGATTTCCAAGCCGGCCGTGAACGTGTCGAAGACGAGAGCGTTCTGGGCGACCATCAACCTCAACCGATGAAGCTCACGTCCAACAAATCAAAGATTTGGTGTTGAAAAACCATCGATTAATGATTAGAGACCTTGCTGATGAAGTTGGCTTATCGAAAGGCTCAGTCAATACCATTTTGAAGGATGCATTGGGCTTCAAGCGCGTCAAATCTCGACTGGTACCGAAAACATTGATTTTTTTGGAAAAAAGGCGTCGCGTTGAAGTGTGTGAAACAATGCTTTCCGACTACCAGGATATCATGAAACGCATTATAACTGGCGATGAGACTTGGATCTATGCTTACGACCCCGAAACAACCGATCAATCGAGCCAAAGGAGAGCCGAGATCAAAAAAACCGTGCCAAAGTCACTCAAAAATCAAGGTCATGTTGACTGTTTTCTTCGATTATCGTGGTGTTGTGCTTTTTGAATTCCTTCCAACCGGCCAAACAGTCAACAAGGAATATTATTTGAACGTTATGCGTTGTTTGCGTAACGCTATCCGCCTAAAAAGGCCGGAATTGTGGAAAGACAATTCTTGGTTTTTACACCACGATAATGCACCATCCCATACCGCACTCGTTATTCGTGATCATTTCGCCAAAAACTCAACCCATATCGTTCCGCAACCACTGTATTCACCTGATCTGGCGCCGTGCAACTTCTGGCTGTTCAACAAGCTCAAAAGACCGGTCCGGGGACACCGTTTTGATACGATAGAGGAGATTCAAGCCGCAGCGAAGACGGAACTGAAGGCCATCCCGGAAAGTGACTACAACCAGTGTTTCAAAGATTGGAAAATCCGTTGGCATAAGTGCATTGCATCGGGAGGGGATTACTTTGAAGTTGATGAAATTGATTTGGAAGAATAAATAAAGAGTTTTCAAAATAAATACAATGTCACCTTATTTTTTGGACACAGTAGTATAACCTTACGTTTTTTTTCACTGCTTCCATTGAAGATGGTATCGATCCAGTAGGCGCCGTAAGTGATGACCAAGACTGTTACGGCTCTATTACTTCTATTTTAATTCTTTTGGAAAGAACGTCGAGGAATAAGTACATGTAAACTTGTCGGATATTCTCTTTGAGAACTATCAGAGTCTTGTTCTAATATGTGACCTTAAATAAACAAACAAAGAACTTAGTGAATCCCAAATTGGGTGTACTTGCGGCTACTTTGGATTGGGCCTTATCACTCATGATGAATTTTGATCCACACTTTGTAGGCGAACATCTTCAACTCTTTCACTAAAATGTTCTGCAGAAATAAACGTGTACTGGCCAATTACCAAGTATGTCACCTGGATGACATTGAAGTCTCATTCTTGAGATCTTCATCCGCAGAAACAGTACGAACACTACGACGCATTTTCCGCGGCTTATCGATCATCTGCATCTGCATACTTCACAAATTTCAAAACAGAACTAACAGTTGCCACCAATTGCAAAAGTGATATCTTTCTGCTTCTCACGATTTTCAATTTTTTCACTGATAAGCTTACTAGGGAATGTTCGTCAGACGTTAATTCACAGTTGAATATGATTTCTCCAATTTCTCTAGTGAAATAATTATAATCTAAAATCCCGGCTTTTTAAATATTTTTTTAGTTGAGCTTAGTTTCAAAATCATTTGAAAACCTTTTCCATTGAACTCTCACTACGAAAGTAACCAATCAACTGGAGACCTATGGTGAGTCGAGAACAGAATTTCTTAATGCAGAGTCTTTTGCTTCTTCAATAGACTTTCCCTTTAATTCTAGATTAATGACTTCTCATTGACTTGCCTTATCAGCTGCTGATAATGATAATTAATGTTTCATTTTTGAAACCAATGTCTTATATTAAAATAGAGGCAAATAGTCAAGATTTCGGATTAAAATAACTCTTGAAATGGGATTTTAAAATGTTTGGACAAAAAGCGTTCTATCTGACAATTGTGAAACATCTCTTCATGTGCTTTCAGCGCGACTTGCTGGCTTCAAAGTAGGTTTCTTTTTCCTTGCGGAATGCTAAGTACTCTATTTTCCTTTCCTTATATCAGCTTTAACTAAAATTACGAACAGCTTCATTCCAAATACAATTTTTTAATGTTCCGCAGTTCAGTTGTCACTCCTGTAATATCCTCAATAGTTTTGAGATCCACTAAAATTTTTTCTACTTTTAGTGGACAAATAAAGAAAAAATTAGTTTATGTTCAATTTGGGAGAAGCGATGGACATTAGAAGTTCAGACTTGATCTCAAAAAGCTCACCCTTTCTTGTAGGGTAATCAACTTGCTTTTTAAGGGGGGAAATCTCAGTAGCAAACAAAAAATAGGCATATTTTCGGGAATTAATTTTGGCTGAATAATTTTATAGCAATACTAAAAATGTACAAAATGTAATTTTTTCAATAAAAAATATTTAAAAATGGCGGCTGCGCAGCATATGTCCCAAGGCGCCTATTTTTGAAAGCGTGTCGATGGCCGAAGACGTAGACTCCTTACTTTTTGACCTGGAAGAAAACACCAACATTTTTTAGCTTTCATATAACAACAGCTAGCGAGCTACGTAGGATTTTTTTTCGATATATTGATTTTTTAAAAAATGGTGCATGTTTGAAAATAAAGTTAAATTTTTAACAAAAAAAAAACGCCATAAAATCGTCGATAAAATAAAAGCCATATAAAATAAAAAATCAAACGTAGCTCCTTAAAGAGAGATATTTCGAAGCTACTGTCAAAATTTCAAGTCGATCGGTAAAGATTTGCTCGATTTTTAAGACCCTAAAGAACCTTTTAAGCGAAAAAATTTTTTTTCGAAAAATTGAAAATTTTACTGTGATTTCCTTCCTTAACATGTACACATGCATCACACATAATCTGCACCAGGTCTTCACATTGGTCGGGACTGATCTTTTGCCACTCATGGCATATTATATCACAAAGTGAGGATTTAAGTTTAATGTCTTGAACAGGTCGCGCAAGAACTTTTTCGTACAGAGCTTCGGATGTTGTCCTGCTAAATAGTACAGCAATTAAAAATTTGTTCTCAAAATTTCCATTTAGATAGTGGCTTTAAATACTTTTTTACATTTCACACATTATTTGTCATTAATTTGGAGGAAATTTTACCCAAACCATTTCCTACAAGCCGCATGTTTGACGGTTGTTTTGTACATTTCGAAGTAGGGCAAGTTAATTCCCGAAGACGTTCAGCTTGAATTCAACACTCAAAACTATTATTTTCCAAAATTTGAGTCCTTAAGACAGTGGACCATTAGTCCGTTTGTGTCATCTACAATCCGCATCTTTTGTGTGTGGCCCGCTACCATTCGGTAAGTTAAGGCTTTTCCTATACCATACCACTACCATGGGCTCAGGACAACAATTTTACAATTAAGATCCGTCGGCAACCAGATGTGTGTACTCATTATTTTGCCAGGGTGGTCTATGTGGTATTTCAAAATGTTGGTCAACTTGAAATCGTTTCGGGGACTTTTTTAAACTTCCAGTTAAGTAAGTTGCTTTGATGTAAGAAAAGTCTGAAGCACTAAAAATGCATTTTAAGTAGGGAGGCTGAGTTGGACACGTTCCGATATTGAATCCTTGAAAGCTATATAGCTAACTTAGAAGTTTATCTGATTTCGGGCTGTCGTGTTTTGCTCCAAGTTAATAGTCAACTGACGAATTTTAAAGTAAATACCTTTTGCAATCTCTTTCACGAGTGCAACGGACTCGTCCGTTGATGTTAAGCATCCGACAAAAAAGTCTTTACTTTGAATCTACGTATTAATAACCTAAACTGAAATGGGTTGTCCACCTTAGAAAGTCCTAAAGACTTTGGACAAAATCTGTCTGTCTAAAAGGATGGTGGTATCAATCTTGGAGCAGATTTTGCTTTTATTGATAATAAGCTATCTTCTAATTGATTCCAAATCACACCAACTGTTTAAGATTGACTAATCTAGGCTGTTTATTATTAACTAGGCTGACACTTAAATTATTGACAAAGTTAGCTCATGTATTTTCGCTTTCCCTTTTTTTACATGGAGTGTAGGTGGAAGCGCATCAGTGATTTTCGTTCCAGTAATCTTGTTCTCATCGCGCCTGATGTACACAGAAATTGTCTTTTTTAATTTTTCTGATCCATTAAATTGAATAAATACAGCTTCTCCATTTTATCTTTATTCATACGACTTGCTAAAAAATCTAGTATCCAGCACCCAGCACCACATTTCCCCTCATGTCTTACGAAGCCTAAAATCGTCTATTGTTGCATCAGTTTCGAATTTCTCAATTTAATGATAATTTATACAAAAGAATGTGTGCATAATTACGTGCCATAATTAGTTGGTTCCGGGTCTCAAAAAAAAAAAGAAAAAACAAGTGTCTTAGCGCATATTAAAACGAGCAAAGGTCCATATGTTTGTAGGGTCATATTTCTGACACTTTATGGCTCGTGAATAATGTTGGAAAAGTGCTTGTCTTTGTGTTGATCTTTTTTTTTTAAATCAATTTGGTTGAACGCTGCAGCTTAACATTAACATCGAGGTGTGTTATGCAACATTTCTTCTAATATAATGCAGTCTTAAATTTTTCGTTTTTCGTTCAAGCAGTTTTCTTTGGAATAAAAAAGTTCTCCCTTTGCCTTCCACACTCTTGACAATTTTTTTTTGTCAAAGGAAACCAAAAACGCTATTTTTCTCGCTTTGGTATATTTCGTTGAAAAAATAAAAATACCACAAAGTAATTTTGATACTATCTAACTCGAACAGACTCACAAAAAAATAAACGTGCCCCATTGAATGGGCCATGGTCCTTCCGATGGCGATTAGGGTCTGTCCGCGATTGCCGTCCATTCACGATGGGTTGTCAAGGATTTTTTTAGCGCTCTCGTGATCAACGCTTTGCGGCTTTTTCAATATTGGGTTGGCAAGTTAAGCCTAAAGTAATTTCAGTAAAATAGTGTAAACTGTACCCAAATGTGTAAACAAAAAATCAAGCCCCTCTTTTCAGCTTGTCATTTTGGAAAAAATACGAATTAACGAAGCGTTTTCTGTTCTCACAAACTTCTGCTTTGTAACGCTTAGGTCTGTGCGAATCAAGGTTAGCCATCTTTTTTCGAGCCGTGGACATCGCCTTATGTTTTACTAAGGTTAGCGCTTCGTTCGTTAAGTAAAATTTCGTCAAAGTCTAACACACTGATTGTAACAGTGTTAAGGTCTATGAAAACCTTTCTGATTGTAGCTGCGAAACAACACTGTAGGTTCCCCTCAGTATTTAATCAAAATCATAATTGTTTTTGAAGGTTTCCAGAAGCTTGTCCGGCCGTACATCTTGTTGAGCAGAACCAATATAACCCTACTTCGATACATCCCAACCTCAGGAGCAAAAATCTCTAAATGGGGCAGGGGCTTTACTAAGTCAGGAAGTGTAACTTGTCTTTCGTGATCCGCGTAGATATTTGAATAGCTTCTATGGCGGCGGCGGGTTTCGAACAGCACAGGGTTCATGAATGGATTCATGCAAGCGTTAAGGCAAATCTTAGATAAAAAACAGATAAGACAGTATCCGTTCAAAATTTTAACTTGATTTTGGAAGATTGAAAACAAGCCTCTATGTGCGTAGACAGCTAAGTTGTAAATAGGCCACTATCGAAAGTAGGTTCAAAATTTTCTAGGGAACTCAATTTACAAAGAATTTATGATCTTAGATTTATGAACAAAGAACGTATAAACTCCTGGTCATTGGCTTAATGGCAGTTGACATCCCAACTCCAGACTGTTGTTGAAAACTGACATCTCTAAATATGCCACCCTGAAAAAAAAAACTTAGAAAGAAAACGTCCATTTCGTGTTGCAAAAGAATGACAGTGGGTCCATCGCCAGCTCTCCTACTTTGATTCCAAACCTTCATTGATTAGGCACGCATTACAATGAGAAATCAAGCCTTTAAAGCATCAAGCTTTAAACCATTTTAACTACGAAACAAATCAGTGTTTATTTTGTCCACAGAAAAACAAATGAAAAAAAAAACATTTTCACTTGCTTTAGTTGAGGAATTTGACCCGATTTTGCTGTGAAAGATCAAATCGGAGGCCACATGTCAAAGCTTCCGACCAGCAACCCTTTGTTACAAACCGTTCTTTGCTTTTCTCTGGATCTCATCATTAGCATTCTCGTCGCATTATCAAAGTCAACAAAATGGTTTCTTCATTACAAGTACTGTAGACACATTAAAACTGAACCAATATGTACCTCACCAACAGAAAAGTTATCCGGAATTCGGGTCAAATAAACAAATTACCAAAATAAGGTAACCACCGCTGCCGCCTTCTCTGTTTTTTTTTTTTTAAACTCAAAATTTCTTGACAAGATCGCCTTACAGTAAGGTTTTTCCGAACGATTTAACTTTTATTTATTTTTTCTTCTCTAGTTAGATTTCATGATACCGGTGTTCGTATCGTAAAACCACAAGCCTGGCTGCATAAATAACGAAATTCTATTTCATTGAGTCATGCTATGGGGCCACGGGACAACAAGCCGAGAATGCAATTCACAGTGCCATGCCGAACGATCCGTATACAGTCATTCTTGTGCTTGATCCTTTTAAAAGAGGCGATCGGTCGTGATGGTGGAATGGACAAAAAACAAAAAAAATAAGAACATGTTGACTTGAGCTCTGAAAGACAATGTTTGGAACGGTCAATTGAGCATTTGTGACTCATTGACCAAGAGTGGTAAGCAGTTCTCTTCATCAAGTTGGCCGGTTAATAGAGATGTTTTATCAAACATTCTTGATTAGGTCGAATGTTTTATTCATGAACTAATTAAAATGCTGTCGAGATGAGTTTTGAAACTTAAAGTGGGTGTGCTCAACAAGCAAGCGCGTTGATTTCACATAGAGCACTAAAATGTTGCAAAGAAAAACACGCAATCTAGTTTGAATCCTCTTTATTGTTGCTACTTGTGGAAGCTTTATCATCTTCCTTAATTTTTGGTATGAACTTGGCTCAGGAAAGAGTTGATTTATCGTCCATCATCGTCCTGCAAGAATATGCTAACTTTTATTCTGCTCTTGAATATAATCGCGTGTAGATTGAACGTTTTTGAAACTGATAACATTTTAACAGGTGTTTTTTGAGGTGTTGAACTAACACGTCTTGCAAAGCCAGCTGTCAGACTGAGCACGTGTCATTGATATTTCTATAAAGTATATTTTGGCGAATTACCGTGCCAAGGCTTGCACTCGAAGAATGTTTAGAAATCGCATTCACATGCTCATTATCGTCTTTTCGAGCAGCTGATGCCTTCACATGTTCTCGTGAATAATGTTTATCCAAAACAAGCTTATTCTTTGCGTACCAAACAAGCCATTGTGATGTAAGGGTAAGATTTATCGCTTTGTCAGGAACTCGGTCACTGCCCGTCAAACTCTGTGTTCGATTTCGAGGAAAGATTTTGGCTTTCTCCTGCACAAAATCCAACTGGTGCAGTAATTGAAGCGAATGTTGAGTGTTGTGAGAGTCAATCTTTTGTCTTCAAATCGTGTTCAGTTAAAATGGTCATTTCTGGCTAAAAAGGTGGAGACTGAGACACTGTGAGTGAGTGTCTAATGTCCAATGGGGAGCATATCTCTTTTAGGAAGATACGCCTTCTTTACCAAATTAGAGCTGGACATTCACAAAGAATGTGTACAGTCGTTTCGACGTCTACCAAACAGAGTAGGAATTTGGTGGTTGTTCTGGGCTCTACTTTGGTTAGATGTGATCTCAAGCGTCAATGGCCTAAGAGAAAACTCACAAGATTTCTTATGTTCTGCTTGTTGAGGGTAAGGATTTCTCTGTAAGAGAAGGGATTGATTAGTAATTTAAATTATCTGAATCCCGGTAGATTTTTCCAGTGGGCAATGCGTACTTTTTTTCCCACTTATTGTCAGACATGTGGCCGTAGTCCAGCTTATGCCAAAGAAAGGTTTCGGATCAATGAACGCGGTTTAAGAACCAGCCCCAGGTAGTTCGTCCGCAATTTCATTGCCTTCGATTCCATGATGACCTGGAACCATTCTTACCTTACTTTGTAAGGCGACGTAGTAGCTTTTGACACACACTAGATTGGATGATAGTGCCTTGAGCGCTGCTTGGCCGTCTGAATATATTAGAATTCCGGCCCCTTTATGGCCTTTTGCAAGGTTTTATATGCCACAGGATTCGATGACTAGTAGTTCAGCTCGGTAAATGCTTGGATGTTTTCTCATGGGTATGAAGTTTTAAGTCTTGGGTCCACCTACTCCATTTGCCATTTTTGAGCCATCAGTATACCAGATTAAGTTTCTGGGGTCGGGGGCAAGTGTGTTGCTCGACCATTGATCACGGTTAGGAATGTCTACCTCAAAAAGACGCCCAAAGCAGTATGTTGCCTTCATTCAATCTGGGATCGAGCAGAACTTGTCTTAATCCGTGATGAAATTGATTATTTTCAAGGGGCCCGATTGCTCACCTGGTTTGCCAGTTGCATCTTAAGGGCATTTCCGGCGGCTATTTGCCTAATGAAAATGTTAAGATGAGACAGTCCAATGTCAGCTTCCAGTGCTGCAGGGTAATCATGGCACGATTGAAGCCCAACAAGCTAAACGTTGGAGTTTTTCCAGCTTTTTAGCAGTCGTTACTTCTAAATAATAATAGGTCTAACCATCATGATGTACAGCTAGTAAGCATCTTAGGTTTGAGACCGCAAGTCCTACCGTAGAACCGCTTACAAACCCACATGTCCTTGGTTGCGCGTTCTGTGATGGACTTGATATGTGAAGTTCAGTTAAGTTTACTATTCAAGATAGGTTCGAGGTACTTAACTTCACTGGAGTATACCAGAGAGGTTCCCTCAATAACAATTAGAGACAGAGTCAGTTGTCTCCTAATTGTGAAGGGAACCAGAACGGTTTTGATAGGATTCACAGGGAGTCCTCCACGCTTACCATTCTAAGACATGCAATAATTACGCTGGTGATTGTAGTGTCATGTTCGCCTCTTATGACAATAGCCAGATCATCAGCATAGCCTATTGTGATATAGCTTATCTTATTGAGGTTCATAAAGAGGTTTTCTATGACCAATGACCAGATGAGAGGGGACGTAACACCTCCCTGGGGACGTCCTCTCGTTGCAGTGATTGACTTTGACACGCTTCCTAGCGAGGAACTTATAACTCGATTTTCTAGCATGGATCTTATCCATTTGTTAGTCGAGTCGTCAATAGCTTTACTTCGAATTGCCTTCTTATGGAGTTCAGGAATGCACAGAGAGCAATTTCCTTAGATTGAAATGCCTTTTCAACAAGGGTGACCAGATGGTGAAGAGCCTTTTCAGTTGACTTTCCCTTCCTGTATGCATATTGGATGGGGTGCAGGGGAGAGTGAGTTTCCAAGTGTTTAATGCTAACTTATATTTTGTCTTAAAGGTAATATTTGATATGATCACACAATTTATGTCCCAGCTTAGTTGCTAAGCGATAGCGTCACAATAACTTTACGGAGCACTTCTGAACATCAGGCGAAGTTGTATCCCACCGGGTTGTAAGGTACATGCAAAGCCGTCGACGAGTGAAGGTGATTAATGTTTGATTTGAAAGCGCTATCTTAAAAGATTGGTAAGATGGCTTTAGGTTTAAGCTTTAAAGTTGTCAGCAATGTAATGTATTATGAAATCATTCTAATAATTTTATCACATGATATAAAGCAATATTGATCCAACTCTATGAAGAAGTGTTTTCAGCAGATTGGTTGTCTCATAATTTAACGATTTAAAAAGAAAAAGCGAGCGTCAAGTATTTCTGTCCAGCAAAAAGAAAGCTTGACAGTGATTCCTTTTCAAATGTCAAAACCAATCACTTACGAAATCTTTAAGAAAAATACCTCAACATAAACTCTGAACTTGCTGTCAATCATACTTGAAATTTTTTCTGTTTTTTTTTAATATGTCTCAAGCACTTGAAAATTAGCAAAGTAGTTCATTCAGGCCTTCGACTTAAATCTCGAATTCCACTTCAAATTGACAAAACTTCACGAATTTGCATTTGGAGAAGGTCAGAGCCGATGATCTTTTAAGATTATCCATGAATATTGATCTATTAAGTTGCCTCACAAATGCATGCAAAATGTATCGAAACGCCTCAGGGCATTGCTATTTTTGGATAACAAAAACAATTTTCCTTGTTTGTCAAAATACCCGCGGGAAAATTGGTTGGAAAATGCTGAATGCGGGCCAAGCATGTCCTGAGTATGTTTGTGTTTTGTTCTTATCTAAATAATCGCGAAATTAAATTATACAATTGAGAATGGTTCGTTTAAAAGAAAACCCACAAAGTTCCCGTGCTGTTAAATGAACGCCAACACGCGGTGTGGCTCATAAAATCTCATTACAAAAGAACACTGTGCGAAGCAATATAATTTAACAAAAGTGTAGAGGGTACCATTTAGGCGCCAGGTACCAAATAAGAAAGACAATGGATAATAAGATAGTTTTATCAGTCCAATAGTTTGAGTACCTGACCGCCGCCAATCCGCTCACCGACGTGTGTATGTACTGCATAGCTGCTTGTAAACGGTTGTAAGATTGTTACCTTTTGAATTCTCATTAAAAAAAAAACTGCATCCTAGATAAGACTGATTCTGTTTCTGTGCACAGAACAATAAACCGTCCACAAACCTATGAATGGACCTATTCCATGGGTGCGGTGCCGATATATGTAAATAATGAGATACATACAGTGACTCAAATAATTTGACAACACGTTGCAGTTGTGCATTGCGGATGATCTTAGTGTGGCAAAACTAGGAGAACTTATTTCCTTTTCTTATTAAATAAAACCTCAAAAATAGGTAAAATTATTACCTATTTCTATTATGTTTTTTAAAGCTGCTTAACTTTTGTGTACGAAAGCGATATTTAAGCCATCGCACGTAGGTACGCAACGTGCAATTAAAAATAATTATAATTTTAATAGCCTTCTAGAGTGGTACAAAAATATGACTAGTGGGAAATTACTCCAAATAGAAAAAGGGGACAACAAATGAAAAAAGAAATTTCACAATAATGCTAACAAAACGACATAATTAATTGGAAACATAAAATGTAAGCGATGTCATATAAAAATATTATTTTTAGAACAGTTTTCATTGTGTTTGGGAATATCTCCTCCTATGAGAAAAGTTTCTCTGAGCTTCTGTATTCCGCTAAAAATTGACCATGTTATAATGCCAAGAAAGAATTAACATAATTTTCATTATTTGACCCTTTAAGTTATATTTATCACTTTAAAAACAAACCATTTCTATCAAAGGTACTAGAAAAACTATTACATAAGCAAATTATAAGTTTTTTTTAAAGGAAAAAAAAACTCTTGACTGGTTTAAGGCAAGGTTTATAGCTGTATGACTGCTATCCTTAGGGTTTCAGAGGATATCCGCAATGCAATTGATAATGACCTAATAACATTTCTAGTGCTATTAGATTTCTCAAAAGCATTTGATACTGTCAACCACAGAAGACTTATTCTTAAACTTAAAAATCAGTTTCGTTTTTCTGATAGTGCTGCCAATCTTATTTTTTCTTATCTAAGTGATCGGAGCCAGGCTGTTGTCATTGGTGATCAAATATCCCGCCCTCTTAACCTTTTCTCGGGGGTTCCACAAGGGTCAATTCTTGGTCCGCTATTATTCACGATGTTTATCAATGATCTCCCAATTCATACAACACACGCATCTATAGAATTGTATGCAGATGATGCTCAAGTTCAAATTAGTTGCAAGCTGGGTCTGATTGATGGATGGGGCTCATAAATTGAATTCTGACTTGAAAATAATACTTCATTGGTATAATATTAATTACTTAAATCTGAATAAACAAAAATCATAATGCTGAATTATTTATAAAACTTCACTGGATCACAAATACTTTCCGGCTTTGTATCTCGGTAACGAAAAACTTGAATACGTAAGCAAAGCAAAAAAACTAGGTATACTTTTTAATCCTACTTTAACTTGGGAAGATCACATTCAAATGCTTATAAGGAAAATGTACGGATCACTGCACAGTCTCTCTTTGTCGAAACAATTTACATCGCAACATATTCGACTTAAGTTAGCAAAAACTCTCATCGTTCCTATTATCACATATGGATGTCAAATATCTACCAGCCACAATTCAGAAATGAAAAGAAATCTTTCGGTTGTTATCAATAATGTAACGCGGTACGTATACAATCTCAAAAGATTTGATCATATTTCCAACTATACAAGCAAAATTCTCGGCTGAACCCTATACACATTTTTGAAATACTTGTCCTTAAAGCTTCTGAATAAAGTATTAATAAATAAAACACCCTCTTATCTTGTTGAGTTTTCAAACTCGTCTCGGTCTTTCGCATTTTTACAACCAAGATTCAGCTGCAGAAGCTCTGAAGGCAATTTTTCGTCTATGTCAGAAGACAGTGGAACAATTTACCCATTTCCATCAGAAAGCATCGTGGTACCATACAGTTTGAGGCAATTCTATTCAATTATCTGGCACAAAATTAATTGTTGAATTATGATTTTTATAATTATGTCAAAAAATGTGAATTTAAAGTACAAACATTAATATTTTGTCTTGCTTATCATACAGAATATCTGTTATAATATTATTATTAATTTATTAGAATTTTTATTTGAAAGACAATCGCAGCTTCTTAGCTTAGTGGTTTATATTATCGAGATTATAATTAGGTTATACTGATGTAGTTAAAAAAGTTCACCTATTTTTGAGCCCTTCCTGCCCAGTAGATGCTGCTTCTGTCAAATTCCTCGTCTCTACTTGGGAGAAAGTTGACTTTGTCAGAACCTTGCTCGACTCACAAATGCGATGAAATTATGTATGTATTAGTATATATTTTATGAACAAATATTTTATTTTTCAGATATGTACTATATAAATATATATATGTATCTACAAACGAAACTGACAGACGTTGTCATATCCAAACGTTTGCTTGCCTTCTATTACGAGGTTCGAAAAACGTTTCTTCGAAACTTGATTTTCGATATTGTGATATTTGCCATTGAGTTCTTCATTTTATATTCGACTATTTAAATCATTTTAACCTGTTCATGATATTTAAAAAAAAATTGTTTAATAAAGGTTAATTTTGGTGGCTTTTAAAAATATAAAAAATCGAATCACACTGGGCTCAAAAATATTTGTTCCTACTTAAACAATTTATTTTCTTTATTTTATTTTCAAAAAAAATGGAAAACTTATTTTAAGAAAGTTAGAACTCAAATCAAAAGATTATTTTGTATCTACAGAGTGTTGAAAAAAATATTAAGAATGCAAATTATTTTATTTTTGGGTCTGCAAACTAAACTTTTCATCGAAACAAAAAAATTTCAGTTTATTTCGAAACAAAGTATACAATTTTTGTCCAAATCTGGAACTTAATTCAACAAAATTAGCATCAACTATGAAAAAGTATTGGCGTGCGATAAGTAAGCTTAATTTGATTGTCAGATGCAGGGACGTATTCTTTTGAAAATATATTTTTAGAATTTATCCAGTCCAAGCTCACTGAGAAAAAACATTTAATTAACAAAGAAGTGCGCGGGTAATGCCTCTTAAATAAGGAACTGCTCCAAAGTTTCAACTTAAATGTTTCAATTGAAACCCAAAATTATCATTTTTGATCTGATGGCATGTTAAACTAAATGAATGAAATAAAACCCGATGACAAATTTATTTGCCAAGCTCTATAAGCTTGGAACCCACTACAAGTAGTTATTCATAAATGAAGATTTTGGGAATCAACCGAAGCTGTTTGATACAATATTAGCTCAAGCAAATACAGAATCGTAATTCCTAATGGAATAAATGGCAATTGAAGGTTCTTACCGGATGGAGACAACTATGTTAATGTTATATAGTATAATAACAGTTCCCTGAACAAAAATTCAATACTTATCAAATTTCGAAAAGAATATAGATTTATTTTGAAAAATAAAGTAGTTTCAGCCAATGAATGTATTTTTATTGCATTACGTGATCAGATATTTGAGTCACTGTATCGTATCGTCTACCGATTCCATGGCTGATATTTTTTTTTTTTGGTTTCCACTTGCATACAGCATATCATGACCATGAGAACGGGTGGCGTTGAAGGCGCATGCTGACTCAACATTTTCCCAACGGCGAAATACGACAGACTTCAGATGGTAAAAGAAAACAAAATGTATTGAAAATAACTGCAATGTTAGAATGCGAATACCTTTGTATGGGAGACTGTGGTAATTATAGGGTATTCCGCATACACGCAATGGTCAGTGGAACAGCTCCTAGTGTACGCTGTTGCAGGTGAGATGAAGGGAGTTGCAATCATCCATCACTACGAATTTAACATGAAAGGGTTTGATTGATGTGAGCTGAAGATGGCGAAGAAGTTTATAGTTAAAAAAGTGAACATAATGGTTGATTATCGTTTGAAAAGTTTTAAGTTTACTTTGAACAGACACTTTAGGTAACTAAATTTGCAAACCAATCTGACTGGTACCAAAAACTAGAAATACACTTCATCACAATTGTATTGCAAGTATGCTATAGCTTATTCAGAACAAAAAATAACCCATTTATTATTGAACTTAGAGCTGTAGATACATTAATAGTAATATTGAAACAGAGTTTGCATTCGCTTATTGTTCTGACAAGACATGACATCCCATTTTTTACTAGCAGAAAAAATTGCTAGAAATAGTTGGCAGACTCACAATCATCGGACATCTCTGGATTCAATCTTATCAATGTTGAAAATATATATTTTCTCATATTATTTTATTTCAAAGAAGAAAGTACGAATACTTCAAGACCGTGTACCTGAGACATTAACTGCCTCTTCAGCAGAATATTTTATTTTTATTCAGCCTAAACTTGCCAACAAATTTTTTTCTTGGTTGGACTGCTGGTCATCTAGATTTTATCAAACGTTTGCAGTACGTGACTAAATTGAATCGCAAATGTACGTCCATTGCAAAGCGAATCTTGCAAAATTCAGTAAAGACCGTAAAGCTTCTTTTGACTAGGTACATATTTGTAACTAATTCGTTGCAGGTTTTGTGAACTTTGCTGATTGGTTTCCATTAGCTCCCTTATCTTATTTCGAACGACTTAATCATTTTTCCTTGTTATCTTCAGTGAAGACACTTTTTGGTGTTCAGGAATATTGGCTCAAATAAACAATTTAGCTCATATCCATCCATTGATGTGCTAAGCTCTTCAACCTTGAGCAAAAGGAAAGTATTCTAAAAACCACGTTCTGCACATCTAAGTGTGGTTTCAAAACGAAGATGAATTAAAAAAGTTCTTATTTTCCGTAACCATTTGGAATGTATGCTTTGTGCACATACGTTCATCAGCGGAAGCAACATTTGCACCAAAGCCATTTAACTGACTTGCTGGAATGCATTTTAGAGAGGAAGTAGTTAAACTACGCGCTGGTCATCGTGTTTTAGTGTCTTGTTTAAGCGGTCAGGTGTGGATTTGCAGTTTTTTTTTTTTTAAATTCCTGCCTCAAAACGTGAATTTTGATGCACTAATCATACCCAATTATGAAAACAATATTTAATTATTAGAAGTGTTTAACAAACTTGCCGGGAGTCATTCGCGGTTTTGTGTGCCGTGTTGTTAGGCACTTTGTGGATACTGGTGGAATGTTTTACCGTGTGTGGAATTCGGGCTTTGAATATCCTTTCAGACAATTGAATCCGTGAAGGATTGATTGGACCATAGCACTATTTCAGAACTCGTTTCAAGATTTTCGGCTTCTTTGAAAGCATGGGAAGGATTCGCATAGCTTCACTTTTCACTACAAGAAAGGCTTATCTAGATAACTAAACCCTTTAACAGGGCATTATTCAGAAACAATCACTAAAATTTTCAATAAAACTCAGCTCGGACCCAAAATGTAAGAACAACCCAAAGTTGGCTCCAAACCAACGACTTCATTGACAAAGATGAATCCATTGTTTTACAAATTGAGTTCTTGGAGAGAAAATATGGTTCTGAAGCGTCTGCTTGTTCATGCCTGAGGTGGAAGTATTTTGCTTTTGGGTTTGTTTTACTACTCAAATAATCTCTTAACTAACTATAATTTTTTTCTTTCCGTCTTAAACAGAAACACCTTTAGAAGTGCCTTTCCTCCAATATTTCGCCCTCTCGTTTTTATAGCACAGCTCTTCTAATTCTGAACTGAGAGCAGCCACATTTCTAAACGAAACGTCCTCACGTTAAAAATAGAAGGAAGGCCATGATATACCTGTACAATTGCATGTGTGTCAAAATACTCGAGTAAAAATATTTCGTAGTTTTATAAATTATTAACTTGCCATCTTGGAATCGATCAATATTTTTTCAATGCAATGCATTTCTTATTTAATAATTCAAATCTAGCTTAATTCACTAAACTATGACTTAAATTATTTACTAGCCTTCTGCGGGCGCCTTAAGCTAAGCATAATAAATTAAAATAATGTCTTTCGACTTAATACTACCCAAGACTATCTATTCAAATTAAATTAAGTTAAAACTATAAACTAAGAAAAATATTTATTTTTCTAATTGAAAAACTTAGCGAATGGACAGATTGTATTTTACTTAAACTAAACCTAAAACTATACTTAAATAAAATCTTAACCTAACTTAATGTTACACTAAAACTAACCACTGTAGTACAATAATAATAACTTACACCACAAACGTAAGCCGACTGAGGCTAACAGGACATGCTATCACTTTTGCCTTAAGGGCACTCAAGACTAAAATTTAACATATGACAGAGTTCAATTTCTGTCCAGCCACCAATAATATCGGTATTGCCTTTCGACATCGGCTCTGTCGCGGTCTGACACCGCCCTACTAAACAAAATCGTTGTGCATATCTTTGGGGTGGCCCCGGAGATCAAATTGTCGAACACAATGCTCTTGCAAAGTGACTTCGAATAAGTTTTATCAGAGAGTTATCCACTTTGATCGGGTTGGCTCGAATATTTTCCATTAAGCTTATTCCGACGTTGAACCAAATGGAACACCCATAGGCAAGGACAGACCGAATGAGGACCGTGTAGCAATTCACCTTTACCTTGGCATATAAAGGTGATATAGTCTCTTTGTCAAGGTAAAGGCCGCTTTGGCTCTGGACAGAGCAGTATCTATATGTTTGTTAAAATATAGATACTGATCTAGCCAGACCCCAAGGTATCTAACACCACTGCGTTTCGGCAGTGGCTGCCAGTATTGTCCAACGATAGAGAACATTCGCCATTTCTTTTTAGTATTTCTAGAGGCCCTAGATAACGGAGTCCTGAACAGAACGGTCTCGCACTTTTGGAAATTGATCTTCAACTTCCAATCGTCGCAATATCGCGGAATCTTATCGAAGTCACGTTGTAAGAGACTTACGATGACCTAGATCTTCAGACTTGACCTGTACGCTATGGAGTGGCGGAGAGAGCCTACAAGATCGCTCGCTAATATTGTAAATCAAAGCGGCGAAGTTATTTATTCCAAAAGTCCCAGCTGACGTTACACTGCCATTTTTCACAATAAACTGTCTGCTGGTGAGCATAGCTAAGATTATGTACCGCAGCGGTTTACTTATGCCCATCTAATCTAACCCGTGCTACCATACGGTGACAAAGGCCTCCTCCAAGTCAATCAACAAGGCACCCGTGCATTGTTTGTTCCATTGGAAATCCGATACCATTTTAGACGCGGATTTTTGTAATCGGTCCGACTTTCGGAATCCAAAATTTTTGCAAAACTCCAGATTTCCAAGTCCCAGTAGTCAGATAAAAAAAAATATGTATAAATATATACACTGCCGTTCATAAGTATCCGGACAAATTTATATAATTTTTTTGTTTCTTCAATTTTACTTCTAAAAGTTTCATCAACATTATGCTTATTTAGCCGATTGACTAAACTTAGTTAGTTATTAATTATAAAGACTAATAGAAAGACTGTCACTTTCTCAATTTTTTCGATCCACACTTCCACGACAGTGCTCGGAAAATTGTATTAGAAATGTGAATCCTGTAAATCTTTTTCAATTTTCATGCTTCAGAATGATGTCTTCAACACTGACACATATTATCATCCTTAAAAAATAACTTATGTGACGCAATTGATTTTGTAGAAAATGACAAAGTTAAAACGCAGGGATAAAATTGCAGTACTCGTATATTAAAAAGCGTTACAAGGAAGATCATGACATCCGAAGACTTTGTTCGTTTACCACTTTTGTGGTTTCTTAACATGAACCAAAGTCTAGAGGTCTTTCCAGAAAATGGCATAAAAATAAACAATTTTTCGAAATCGGTCTGGAAACAGCTATCAAAAAAGTCTTCAAAGAAAATTGAGGTGAATGTAATGAGCAGTTCTCAGCTCGGAAGGAAGAGGTGGTGGATCACTCGACAGAAACTTTTGAGCCCTTTCGAAAAGGACATGGAGATAATCACTCTTTAATATTCAGAGCAATGAAAAATATTTTTCATTGAAAAGCAGTCTTACTATTTGATGATGATGAAAAATACATCGGACAAGGAGTTCAAAGCGTGATCACAAATTTCATTCATTTGCTTATTTCAAACCTTTTTTCCCCTATAATTGCACTATTCATAGTAATAATTTGTTAGTGATATTTCAGTGATAACTCAGTACAAGTTTTAATTAAAAGTTTACTGAGGAAATTGCACAGTTCAACCGAATCAGAATG
This sequence comes from Orthonevra nobilis, assembly GCA_963555765.1. Classification (NCBI taxonomy): domain Eukaryota; kingdom Metazoa; phylum Arthropoda; class Insecta; order Diptera; family Syrphidae; genus Orthonevra; species Orthonevra nobilis. The sequence continues at coordinate 70,831,711 of OY743226.1, read as the reverse complement.
TTATTAATTCCTAAAAAAACAGTTCCATATATGGTTGGCGACCGAGATTTTGATCAAACTCGAAATTTTGTTGAAGTCACCATGCATGCACCTGGTCCTCAAACTTTTAAGATACGAATCCTTACAAAATGTCAGACTCTTGATAATTCTGGCTGTCTGATTTATTCCACTTTACTGTTGAAGTTGAAAAACAACTGCCAAAAGCGAATGTTAAAGTTGTCGTTATGGAATCAATTTTCGCAACTCTAAATTTGAAACATCTTATTTCTTCAGCCTTTGCAAAGATAAACTTACAGCCGCTGATGATTTTGCGTTATCTTACTCCAGCAATAACTATCTCGACATAAATGCTGATCTGAAGTCCGATCTTGAAATCTTACGAAGGTGGTTAAAGTTTCATAAACTACTAATTAGTAATAAAATCAAATTTGTGATTTTAAACACTACGGACATGATTCCGCAAGACATGATGTTACACTATCACTCTCCTGGATGCACGAGATTCTACCTGTGCGTTAATTCCACCCAACATCATTTGTAACCTTCCTTTGATAGCAGCTCTGGATGTAGTTATGATTGTTTTATAATAGAAATGGTTCCTGAATTTAAGTACTTAAGAGTTAGATTGGATTACAGATTAAATTGGAAAGATGATACTACATACTTTAAACAATATTCTAACAGAGTCGTAAGACAAATTTATTATCTTGGCCTTTATTGTAATACAAACGTTTTAACTATTTACAATGGCCTGTAAATACGGCTTATCGTGCTGGGGAGGTACACATTAAACTAAAATTAAACCATTACTAATTAAACAAAAACATGCAATTCGGATGATCTGTCGAGTTAAGCGCAGAACGTCAACTTTTTGATCTATAAAGGCGCTTTAAAATTCTTCCAATAAGACACTTATACTGCTTTAAAGTCCTAAAAAAAATATAAGATGCGAAAGAAAAGTCTCAACATTTTTAATAAATACGCGAATGTGGCTTTTTTCATTGAATAATTTTGAAATAGAAAATTTTTTCACAACAATGGCTTAACAAACAATAATATAACAAAAATGTATTTAATAAATAAAGATAATTTTTTATGTTTATTAAGTACTGATTTTCCTAATTGTGAAAGTTGTTTTTATTTTCTACCATTTTTTCATGAAATAAAATAAATAAATAATAATAAAAATAATAATCTTATCTTCACGTAGAGTTGGATACTCATAGAGGGATGAGGATGAGCTACTGTGTGTCTATAGAAGACTGGCAATATGATTTTGGGTCGTTGGTACTATATTTTTATTTTGAGCTGCGGTAGATACTTTCGTTGAGTCGTGTAATGCGACAAGATAGAGCTCATGCTTTCTTCAAAATTTTTTTGCAAGCTATAGTGATTTCAAAAAGCCAAGGCGTAATGTCTTCAGATGGAAAGTTCATGGTATGAGCAAGTCTACTCGCACCCGAACCAATTTTTAAAAATGAAATCGCCACAAGAAGGTCTATTGTTTATTTGAGATTGACTTTGGAAATTCATCGTGAATATTCGTTACCATTTACCTTAAAGGGGCAATGGCGATTTCAATCAAAACAATATTTTAGTTCAGAAAAGTCGCCTTAATCCAAAAAAATTCACTGTGACCGCTGACACCGCAGATCATTTGTGAATGGGGACACAAGTATCTTACTACAGGCAAACACTCGCATTACAAACTCAAAGTCCAACTCATTCATAATTCTGTTTTATCGACACATTCTTCACTACAAAAAAAAATAAATAAAAAAATAATTAGGCCTTTTAACAAGCAGGTAATAGCAGCAAATTCGTTTTCATTCAAAAGCACTTTTTTTCTTACCATCAAAATGCAACCATTGCAGGATCAACACGGCAACAAAAGAATGAGCAAATAATAAAATCAAACCATCAGATCAGCAGCCTTAATGCCATGCCATTCACATGAACACAGGAAATAATATTTAAGTATATGTATTTTTTTTTGCTCTGCGTGCTGATTTGAAATTCCACGAGGGCCACATGGTAGGCATTGACGACCCGTCTCTACCTGTCAGAGGATAGTCGGATTCAATGCAATCCGACAGTTTACATTAATTTCGTTAGGCTCTTGAGAGGAATTGCTAAAAGGGAAAAAGAAAATCCACTGGCCGGACATTAGATACAACTTTTAATAAATCATTTTGGAGATCGCATTTAAATCCGAACGGAACTCCATACATCATTCGAAGACAACACGAAAAGCTTCTGTTCTTTTCAACATTATTTCCGCTCGTCCACGCGACGAATTTAAATTACGCCAACACGATAATTTTTTTAGTTTCCATCAGATACTTGGATACAAGATACAAACATATTGTGGCATGCAAATGAAATTCCCTCCATTCAACTGATATAAATCTAAGAATATTTAATGAATTAAATTATAAGAACAGCTCAAGATGTCTTCCTCAACAATCAATGAGTGAACTTTTCTCTTTTGGTTGCGCCGTGCCCCGTTCTTTAACCTGCCTTCAATCTACACAAAATTTTATTTTTCATATTTTACCCACTTTATTAGCATAAGTGTATGATGTTAATTTTTTTGAAAATTTATGCGATGTTTTTCGAATACGGCATGAGCATCAGATAGCTAAGGTTCAAGAGGCAACAGCATGAGATTTAATATTATTCACTGGCTGTTTGCATTTATTACATTTTTTATTATTTGAATGAAGACCAACCGATCGTTGTTTGAGCCAAGACTATAAAGCTAAAGACGCCCTTTATGCTAGTTCACTGGCATGGCGGGTTAAATGTATCTGGACAGAGTGAATAAAGTTGCGTCCGATAGAAAGTGAAAACTTGTGAGATAAGACACCAAGAATGAAGTTGTGTGAAACAAGTGGTTTTCTATTTCCCAAAAGCGGCAACAGAAACCAACTGTATTTAGATGTTTTATGTTCATGTTGAATGCCCAATAAAAGTCTTGATTTATCTGTTTTAAAGTTTTGGTGTTAGATGCGACAGCATTGTAGGGCCACCGAACTGCAACAAATGTTCCTTTTCTCGTTAAATAACGTTTTCTCTAATCTTTTACAATTATTAATAAACGGCGAGTTAACCTGCGCTTATTTTTTCACTTAACTTAGTATTAGCTTACTTCGGAATAAATTTAATCCCGAGTTAACCCATGAAGCAGTTTTTCAGTGCGCGGTTAAGTTAAATTCTACTTATACCGTTATAAATGTTAATGTTCATACAATTTGCCAAATAATAAAATGTACTTAAAGAATACCAACTTACAAATGTTGACGTACTAATCAATGAAAAAAGGATCATGTCCGTTTATTCTAACCAGTCTCTTTCTTCGCGAAATAGTTAAATTTATTATTTCAAACGATTTCGCATAACTTAGATCTGAATTGGAGTCTATTCGTCAGCTTTTTAAGTATCTGGTCAAAAAACATCTGTTCATTTAATCCGGAGTTAACTTACCAAATTTGCTGAGTTAACTCGGGGTTAACTTTTTACTGAAAAACACGTTCCCAGGGTTAACTTGGGTTTAACTTCGAGTAGAAATAACTCAGAGTTAACTCTGCACTGAAAAACTGGGCCTAAGAGTACATTTGGACCTTAAATACGACAACTCACATGTTGTATTTGCTCTTCATACCCTTTTCGGTTAGTTGAGATTATGAGCCTGAAACCAGTGCGTTTGGAACAGCTTCTCTCCATTACTTTGACAATCTTCCACGAACATTTTTGCCATGAGCAAGATCTTGGAAAACTTCTACGCCTTTAGCTAAATGACGAGCTAACCAACTTCATATTTGCCAACAAATTTATGAAATTCAAGATCCAAAAAGAAAAAACATTGGGAAAGGTTGATTTTTTTTCGCGATTGTAGATACAGAGTCATCCATTTTGTGCTGACTTACATTTGACACTGAAGTAGCTCCGGGGTTAGATTCTAACAAGATTATGTAAACGTTTAATACAAATCGGTTAATAACTAGGCCATAACCTGATGAAATTTTATTGTAAATACGTCGAGAGTTCACGAATTGTGTGAATTAAAACGATCTTTTGCAAAACTTGAGAAGTAAATAAGATTAGATATCGTACCACTCATTTTAGGAATTTCTACAACGTTGTTTCTTGAAAATTTAATCCCTATTTCTTAACTCATTTATTTCCCAAATAAACAATAGAGAAATACAGTAACAATTAAAATACCGTGTACGATCGAAGCTCGATATATTACGTATGTTATGTTTGTATTAAATTAACAATATATTTTTTATTTATTAACTCTGGAAAGAAAAGTGGAGTTAAGAATAAACTTTCTTCTTCTATTGTAATTTCATTTTCCTCAAAAAACTTAGCTTAACTTCTTAAATAAAAATTAAATTTACTTAAGCTTAGCGTTAGCTACAACCCAGTCAAGTCACAAATATTTTTTTCTGTTTAATCTGTTGTTCTTATATATGGATCATTAGAATGGTGGCCGGCCCTTCGGAAAATGTACAACGTCATTAAACTAAACAAGGTACAGAGAACAGAATGTATGGGTACCACAGGCGGTCTGGGATCGACTCAATCAGTGCTGTGCCTTCACAGCAGAGTCGTCTATACATCATCTGCACAAACCACAATTTTTGCAAACAGGAATTAAGAATACCAGCAGCCTATACAGCAACCACCACAACAACGCCACCCATTAATCAGAATACCATCGCTCGTCGACCAATCCAGTGATTGCACCATTTGATCCCAGTGGCAAATGGCGATTGGACCAGATTCGAACCCGGATCCTATCAATTGAAAGGCAGGCGCTTTTACGAACTTCGCCACAATGCACTTACCCACTCTTCGTCATACGCTAATATGAATAAAATTAAAGCTGACTGCCGACACATGGAGCCTTCTATTCTCTTCTGATCACTTGTTTGGTTGTCGTCTCGAACCATATGCATATCTATGATTTGAGGACTTTCTAAGATGTAGCGTTTCGTCCACTCGCTCGAAAATGCGCTAGTCCTTCGGAATAGAAGTCTTTACATAATCTATTTTGCCAAACCTTTATGCGACTCTTGCCAAGGAGTTGCCTTGATAGTTCTGGCGAGACATAGGATCGTGTTTTTGTTATAGATTCATCTTAAAAAACAGAGACTTCCGTTGTAACATTTTTCGACGACCCGCTTTTTGGATTTGAGTTGAAAAGTAAAGAGAATATCGGGTGCTTCACGCCGTAGTTCAAGGGTCTTCAAATGTATTAGATTACAGAAGGAGGCAGGTTAAAACTATCAGTCCAATATAGGCCTTGGCTTAGAGTTTCGATTCGACGAGAATGAGTATCGTCATAGGGTGCCCAAACTTGCTTTAATATTCAAGAATTGGTCTGACGAAGTTGACACAGAGGGACTTAGTAACGTTTGGATTTGAGAGTTCTTTTGACCAACTCCCCATGAGTCCAAAAGGAGATTTCGCACTGTTTATGACTACTTTGGGGGAAGTGCTTTAAAGCAACTGACGTAATTCTGCATCTCCTACGTTTGGCGCCATCAGGTTCAGAGAGTCTGGATGCTGGACTTCAAAACCATGTGGTCAACAGTCAACCAACGGACTATACAGTCCCTAGAATTTATCCATCAAATGACTTGAACATTCTAAGCCCAGAAAGAGCGGAATGGAATAGTGGGCAGAGAGAGACCATAACACATTTCTTTTGCCCCTGTCCGGCCCTTGCTAGAGCCAGACAGCGGGCGGTAAGGATGTTAAACAACTAATGTCCTTCTTAAATACCTCAGGCTAGATTTAGAGATAGCTCTAATGGAGCTGTGGCATTAAAACGGCAAAAAGTGCTAATTAGGTTCTCAAAGAACCACTTTAATCTCTTTCAGGCGTGCTCTAACCCTTTTGTCTGTTGCCCTTTTAGCAGCATGCTATGACATAGGAGCATTGTTTGAGTCCGATAAGTAGCCATGTGCAGGTCCAGATACAGGAATACTTCAGGTGGGAAATGTCTACTTTCTACTGAATTTCTAAAATATCCCGAGCAAGGATAAAATAATGTATCCTCACAAAGTCCAGGATGACGTTGTCAATCCTAGACATGCCTAAAGTATCCAATAGTCTTTTGTTAGAGATGTTATTTTAGAAGCGTGAATGTTAAAAAGTATCGGAGTAGATACTGTTCCTTGTAACAGACCATCGGTGACATCAAAATCCATAGTCTTCATGTACTCTCCATTCGTAACCACAAAGTTCTTCCTGCGAATCATTGAGAAAACAATTTTTATTAGGTTACTAGGAAACTTATATCTTTTATAAATAAGCCCGTCAATCCAAACCATGTCGAATCACCTGTACTTCTTTTGGCCAAAAACCTTCCTAATATTATGCAGGACACATATTGGCCTGTAATTATATACCTTCGAAGTTTTCCAACAGCTAGGGAAGTAGCAGTAATTAAATTAGTTGTTAAATATAACACAGTATTGCCTTATGATTTCGATCGGAATATGTTTAAGCACGATATTAGGAATACCTTCTAAACTGGAGTCTTTTTGCTGTTCAGAGTCCTTAATACGTTACTAATGTGGTGAAAAAACATAGTTGTTTGTCAACTCAATTGTAAGTTCGTCAGCTTCTATCTCTTAGAAAATTGAAGGTGAGTGCCTGAGTCGCTATTTTGGTTGCTCAACCTTTGCAGCTCTTCAGCTTCCTTAACAAATTTGGGGCTTGAATGAATCGCATAGACTGATGATGTTTTGTTGAAGTTATATGGGCGATTCTGGTCGAATTTTGACCGTTTCCTAGAAAGTAATGCCCTTCCAAACCTTGGGATGGGCACTTATCAGGCGGTATAATTTTGAAGGGGGTTTTTGTAATCTTATAGAGCAGAACCATAGGCGACAGTCATTTGCGGTTATCGCCGGAATCGCCCATATATCTTCTCTAAAATTATAAAGAGGTAAAAGTTTATATGAATGAATATTACATATTCCAAACAACTTATCCCATTTAAAAAGTTCTTCCACCAGTTTTTACTTTAGACTTTCATGGTGGACTCAGGCTGTAAATTATCCGGTTTGAATAAAAAAGCCTTTCGAGGATACCAATTTTCTGACTAAAGTTAACGAAAAAACTATCAGCAAATTAGTTTTTGTGACCTCTGCTTTAAACATAAGAGATAATTAATTGTTTTTTTTTATCGAAAAGTAGTTGCATTCAAAACAATCTACAGATAGTTAAGTGTAACATATGTTTAACTTTATGTTAAAATCAACAAGCTCATCGTTGAAGATTAGTCAACCAAACGTTGGTGTTAAAGCAACCAATTTGCGCCAATTTCCACACATTCCGAGGTCAGTTGGCTTCAATTTCAAAATATGTCATAAACTGTCGTAAGACAAGCTTCAAGGCATCGCTCGCCGCGAAATAGAAAAAAATGTTTCTTCTTCAATACTGCACTTACTGGGAAGGCATCCTTAAGACTTCTGTAAATACCAAGAACCAAGAACTAACGCCGTATGTTAATATGGGTCTAATTAGCCTTTTGTACATCATTCCTCCACGATGTATTTGAAACCTCCGGCCAATAGTGTTCCTATTAAGCCTTCTCAAACTCAACGAAAAACATGGTGTCAAAGGCCGTATTCGACGGCAAAAAGACAAACGAAATTCTTATGTTGAGCAGGAAGCAACTGAGGATTGCGGTGGGCGTACTATATTGGCACTGCCTCTTAAGGAAACAAGAAGACCGTCTTTCGGTCACGGACGAATGCAGTTACTGCGGTCGAAGAGGATATGTATCATTTATTATGTGAATGCCAGGGTAAAGCCAGAAGCCGCAGAAAACTTTTTGGCAACTAGTTTTTTGAAACCCTAGAGGAAGTTTGACGCATCAATTACAAACCAATTTTGAAATTTTGTAGCGAATTAAACTGTCTCGAGGAAAGTGTTTAGGCTTTTGCTCCGCATCAGCGATGAACCCAGTATGGTGCACTCCATAACCTTGCACAACCTAAACCAAGGTAAAATGCCGATCGGTTGATCGAGACGGCTTTCAACTTTGTACAACTTTAAAATTAACTACAGGGTGAAGCATAATTTTTGAAAAAATTGCAGAGACCGCATTTGATTAATCTGGCACTCAATCAAATGTTATATTTCGAAAAATATGTTAACAAATTTGCAAACTTTAAGTTTATGGTAAAGAACTGCAGCAGTTGTTCCTGGCGACTAAGTGATTGTTGTCAATAAAACTCAAAAGCTGGCAACAAAACTGATTATAACATATTTCGGAAAATGGTTAAAAGGTGAACGTAATTATATTTTCGAAAAACTGATATTAGAGCTTTGGAATACATTTAAAACATCCTTCAAAAGATCAGCATAAAAGCAATAGACCAGTTGGTTTTTCTTCACAGAAGTTCCACACCCTGAAGAGCGAGCACCCGCTTTTTGGGATAGGTCCTGCTATGAAGCCCTTGGTTTATTTAGTATTGCTTTAAATGCTGACTGTTTTTTTATCAAAGGCGATTAAATCCAATATAATTCAAAGCACTTTCAAAACTCTGGCCTAAGTAGTTGGAAATAAAACAATTCCTAGTCGAATCCAATTAAAAACCAAATCGGATATACCATCTATGCACCTCTTGGTGAGTAATTAATGCCACTCTTCAGTTTGAAGGTAATCCTCTTGTTTGTTGTGATTTCCTGATTCGCTTTTTGCAGCAGTGAAACCCTTCATAGTAATCTAAAGCTTTTCGGGCACACCACTATCGATTTATTCATTCTTCCCGACGATGTCGACTGGCCAAAGAAAAAAAAAACAACAAATAAAACAGTCGCAGATACTTTTCACGCTAACAGCACACAAGCACAACGGTAACCGGGATTAGTGCGTGCGCGCCCTAAAATCGGGCTTGAGTAGACCACGTACTTTTACACTTTCATATGACCTAGGCGTTTCCTGTTATTACACTGCAATCGTACGCTATCTAGTTTAATAATTAATCAAAATCAGACGATGACGACGGTAGATTTATCTGCACAATAGACTTTTTGATTTGCGGCTGTCTGAGGCGGAGCATGCTCTACGGACATAATCCAATTATTCACAAAGATTGATCTGAGTATTTTAAGCGCAACAATCGAAAGCAGGCACAAAGATACTTAATTAATCAGGTGACGATGACCTTCTTCTGGTGCATGGCACGAAAGGTACACAGATACTCGTACTTATAGATGAATTATTTTGCTTTTGCGTCTCCCCTGCTATTGAATGGCTTTTAATGTCTAACAAATTAAAAGAGAATGTTTGATGGAATTTTCGTACGATTTACTGAGTGCTTTGTCTGTCTGTTTTGTTGGCGATTGTTGGGTTTTTTTTTGACACAGTAACCTTAGAAAATTATTGCCGACTGAATATTCGAAATGAGCTTTCCAGGCTGATGTTAGAGATTATTGAACCCATTTTAGCCAGCATCTTTGTGGACGCTGCTTCGAAGGTGAATCGGTGAGATCACTGATTGGGACTTGGGGTGTTTTAACCTTCGGACTAGTATCGAGCCGATTGTGGTAAGCATGGTGGCTTTAAGTAGTATTTGTTTTAATGGGCATTGAGAGTTGGCTTATTGTTACATATTTCATAAGGTTGGGGGCTTATTAAGTGCTCATAGTGCTCATGTCATAGCTTCGTTAGCTTGGTGCCATGAAGGTTTCCAACGAATGTGGGTTATTGCCTACCACTGAAACCACACTTTCAGCTCAAATGTTTCGATCGATTCCAATCGTTGATCGGATCGGATGATCTGTTTTTTCTTCTCTTTTTTGCTTTTATTCGTTTCATTGATGAGGTTTGCAAAATCCTCGTAATGCTGTTGTTATTGAAGAAGATCATTAGATACAAGTGGAGAAGGTAAACAAAGATGCTCATGCTTGAGGACATTGAAAGTCGCATATGCCGGTACACAGTAGTTCTGTCTTAAATTGTTTTTAAACGACTATCTTACACAAAGTTAAGAGAAGAATAAGCTTGCAGAAATTGTGAATTTTCAAACTCCGCTCCGCTAAAAGATGAGTTTATAGGAAAAGTTATAAGAAAAACCTTCTTATTTAAACAAAAGAGAAAAAAAAAATACTATATGTTTATATAACAATAATAATAAAAAATGTGTATTAAATTAAAAATAAACTATATATTTAAACACAGGGTTGAGAGAAGGTGGGAATTCAGGATCACCTGACTCGAGACATTCCTGGAACATAGAGTTTTCCTTATAGAAGTAAGTAAATCAATAAATTAAAAATATATAAATAAATAAATAAATAAATAAATAAATAAATAAATAAATAAATAAATAAATAAATAAATAAATAAATAAATAAATAAATAAATAAATAAATAAATAAATAAATAAATAAATAAATAAATTAATAAATAAATAAATAAATAAATAAATAAACAAATAAATAAATAAAATAATTAATATATAACTAAATAAATAAATAGATAAATAGATAAAAAATAAATAAATAAATAAATATATGAATGAATAAACTAATAAACTAGTTTATAAATAACTAAGGGGAAAAAATAGTAAATAAATAAATATATTAATAAATAAAAACTAATTATGTTAATTAATAAAAAATGTAAAAAATAAATAGACAAATAAATAATTGAATAGATGAATAGTTAAATAACTAACAGTAATAACTAATATGGCCGAAAGTCGAAGGCCATTATCACAAGGTTAGTTAGATTGCTTGGTCTGAAACTAATTCATTGTCAGACATCCTACATCTTGATCTGTATCCTTCAAATAGTTTATTTATTCTCGATGATATTTTTTCTATATTTGCTAATTCATGAACCTCATTGGTCGAGTCATGCCATGGTAGGTTCAGCATCATTTTGAGTACTTTATTTTGAGCTCTCTGCAGTCTTATCATGTGTGAATTTGCACATTTTCCCCATACAGGTGAACCGTACAAAAGTATAAACTGAAAGATTGCTTTAAAAATCATTATTTTATTTTCATTGCTCTGATGGGAGTAACAAGAAAGTCAAATGAAAATTCGACTTCCAAACCGATTTTAGGATTACACATACTCCTTGAGGTTAGTAGCTCGCATTGATCTCCGCTTGCTCATGTGGATTGCGTCTATTGAAACACAATAAGTTATCCTTTGTGCCGCCGAGACTTGTCCTTACGACAATCTTTCTGTTTTTGTCCATTTGAGCTCGTTCTATGCATCGCATATGGCTGCATTGATTTTTAAAGATCATAAAACTGCCTACTAGTGCTCGAAAACGGGGTTTGCGAGGTTGATATAAATAAGTTAGCCTTTCTGAAGGGATTGTTTGCTGCCGATAACTTTTGCAATGCGGTCGAAGAGTAGAGTGTTTTTTTTTTGTTTTTTTAATGCATTTTTATTTTTCTCAATTCATTTTCTTATATGCTAGACAAAAACGCTTTAAGCTAGCTTAATTAACTTAACTATTTACAAACTTACTGGCCCTCTGCGGGCGCTCTAAGCTAAACCTAACAGTTAAAAATATGTCTTTCGACTACTGAACATTTATTTATGTGAAAATTTTTAACTTATAATAAGGAAAACTAAGAAAATACTTATTATTTTGAAAAAACTTAGTGTAAGTACTATGCAGTTTGAACTTAATCTACACCTTAATACTAAACTACAAACTAATCTAATCCCTAAAATCTTAACCTAGCTTAAAATAAAATTAAAACTACTTGCTTACTAATTTCTAACTACTTACACTACCTTTAAAATATGTAAGCCGGCCAAGGCTGACAGGAAATGCTATTACATTTTTTTGCTTTAAGGGCACCCAAGATATTTGATGGATGGCAGAGTTCTACCTTTCGTCCTAATGCACTTAATTTCTTTAATTTTTTACTAAGCGGACGAGGGCCAAGATTTTCGAATGATAAGGTACATCGATAGGATATTTTTTTCCTCGTCCATAAATATGTTGCCCGCACAGAAGTTGAGAGTCCTGATATAACCTGCTTATGAGTTACCTGAGGTTGGATAAAGTTTTTAGGAGCGTTTCATTTTCAGCTCGTGTCATCTATGATATCCCAAACTTTTCAGCATTACGGTGTAAAATTCATTCAATGAACTATTGCTAGGATCTTCTCTCTGTCATAGCACCCAATAGTCTTGCGTAGTTTGTGAATTGTTCCCACAAATAAGAACGTTGACATATCCAGGACGTTCAATAAATCAGGTTTCTATTTTGCCATTATATTTTCAAAGTTTTTTTTTAGAAACTTGAAGTAGAGGAAAATTTTAAGTCTTTCATCTACAAAACTAATTTGCCTCTCAGTGTTTCTCGTCCTTGCCTTTATGAACCTACGCACTGTGAATTCCTGGACGTTTTTTATAAAGTTTTGCAAATCGTCCATGTTATTTCGAATTCAGAATGGACGAGTGTTCAGCATACAGCCTAGACTACAGTCAAATTCTTTGAGTCTCTTTCATAATTGTAAATTATTATTTCAAGGACCGACAAGGTGAGTAAAATGGCTGCTGATTTTTATGGGTTTTTTTAGCAGAAGCAACCATAGACTTGCTGTTTTTTAGTCTTGTTTCCTTGCCCATGCTTTTAAGAAGCATGACTTCATAACAGGACTCTCTAGCCACTAATTGATCCACAGCAACCTTTTTCAGCTAATGAGTTATTCTGAATAAATATAAAAAGGATTTCAAGTATCAATTACACACCAAGTGAGTTCCCATAAATCGAATTCATCGATGAACAAAATACATTTAACAATGCTCAATCAGGCGACGTTTACATCACATCCCCGCTTTCCGAATATTGCATAAAAGTACGTTTTAACCATCGCGCCAATTTCATATAACCCGTTCATTGTTTAACTTTTAACGCTCATTTAAATGTATCTGCGGCACTAAAAGCCACAATTTATCTATTTCCATTGTTTGCAGTAAATTTGCATAACGTCAGAGTCATGCTGTTACACTTTACCGATCCGCACTTCACTTATTTAGGCCAAACGACCATAAAGATAATGCTGGCTTGACAGTTTTTTTTCAAGAAAACGCACACGCATAGTTTTACTTTTAATGTATTTTATTTACTTTAAAATGTTTATTTTGACATTTGGTTTGTCCTTCGAAATGATTTTTTTGCAAGTGTGACGTATGATGCAATTTATTATTAAATATGCGCCCAACAAAGAGTAATTATGTTTGAGTTCAAAATGAAAAAAAAAAAAAATTATTCATAGCCGTTTAATCACTTGAAGGCGCAGCTATTTAGCAACCACTTAGATGGTCATCGTCATCATCATTGTAGCCACACCATTGGCGCCATGAATATGAAATATTATTATTAATTGCAACTCGTTGTGACTTGTGGCATATGCAGAGAATGACTCAATGTCGCATCGAAGAAAAATGACTTTTCGTTAAGAAAATAAATATTTTTAAATGGCGTTAATAATTAATTTCTGGTTAAGATGTGTATGCGAGTATATATTTATTTTGCTTGCTTGATTTGTATACCACAATTTTGATTTTGATTTGTTTACTTTTCCACCCGCAAATGCTTATTAAATAGCATGCTATATTTTATTGAGCAATGAAACGTTGGCTTGATGTGACCCAATCCTTGAAGCTATGTCTGTACGATCATATGGCTCAATCAATAAATTTCCGGAAAGCTGTTGAATTTAATCGATGTTAAATTTTTAATAATATTCAACTGGACCCCAAGTTGTCCGTTAAAGCACGGCTTCAAAAATGTCTTCATGCCGTATCAAAAAGCGTTTAAAATCTGATGGTTTCTTTTTAAAAATGCTACGAAAGGACAAAGATACATAACTACTTCTGCTTTATTGTTATATTTGTTCTTTCAAAGCATTGCAACGGCAGACCTACTGCTCATCATGTCATTTGTTTGATACATTTTTGATGGATTCGAATACTATAATATTTCACGAATAGCTTGAGATATATTGTTCATGAGTACCTGAATCGTGAGCGGATTGTTTGCATGACGTAGTTTTTTAGTAACACAGAACGGTGTGCTCCGAATATGCAACTTCGTCAAAAGAAATCGAGTACAAGGAAAATCAGAGGGCATGATTCTCCTTGACATTGAAAAGGCATTCGATTCTGTTTAGCATAATGGTCTTTTATATAAAATGATAAGTCTTTATTTTCCTCCGTATTTATATAAAATAGTTCAAAGTTTTTTGTCTGGTCGTTGTTTTAAAGTCTTTGTCAATAGTGCGTTATCTAGTCTTATTTATTTCAAACTGTGAGTTCCTTAAGGCTCTGTTTTAGGACCTCCTTTATTTATTTTTTTTTTACAATTATTAAGTGAAGGTGTTTTTTTTCGAATTTTCCTTCGTGATATACTCTGTTCATATCAAAATTCAACTTCATCAATATAAAAATGTTTCAGTAGCACGATAGCTTAATATCGAATCGCTGTAAATTAGTTTCGAAATAAAGATATCTATCTATCTAGAAATGTGTTCTTGCACGTTAGCAAATAACCTCACCTTGCTGGAATCATATCCCACCAAAGTTCAAATTCTCTATTTTGACGAAAAATAAAAAACTGTTAGCGTTGCTTTCAGAGTCATCAAGAAAAATAGGCTGTATTTCCTGATCTCCAAATATTTACTTCAATATTGCTTATTTAAGTGGGCCCCAAGATGAAATTATACTTTTGAGCAAATCTGTCGTCAATTTCGTGGTACTCTTATTCCCAAAAAGAGAAGATACCGGGCCCTCATTTTCCTCGAATGCGAAAATATTTACATAAATGAAAAGGAAACTTTCCTGACTCGTGAAAAATATACCAAATTATAAATATACCAAAACCAGGCAAAGATTTCGATAAACCTCTTAACAGAATTTTCCAAAATATTAGAGCAGGCACATATGATCGTGTTGTTGATCAATCAATCATTTGAAAGTACTGCTCTGCAATAGTTCTGGATGTTTTCCCGGCTTTTCACGAAGGATTACTTCACAAAATAAAAATATTGCTTCCTTTTTCCACTCAAGAAAGTTACCTACTAAACAGAAGTTCAGTATAAAAGTTTTATATCGGGGCAACACTCAATTAATGCAGGTGTCCCACAAGGAAGTGTTCTAGGTCCGCTTTTA
Organism: Orthonevra nobilis; assembly: GCA_963555765.1. Classification (NCBI taxonomy): domain Eukaryota; kingdom Metazoa; phylum Arthropoda; class Insecta; order Diptera; family Syrphidae; genus Orthonevra; species Orthonevra nobilis. Next base: position 70,816,531 of record OY743226.1, on the reverse strand, counting down.
TATTTACTTGACGTTAAAAAGCACAACATCCTAACGTCCACATTTTGCTGCCGGCAGAGCAATCCTCAGTATGCACGATAAACCAGAAGTAAAGTCTGCTGTTCTTCAAGACTACATTAAGAATCTGGAATAATGGAATCAAAATCTTGCCTACCACCTGCGAAAGCAACATTGAGAAGTTTGAAATTGATTATGCATAAAATAAGAATTTACATTTAAATATTGTGTTTCAAAAAATAATTTTTAAGTTAAACTTTTAATTTGTTTTTTGAAATATATGGGACCGTGTAGTTCAGGTTTCTTTGGCCATACATGTTGCGAAACATTGGTGTTTGTTGCAAACATCTAGCTCTGCGTCTGGTGTTAATATGATGAGCAATTGGACTCAAAAAACGTTCATCTGTTCCATATTCAACTAGTGTTGTCATCATAAATAGTTATTTAAAATAACTCTCTTCTCTCTGGGCATTTGGAATAAGTTTGAGCGCCGTACGTTGTAATTTTCCAAGTGGTATACTCTTCAAATATTATAATATTTTAATTTTATTTATTAATTCGTTTTGAGTTGGACCTTTAAGAGCCACTGAGTATGCTTATGTGTGCCGGGATTGCGACATGTTAACGTTGTATTTATATTAAAACCTGGAAACAGACCTCCGGAAATCATATTGGCCTATTAGTCTATCCTCCTTCGTCTTAAAGACCATGGAAAGACGAATAGACCTGCATATCAGGAGACACTTGGAAACTCACTTTCCCCTGCACCTCAACCAATAAGAATACAGGAACGAATCAACTGAGAGGGCACTTTACCGTCTGGTCACTCTTGTTGAAACGGCATTTCAATCTTTGGAAATTTCTCTCTGCGGCTTCGTGGATATTGACAATACCAGTTACAACTCCATTACGAACGCAATTCGGAGATAAGGTATTGAAGACTCGACTAACAGATGTATAAGATCCATGCTAGAAACTCGAGTTATAACTTCCTCGCTTGGAAGCGTGTCACTGCAACGAGAGGTTGTCCACAGGGAGGTGTTTTGTCACTTCTTCTCTATTCATTGGCCATAGACAACCTCATTGTGAACCTCAATCAGGCTATGCTGATGATCTATTGTCGTAAGAGGAAAATTTGACACTACAATCACTAGGTTATGCATTCAGCATTAATGCATGTCTCAGAATGGTGTAAGCGTGAAGACACTCTGTGAATCCTGGAAAAACCCTTCTGGTCTCCTTCACAACGAGGAGACAACTGACTCGGTCTCCACTTGTTATTGAGGGGACCTCTCATATAAACTCCGGTCAAGTCAAGTACCTCGTAGTAATCTTGGATAAGAAACTGAACTGGACTTCACATATCAAGTCCCTCACAGAACGCGCAACCAGAGAAAGCTCTCTCGTGCGCCAGAAATACCCTGAAGATGCAATTGACAATCAATCACAAACCAGGAGACCAAACGGGGCACATGAAAATAATCAATTTCATCACGGATCGATCCCAGGCAACATACTGCTTTGGACATCTCTTTGATGTAAACATTCCTAACTGTGATCAATGGTCGAGCAACACACCTGCCCCCGGCCCCAGAAACTTAATTTGGTATACTGATGGCTCAAATATGGCAAAGGGAGCAGGTGGCGGTGTCTATCGGCCCAACACTTAAATCTCCCTCCCTGAGCATGGGAAAATATTCAAATCCTGTGTCATAAAAAAACCTTGCAATAGGTCATAAAGGAGTCGGAATTCTAACATATTCAGACAGCCAAGCAACGTTCAAGGCATTGTCATCCAATCCAATGGAATCCATATGTGTCAAAAGCTGCTACGACGACTTACAATCCCTAGCCCGACGTAACAAAGTTAGGCAAGGATGGATTCCAGGTCATCATGGAATTGAAGGCAATGAAATTGCGGACGAACTCGCCAGCGGTGGTTCTAAAACCGTGTTCAATGGCCCGGAACCTTTCTGTGGCGTAAGCTGGACTACGGCCACAGATCTGACCAATAAGTGAGAAATCAAGTTACGCATTGCCCACTGGAGAAATCTACCGGGACTCAGACAATCTAAATTACTAATCAATCCCTTCTTTTACAGAGAAATCCTTAACCTCAGCTAGGAGAAATTTAGAAGGCTCGTGAGCGACAGCAATCGATCCTCGCTTGACAATGAATTTTTCTTAATATAAACTCGAAATCACCCCTTAAAAGAACATCTTTTTCTACGTAAATTTCAAAAAATAAATTTTAAAGAACAATGAACTGGATCTGTGCAGAAAGCTCGATAGTTGAAACTCCATCCTCATTCGGTCGCCACCTTTGCAACTAAAATTCAAATCAAAAACACTTGCTTTTCAAACCACATTTCACTTCCATTCTCAACATCGCTCTTCGCAAAAAACTTGAAAACACATGATACAATCTGCGGTTTGAACCAAAAGTTTCTGAACTGTTCGAAGTATGCAACGCTTTTCGCAAAGTTGTTGTGCTGTTGCTGCAATCTTGTCTGGAAGACTGTCCATCTGCTTGTACATCATCGTCATTTCTGAAGCTGGTACAGGGATTGAAGAAGACAGAAGGCCACTTTGTTTTACAACAAACCAACCATGCGGGCTTCTAAGATCATCCAAGGTATTATTTTGAGGTTTGAGGGAGGGAAAAGGAACTTGAGTAGGGAATACTGAGCGCGTTCAAATTTCGTAAAATGCGATTTTAAAGCGAGTTTGCATTCGATTGATTTAAATGGAACAGAAAAACCCGACTTTCAGTGAAATTGATAAGAAGTTGAAGTATCGCGATTCCGACATCAGCACTCAGCATTCAAAAACTTTGACACTTGGATGCTTTGACCCGCAGTATCTTTCAATTTAATTTTAATTAACATAATTAAAACATCAAGTTGTGTTCTGGCGAAAGACAAGGTGGCGGTACTTGAATTCCACTCACATTTACGATGATACCATCACCCTATTGTACACCCCCGCCCAATCACCTTGTGGCTGGCTGTCAACAGTGTAAACATTTTATCGAAAACATTTGTTGTTTCGTTTTTTCGTTTAGACAACAAAGTTCATTGGAGGAGTGTAGGCGTGCAAAAGTGAATATCAGCCTCGCTATCATAACCAGGTACGCGAATAACAAAGTTAATTAAATTGAAAAACATTTTTTTCGCGAACGTTCAAACGATCGATAATAATACGAACATACGGGCTGGGCTGGTGTTTTAATTGAAAAGCTCTTAGTTATCAAGTTAGGGTATAAATGAGTAATAAGTAGACGCTGCGGTTATGAGGGTGGTGCGCAATTGTGGAAAACGTTTCAATATAGATGTGGCCAAATGTGTGCTCAGGGGCGCTCCGCACAACATATTGCTTAATTGGGAAAGTTTGGCCATAAGTAGGTCTCGTTTGGTTGAATGGGAACTCGATAATAACGCGGCTTCACAGGCTTCAAGTACACTTCAAGGGATTATCATAAATGTTCTGCTCTCAAAGGTTGTGAAGGTTTGTTTGACAACTTGGCGTATTTTTTGTTTTATGAGTATGTATCTGGGGGAATAGTTATTTAATGAACTACGAGCCTAGGAGGGATGTATTCCCGGATAAACATGCAACATAAGGAAAAGGTCAGCTGCAAAAACTCATGGGAACATTTAATTAAACATTCTGGCGTTACATTCAATTCCTTTGTTCAATTTTCTGAGAAAAGAAACAACAAGTTGGTGACTTTTTCTTTCCACTGCTCAAGCTTTTTTCAAAACTAAGGTTTATCTTAAAGATGTGCAAAAAATTGCACAGTTAAAAGCCTATCAGGAGAGCTACGAGGTTAAGAAGTGCGTTATCCTTTTAAAAGTATACTTTTAAAACAACAAGCGAACTCAGAGTTCACGTGAGAGGCAATGAAAAGTGTTAAAAATTAAGTCTTTGTTTTCACATAATCGCAGTGCTTCACTTTAAGTGGAGCATTTTCGACAGGAATATAAAGCCAGTTGATTAACATTATGAATCGAATTAAGCTCTCCAAGTTTGTAGATTCATAAAAGTGTTGGGATCACACGTTGTTGTTGTTTTTTTTATTTATTTATTTTAATTTCATCTACAAGTAACAAAAAAACTAACAGATGTTAACAATTTGTTTTGCTCAAAATATAAGTAAGTAAAATAAGTTAGTTTTAAAAATATCTCTACTATCGGCTAGGTCAATGAACATATAAGCTTCGTTGAAAGCTCAAATGGCTCTTGAAATAGGCTCATTACGACCTAATTGGTCCTGTGATTTTGTTCAAATAGCAGATCTCGAATTCTCAGCGACCGTGCTGGAGCATATATAGGTATTAACGACAAAAGAACAGGAGACTTAATATGGTTACAAAGTAAGTCTCTCACAAACATTACATCAAGAATCGAACGTCTAGATTTTAAAGATTTGATTCCTAGTAACTGACATCTAGCCCTATAGTTTGGATGGAAGTTCCAACGCAACTTATTGAAAATGAACTTCGTGAAGCGCCTTTGGATTTTCTCAATGCGGTCGGAGAAGGTTACATTAAAGGGATTCCAAATAACAGCCGCGTACTCTAGAATAGATCTAACAAGAGATGTATATAGGGACAATAGCGCATATGGGTCCTTGAAATCTTTACCATTACGCTTGATAAATCCAATTACTAAATTGGCCCTTGCGACTGTAAGTTCAATGTGGTTTTTAAATGAAAAAAAATTATCAATCGTAACACCAAGGTCTTTGATTTTGCTAACTCTATTCAAAGGCATAGAGTCAATGGAATAGTTGAAATCAATTAAAGAAGTCGATCTGGAAAAAGAGATTACATTGCATTTTTTAATATTGAGTTTTAAACTGTTAGCTTACACTAACCCAGAACGCGATTAAGATCTGCCTGTAGTAGATGACAGTCATCCACACTCTTGATAACTGAGAACAATTTCAAATCATCGGCGTATAGTAGACACTGGCTATGTTTAATAACATTTACAATATCATTAATAAAAATTATAAAAAGCGGTGGGGCTAAATGGCACCCTTGAGGTACACCTGAGGTACATTTGATTATCCTGGACAGGTATTCCCCAATTTTCACTCGTTGAGTACGACCAGTGACAAACGAAGTTATCCAACTTAAGAACTCAGAGTGAAATCCGAAAGATTCCAGCTTTTTAATAAGAACAGCATGGCTTACTGAATCGAACGCTTTGCTAAAATCAGTATAGATTGAATCAACTTGCGATTTATTCTCAATCGCATTAATGACATATGATGAGAAATACGCTAGATTTGTAGTAGTGGATCGACCGGATACAAATCCATGTTGAGCTTCAGATATGGTCTCCTTTATAAGAAACTTGAGTCTATTTTCGACTATGCTTTCAAAAACTTTGGGAATCGCTGAGAGTTTGCTGATACCTCTATAATTCTCCACGTTATTTTTGGAGCCAGACTTATGAACAGGGACCAAGTACGACACCTTTCATTCGTCAAGAAATACACCTTCAGACAGAGAACGATTAAAAATATTGAGCAACGGAGTACAGAGGGAGCTGCAGCAGTACCTTAGAACCACTCATGGTATACCATCAGCACCACAGTTGGAATTAGGATTCACAGATTGAAGAGCCAAGTAAACTTCTTCGTTACTCAGTTGGAGTGACCCTACACTGATGCCATTAAGACAGTCAGTTCCTGAGTTATTACTTGTACTCGGGATTGACTAAACAGATTCAAAAAAGTTTGAAAAAAGTTCAAGGGAAGACTCAACGTCAAATGATTCAACGTCCTTTAAATGCATTGTATTAGGAATTCTTATGGACTTCCTTTTTGAATTTATATAATGCCAAAACGATTTGCTGTTGCATTTAATATTGCGTTCAATATTCATGATATATCCACTGTAGAGAGACTTACTAAGAACAATAAAATCTTTACGTAATTTACTTAACTTGACATAATCGATCGGATTATTCGATTTTTTATATTTTTTAAAAGCTTTGTTTTTCAAGTTCTTTAAATTTGTTAACTGATTATTATACCAAGGAGGCTTGGTTGTTCTGTGGTTAGAATATTGAGGAACAAAATTAGCGAAGCCATGACTAAGTTTTTCAACGAAACTTTTGTACGTGTGATGTAAATTGGGGTGATTTAATTCCTTGTCCCACTCAATATTATTGAAAAAATTATTTAGCTCAAGAAAGTTAGCTTTCATAAAATTGTATGTTTTTTCAATATTACTGACCTTAACATCCAAATAACTATACATTTCGGTTTCAATAAATAATTCATTATGGTGGATAGATTCATTTAAAAGAGAATAAAGAACTTTAGTTACATTAGTTTTAAGTTCTTCGCAACATACAAAAACTAATTCGAGTATATTTGATAAAGAATTTCGGATAGAGTTAATTTGATTTAAATTTAATGCATGCATAAAATCAATTAAGTAATACTCATGTTCATGTTTCATATTATAGGCAATAAGTGATTTATCATTATCTGACCAAATCCAATCAATATCCGGGACATTGAAGTCTCCTAGTACACAAACATTATCTAATGCAGAATATTTATAATTGTAAATGAATTCAATATTACTCATGTGCTTCTCATAACACTGAAGCTTACATTTTGGTGGAACATAACTGACTAAAAAAAATATACGATTTACAGTGTTGATATTTAAGGAGACACAAACTTGTTCCACGTCCAGGACTGGCAATTTGATTTCACTCAAACATAAAGTTGATCGAACAGCAACAATTATACCACCTCCTCGTTCCGCAGCTGATTTACAACGATCGAAGCGAAACACATTGTAGAGGCGGCAATCAAATACTTCCGATGAGGATATACCGGGATAAAACCAGGTTTCAACAATGACGATGACATCGTAGTGCATATGGGATGAGTTACAAAATAAACAATAAACTAGCCACTTTTGTACGCATTCCACCAGCATTATGCAGATATATTTTTAATGAATTTAGCTTATTACCCGACGGCAGATAAAATTTATTTAAATATTGTGAGCCGCCGGCTCCAATGGGTTTTTTGTCGGCTCAGATGGAATTTTTGGCCTTAAGACGAAAGGCCTAATCCTCACACCACTTGGCCAAAACGTGTCAACAAATATACTTTTGGTGATTTCAATTGGAACTGCAATCTTGAAGTTAACGAATTTTTGTCTCAAGTCTTTTATGAAATGCTGGAAAAAATAAAAAAAACCGTCCTCTTTCTATATGATTCACATAATGTCCTGGTATAAAAATTTAAAAACACATTTGTCCCTATCTCTATTAAGACATAGGTGACGAGGAACTTTGGGCTAAAAAAACTGAATCGTACCTGGATTTGACTTTTGATTATTATGGAAATTTTTACCATTCACGGAGTTTTGCAAAGATCGAAATAAAAAGGAATCAGATGGTGCAGGGTCAGAACTATATGGTGGATGTGGCAAAACATCCCAACCAAGCTCCAATAACTTTTGCCGAGTGACCGAAGATCTGTGTGGCATTGCATTGTCATGATGGAATACAACACTTCCGATTGACATTGTTGTAAACAACCCATTTTTCATCACCAGTTATCAATCGTTTTAAAAATGGATCATTTTCATTACGTTTCTTTAACAAGTCGCAGATGTTAATGCATTTAAATGATTATCTTTCAGTTCATGAGGAAACCATTTATCGAGTTATCGTGCATAGCAAAGTTGTTTTAAGCGATTTTCAACGCATGTATGTATGTGATACATGAAGTTTCTCTCTCGTCATCAACTTCAACTGGACGACCAGAGCGTTTTTTAACTTTGAGTGAAAAATCAATAGAACAAGATTTGGCACACCAATTTTGACACTGCTGTTCTTTTAAAGCTTCGTCACCATAAACAGCACATAACTTTTTGTGAGCTTGCGATGTGTTTTTCCTTTCCGGAAATAAAAAGGAAAATATAACGTTAATGTTCGTTTTGACTTACCATTTTTCAACAGACGTCAAACGAAAACTACACGACCGATACAATTTTTTTTTCACTGATTGACAGTTGAAGTACCAACTATCAAAAAACAAAATGTGTTTGACATTTCGATTACGTCGGCAAACCTAAAAATTCAACTACAGCCATCTATTAGTGAAATCCGCAATTACTTAATTGCCAACCCAATACATGCATTGACTCTTAGTTTATCTTACAAATATTTAGATACATGACAGTAGTAGTTACAATTTTAGATAAACATCAAATCACAACTATGTAACTCAACCTCTGTACTTTCGCAGAACGTGCATGAATTTGAAAATCATAACATCTTGATGTCATAACGAGCTCAATCCGCAAATCACGCAGTTGTTTTGACAATAAAACGTCTATCGGTTTATCAGATTTCTAAAATACTAACGCATTATATAACTTAAGCTGTATGCATGCCCACAAAGTATAAACCCTTTCGATTTGGATCAGGACATGACATCAATGAAACAGAGGGTATTCCTTAGCCTTCATTTCCACCCTTCATTAATGACGCTCTACCACAATTGGACTCTGGTAGTCAGCTGTAGAAGAAATGAAATCAAAGAATTTCCTTGTTTACGAGTTTATCCATCTCCATTTCGTATTCAATCAGTGTGCATAATCCCGATTCCGATTCAATTTGGAGAAGAAAAAAAAACACAGTAATTTAATTCAATTTGGTTCGTGCTTTTGGTCAAATGACTGTAAATCTATTTTCCACGGTTTTATGGGCTTTTCGGTTACTGCGACGCATTTAGATGATGCGAACCCAATTGGAGTGCATTAACCATTAAAAAGCGGGTCGATGGCGGAACGGTTTTTATTCCTCTTCGACTGTCGGAAAGGTTTAACAGCGAAGCTACGCTAGGGTACTGGTATCTCTTTCTCGTAATACGATCAACAAATTGTCATCGTCATTATAATCATTAGCAACATCATCGCCATCTAGCGTTGTGCGTGATGACAGGAAGGGAATTCGTCCGAGCAGTGGTCGTTTAATAACTGCGCCGACATGAAAAATACTTCTTCTTTTTTGATTATGACATATCATAATCGTCTTTGTGGTGGCATTCGTTCTTCTATTCCTATCTTCTTTTTGCTTTTCATCAGGGGGAGATAATCGGTGTGACAATGGCATAGAAATCTGATAAAACGGTACATTCCTTAAGGTTGCCAGTGAGGCTTGAGCATCTCCCCCACAGCTGTCATGAGTGTAATTAACACCAGAAGCCTGCATCAGTACCTAAGAAAAAGAAGAGAACATTTTTATTCTCTACACGGTATGTGCGTTTTTTGCTTTTGACGTTTCATTTGTTTTTGTTTTTTTTGTTTGGCCGGTGGGTGTTTTGGAATCAAAAATCCGTGCTCCTGATAAGTGAAGTCGTAAAATGCAATTCTTTTTAATATGCAGCACTTGTACGAGTGTACACTGAGTGACGAAGTGACGCTGAACATTGCTTTAATAGCCTGCCCTTTTCTTTGAATGCAGATGGGATTGTTAGTTTTAGGTAACACGTTTTCTGGACGAGAGGTTTCCATTTGAAAAGATGTACACAACTATGCGGGTTTTCTTAAAAAAAAATCCAACGTGGATCAGTTTGTGTCTTGTGTCTGTAATTTGCAGTTTGCTGCTAGTCTTTTGCTGCTTGAATTTGGCAAATTGACGTTTGAAGTTAGCAATTTGAAGTTTGCCGCATAAAGTTTGCCATTAAGGGTTTGCCGTTTGACGATTTGTATGCTTTAAGATTTGGTTGCCAGAATAAATAACTTTTTTGAGATATTCGTTTCAGCCTTGATGAATAAAAGCAATGAAAACATTTCTACAACTTAAATTTATTTAGACACAAATTTTTTTGTATCTGAATATTTCCAGACGCCAATTAGTTTGATCAGTGTAATTTTAGACCCGATTTCTCTGCATTTTTAAATCACGCTCAATTTTATAATATATTCGTTCAGCCTTTATTCTTTTCGAAATACGTAAGCTTTTGTTGCGAAATTTGAATAACTGTTCTCAAAACTATTGGCTATTTATTAAAATCCGTTTTTTATGTCTCTCTATAACCAAATATGGTTTCGCAAAACACAAAAATGAAATCAGTTGAAAGTCGTCATTTCTTCCTTATCTATCTAGTAGACTAGTCTGATTGAGCCCCGTGTAGCGATTGTATTCCAAAGATCGGAATTAAGTGACTATCTAACGTTTGTGATGTGTCTGGAGTTTACTCACCAAGAACATCGCTCGTTTGAAAAAGAGTATGCAAATTTCAGCGTCTTGCGTATTTGGGCATTGTAGGTACCGCACCAGTGAGGAACTCTCTTAAACTTTTTGAAGAAGTGTCGTGACTTCCTCCTTGCAGTTTTGCATTAAACGGAAATCCGAAACTGGAAAGCTGAATCTTGGGTTTTGTCTTAAGTTTAGGTTACTGTAAAGCATTGCCATTTTATGAGGTAGTCGTCAAAATAAAACTCTATAAGCGTTCTAATGATGAGACGCTTAAAATGCTCACAATTTTGAAAGACGTGTTTATATTTTAAGAAAGAAAGTATCTGTAATAAACGATCGAACGAAGGACCTTGGTGAGACTCGTAATCACTCACAACCATAAGTTTTACGACAACAGGTCTATATAAGTGCTGAATTGAAAAGAACAAGGCTCCTTTTCATTTAATTTCCGAATGTTTGAACTTCATTCAACTTTCTTTAGTAGACGACTCGAAAAGGAATCCTTTGGTTACTATATAAGAAAGCCAATTTGGACGGACTTAATATATTTTTAATGGAGTTTAATGTCCTCAAAACTCAAAACGCCAACATCAGAGGATCAATTTTTCAGAAGTCCGTCCAACTACTCGCATATGCCGACGATTTTGATATTATTGGAAGAGCGCAGTGTCTTGTCGATGGCACCTTTGTGAGTATAGCGACGGAGGCTGCGAAAATGGGTTTGACGGTAAATGAGGGCAAGACAAAGTTTATGCTGTCAACGAGAAAGGACTTCCAACACCGACGTCTATGACAGAACGTCAAAGTACACAGCTATAACTTTGAGGTAGTCAAAGACTTTGTCTAGGCATCGCTATCAATTCAGAGAACGACACCAGCGATGAAATCGGACGAAGAATTACTCTTGCCAATTATTGCTTCTGTGGACGGAGAAAACAATTGATGAACTAAGCCCTCTCTCGAACAACCAAAGTAAAACTATATAAGACGTTAATCATCCCAGTCCTGCTATACGGCACTGAGGCATGGACTTTGTCAAAAGCGGACGAAGCTGCTCTTGGCTGCTATTGCCCGGAAAGGCTTCGAATCCACCCCTGAGGGACGGCGCAGCAGAGGAAGACCGCGACTCAGGTGGCGGGTGCAAGTGGAAAGGTAACTCAACCAACTTAGCATGAGAAACTGGAGGCAGCTGGCAAAAGATCGAGCTGGCTGGAGACGCTTGTTGGTTGAGGCCCAAGTCCACCCCGGTCCACTGTAGCGCCACCTTAAGGAAGTAAGTGAGTTTAATATCCTCGATAGTGATATGAACACGCTGCTGATATGCTTACAAATATTATTTTCCAAGAAGACAGTCAGGCCAAAAGATATTTCGTGGTTCGACTCGAGCTGCAAGGAGGCTGTAAGACCGAGAGACCCATAGCATTCTAAGGTCATGGAAACGCTGATAAATCGTCAGCTTTTGGAAAACCTGTCTCACCGAAAAGTTGAACCGATCTATAAATTGTTTCGGCGAATCAAAGACAGACAGAGTGAGTCGGTCAGTCTCATCTTCGATGCATTTGGAACTCCCTTTCGAGTCGTGCAATACAAGTTGTGTTGGACGGCTTCAAGTCTGAAGTTCATCGTATGATATATGGCATTAAAGCGAAACCTTCAAAAACCAGCTATTGTCCATGAATAGCTCTTGCGTCAATGAAACCGAGAAAAGATTTCAATGCCCGGTATGCGCGTTGATTCTAACTAACACTGGAAAGATCATATATTCGATGTTACCAAGCATACAGAAAAAGGCTTAGGATTCTTAAACCGGTACAAGGGATACTTTTCTCCTTTTCCTTCATCGAATGCAAACCAGTTTACCCTTAAAACTACTTTCGGGCGTACTACGAAATTTAAAGATTCGTCTACACAGCGCATGTCGAATCCTTAACCTCGCTTTCCAAAATTTAAAACCAACGTGCACTGGTACCTTCTTTCTCTCCCTTGCACCTTTCCTTCTGGCCGGGGTGTGTAAACAACTTTCAGGGTACTCCCAATCCCTTGAAAAAAAAGAAACTAGAAAGACGAAGTCTGACTGCTGACAGTAAGGCTTTCTTCACCTTGTCCAAGAAGTAGAACCGATTGACTTTGCGCTTGAAAATCGTTGTATCTTTGTATTGGGATCGGCTCTAAACATTGTGGCTAAACAGGCTTACTGAAGTACGACCACCGGGCAGTATATACTTTAGGCTCTTGATATGTATCTACCGCCCACTAACGAAATGAAGTAAGTAGGCCGAGTTGCGGACCAATAGGTGATGAAACATTGCAACAATCGATTTTCAACAATATTGACCCATCGTACAATTTTTTATATGTTTTTTTGAAGAAACATTGTGTAATATATTTAAAATGTATGCTTACAGCTCGACACTTTAAAATGAAACGTTTGATTTTTTTAAACAGATTTAAGTCTAAGAAAATATCAAAAAGCGAAGACATCTTTTCCAAAGATATGCCTTCTCTTCAGATTATCTTAGTGGCCTTCGACACAGGCTTCTATAGCATTGAACCCCTTTTTAATCTGGCCTTGATTTCCCCGATCGTTTGATTCATCATATTACACATTTTAATGATGCCGTGAAGCTCGTAAAGCTTTGCAGCATCGTTTGATATCGATCACCAAACGAGAGTAAAACTAATGAAGCCATACTTCAGTGTAAACGCTCTAATGTCGCAGGCAATCAAAATTGCGCAGTAAAAGTTCAATTTAATTGGGCCAACGAGGTAAAGATAAGCTCGGTCATTAATGACAATCCCTTGAAACGAATCTCGAACTCTTCGTTGCTAGTTTACAACATACTTGCGTCTCATTATGGTGTAGCAAGTTTCCTGTGAAATGGGAGGCTTTAAAGGGGTGGCGTTTTTTAGATTTAAGAAGGTTTCTTGGCTCGATTTTCCAGAAAACTGCACTCGAATTCGTAGTTATTTACTGACCTTTCGTTTGCTTAACTAAACTCTACTGCACTCATGTACGGTCATACTGGTATACCTACCCATGCCGTACCACGTTCTTCTCTTATGCATTTCAGGTGATCGTGTCATGTCATCGAAAAATCCCCCCAAACAGAAGAAGAAACGACAGTCGCCACGACATCGTTGTCGAAGAAAAATAAGGTGAAAACCACTAAAGGAAACCTCTGCCATTCGAATATATTTTTGTATGTAAATATGGTTGTACTTTCCTCGTCTGTTCTCGTACTTCGCCTCGCTCCAACTAGATCCGATCGTGGCGACTCGCAGCTAACTCGTTTTTCTGCCAAGTTAACAATTTTTTTACTATTTCTCGGTTTAACCAGAAAATGTATCTCGTAGATACATATGGCGTTTGTCTGTTCTTTTTTTTTTTTTTGGTTCGTGTGTAGTTCTACCTTCATCGTCAGCACGAAAATTTAGGTATTATTTTACAGTTTTTCCGGCTTAGAGTCACTCGGTGGGCTTGGAATTTATATGTTTGTGTTCGTAGACTTACAGAAAAAAAAAAAAATAACAAAACGTGGAAAAGAAAACAACAACATTGAGGAAGACTAAGTAAATAAATAGACTCAGTCTTTAAATTGGTGGGGGTTTTGTTACCATCAACTAGTGGAAACATCTGGCACAGCAAATGGGTCTTCGTGTCGTTTAGAGGCACTTCAAACTTGGCCGTATGGAGTGGTCTCTGCCAGTGGAAGCTTCAATTTACTTTATTTGCTTTCACAGAAATCGATCTAATGAATGTGCGCACACCAGGCTTTGGTTTGATTTGAATTGAAAAAAACGAAAAACAAAAACCGAATTCGACTGGTCGTTTATCAAATTCAAGTTCAATTTCATCTCTGTAGGTTATGAACTCCGAGAATTGGTTTTTCTTGGAAGGAATACTCGTATTTTGATTAACGATAATGAATTGACGTTCATTCGTTACGCTTTTCACTTTTAATTATCTTGGTCATGACCTTTACAATTGATGCTGGTGGCAGAATTGTTTCGGGAAACAAGCTCAAGAGGACAATACTTCCGGCTCAAATCTTCGTTACCTTACTTAAAATATGTGAAACTAAGACTAGGAGGTAAATGTTGGACAAGAGTTCAAGTATTGACGACTAGAACTCTTGACAATCTCTCGGTCAATTGACCAATTTAAAACCACTTTCACTCTTGTTCTAAAAATGTAATGCTCGACCTTTATCCGCGTAAGTTTTGTTTAAATCTCCAAGCTTCCACATCGAAATCTTCGACTTGAGGTAACGAAAAATCGGTCAATTGTCTCTTGAAGAAACTTAAAACAATCAGCACACCAAAGAGTGACTTCTTGTGGATGCAGGAATGGATTTTCACTTTCCTGTTTCCGGTTTCCGGGTAAGAAAATAAGCCTCATCGCTGAAGTTAATTTTATGTAAAAATTTGTCATCCAGTGAAGTTCAGGCATCCCATTGGCGTTTGGCTTTTGCATTTCATCTTCAGATGGTTTGAATTCTTGAATGAGTTGCACTTTAGAAGGATGTGGTAGCAGGCTCTAATGCAAAAGATGACTCAAACTGTCATAAGGGCAGCCACAATTTCTATATAAACGATTAAGGACACATGTGACAGAGTAATTTTGAACTTCCCATCGGAAGTTTTTGTAATGGTGTGGTGGTTAAAATTTTATGACGAAAAAACAGTGTTCAAAAAAGGGACTATTTTACTTCTTAAATAAAAATCAATTTAGTTTTTTTAAAGAAAGAAGTTCAAAATTAATTAAATTCATAGTTTCAAACTACCTATACACTCCGGTTCATAAGTTTCCGGACAAATTCATATAATTTTTTTTTTTCAATTTTAATTCCAAAAATTTCATCAACATTATGTTTATTGATTGAATTAAATTAGTTACGAACTATAAACACAAACTTAAAGACGAAAACACAATTAAGTTGAGGAAATTTAATATTTTGATGTGCCCTTTTCTGCAGTTTTTTGATTCAAACTTCCACATCAGTGCTTGGAAAATTGTTCTAGAAATGTGAATCCAGTAAATCTTTTTCATTTTTCATGATTCCAAATGATGTCTGCAACACTGACATATTATAGAGCCACCATTTTCTTTGTTCAAAACCTACTTGTAGCTTTTATATCGTTAAACTTCATAAGCTCAACTCAAGGGGCAACTTATATGAGGTATCAAGAGAAAGCTTAATGCCCAAGTCAAAACGCATGGATGAAATTGCATTACAATTTTTTTTAAAACAGCGTCGCAAGGAAGATCATAGCATCCGAAGGTTTTATACCGCTGTTTTAGTAGCCTATCATGAATCAATCTTAGAAGTCTTTCCAGAAATTGGCATTGAGATTTACAAACTCTTGAAATCGGCCTGAAAATCAACTATCAAAATCTTTGAAGAAAACTGAAATGAATGTGTCCTCTTGGAGCCATCAAATTACCAGAAAGAATTAGATCTTTTGCTTAACATTTCCTCTGGCTCGGAAGGAACAGGTGCTCTCAAGAAAGCACGCTTTAATATTTCGAGCACAGGTAAATTTCTTCTTTCTTTCTTTTATAAAAGTGCATCGTAAAAGGTTGTTGAAATTGATTTCGTAAATATATGGAAAAAGAAGTTGACATAAGCGGTCTTTCACAATCGAAACAACAAATTCAATTTTGCAAGCAACAAAACAAAAAACAAAGATTGTTCACAAATTTCAAAACTTTTTCTGCTAGAATAATAATAATAGTAATAATTTAAGGGTGATTTTCAGTGATAGCTCAGCACAAAGAAATTGCCGAGTTCAATCGAATCAGACAAATTATAATTCAAAAAGCAATTCAATTCCAGTTTTGATCGTTGCAGCATCTATGAAGGAGCATGAGAAGCGAGTTCAAAAATTCTACCAACAGAGAAAACAATTACCTTAGAGTTACAGACTCCAAACCGAAGCCTGTATAGTTCAATGCTGAGGACATGGAAGAACCAGTTGTAGAGACTGTAAAACGGCGATGATGAATTAAATTCCGCTGGCAGGTAGCCTGAACCATTCGATGAAGACAACGCAGGCCAACAAAAGCGTCTACCCGACCTAGACTAAGTAAAGATAGCAATATCTTTAGTCTGAGAAATGCACTTTAGCTGTCGAACTTTTCAAACCGGCGGCGATGACACAAGAAAGCATAAAAGATGTATGGACTTTCAGTATTGTTTGTTTCAGTACTGCGCCAACTATAGGCGTATCAATCTACTCAACATTGGATATAACATTTTTTCTGCCGTATTATGTGAACGTTTGAATACGTTCGTCAGCAAACTGATGGGTCAATTTCAATGTGGCCTTTGACTATAAAAGTCCACCATATACCAAATATTAATATAATAGCAGGTCTTGGAAAAAAAACCCAGGAGCTCCAAATCGGCACGCACCACCTTTTCATCAACTTCAAGGGTATTTATGGTTTCTGCTCCTTCCACAGAGACGAGATGTATGAAGACATGTCTAGGTTTGTCATCCCTGCCAAGTTCTTCCTATTGTTCAGGATATGACGATGCTCCATTAAAGTCGGCACAGACTTCACCGACAAAGTGACGCGATTTCTTAAAAATCATACTTGGAACAATAATGCAAAAGTTCCGCGTCGCCACTAAAGGCACTCACTTTTTAAAATGTCTGTTCAATAAATCGCACACGCTGAAGATATTGATATAATCGGAGAACGCAGCTTGATGTCACCAGTGCGTTTATAAGCCACCGCTGTAAACATAGATAATAACACTAGTCCTGACGTCAAACGAAGAATACCTCTTGCTAATCGCTAAGAAAATAATTTTGCAAAGTTCTCTCTCGAAGAACTAAAGTGTCGGTCTATAAGACCCTCGTGATCCCTGACCTGCTACATGGTGCAGAACCATGGACACTTTCAAAATCGGATAAAGGAGCCTTAGGTTGTTTCGAGAGTAAAGTGTGATCTGTTAATGAAAAATTCGCAAATCTTTTTTTAAAATAATTCAAAAATGCGGGCCAGCTTAAAAAAATAAGTACCCTACATGCCTAGGGAATGAATGATGTTTTCATAGCCCAAAATTAAATTGGATGGTGGTGGCAAATAAAACAACACCAACGGGAAGTGGTATAGTCACGCCTACTCGAACCCAAACCATTTTTTTCCTTAAAATTCTGCACAACGGAAGCTGAATGGGCGATTACGGCGATCAATATCTGCTCGTACTGCGGACAACGTTCCCATTTCAAAATCACTAATTCTGTAGTATTCATATCTCCGCGCTGGTGTTATCTTCATCATGCAGTTCCAATCAGTGTTTCCACTTATTCAAGCAGTCCTCGAACAGAGATTTTTCAGTCGTAATAGTTTGATTCGCCTCGAGGTTCTTAAACCGCTGTCAATTGAGCAGCATTTTTTTGGCGAAATTATTCAGGTCTTTCAAAAATTTACATAAGACTTGAAATCTGATCTTTTCCGTCGTATTTTGAATAAAAGTCCCGATGGTAAATGTGGAATTTAGATTACTGAATACAATTATGCCCGGAGATGTCGCTCGAATGTTTTCGCGCAATGTTATGAAGGCAGGTCGGAAACATTTCGGACAGTCCTCGTATATCACCATCTTAAGTCATTTCGGCGGTTTATTGATTTTTTCTCATGCTGAAAGTTAAGTCCAAAAATAGAAATCGTATGAATT
The DNA here is from genome assembly GCA_963555765.1 of Orthonevra nobilis. Taxonomy (NCBI): domain Eukaryota; kingdom Metazoa; phylum Arthropoda; class Insecta; order Diptera; family Syrphidae; genus Orthonevra; species Orthonevra nobilis. Next base: position 70,798,592 of record OY743226.1, on the reverse strand, counting down.
CTTTATGATGGGTCAACGCAAAACTATTCTTTAAAAATTCATTCATAGGTTTAAGGAAGAAGTTCCTATTTCTCTCGCAGTAGAGAGTGGTTTCAGTATTTTACGAGACAGATCATATTCAGATTAAGGGCTGAACTATAAGCCTTAAATGATAAGATATTCATTTGGAAAAAAATTGCTTATTGGTCCGATGAGAATGCACTGAATCTGCGACTGTAGAGCGTCTGCCTTTCAATTGATTCATTGATTCAATTCATTGGTTCAATGTTCGATTTCTAGAGTGATCTACTTTTTCGAATCTGGTCCCAGTCACCATCATTGCCAATGGGACCAAGTTAATGGCACTATCACTGGATTGGTCGACCAGCGTTAGTAGTCTGACTAATGGGTGGCATTGTTGTAGTGGTTGTTGTATCTGCTTAATTCATAGTTCGTGTTTTCAAAATAGTGGTTTGAGTAGATTGTTTGTACATGGCTCTGCTGTAAAGGCATAAAAGACAGCGGGGTGTTCACCTAAAATTTTTCAAACTTTCAAAAATAATGTCGAATATAATACTGCGTATTAGGTGAAAGCTAATAGGTCGGTTTAAAAATCCTTCGTTCAGTTTTGGGCTCCACCAACGAAAGTGAGTTGAAAGCAAACACATCTGAGTTTCTCAAAACACATAATCTTTCGGGTCTCAAGCTTCTTCAAAACCAAATGTGTCACTTAATCAGTAAAGATCTGAATACTCGCCACCGAGGATATACTTTTGTCGTAAGACTTTGCTGACTTTCGGCATTTTTTTCACAATTTCATTATATTCTGAGCCGTGCAAACCACGATATAAAAGTCCAGAAAATGGGGTTTTGGGGCCTTTTTGTTTTGATATGCTCCACGTCTTGTGGAGTCATCATTTGCCGATAGGCCAAAAAAATGACACTATCATTGGAGTGATCAACCAACAGTAGTTGTCTGATTGGTGGCAGTTGAGTGGTTCTCGTGGCGGCTCATATTCTGATCCAAAAAGAATAAAAAATAAAATATGAAGGCACAACACTGCAGGCAGAGTGTTTACGATTTTTGTTCCAAATTTTGTGCGAATGTAGACAAGACATAAGCACATTCTCCATTTCTCCAAGTTGTGAACCGCTTCAAAATTTGCGATCTTCTTCTCATTTTGTGACTTAAAAAAGCCGTGGAAATGTTCCAACTATGTTCCGATGGCGCGTTTTAAATACCAACCGAATTAGAAAAACAAAACAATGATCTCGATGTCAGACAAGTTGCTGTACTTTTTTTTATCTTATTTTATTCCTCGAAACGGAAATAATTCCTATTCTATGGCCCAAATAAATCTCACCTCTAGAACTCTATTAAAAACAGATTCATGTGTTCGTGCTCCTGTTGCGTAATTTACGATTGCAGGTTACCCTTGAGTAACAATCTTCTTTAGAGATCTTTACTCTATCTTAACTGGAACAAATACCTGTTATCTGTTTCGAAAAAGGCGGATCGAACCATAAAAGACCCACCATATTGAGTTATAAAAATTGTCCTTGTTTAGGGGGAGATAAAATAACAATGAAACAGCCTACCAGTCAATGTTCCCATTTTACCAAGGAAACAAAAGAAACCATGCACATCCCGTGGCCTTCCTGGAACTTGTAAATAATACCCAATCCACCACCTATTGTCTTTCAAAAGAAAACGATACGAACATGAATCGGGACTGTTTCAAATGCACAGCGAGTACAAAACTGCCAAAACAATTTTTCTTACACACTCAGTAAACCACTCGGGACATTCGATTATTTTATGCAAAGGACCAGGCAACAAAGTAAAGTAAAAAGCCTTTAGAAGTCTTCCTGATTTTTAACCACACGGCACGCAAATTCAATTTATCTACTGCGGCAGGCGGTACCTTTCAGGATACCGTCCCACACCTTTGCTGGCTTGTTTTGCATCTTTTGTGTCGAAATTTGAATCTTTGACATTTTTCAATCACTCCATGAATGAATGTGCCTTTGTTTTGTTTACTTTGTGGGAGTCAAAACTGAACCGACTGTCGTTGATGCCGACTCGAGTGAATGAGTGCGCGCACTTTTGATATATGACACTGTCACAGTATCGAGTTCACTCCCAACCAACACCGCTGCTCCACATCGATTCATCATCATTTCGAACGGTGCATGACAGTGACATTGACTGCGACATACATATTCAAATGATCCCCTCGAGGAGGCCATGTGAAAGCAACAAAAGCGATTCACTCACGAATGAGGCAAGGAGTGTAAAGGGTCAAAGAATACTTCATTTCAAAACACATTCTTTCAACCTTAAGACAGATACTAGATGCATGCATCCGTTTCTAACAATATTTTCAATTCAGTTGTTCTGTTGTGTAACAACTTTAAAGGTGTGAGGGTATTTAGATCTAGATACATTTTATTGTTGGTCTAATTTTGTATTTCTCTCCTCATTTAGGGTTAAAGTGTTTTGGATTTCGAAATATATGTTGGAATGCACCATTGTCCGAGAATGTGCCCTTGTTTTTTTTTTGTTTCTAGAACAATAGTCCGCCTTTGGGAGTATATAAGGTCACGTTCTACTTACAGATGAAAGGCATTGTATTGTTGGTATTTTACCATTGTTAATTGTTGTTTAATTTGGAAACTCATATTTGTAAAATCTCAAAAGTGCAGTAGGGCATTGCATTTTCGAAGAATTGATTGTCATCTCTGTTGCCAACAGTTCAGACTATGCTGCTTGATTTTGCTGGCATTTTATCGAAAAGAAAGCAATCAATGACACTTTGTTTGAGAATCATGTTATGAATTCTTAAGTAGAGCATTCTGTGACCACCGATTGTTTGTATGCATAGAAATATAAGAATCATTTGACATTCGTGTGGGAGGAATGGAGAATTACGGTGTGCACAAAACTGTGTCATGGACACAATTGGAACGAATTTGAATATAAAGTTTAGTTTAAATCTGCATTCTAATATTTTTTTATTTATTTATTTGCTCTTAAGTATGCTTGTACGTGAAGATACAATATCTTATTTATATATCTACAGCTTGGTGTAGAATACACATAAGAAGACAAATACATAAGAAAAAGGAAAAAGTTATATGTAAAGATTAAACATTAAACATTAAACGTTAAAGTTAAAAATCAAATAACAATTAAATTTAAAGCTTAAGAGTGAAAAGATAAAAAAAGAAAGTCAGGTTAAAGGTTCTTCTTCTCAGAGGAGTAAAGAAAGGACTGCAGTTTTTTACGGAATCTCATTTCACTACCTGTTTGTCTGATGTGACTCGGGAGACTATTCCACAACCGAGCGGCTTTTAAGAAAAGCTGTCGTTCAGATACCGGACATGAGAACCTAGGCACCAGGAGATTTGTTAGTCTTGGTGATGCTAAGAATTGAAACCTTCTAAAGAGAGAATATTAAATAACAAACTGAGCGTTCTGTAGTGCAATAATTTGTCAAAAGACATACCGTATATATTTTTTGAGAAACTAGACACGTGATCGAATCTCCTCATATTGCATCGCAATCTGCAAAAAACTCGCAGCCGTACATCCAGTTCCAGAGTTTTTCCAAGCATGTTTCGGGTTCTAAAAGGAGTGTAGTCCATAGTGACCCATAGTGTGCGGAGAGCGCTATACACGTTTCCAACAATCTTATTATTGTGGTCATCCCAAGTAAAGTCTCGATTAAAAGCGAAACCTAGATTGTTCACAGTATTAGTCAATTGTAAAATATTTTTCTGATGCAAATCGTAGTCATAGCAGGAGAATATAGAGTTAACCACGCAAGATTGCCATTATATGGTTCGCTGTATTATAAGGATATGGATAGCTTAAAGAGTGAGAAAAGAAAAAAATTGTGGATATTAATATGTTAGTTGAGGCGTACAGCAGGGCTCAATAAAAGGAACCCTTCTTTTCTTGATTCTTTATTTCGATTGAACTTTAAGCGTCTACTTAAGGCATTTGCAGAGACTTAAGCTTAGTGAGCCTATTTTAATTTTTAAGGGTCAAAACTAAGGATATGTTGTGCCTTTAGTCAGAACTGTCCAGTTTTTGTTATTTTTGTTGAAGATGGTGATGAGTACAAGTTCTTATGATTGATTATAAATCCGAGAAACTATTTTTTTCGGAAATAGACAATAGACGTTTCCTTTCGAAATTGCTGCTTGGCAGGGGTTTATTTCGAGGAATAACAGATACCGCAAAAATTAATTTTGAGAAAATTTTTTTCCCACTGATCATTTTTTCCGTCCCAATCAACTTCACGTGTTGACCCATTTCCATTTTTATATGATCTTTTTGACACCATGTTTAATGTTTATTGATGAGTTAAACATATTTCGAAGGGATTCTATATTTGCTGAAGATTGCTCCTCACTGTAAACCGATCTTAGGAAATTATTTAAATCGTGTTATAGAAACCCATTTGACGAATATGTTCTAATCGCCTGATTGTCTGTTCGACATCTTTTTGAGATTCATTTGGCAAATACACAGGCCGACATAATTCATCCTACGGCAGGTACCTACACAGGTTACTCAAAAAAAAAAAAAATGAAAGAATCAGAATAAAAACGAAGGTTTTTTTTAGATGTAAGGTTTAATTGAAATTCTTTTTTAATTTCTTATAAGTTGAAAAATAAGGAATAATTCATTTCATTTAAACGACAAAATTCATCGTACGGTCAGTTTCGACATTATTTTAGGACTGCCAGTATCTTGTTGGGCTTTAGTCGACAAGGAATAGAAGATACCAGTTTTTGCGTAGAATCTTTGGGTACACGATCACATTCTATTTGGAGAGCTTCCTTCAGAGTCGTTTTTGATGAAATTCGGTGTTGATGAAGTTGTTTTTCAAAGTAGTCCACTGGGCTCTGTGATGGAGAATTCAATGGTCTGGGAGAATAGTATAAAAATCATTCATTAACTTTTCGAGCGGTGTATTTTGGTCGTTATATTGCTGAAATATCCAGCCGGGATCCTTACTTAATTTATCAACTGTTGAGCGCGGAATTTCTTTTAGTATGTCAAGATGCATGTGTTGATCCATTTTACCTTCAATAAAAACCAGCTTTCCTACGCCAGACCAAGCCATGCTCTACAACACCATAACACTACCTCCACCGTGCTTCACTGTTCTTCCTGGATTTTGAAATTACATTTTTGTGCCACTCTTTCGCCAAATTCTAGGAGGACCATTTTGACCAAAAATTTTGTACTTGCTCTCGTCGGTGATCACATCTTTCAGACCATCTTTCAGAGGCAAAGTCTTTACGTTTTTACTTATTCACTTCACTCATGGACGGTTTTTTTTGGTGTGCTTGAAAAATATCCATGTCTGTTGAGATTCCTTTCGACTGAACGCGTGCTGACCTCTGCGCTGCATGTTTCCGCGACTATTTGTTTGATTGAAGGACAATTAGATTTTTGGGGTGTTCCGGATAGCGTTAAGACTGAGTTTTTCACTGCTCTCATTTAATTTCCGTGAATGACCTGTTCTCTGCACGTACTCAACACTTCCCGTTTTTTTTGAACGTTTCTTTGATGTGTTGTACAGTTGATTTGCTTTTGCCCACTGTACGGGCAATTTCTCCTTTAGATTTGCCGCCTTCTTTGGTTAACAAATTTACAACCCCTTGTCGGAGATCTTGGGTCGTTTCTTTTCTCCTTCGTTGTTCAACTGAAATGATCACTTTTTTTTGTAAAGATGTAAACTCACAGAGCACTGAATACAAAATTAATTAATTTTTGCAAAAATTGAAATTGAAAATTAAAGAACTAACGAGATCAGTCATCGTACGATGGATTGTGTCGATTGGACTGCACCATATTTTATTGCACTTATGAATACCTTAAAGGGTTGGGAAGAAGGAACGGGCATGGGTTATAAAAAGATCTAAAGCCATAAGAAATAAAAAAAAATAATAGAGGTAGCCCTATCCATATACATTAATATATATTATAACTTTGTCTATTGTACGATGAATTTTGTCGGCCTGTGTAAAATAGGTTCCCCACTTTCGGCATCAATTTGATCCAATCGATTGTCTCTAAACTTTAAAAGCTACATTTCAAAGTTTTTGAAGGTAGTCACCTAGGGCCGTTGTTTTTTTAATATATTTTAGCAAAGATACTTTAGTAAATAAACTGCCACTTCTTATACAAAATTCCAATTTTGTGACGTTTACTTGAACAAGTCACTACATTAATTCTCAAGTGGTTCTGAACTTCATAAGTAATTCACGTTGTTAATCTTGGAGTTCGATACCAACGTGAAATTCGAGCTGCACTTTAACTCAATGGTCAACAGAGTATCTTAATGACTGTGATAAATAAAACGATAAGCTAAAACTTTCAGTAACAGTTTTGAGTTCAAAAAACTGTTTTCTCGTATTGGTACGCTCTATATCGAAATGAGCGTGTCCAACCTGGTCTCTCTATTATGCGTGTCTCGCTCCTCATATAAACCCTTCACCTACTTTACTGAGAGAACCATTTTTGTGCTTACAGCTTTAGTTCTACAAATTCAAAATTACTGAATCAGATGCAAAAATCTTAGGAGCACTTGAACTTTTCAAATGATTGACAATCAGAAGCAGAATGTGGACTTATGACAGTAGGAATTCACGGTTTGCAGGCCTCTGGGTCTGTTACCACTATACAATAGCCGAATGCCTTGGCTAATGCTACGTTGCAGCCACATGGAACGAGTCGTGATCTTTATACAATCTCATCCAGATGAGTTGGTCACAGGATGGTTTGTCAAAGGATTGGTTATCAGATCAGATCAGAAGACAGCATTAAAACTTGAAGCAACAACCCATTAGATAGGCAAACCATTTAGGAATGCGTCTTCTTAACGCGGAATGGAAACAGACTAAGTTTTTATATTTTACGAGCTTTTTAGGCCCTTTAGCAAGTGAAAGAAGAAACGAGTGTCTATTCATGAAATTGATGTCTGTTCTGCAAGACCTCCAATTTGATGTCCTCACTCACTTTAGTAAAAACTGTAGCACTCTGTTTCCCTAAATTATTCCAGTGAAGTTTTCGAACGAAGTCGAGGGAATATCGCGAATTCTGTTTAAACGAAACATTAGTTTCTTTAATCTTAATTATACACACTAAAATGAAGTGTGTGGCACTTAAACTGACGCAATACAAATGCGATATCGAGTAAGTAATCTTTTGAAATATTTACGACCAGTTTACCAAGGATGTATGCCGTAAGTCATATCGAGCCTTTCCTGTTCTATATAACAACTCCTTACACTGTTAAGACATTAAACCACTTTTTTGTTAAGTATAAATATCAGCGAGGCGAAAAACAACCTTTAAAAGTGGCACATCCTTGATAATAAATCTCACGATACAAGAGAATTCCAATGCAAGAAATTCACCCACGCACGACCAACTTAAGCGAAATATTGATCAGTATCTATAGAACCGAATCCGAGCTGAATATCTCTGTGTCTACCCACACGCACACAATCCGCTATCAAACTGGGAGCCACAATCGTCAGCTGTCCAAGACAGAAAGACAGACAGACAGACTACATGTATCTGGCTAGCATCCAGAAAGCCATCAAATTCACTTTCACACGAGCATTCACAAGTGAAAACACATATTTGAATTTTTTAAGGTTGGTTCGGGGCTCATTCTTAGCCTTATCTCCTCCGCTCGAAACCTCCGATTCAAATAAATCCAAACGAAGCTCATATCTACTTAAAAAAAAAATATTCAAAAAATAAAAAGAAAACATCTTTAGAGAGCCAAACTTGGCCTCTGATAGTGAAAGTTACACATCTGTGTCGTTTGTTGTGCATTTTGGAGCACAAGTTCATTAAATGGATTGGAATTGTGGTTGGAGTCGGCGAGTCGTCGCCCACTTTAAGGTCATCCCGCAGAGTAACAATGGAGTTTTAAGCTCGCCCCAAAAAATACATTAATCTTAAGTTCGCCTTGATGCTTCATCGGTGGATAAGCATGGGGAAAACCCTTCACTTAAAAATAAAACGAGTGCAGACGGCACCAGAATATTACCCAACAACGAAATGCAGATCTCGTGCTCCCCGTGCGATCATCGAACTGAAAGCGAAACTTTATCACCTGGAATGACACTCGGAAAAGGAATTTTGGTGCCTGGTGGCACCGCGGAAGAAACTTTTCATTGTTCCACGTTGATTTTTGATTATTTTTAAAATAATCTAAAATAAAAAAAAACAACGAAGGTGAGCAATTGTAGCAGTAGCAGTCGGCTAGAGTTGCGTGGTTAGACGAGGCAATAATGTGCTCTTGGGAGATTCAAGATGCAATTCCGTGTAGCCGGTTTTTATGGATGTTTATGAAATTTTTTTTCTTTTTTATTTTTTAGTATTTAGATTGTTTAAGTGAAATTTACTCTCGAAAAGTGGTCAATGACTGCCAGTTGAATGGCTTTTGTGAGTTCGTAAAAGCTGCGGGCTACAGTTGCGATTGAATTCTGGCAATGAAGACGGCGAGAGTCTCTTCATATAGTTTAAGGAAAGTTGAACTGTCAAATAAGTTTAGAGATGATGATTAATTGACAGCCACATCCTTAATATGTAATGTCATAATACTGCATTTGAGTCAAACAGAAGACAGTACTCGTATTTCTTATAACAGAAAAAAACGAAAAATTGGTACTGTTTATAGAATGTGCACTGTATAAGCTAAAGGACGTTTGTTTGTTTATTTGTTTGGGAATATCACTCTGCTGTTCCTTCTTGGTTTCTCAAAGGCCTTTGTTAGCATTAATCATGCCATTCTCTGCCGGAAACTGCAAAACTTGTTTGGTTTTGGTGACAGGGTAATTAAACTTATGAAAAGCTATCTTAGCGACAGATCATCATAATGAGTCGTTGTTGGAGACAAATGCTCTGCGCTCAAATCTCTTAAGCGTGGCGTTCCACAGGGATCTATATTGAGTCCCATATTATTCTGCCTGTACATGAACGATGTACGATGGAAGTATCCATTCACCTGTGTTCAGATGATGTACATCTCATCTGCACAATGAGTTAGATGATCTTGTTTTTGCGGTTAAACGAGGATCTAGCTGCTACAGAAAGATGGGCTGTGAAGAATGGACTATTATTTAATCCTAAAAAGTGCCAAGTCCACAATTGAACTATTTTTTTTCCTAATTATTTGCTGTCTGGCTCTCGAATGAAGCTAGTAGAAGAAGAAACCTGTCATGCTATAAACATGTTAGCTCTTTAAAAGGGCGCATTTACGGATGCTTGCGAACCTTTGGATAGGAGTGATCCTATCGAAACCCATCGTAGGTTTGTTCTAACACTAATCACACCTAATATTTCATATGCCGCAGTAGTTTACAGCAAGCTGGATACCCTTTTTTTTGGGAGGCTTCAAGTATCATACGGGCATGCTGTAAGAAACGTTTACGGGCTTCGAAGATACGACAACATGTTGATGTATTTCAAAAAAGTTCTGGGATGCTCATTGCAACAATACCTGAATATGAGAAATTGTATATTCCTCCCTAAAATTATTCGAACCCAATTACCATGTTCGTTCTCGAAGAGCACTTAATATAAAGACACATAAATACAAATATTTCAACTCGGCTCGACTATTTTTCATTCATGCTGTTCGGCTGTGGAATTCCTTACTTGTGCACATCAAGGGGTATTACAGATACCGTCGGCTCAAAAACTGCGATGTTTAATTATTACGCCACTCGCTATTGACAACATTCCTATTTTTGACTCTTTCTAAATTTTTCTTTTTCCTTCCTTTTTCTCTATTTTCGTTTCTTAATTTAACCTACTTTTTATTCTTACTCTGTTCTCTCCCTGTCTTTGAATTGAATTGAACAGCGGCCCCCGACGGTTCTGTTCTGCTTAATTAAGTGAGTTTTAAAATAAATTGCGTGGCTTATCAACCTTGCTTGAAGTCAAAAGCTGCGGCAGTCGTATTCGGATTTTAGTTGAAATGGGAAAGCAAAGCATCAATTTCTAAAAGGAAGGTGTAGGGACTCCGGACATACATATGTCATACTGGGCTTTGTTAATATAAAACCAGCTGTTGGTTACGTAGAGGAGGACAAGTCATGATTTAACTAAAAAAATCGGCCAAGTGCGAGTCGGACTCGCGCACCGAGAGTTCTGTACAAGCCTGTAGGTAAAAGTTCACAGTCTATGAAAAAAATCATGGCTTCATGCCAAAATTCAAGATTCTAAGTCGCCTGGAAATACCCTTTAGGTTTTGATTCTCTTGCGAGAAGTTGCGAGTTTGATTTTGTTACAGCTTAAAGGCATTACAGACCTGAGTATTTGATTAGAATTTCAATTTAATACCTCTACGCTTTCATGAGGAAATGAGTAGTAAGTTTTAAATTTAAAAAAATATTTTATTATATTATATAAATAAAAATTTACGGTTTTCCAATTTTTCCTTTATTAGTACTTAAAGACGTTGCTTCGTACCAAATTTCAAGGTTCTAAATTCACGAGAAGTACCCTGTATGTTTTGATTCCCTTGCGGGAGTCGGGTCGAGTTGCGGCATAAACGGCTGCTCCAAAGGACAGTAGACTTGGGTATTGGTTATAAATTCTAGATTGATACCTCCACGAGTTCCTAAGAAAAATAAGAACCCCTATAAGGGTTCCGGTTTTTCATTTCGAGGTACGGAATCTTAAAAATGAGGAAATTAAGCACACTGTCAATATCGCTTTACTTATTATTGTCGCCGGTTAAAAAATTTTGTAGGCACATTGGTTGATTCCAAGCTAAATATGGCTGCATATGTTGGGCCTTTAACATCTTTTATGCCAAACTGACGCTGAGAAGACTGCGAACCAGTTGTAAATCAATCTGATCTTTTAAGGGCTATGTGACTTTTCCCTTCTACAATTTATTTGTAAAAAGATTAAAATTATTTTAAATCGGCCTTCAACTCAAGACCGCCAGCAACTGAGAGGTCAGCTTACCTCTAGCTATATCTCTTATTCGGATTTAGACATCACTGCACTTAGCAAAGGGCTACTTTTTTCAGTTTTCGTTTGACAACATTGAAATTGGTTCTTTCTATTGAACTGATATTCAGACATAAACTTTCCACTTACTCCAACTTTTATTAAATATTTTTTTTAACTAAAACGCAAACCATTAAAGATTTTTCAAAAACAATCAAAACATTTGTGAAAGGAACTCAGCTTTATTCTTCTGACCGCTGCGGGCATGTTTGCAAAATTCGTTGAACCCAATTTTCGATGACGGCCGCTATTCCGCGTTCAATATTGGCTCTGAGCTCTTCCAACGTCTTCGGCTTGATGGCATAAACCAATGAATTACCGTAGCCCCAAAGGAAATAATCTAAAGGCGTTAAATTGCACGAACGAGACGGCCAATCGACCGACCCATTCCTTGAGATAACACGCTCATCATCGATTGTAAGATGTGCTGTGTGGCTTGTGGCATAATCCTGTTGAAACCACATGCTTTTCAAGTCCATTTCTTCCAAATCGAGTAAAAAATAATCGGTAATCATGGCGCGATAACGCTGGCCATTCACACGTCGACCAAAAAATATGGCCCAATAATGCCACCAGCATGCAAACCGCATTAAACAGTTATTTTTTGTAGATGAAGTGGTGATTCATGAAGCAAATGTGGATTTTCACCCGACTAATAACGCATATTTTGCTTATAGACGACCCCATTGAGCCAAAAATGAACTTCATCATGAAATTCATCAGTTTGGCACATCTTCTCCAGAGCCCAATCGGAGTATGTACGTCCCTTCAAATGGTACATCGGCTTCAATTCTTAAGTCAGCTTGATCTTGTTTGGGTGTAAGCCAATATCCTTACGCAAAATACGCCTTATTGTGGTCTGAGCGATGCCCAATTCTTGAGTTGACTGATTTGGATCGTTTGCTATGGACGCCTGAACGGTAGCGATATTTTCGCCACTTCGACCAACCCGTTACCGCACTGACACGGCAACATTACACAACGAATATGTGGACTCAAATTTTTGCACTTTGCTATGGGCTTACGACCGAAAATTGGAGTCTACCTTATTATTACTTTACCATGATGAAAATGTTCAGTTTACTGAATAAATTGACACTGACAGTTCGATCTTTAGTGAAAGGGTGCGTTCACAAATTAAATTCAAAGTCGTCATATGTTTTTTTTTGTGAATTTGTCTATATGCATTTTATATCGTGTATTTTTGTACGGTTTTAGCCTTGTTTTGTATAAAGCCCCAAAGCGCAAATTTAGTTTGTCAACGATTCCATTCACTTAGAAATGGGAACAGTCCACTTTGTTGTTAAGAAGCACTGTCGGTTGCCCTTTGGAAGGGAACATCTGCAACTTTTTCAATTAAACGCTTTCCTCCGAGCGAGCACTTAGAGACCTTCCTGCACCACTTCTATCAAATTTTCCTTTCTATCAATACGATAGGATAGCATAGGACAGCTGGGAAATCTGCGCCAAAAATTCACTTTCCGCCAAAATCCCTTTTTGCTATTCGGCAATCAAATCGCGCGTGTTCCGCGATCTTGAAGAGCAATGCATTCCATGGCTTACCAGCATTTGTTCTGCAATTATTGAAACAAATCTTATTGTTTTCTTCTGATAGGGTGATATTTTTTGGGCCGTAGTATTACTGCTGACTCCGTAAGATTACTGAAAAAATGAACAATATAAAGATGTGTTTCGGATGCCTTTGAAATACGGATTTACCCAAATTTAATTCTGATTCTGTAGTCTTTGAATATAAAAATGGAAGCCTTGAAAAGTTGCTCTTTTGATCGTTTTATTATAAATTTTTGGTCGCACAGTCTTGCTAAAAAATCTCTAAATAAATGACCGGTTTCTTAGTCGTGTGACTGTTTGTAAAAATGTTCTTTCTTCTCTCTTCGATTTTTAAATAAAATGCATTTCCCAAGAAATAATACCAAATTTATTACATATGCAATAGTCATAGCACAGTTCTATTGTTGGTTCCTATTTATAATTTTGAATGCTTCTTTAACTTACATTAAAAATATTTTCAAATTGATAACACTTTTTTTTTATCTTTATTTTATTTTCAGGATATACGTCTGCCTTCATGAATGGAAACCACTTGATATGAAGCAATGACCTGAAACCAATTCAACATTGTCCATCCCAACAAACATGTAAGTAATCTTCACTTTCAATCCTATTATAGCTCACGACACAATAAAATACCCTTTTGGACTTGTAATCGTCTCAAGAAATGTGACCTATCTCATGCTACGATCACTGTCGGTGTCCTTTCTGGTCATTCGATAGATTCTTTTCCCTTTCGTTTTCGTGACAATGGTATTTGTCGTCTGATTTTTCATTGTCAACAATACCTTTCGAACCACTTTAGTTTTCAGATCCCTATCACAATTGTTGCATGGGGAAAACCTTGGAAAAAGATCTAATTTCTTGTTGGTCCCCGTTGTCAGGATATTTATTATTTCTCTCAGCGAGAAAAATTATGTTAGTGACCACCTACGTCTTGTCTGATTTCAATACCCCCTCCCTTCTATTGACCAGAACTAATTTCAAACCGAGAATATGCCTATAGAATATTTTTACACGTGCTTGGTCACAATAGAATACCGATTTAAAAAAAAAATAAAATCCCTTCACTTTCTAAACGCCTCCCCTTGAAAAAGAAATCTATTCATTGGTTTAGATTTATGGATTTTTAAATGCAAAGATAATCCCCATGAGCATGTCCTCCTCCTGCTAAGGGAGTGGAATTTCTGCCAAAAACCTGCATTCGTTTCCGTGTATATCGAGATGCTAAACACTTAGAGATACGTGTTTGGAGTTGGCACCTATCCGTTCACTATTTGTGTTTGAAAATCTATTAAAACAGCACCCAAGTTCTATTTTTATCCATGAACACGGTGGCAGAACTAATTAAACAATTCATTTGGTCGCTTGTAATTCGTTCCACAAATTCCTTTCTAAGATAGTTTTTTTTTTTTTGCTGGAACCCAAATTCTGTCATAAAAAACAAAGGTCATTGCACAATTGTATACCAGTTCCACATTGTTTTTCATCAGCGAAATTGTGACAGCAAATTAGGCAGACAACGGAAAAGAATTTCATTTTATTTTTTAAACAGAAAACACCGGTAATGAACAAAAAAAAAAAAATAACAGACGACAGGAACGACATTTTTTACACGAGGCGATAAAAGTAATTAATTACTTTTCTCATGACGTGAAAATTTGTTTTCATGTTTACGAGACAACAAGTTTGCGATAATGACCTTAAACAGTTTTTTTTTCATAACACTTAAGTGTACTCAAGGCTTGCAGATTCGAAATAGTAACTCTCAAGATAAAAACTTGAACTTTAGGTAAGTTCTTGATGTGTAGCTATACATTTGGGAATGTGTACAATGATATCCTTGATGGCACTGTAAAGTTGGCAGATCTATCAACATTTACAAAAAAAGTCCTTGATTGAGTCATTAATAGGGTTGCGAAAGGATTACAATCGAAGAAATAACTGAATCAAAGCTCCATAGCAAGGAGCTGTTTCAAAAACTTAATGTTAATTTTCAATAATTGCACGTTCAGCATTGAAAAATCCCTAAAAATACTGAAAAGTTACACGTAGGCCGGGTTGATGAACACAAGATTAAATAATAATTGTCGTAAAGGGTTTTTGAACAATGACGCTACAAAAGTAGAGCGACAGGGACAGCAAACGACGCCATATTTCTTGCCGCTCTTTTGACAATTCTCTTCAGTAAGGTTTGCCATTTCATGATGGAAAGATATACGAGCCAACAACGAGTCGCAATTATTAAAATCTACTACCGAAATTCGGAGTCAGTGGCCTCAACGTTAAGAGCGCTACGTCCAATTTATGGTTGTCATAATCGTCCTAGCAGATCAACAATTGAGCGTCTAGTGGTAAAATTGGAATCCACGGGCACAGTACAAAATGTTCCCGTGCCAGTGAGACAAAGAAGTGCCCGTAGTGTCGAGAATATTGCTGCCGCTGAGGCTTCAGTTGCAGAAAGCCCAAATGTGTCTCTCACACGTCGTTCTCAAGCGTTGGGCATCTCTGTGACGTCGTTGTGGCGAATTTTGCGAAAAGATCTTGGCCTACATCCTTACAAGATTAAATTGACGCAAGAACTGAAGCCGCTTGACCACCAGAAGCGTCGTTTGTTCGTGAATTGGGCTGAGCAACAACTTGAAAATGATTCGGATTTTCATCGAAAAATCATCTTCAGCGATGAGACGCATTTCTGGCTGAATGGCTCAGTTAATAAACGAAATATGCGGTATTGGTCAGGCAGCAATCCACACGTATTCCATGAGTCACCATTGCATCCCGAAAAAATTAAGGTTTGGTGTGGTTTATGGGCCGGCGGCGTCATTGGGCCGTACTTCTTCAGTGATGATCAAGACCAGTACGTTACTGTGAATGGGGTTCGCTACCGTTCAATGATAACCGAATATTTTTGGCCCCAATTGGATGATATGGACTTGGAGGACATGTGGTTCCAACAGGACGGCGCCACAAGCCACACAGCGAATGTCACAATCAATTTATTGTAAACTAAGTTTGGAGAACGTGTTATCTCACGAAATGGTCCAGTCGCTTGGCCGCCTCTGTCGTGCGATTTGACGCCGTTAGACTATTTCCTGTGGGGCTACGTCAAGTGTATGGTCTATGCCAACAAGCCAGCGACGATTGATGAACTTCGATTTATGCTTGAAAACCGTCGAAAATTGGGTTCAGCGTCTGGATTTTTGCAAGCGTGCCCGTGGTGGCCATGCAAAAGAAATCGGGTTCCATACATAATGGCATCAAACGTACTTTCACACTTTCTAGCGCTATTATTGAAAAACCCGTTATTAATTTCAAAGCTTGCTAGACAGAAGAGTGAAGCCGTTTCTATAGCAAGATTGAATTGATGCTTATGCTTGTTGTAAGGCTTTAATTTAAGACATACGGAATGCGCCTCTAGTGTACTCTGCCTTTGATTGCGAGGAACAAGGGCCAAAAATTGCTTTCAGAAACGTTGGTACGGTGTGCGACAAGCACATGAATTCTGTCTTCCACTTGGCGGTTTTTTAAAGCGTTGCAGTTTTGCTGCCAAATCGTTGTGTTATATCCTGAATGAGCATTTGAAATGAGAGATTGTTTTCTAAGCAGATCAAAGAGAAATCGAGAATAAGATGTCAAAATAGATGGGCACTGACTTCTACGACATCATTTTCTCTCATGATCTTCAATATTTCCTCCAATATACCACAGCGTACGCGAATGCCTTGATTGTGTACAGAATAGGTCCAAAACTCGAAATTATCTAGACACTCTTGTAACGTGATTTTAATAAGATTTCGAAGTTTGTAACTTTATCCAAAGGGATACGCTAAACCGGGAAGGACCTGAGACCTGTGAATCGAACTGTAGTATGTTACTTTGGTTTGCCTTATTTCAATATTTTAACAAGCATATCGATGTCGCTCTAGTCAAAGCCTTAACGACCTGTGCCATGACAAACAGATTGATAAATAAAAATCAAATCGATGAGAGAGAAAAGGTTCTGCAATGTGGAACATGTAAGGCCTCTAATGCCTGATGACGGTTCAATGTGCGTTAGGGATTGTCCTCAACTTTATTTAGACCCTTTTGAAGTCTGGAAATAGACTTATTATTTAAGGTCATCAGATTTGAATATAAAGAATCTTTATCAAGACGGATGATGCTTTCAAAAAGCACACTTCAAGGGCGATAACCTCGATCAACAACTTGAGTTCCGGCTTCGCCCATATCCAATCGAAACGTCGGACGGATTTATCTGTATAGCCTCCGCTACATAAGAGCGCTGATGCTGTAAAGGAGAACCAATAATTTTGATGGTAGGCAGATCAGTTGTAATCCCCGGCTTGTTGACTATATATATACATATCCTTACAGTAGTGCAACCTTTTTGTTGAGTTATTTACTCTAATTTTATAAAGAGGTATTGTTTGTAAGTGGTAATCTTTGAGACTATTCATTCGATTTCAAAAATTCGTTCACCAATACTTACAACAAGCCTTCAGATAGAACATAGGCTATACAGTGGTGAGCATTGAAATAGAGGCATTCTCTATTGCTCAAACCATTTTTTTAAAACCATAAGGTTAAAAAAGTGATTTGAAAGTGAAAAAAAAATTTAAATTGGGGTTAAATCTTTGGTCAATGAAGTAGAGCAACTTTAGCTTTTTAGCAATAAAGTGATCAGCATGCAGAATAATTTCGAGAGCAATGTTTTATTGGCAGACTTACATTAGCACTTTATTTTTTAAGACGGTTTCACAGCGTCTGGGCATTGAATTAACTAACGACTGACATCGCTGGATAGAGATTGAAATCCATTCTTTTTCCACAACGGCTCAAAATTCTGCTGCGTTTTCCTGTTCCTAAATTTCAATCGAATTTAGATCCGGTGATTAAGCTGGCGATGCTTAAACTGTCAACTTGTGATCTTCAAAGACTTTTTTGTCTTTCCCGAGGTATGTTTTGGATCATTAACTTGTTGAAATGTCCATTTTAAAGGCATATTATTCTCAGCGTAAGGCAACATCACACTCTCGAGAATACTGACATATTCTTGTTGATCCATGTTTCCTTTTATCCAATTTATTGGGCCTATCCCATGTCAGGAGATTGATACCCAATCTCCATGTTCCATAAATTTTTTGGTGTATTTAGGTGAAAATTCGTCATTAGGAGGACGACTTACGATACATACTTTTTTCCATCATATCCGATTAAGTTTATCTTTGTTTTATAACTCCATAAAATATTTCTTCACTTTATACTTTCTGCACTGCCTGTTCATTGGAGGTGATCATTTGCAAACTGTAAACGTGCCTATACATAGGAGTGGAACTTTTCTAGACACTCTACCATTTAGATTTGACTCTGGTAATCTTCACCGAATTGTTCGTTCACTAATGTCAAGATCCATTTCCATATTAACATTATGCGAAGACAAAAAAGGGTCCGACGTCGAGTTTCGAATAATTCTTGAAATGGTGTTTTCCGTTTTGAGCCTCGAGTCTCTTTATTTTCCTTTGCTTTGGAAACATTTTACACTATCTTTTTCGACCGCCCGATGATTTCAGCTATTGTGTGTTGCGATTTGCCTTCATTTCGCAATGTCAAGATGTGCGCTCGTTCGGTAGAAGTACAATGATTTCATCAACCTATGGCTACTAAAAATTGTTACGAAAATTTTATTAAGAAGGCAGTTTTATGGCGAACAATTATGTAACTTAAGTCGACGAAGAAACGTTCGATCGAATCCGATTTTTGCTAACACTGCCTTAACGATAAGGGATGTTTTATAACTTTCTACAGAAAAGTTGTAGAACTCAAGAAGGTCTATAAAAAATTCCGCGGTAACATACCTCTATCTATTAAGATTAAATCACAAATTGAAAATATATGAATACAAAATATATTAAAAATGTCAATGGTTATTTAAATACAAAGAGTTAAATTCTTATTAGATTAATTTTGCTTATTGTCGAGGAAATTAAATTTATATACAAATATCCATTTGGAATATAATGCAGGAACTAAGGTGATTAAAGAGGCTTTTGAGAGTGAAGGGAAGAATTTTGTAAAAAAAAGAGAAGTCTAAAATTGCCGAGTGATGCTTTTCACCGACGATACATTAATATATAGTATATTACAGGAAGAAAAACTAAGGAGTGTTACTTGAAATTACAAGAGGATTTAGGACAAATAGAAAATTGGCTGGCACAAAATTACTTAAAACTAAATGTAAACAAAACGACAGTCATGGTTATGAGATTTCCAAGTTTAAGCATCCAGATCGAAGGCCTCGATATTGAAATGGTAGACCGACTAAAAAACCTAGGAGTAATTATAGACAGCAAATTGAACTTTAAAGACCACAGTGAATATGTGTGTAAAAAAGTGGGAAAAAAGATCGGATACCTGAGGCGAATACGAAATAAAGTCTCGATATTAACGCTAATAAATATATACTATATAATATAATAGTTAAACCTGCTTACCATACTATTTATGTGTCGCCAGGGTGAACTAGAAGACCTACAAAAAATGCAAAATAGAGCAATGCGGATGATTCGCTGCAACCGGTACGCACCAATTAACTTTATGTTTGGAACGCTCAAATGGATGAATATAAAACAAAGACTAGCTCCCAATGTTCTGGTATTCATACATAGAATGAAAAATAAAAATACTCCTGCGTACCTGGCAAATGAAATGAATCTAGTGTCCGAAACGCAACCATATTCCTTGAGGAACGCTGCAGATATTCAGATAAATTTCGTGAGATCAACATCAGCTCAAAATTGTATTATATTTAGAGGTTTCCAAGTGTTAAACCAACTTCCGCACAACATTAAAGTGGAGCAAAATTCCAATAATTTTAAAATATAGTGTACTCGATTTATATATACAAGCACAACTGAACTTATATTTTAAATTGTAAATTTGTTAATTTGTTATTATAATATTTAAATTAATTGTAAAGTGCATTAATACCAAAATTTATATATATTTATTTACTGTCAGGGAAAACATTACTCAGCTCACCACCCGTCGGCCCAATAGCTTCCATTGCGGAAAAGGGTCCTCGGACGTGTTGAGTTTGGCTATTGCTGACCCTTATTAATTATAAATTGTTACCGAAAGTATTTAATACTCTTAATAAACAAACGAACAAACTGTTTTGTCATTTTGGCTGAATTTATTTGTACAAGGCATTCCGTAACCACTCACAGGATAATATATTGAACAACATAGTTTCATAATTGGAAAGATAAATGCTTCCTTGAACCTGAACCTATTTCTTCTTGAAGATTATTTTGGTCATGTCGGCGATAAGCTGCCGAATTCAAGTCGGAAAATGTCTTTGAGAACACCCAGGGTTTTTAACTAAAACAAAAACAAAGGAATAAATCTAGAGCGGTCAAATCGGGGGATCATCGGGCTCTGTGCTTACCATCCCAAAAAATTGTCGATTATCTCGCGAGATATATATGCGGTTGCACCTTCCTCCAGGAACTACATGGTTGCGAGTTCCAATTCATTAATTAAGACTCGTTTATCATGGTGCTGTATAACTCACCAATCACAGTAATTGTGCTATTTACTGGGCGTGATAAGATCCCCGGTGTCAATAATTAAATGAATGAGATGGCCCGTGTTCTCAGTGCCCTAGAAGCTTATATCCGCTCAGAAAAAAAGGCCTCGCTTGGAAAAATTTTGACCGTGGAGCATGATTCAGAGCTCCATTACGGTCTGCAGATAGTATCTGTATCTGTATCTGAATATCTGTTATCTGCAAAAGTAAGAACATTCTCAAATAGAGTGATACGTATTGAGCCATCTTGGAATATTGCAATAATAATGGCACGAATTCGAAAACTTGGGCGCCAAAAATTGATAACGATTTGGTGTAGAGGTTTGGAGGGGATCAATCTCATTCCGTTTAGGAGTTAGGTGTAATTTTGGAAGAAAAAATCACTAAAAATTAAACTTCAATTCAGGATTAAAGAACAGGTTTCTGGCTTTCAAAACCAGGATAATACTATATTGTAAGTGTTGCCGTTGGGCTTACATTTTTTTTTTCATTTTCAAAAGATAAACGAGTTATTCTACCCTCCTCGAAATAATTAATGATTTTGATTAATAAAACGGAAAAGAAAGAGTCACAAACCTTGTCTTGTCTTGTCCTAAAATTACTCAAATCTTTTTCCAACTCATATTGCCCTGTTGCTATTTGATATTCGATATAAATAAAAGTAAGATTATTATTATTATTATTATTATAACTAAAAATTAAGTGAAGAAAAGCAACAAAGGAAGTACCACAAGACACTTAACTAACTAAGAGATACTTGCAGGTTGTATTACTATCGTCTCTGTCAATTTTCCTTTTTGGCTTCATTCGCAATAGTAACATTACGCAATTTCTTGTACCATCGAGTGGGTACTTAACAGTTTTATTTTTCTCATGCCCTCTTATGGCTCCTTGTATCTGTGAATCTTAAATGCTTTGTATCACATTTCCTCTTCGGAATGCAGTCATACAGATACATGTGTTACATCTCATGGAAAGGTATCAAATTACCAAAATCATTAGATGCATAATGAAAGAAAAAAAAATCTCAGTTACCTTATTTGCATGGCTGTCGGGGAAGTGTGTCACCGCAACACAATTCATCCGTGAAAGAAATGGCACGCGATTCGAAAAGGTTCATTCTTGTGGCAGTAGTTTAACACATACACAAGTAGCTAAAAGGTTTTGTGGTAGATAAATTTACTTTTTACTTGAACATGTTTTGAAGTTCTTAGATATAATAGCCCGAAGGTCTTTTGCTACTTACTTAGTATTAAAGTTGAAAGTGAAATTTACGTAAACAAAACTTTTGCCAATCACTTGTAGCATTCAAAAAGTGGCGGACTTGACTTCTGATGAATAACATGAATGAAACGAGGAGAGCCTATCATACGATGAGAAACTCGTAAGAATTTCTTAATGAGCATACTTGCGGTCAGTAGCCTTGCGTGGACTCAAGTGTCATTCAGGAGTTATTTCGGTGCGATTTCTACACGTGGCTTTCAAATTGATTGGAAATTGTTTTTTTTTTGTGGCTATCAAATGAAAAGGCAAAAAGCAAAGTCAAATCTACAGCACAGTTTCTTGTAAGCTACAGCTGACTGTCTCTTGAGTCAGCCATGAATTGATGATGTCGAATAACATCCCGATCTGAGCATTATCCAAATTCGGAACCGCCACTATTAAGTTCTCGATTGAGGCTAGGATCCTAATTATTATCTAAACTCCGAAGTGAACGTATTGTAGAACAAAGAATTCCTGCCTTTAAAAAGACCTTCAAAATAAGATGAGAATTTGCTTCTCTCGTATACTGAGGCCGGTGAGGTTTTCTACTCCAGTAAGAATTACGAAAACTTCTGCTTGAAAAACCGTCATGAATGGATATTTTGAAGCTTAGATCGGTGAACGATATGTAAGAACCCTTCTCATTAATTGTGATAACACCGGGTTCTATTGTCGTGTTTCCGTTCGCCCAAGAAGCTATGGTTGGAAAAATTGTCTTAAAGTTGATTTTGAAGGTGAAGGTGAAAGTTTTCGCATCAAGGTCGCTCATGAATAAGCCCTGCAAAAAAAATAAGTTAAAAATAAGTATAATACTGTAATTCGTTCGCTTTTGCCTCGCATTCCTCATATGGTCATGAAAACGCTGATGGTCACTTAATAGATTCTGGTGTGCCTGATTGCTCTTAGTTGTCTCCGCCTTTCTTTATTATTTTCATCATTGTAGTTAAAGTCACTGTTTCGATGAGGACAGTCTCCTCAGTATGTTAATTCACGTTTCTTTTCTCGGATAAAGGTATGGAATAGGACGCTTATGATTGGCACATTTACTAACGATATTTAATGACACATTACCGGGTGGTGCTCAGAAGAAGTTGATCTTTGACTTTCCATCGGCACAAAACGCTGGATCTTATCAGAATAAAGCTGCAAGAGTAATCTGATGTCTCGAGCTATGTTTGCGATCAAGTCTTCTTGCGAACACTATAAGGCTATGTTTAAGATCAATCGTGAAAGTCCTGGAAAGTGTCAAAGAATTAACAGCACCCTGTTACTCGTAATCGCAGGCTTCTAACCCGACAACCCCGATAGAAAAGCATGCACTATGCTGGTCTCCTTACATCAAGGCTGAGCTTTGTTCCATTGGCTTACTGACACCATTTATGAAGAGTAATGTAACGCTTTTCTGAAAGTCGGAAGGAGACTTATTGACCGTATATCTCACGCATTTCAATCATATTTGTCCCTTTTGGGGCAGCACTTTCTGCCTGTTTCCAGTGCTCCGTAAGAGTAGTGGACATTTTTGGCGAACCAAATCCATAACTGCGTCGAGTATGATTTTATCGGTGCAAAGGCCGGTAAAAAAATCATTGCACGTTGTGCGCACATGTCGAACTTGAAACCTAACATCCGTCAAAAAGCCACAGCATGCAGAGCAAGTGTTAAATCCTTGTTTACCCAAGTTTATGTTGCTGTATGAAATCGAGTTCACAAGTTGGCACTTTTAAGCATAAGGACCACCCACAATGGAATGATTCGCATAACCCCATAAATGTACAAGTTCTCGTGGAAGCAAATAAAACCATTATCCATGACCAAGATTTCTGTGAATTTCGTTCTTCAACTCATTTTCCAAGTACTCATTCCATGTAACCGCAAGGTCTATGGCCCCTTAGCGCAACGCAGCGCTGGTGCGATGTGTATCGTTCCATTGTTCATAATTTAATTTCGTTTTCATCTTAATTCAAAAGAACAAAAATATACGCGAAAACATTTTCGCAACAACAACGAAAATGTATTAAAACCCTGTGAACAACAGTCTTACGCGAATGCTCGTGTCTCAACCTTAATTAGGTCAGAGTAGAGTAGAGAACTTTACATTAAAGCCTCTCGGGGAAAACGATTGCGGAACTTCCCCACAAAGTTATGCAAAGTGAGCTCCAGAGATGTTCTCATAGTTTAAGATTCAAACGAACAAATTGTTAACAAATTTTCGCCACACCGAAATAATGTGGGCGTACTAATTATGCCAAATGTTTATTCTATTTTACACGGTTTCTAGGTTTTCAATTGGCTACGAGCTATAATAATTGTTTCCACTAATTAAACTAGATTTAGTGAAAGTCTTCTACTGCCTGGGCCTGAGCATGGGTGAAAATCAGAAAATTATTAAAATTATCTTTCCCGCTCCGCGTCGGTAGATACTCATGCTAACTTTCTGCTAATTTATCAGACTTATGCATCTCAAGTGGGTATTAATTGGATTTGAATTCGGTTAGATGCTGCCAAGTCCACCACCACCACCCATCCAACCAACGATGAGAACGGAACGAAGAAATGTGTACAACTTTGAAATTAGGGTCGATCACCATTATAGCTGGTGTCGGCGTCTGGTATTCATTTACAAAGCTCCAACTTTGGGCCAAATGTCATTTATAAATGTCGCATGTGTGAAGAAATGTTGACAGTTAAAAAATCGTTGTTACCAGTTTTCTTTTCCGCGGTTCAACATGGAATGTTTGCGTAACAAGAAAGATGCAGATACCGGAAACTTACTGCTAAATTTTATGCGGGAGTCTAAGAGGTGGGTTGGCAGTAGAGTAATTAAATTTGTTTGGCTTCATAGTTCATTTCTGTTTTGTGTTTTTGTGAGAAAAGTCATAGTTAGACAAGCATGAATGGTCTCGTGAACCGCTTCAGAAGAGTTTAGTGGCTTCGCCGCAGTAAAAAAGTTCTTAATGGGGGCAATGTAAGCTTGAACTTTGGGAATGTTGGCGCGATGGGTTTTTATTTTTATGGGCCATGCCGAGCGTATTTATGAATTGTGAGGCTCATAATGAACTTCTTGTCTTCTCAGGTATTAAGCGTACCATTAGCCGAATGGATAATTTGTTAAAATTTATGATTTGAAAGCGCTCATTGCAAAGATATAAATTGGTTTAATATCTTTGTTAGTGATTGCGAGTGCAAATGTTGGAGATGGTTTTTTTTTCACTTTCAAGGATACATTTGGAAGAAACGTTTATACAGACAAATGGATTAATTGTCTATGTGAGGTTTGTTACGAGCTGGCTTACTTTACTGATCAAATTTTACTGACCACGCAACAAGCAATGAAACACGACCATAATTCAAGTTTTTTTATTTTATATAAAAATATTTATTTATTTATAAAAAACTGTTTTTGATTTCATTACAAAAATTCCTTTTGAAAACGCTCATAATATTGTTTATTTTATTACCGAAATCGTTTTGTAAAGTTCGTGCTGATTATTGTCATAATTACTACCGTCTCGAACGGCTATAATGAGAATGACAATATTGAAACTCTTGCCCAGAATTCTGATGTAGGCGCCAAGAGGTGGACGACAAAGTAAGTTGAAAACATTGCTTCGAGGCTCAGAGTGTAACTTAAAATCCAAGTACTTTCCAGACAAATCCAGGTCTTTTTGCACTTCGTTTGTGAGATTTCTTAAAAGGGATTTGCTTGTAAATGACCTGCAAGCCTTGATCAAACTACCCACAAAAAACTTAAGCAAAGTCTCGTCGTAAGGTGATATAGAGAAACGGTGCCTCAGGGAAGGACAATTATTCAAGAGAAAAATATCGGGAGCTCTACAAAAGTTTTTTTAAATAAAACAAAAACGGTTTTGGATATCAATGAAATTCTTCATTCCTGTGAAAGTACGTTCGATGCCATTATGTATGGAACTCGATTTCTTTTGCATGGCCACCACGGGCACGCTTGCATAAGTCCAGATGCTGAACCCAACGACGGTTTTCAAGCATTAATCGGCCGATACTGCTGCAATTTCACGTTCGATATTCGTACGAAGTTCATCAATCGTCGCTGGCTTGTTGGCATAGACCATAGACTTGACGTAGCCCCACAGGAAATAGTCTTACGGCGTCAAATCGCACGAACGAGGCGGCCAAGCGACTGGACCATTTCGTGAGATAACATGTTCTCCAAACTTGGTTTCCAATAAATTGATTGTGACATTCGCTGTGTCCTCCAAGTCCATAGTATCCAATTGGGGCCAAAAATATTCGGTTATCATTGAACGGTAGCTATCCCCATTCACAGTAACGTGCTGGTCTTGATCATCACTGAAGAAGTACGGCCCAATGACGCCGCCGGCCCATAAACCACACCAAACCGTAATTTTTTCGGGATGCAATGATATCTCATTGAGAACGTGTGGATTGCTGCCTGACCAAACCGCATATTTTGTTTATTGACGGAGCCTTTCTGCCAGAAATGAGCCTCATCGCTGAAGATGATTTGTCGATGAAAATCCGAATCATTTTCAAGTTGTTGCTCAGCCCAATTCACGAACATACGACGCTTCTGGTGGTCAAGCGACTTCAGTTCTTGCGTCAATATAATCTTGTAATGATGTAGACCAAGATCTTTTCGCAAAATTCGCCACAACGACGTCACAGAGATGCCCAACGCTTGAGAACGACATGTGAGAGACACATTTTGGCTTTCTGCAACTGAAGCCTCAGCGGCAGCAATATTCTCGTCACTTTGAGAATTTTTTTGTCTCACTGGCACGGGAACATTTTGTACCGTGCCTGTGGATTCAATTTTTTCACTAGACGCTCAGTTATTGATCTGCTAGGACGATTATGACGACCATAAATTGGACGTAGCTCTCTTAACGTTGAGGCCACTGACTCCGAATTTCGGTAGTAAATTTTAATAATTTCGACTCGTTGTTGGCTGGTATATATTTTCATCATGAAATGGAACTGAAATGTCAAAAGAGCGGCAAGAAATATGGCGTCGTTTGCTGTCCCTGTCGCTCTACTTTTGTAGCGTCCCTGTTGAAAAACTGTTTATTTCCCATTTGCCAACTTACTTGTTCAAATTTCAAAATGAATAACTGTCAATATCGAGCAATATGTCAATTTTTTTGACACTCTTTCTCTTTTATAATTGACCTCGAAACAATACCCTCAAGCTACTCAATTTTCGTGTTATCTGACAAAATGTGCCTTTCGAAATTCCTAAAGTAAATTAGTTCACAATTCCATACCATGTAAATGTCAGTACAAACTTTTGTTCAATTATTTTTAATTAAGGAAAACGAAACACCTCGTCACAGCCAGACTGACTGCCTGACTTGTACGCAACTGTCCGTGTCCATCAGGTTCAAGTTCATGATTATTCCGTCCAGTATTTATGTATCTATATATCAAACTATTGTCACTTTCGATCCAATTTAACACAATCAGACTTAAAGCCTCAATTTAGTCTAGGGACTATTCAAAATATGCGAAGCCGGACACTTGGAGCGGAAAATCGCTTAACTCGCAAGACACAAGTCACCGCATTCGTTACACGTTTTATTCGCACTTTGAATTACTCGAAGGCGCCCTCGTATAATCTTAACCTTGTCACTAGATTAAAATTTATTTCCATTTAAAACATTTTCGTAACGTAATTAAATATTTTTTTAAGCTGTTTTCGTTGTTTAGTGTTTCTTACACAGATGTTCGGTGTGAGTTCGTCGAAACAGTCCATATGTGTCCTTAAGGAGTGTTTTGTTTGTTTGCATTGTGTGACTTTGAATGCAGGCGGTTAACCTTTCGATTGTCAGTTAAAAAAAAAACATTTATTGTTGCAATTGTTGTCTCTGTTTTTTTTTGTTGTTTGGTTTATTTTTGAGAGTCGTTATATGCTCGTAATGGCTTTAATCACGTTGCATGCGGTCTGAGTGCGGTTAACTTGCGTAGAAATAGGCGGAAACTGCTGAAATAATAAATGTTTGTTGTTTGTTTTTGGATAGTTTTATTTTTCAGTTAAAAGTTTTAATCACGCCGCCATGTTCCGGCTCCGTTTTCTTTTACATTCAAGTCACATGCTTTTTTTATTAGTTCGTGGTTCGATTAAATTAATTTATTGTTTGCGAATTGAGAGCTTCTGTGTCAAGCTAGAACTTTCATAAAAATGTGCTAACTGAAAAAAGATGTTCCATTAATCAAGAACATTCGTTTCGCGCCCAATTATTATCTTTTGGCAAATTTTGTGTTTCCATTTGTTTGACGTCGCAGCCATACATATGTACAAGCATATAACACCTTTGGTCGGGTACGTGTAGTCAGATGCTGATAGAATTGAATTTTTGTCGGCATGTTTTGAAGACAATTTTGTGAAATGCTTCGGCTTCGGCTTGGAAACTTTTTTAGCAAATTAAGAGTAATGGAATCACGTTTTTGTGAACCAAGTTCTACTACACAATTTCTTCATTGATAACATGCACATTCGTCTGTGAATAGAAAATCATATCAGTCAATAAATTATCACCACACTCAGAACCAGAAATATACAGTCCACGTAAGGGTTCTGTACTATATCTAAAACAGCCAGCCTTATGTCACCTCTTCTCTGGTTTATTGTCATGAATAAAATACTGTTACAACTAGATAACGAGAGGATTTAGAAAAATTGAATACCAACCTTTAACCTCCCCCGCCAAAACGGTCAACAACTGTCTCTATCACCCAGCGCAAGAGTCTATCTAGATTCTAAACACAGCAGGAAGATCAACCTTTATAAAAAACATGCTTTCTATACCTGTAACAAAACCTTTCGTAAAAAGTGAGGCCTAAAATGGTTCAGTGACGTCCAATTCCCGCTTACGGATCATAAGTATGTTGAGTGGCTCTTAAGAAGGAATACAATGTCAATAAAGTGCAAAGAATGGAATGCATAGAGACTACAGGCGCCCTAAGGACAACTCCATTCGTTGCCTATAGATCTCCACATACATAACATAACTAAACATAGTGCAATTAGACTTAGAGTATCTTATTTATGGACCTCAAAACCATTTGGACACAGCTGTATTCTAGACTCGATTCCGAGGGAACTCAGACAGCCTTTACACCAACTTATGATGATTTTAAAAAACACGTTGACGTAGTTCTTCCGACAAAAGCAGATTGGGATAGTCGACACATTAATTTCATCTCGGATGTGAGAATCTGCACGGACGGTTTAAAGATGAATTGCGCAGTCGAGGCTGGTATCTTTTCAGAAGATTTGAATAAATGTAAGGCTTTGAGACTGCCGAATGACCCCAGTATCTTTCAGGCAGAAATCTACGCCATTAAGCACGTGTGTCATCCAATCAAAACAATCGAACACAAGCAGCAATTAAAGCTATAGTATCGACCCCAATATCCTCGAAAATAGTTCAAGACTGCCGCAACAGCTTGCAAGTACAGCACGAAGATTCAAGGTAACCATGATTTGGGTTCCTGGCAATACATTCCAGGTAACACGGATTGGAGATCTTCTTAGTCGGACTCGCAATGACATCACTAGTTCGTCAGCTTGTTCTCTTTTGGAGGCTAAATAAATATTTTTTATGAAAAAAACTGGGGGTTTGGCCAAAGGACTAAAGTGTGATATTTCTCAAAACATCCCTTTTCGATGCATAATGTTTTCTCAAACATCTTTCACATTGCCAACGGGCTTTCTTGTGACAAACTATGCATCGCTTTTGGTTACTCAGCTTTTGGGGGTAGTGTCTAACTCCATCTTGAACCATGTTGAGCACGACTGAAGAAGGCTTACTTACGTCGTCTTCCATTGATTTCGGAGGCTACTTCGCTCAAATATAAGCGGGCGATACTGCGATGAAATTGGAGTTGATTTTGTTTCTCCTCAGTTGTCAAATAATGTAAACGACAAGCATTAGCTACAGCCAAATCGAGCATATAGGTCGATCGGGCCCATTCCTTTATTGTAGTTTCGGAAGACAAAAGGGATATCAACGTCTGTCTTTCTTCCTTCTGCAGTTCTCCATCTTTCCACCTTGTCAAGTGGATGAGCAAAGTCGTAGTTTTTTCCCATGGTAGTCGAATTTTGCTCGATTTTTTTACTTCATGTCTTTGATGGCAAGCAGTGAGCAACTTTTCGTTCTGCTTTCCCTTACAGTGCCTGTTGCACGATAGCCTTCATCACGCAGATACCGCAGAAAGTCATGTCTGGTGAAAAAATTGTCGAAGAAAGAAATTGGCTTTGCAGAATAGCAGGGGACCTTTCACCACACGTGTTCCCAATGGCTCATTCCTGCTCTGTACGGATTTACCACAATTTACATCGAAAGCGTAACAATAACCGTCAGAACTTGCAATCATCCAGTCTTTGTAACCTCATGAACTGCTTCGATGGGTGACGTCCATAAATACTTTATCAAAGATTTATATAACGACAGATTTTCATTATAAACCCCCCCCCCCTTGAGTAATTTCTTAATAAGCAAATAAGCAAGTGGTCGTACTTTGAACATCTTATCGGTGGACCCGGAAGCAGCTTTACTGTCTCAAAAATGTAAGTATTTTTCTATGTCCATGAATCTGTTCTTAGACATCATTTTAGACACACTGGGAACATTTAAGTCTTCGTCTAAGGACCAGTATAATCTTTCTCGTGGAAGTGAGTGATAATCCTTCAATAGTAGAATGTCAAAAAACAATTTGAGGTCATTTACACATTTATTTGGAATTCGTGCATATAACTTTGTGTTCAAAACGATCAGTTTTATTTTTGCAAATATACTGGCCGGTGTTTGATCCTTCAGCTCATTTCTAAAAAAAAAATCTGTTCGGGTCTGTACATTATTTGTAGTTGAGGTAGAAGGCATAGCATCGTACGAATCGTCGCATTTGACCCAACGTGGTACCAAGGGCTCTACTCTTCTATTACTCGACAATGGTTCGTCATCACTGCTATCCCATGCTTCATCTAATTCGTCATTATTTTGGGACTCGAAAATCTTCACGTTTTCAGGGATATCCAATGGAGGAATATTTTCAGGAACACTGTCTTCTTCGCATTTTCTTTCAATTCACTGACAACGTTGTGCGGCCGCTTGGCCATTGTACCAACCTCAACAAAATCTGCAAATATTATGCGTGTTGTATTAGCAATTAGCCAATTGAACCCATTTGCGGACACCACAACGAAAAACCTCCTTTTGCGGTCAATTATTGCAAAAAAAGTACGATGACGAAAACAACTTTTTTACAAAATAAATTCAATACTTCGTTTCACAAAAATACACTCCTTGACAATGCAAGACCACGTTTGAAAAAATGAAAAGAAAACTCTGAAAAAAATTACTGCATTTCAAAATCCGTCCCCTAACGAGGACGGCGGGCGTGAATAGGTTAAAGCTATAGTATCGACCACAATATCCTCGGAAATATAGTACTTCAAGACTGCCGCGAACAGCTTGCTAGTACAGCAGGAAGATTCAAGGTAACCATGATTTGGGTTCCCGGCACAGTCACATTACAGGTAATGAAAGAGCTGATGAATTAGCCAAGCAAGATTTCGCACTAGACAGCTTGCATTCCGGGAAGGTGCATATACCATTAGGACTGGTCATAGCTAAAATCGATACACTTTTCCAGAAAATTGCTAGCTTTAGGTGATCTCAACTAAACACTTGCGCAAAATCCAGGACGACATGGCCGTTTTATAATTTAACTAAGACGGTCCCCACAGGCCACTGGCCGATAGGAGACCACGAAATCAGACTAGACATGCCATAAAGCACACACTGTCGCAGCTGTAACGTCAGAAAAAGAGACACAAACTGATTTTGAGTGGCGCTGCACAGTTCGAGTCCCTCGATGACATATCCAATAAAACCATAAAGTAACTAAGTAATACTTAATGAAACACGATGGTTATAAGAAAACATTAATAGCTCAGGTTAGTATAAACAAAAAAGAGCTGTGATACCAAAACGTCACCAAGTGCTAATTGGGTTGTTCCTGGTGCCGCCACTATACTAAATGCCTCCAACTGCATACATTAAGTGATCCCTTTGCCACTTGTGTGGGCCACCGATATTGGGTCCCATCTTTTCTGCTCCGGCTTCAATAGTTTCAAACGCACTGTTGCTAGGTTCTTCCGATTATTGCAAATTTTATTAACATCATTTTCTGAAATATAATCATATTACTTAAATCTAAACTCTTTTTGACATCAAAAGAATCAGTAAAATCCTTAGCAGCGACCATATTAAGGATGTTTGTAATTCGGCATGTATAACTCATTAGGTCATTCCTAGCTGTTTCTTTAAAAAGTTAAACAGAAAGTCCACCGGCCAGCAGGCTGCTTGAATTTGGTAATCACTGCTTTCAGTTCATTGTGGTATTGTTTTAATTTTTTTTGGTTAGAAAGGCAAACTCATTTCTTTTTTTGTTTGTTCATAGAGCCTGTGAGTCGCTTTGTATGCCTCCTGTTTGGCTGCACCAACCTGCCCGGATACTTTTTCAAACCATAGGTATCTTATTATTGAGGGTCTCTTATAATTGGAGTGCAGCTACTTTCTATTCATGATGATTTTCTGATTTTTCGATATCCGTGCGATATCCGTCATTCGAACCCTGGCTATCGTTAACTCGTGGTTGACTTAAAAGTGACTTGAAAATGATAGTTTTGTTGACTGCACGGTTCGGTCCCGCATAAGAAAATGTGCGATTCATCTTGCAGCAAAATTCATCAGGCTTCGTTGTCCGTTATCCGGTTTCGAGGTTATTGTAATGGAGACTTTATAAGGGTTCCGCACCTCAAAAGGAAAAACGTTACTTAACGTTACCTGTCAAATCCTTTTTTTTTTAATTTATTTTTCAACGGAGATATCCTAGGACCGATCGATCGATCGCGTAAAAGTGACAGACCGACAGATTACTAGATCACACATTTGCAGATAGCCAGTAGGTGATTACCCTTAATGATGGGTTGGTCCGAACCCGAGCGGCTTTTCAATTTTTTTTTTTTTTAAGTCAAAGCAGTGAAGGAAATTCGAGTCATAAACTCGCTTTCAATACGAAGAGGTTAATTTCAAATCAATATCAGCTTGGTATGGAACCAAGAACTGGTACACCTATTTGACCAGCCTGGTCTTACTTAAATTTTGTAATCCCCATTAATCGTCAACCATTAAAACTAGAAACATTGTTTTTTTTGTAACATTTCACTAAGAAGGATATTCAAGATTATTTGGCAGCTTCCGGTTACGGTGTCCAACTCATTCAAGGTGAACTTCTTGTTTATGCACATTTCTGTTTCTATATTTAGCAGCATTGCTTTTTTTTCTTTCGAGAGATTAATTGACAAAGTTTCATGTTTCATAATATCGCAACAACTTTGACATTCGTATCCACTTGTCAATTAGGGTCTAGAGACTCTTAGATAAGAAAAGTTCTCTCAAAATGATGTTGTTGAAGTGCCAAGACTTTGTTGATTTCCCTTTTTTTGCAATTGCCACAGCAAAACCGGAAATATTAATGAATGTCAATATGTTTCCAGATGTGGTCTAAAAATAAACAATTTTCTTTTCGACTTGTGTTGGTTTTTTTAATTCATTGCAGCGCTAGTGTTGCTAATACCCGTGGGGCTCATTATGATTCATAAGTTCCGCCTGCCACTGCACCAAAGTCGCCACTGCCTTTTTCTAGAGAGGAAATGGTATCCGACTACGGAGCGACCACAATGTCCGAAACCGACTCTTGCCACTTCTTGGTGCTTTCTTTTTGTCGTTTATATTTGTTTTCCCTCCTTTCGATTTTATTTTCTTTTAGTTTCCACTTCGTGCCAATTAGTATGCTCTATTGTGAGCCAACATATCCAAAGAGTGCCAGCCGATGAATTCACTTATTCTTGAAGGTGTGTTGACCCATTGGCCAATAAATTGCCACCATTGAGAGTAGTCCGGTTAGAAGTGATATTATTTGAGGAAATATACCTCAACTGACTATCAGCAATGTTTGACTCTTCCCTTTTTAAGCTTAAGAATGTCAAAATGAACCTTTTAGAACCTTTTGAATTCGAGCAGATAGAATTGAGAATATTTCGAAACCAGTTTAATAAAACAAAGTTCACTTTTATGCAAATGATAGAATTTTAGGTAGAAGCTTAACTGACTTAAAAATGTTTTTTTAAGCCACTGATGCAAACACCAACGAGGTATTTGATTGTTTTCTTTTGTTTTTACCGTTGATTTAACGATCGCGATAGCTAATTAAACTAGTGAAGGAATTTACGTTCACGGTCTATCTGGAGCTGGGATCTGAAGATTACTGAAACATACTTGGGAAACATATCGTATTTTGAAAAATGTCTTAATGACACGAAACAGAGGAAATGTGATACATTCCGGAGATAACTTGGGTCTAGCACCTTGTCAGTTAATAAAAATCACAGGTGCTTTGAGTAAGCTGAGCAAGGAAGATAATTATTTTTTTTTATGATTTACAACAGCTTAGAACCATGACATTCATGCTTGCAGATAAAATGTTAACACAGTGTTTTTTTTAACACCTCAAAGGTGATTTACGAGCTATTGAATTGCTATTCAACTCAAAAAGTTTGAAAGATATTTCTCACGATAAGCTTCTAAATATGATCAAGCTGCTTTAAACAATGACATTTACCATTGTCAAAATGGTTCACCATTTTTTAGTGGATCTACAATACAATTATTGAGTTCAGTAAGGCTGGTTACAAGAGCGTGCAGATTTTTCTATTTCTTTCCAGCTTCGATTAAAATTTTTGGCTTTAATCAACGTTTCATTTGATTGGTGGTGGAGGTTAGAGTCACCAAAGCATTTAAGGACTGCCACTTTTATGAAGCAACTGATTCAGTTTCTCTAAGCTGACCAAAAGTGTATCACCTCAATAGAAGATGATGCACCAGCGGCTCTTTCGAATTCAAGCATTTTAGTTGGTCATCACGAATGTTGAATGGTGGACGCTGCTTGTCTGCAGTACGTTGTCATTTATCTCTGTTTAGTCTGCAGAAGTGTAACATGCATTTTACCATTTTTATCGCTACAGGCCCCTTTTAAAAGTCTCTTACTTTGATGACTGTTACAAACACCGTTTCATTTATGGAACGTCTTATCTAACTTCAAGCCAATGCTCATCTTGTCATTTCTCGTACAGCTCGCGAGCAACTCTAGTCATTCTTTGCAAAACAAATTCTTTGTAAAAGAATAAAAAAGAAAGTACAGCTTGAAGATGATCCTTTATTGGAAGACCACCGAGTAAAATAAATAATAAATAAATAAATGGTGGGTGCCATGGCTCAGTAGTAAGTCCGTCTGCTCCTCAGCGTGGAGACCGGGTTCAAATCCGGGTAAGAACATCTGGCATTTTTCACCGCTCCACCGCTCGCGATTGATTGACAATCACTCTGATGAGTACAATCTGTCAAGAAAAAGCTTCTGGGGCCCTTCGGATTCGGCCATTTGCGAAAAATGTAAGATGCACACACAAATGGTGAAGCTGGGCCCTGGGCCTCAACGTAGCCGTTATGCTACCAATTTATTTTTTTTACCGAGTAAAATCTCTCTGTATTAGGAGCTTAGCAGTGTAGAACGAGAATTCGTGAAATCACTTAAGAGAAGTCCTTGGAACTGATGAGGTAGAATCTGGTAGACCATTGGTCGGAACAATATACTGCATCAAGCAAATCTGCTCCGATAAAAGTGGCAACAGGCGGAAATGTTATGGCCACGTCTCTGTTGGATTGGCAGGATGTGATTACCAATTTTGAGAATGGAAAAGTTGCAGACACTCGATTTGGTATGGCGAAAATTTCCCTTTCATCATGCATCGGGCTGTTCATCAAACTTGGCCCAATATTTAAACTTGATCAAAAAGTTCCCGGAATAACCACCATGTGGCGCATCCATCGTTCAGATTTGAGCTCTGTTTTTTTTTTTGTTGGTTAAGTTGGTACATCTGTTGTTGATATTCACTCTGAATCTAAGCGTCGTCTTTGGCAAGAGTACATCTATCTCTGTATGTGTTTGCGGTTTTTTAAAATTTCATGCAAAAAAGAGACCGCTTTGACATCGCAAAAGATTTGATTTGCGAGGCTGAATCCGATCCCACATTCATCAAAAGGATCATCACTGGAGACGAGACGTGGGCTTATAAGTACAACACGCAATCCAAACATCAGGTTTGCATGGATTACAATGTTGTAGTGCATAATGAATTTTTGCCAGAAGAGCTTTGGCGTTATGAGACGTTTGCGTGAAGCAATTCCCCGAAAGAAACCAGAATTATGGGCAGAAAACTCGTGGATTTTGATGTTAAAAAAAAACATCATTTGGAAAGCCGAAGTAATGGAAAAATCGCAGGAAGCACTGGTGGACTTACCGAAAACCGAATATCAAAAATGTTTCGAGGATTGGATCAAGCGCTGGCATAAGTGTGTTGCACTCGATGGCAATTACTTTGAAGTGGACTAAGAAGGGGATTTAGATGAATAAATTTGGATTTTTAATTTTCTGAATAAATTTAGGGAACTTTATCAAGGTGGTATGTAAAGTGAAAGGGGATTGCTTGCGCTAAGTACTTATCAATCAACCACTTCATCTATTTAACATCGTATGTAATAGTGATCTAAGTATGCTCTGTTTTTGAGATCATTCCCGCGTTTATCAAACGTTTCATATTGTATCACAGAGTGCCATACATCACGCAAATGTCAATCTTTTCCCTTTGTCGGCAACATCATTTGGATAATTTAAAATTCAAATTCTATCAGAATTAAAATTACCAAAAGCGAAAAAAAAACATAATTTCTTAATCATTGCTTGTGGAGTGGCAACCTTTCATAAATAGCATCGATTAAGCACACTCATTGACGCAGGTTTCTGT
Organism: Orthonevra nobilis; assembly: GCA_963555765.1. Taxonomy (NCBI): domain Eukaryota; kingdom Metazoa; phylum Arthropoda; class Insecta; order Diptera; family Syrphidae; genus Orthonevra; species Orthonevra nobilis. The sequence goes on along the minus strand of OY743226.1, from coordinate 70,762,202 downwards.
ATCTTTCCACCTGCGGTTCTATTAATCATCACACCATTTTGTGGATTTCACAATATTAGAAACAGTGTAAATATTTCTTCTTTTTTCATCTAAAATCAGATTTAAAATAATTTACATAAAAAAAGAAACTCACGCTGGTAGATTTATTTATGTTTTTGAGTTTTAATAAAGGTGTTGCAAGATCAATGTTCTGATCTGTGAAGGCTCGCTGGCTTTAGAGCTAATTGTAAGATTTATAATGTTTGTTGTAATTCATTATTCATGTCTGCATAGGACACACAAGAAATCTGAATCGATTTGTTTTATGAAAAAAAATTTTCACTAAGTGAGAAGCTTATAATAAAATTGGTTTGGGTGCGCATAGGTCTGCCCATACCATGAACTTCGCATCTCAAGATAAGAAAAATGTAGGTGCTATTTTATTTGCTGCCACCATCAAATTCCATTTGGGTTGTGAAAACATCAATCATTCCCTAGAAAAATGCAAAGGGCTTTACAAAATTGCTTTCTTAGCCACGGGTATTCTTCGTTTGACCTCAACCATGTTAACGAGTCAGAACCATACGTCGCATTTGGGTGTTCTTTCTTGATGACAACATATGTTTCTTTTTGCCCGAGCATACAAAAGGACAAGCTTGGTTGGGATGCCAAACTTAGACATGGCTTCATACAACTCGTCTCTGTGGACGAAACAGAAATTCTTTGTTGCCGTAATACAGTCTGCACAAGTGGTTCTTCCATGTCCTGAGCTGAGATTGCAATTCTAATATGATTTTTCCATTTTGAACTTCGCAGGCTTTGGTTTGGGTTCTGTAACCATGAGATAATTGTTTTGTCTGTTGGTAGAATTTTCGAACCTCTTTCCTGTTGCTTAATCTCTCAACATCATCGATCACGCGCTTTTCATGCTTTTTCATAGATGTTGTGCCCGAGATTAAAACAGCCAATTAGATCACTTTATAACTTATACAGTTTATAAGAGAGTAGTTTCTGAATTCCATTTAATGCTTATATTCCTAGTGCTTTTGCTTTGTGCGGGAATAAATAGATGACTTTAAGAGTAGCACATATAGTCCAATTTTCTTTGGAGATTTCGACAGCTGTTTCCAGGCCGATTTCGAGAGATTTTTTATCCATGTGTCATTTTCTGAAAAGACCTCTAGGATTGGGTTCATGATAAGACACCACAACAGGGCAACAAACTAAATCTGATGTTATGATCTTCCTTGCAATATACGAGTAATGCAGTTTTATCCACGTGTTTTAGCTTTGTCATTTAGCTTTCTTTCGATGCTTTTTCTTTGAATTCAATTGCATCATGTAAATTGCGCCATGAGCTTCTTTTTGCTTATATATTATAACGATAAAAAAGCGTCAAGCTACAGCCGAGCAGGTTTTGAACAAAAAAGCTGGTGGCTCCATAATTGTCTAAGAATGTTTTCATGTGTCAGTGTTGCAGACATCAATCTGAGTCTTTAAAAATGGGAAAGACTTACAGGATTCACATTTCTGAAACAATTTTCAAAGAACTTCCGTGGAAATTTGGATCAGGACATACGCTTCGAATGAAATCAATTTGGCTTCGATAGCTTGATTTGTTCTCGAGTTAGGCTGTACGGAAGAATCCGCACAAACGTACATTCGTACACACACACACACACACACACACACACACACGCACACACACACACACACACACACACGCACACACACACACACACACACACACACACACACACACACACACACACACACACACACACACACACACACGCACGCACACACACACACACACACACACACACACACACACACACACACACACACACACACACACACACACACACACACACACACACACACACACACACACACAGACACACATATACACACACACACACACACACACACACACACACACACACACACACACACACACACACACACACACACACACACACACACACACACACACACACACACACACACACACACCGAATCCGACCACTGGGACCGTCAAACGTGGAGAAATGCAAAAATTTTGAATTTCGAAAATCGGGCCGATTACAAGAACTTCCTGATGGGAAGTTAATAATGTATGCGCATATGAAAACGTTGACAAAGCTGTTTTTAAAATGGTTTGACTGCATGCGTGGAAATAATAAAATGTCAGATTGCACCTGGCAACACTTGGTGTTTGCAAAATTGAATATATTAGCTACATGAACTCTACGAAAATTGCCGGTTTAAGTTGGAGTCGGTTAATCGTGGTTAAACAGATAACTTGGTTTATTTATAATTTTGGTTGAGCATCAGTTTAAATGGGTGAATATAACCAAATAGTCGGTCTAAAAATTTTAAACCGAATACTAATTTTTAACTGACTTTAAACTCCGTGAATGTTACGGCCGTAAGGAAGCTAAATTACTTTCTTAGAATCTGCTTATGTACAGACAAAACAATTTCGAGTTTTGAAATAAATTTTCATCATATTCTACTTGTTCATTGCACATTATAACCTTTCCATTCTCTTTGCTTTTCCAGATCATCCCACTAATAAATGCAATCAACAATAATGCAACAACTGTGTGCCCTTCGATCCATGACCATCTTACAACATAAAAACTTCTTCACGCATGACTGAGGTAAAGGCAGTAATACCATCGAAGAAAACAGTGAAGTAGGAAGTCTTACGCACTTCCACCTTCACCTTCGCACCATTGTGGTTACTCCATTCAAATTTAACAATCGGAAAGGAAAAAAAATTGAAACCAAGATTTCACCTCCAAGAGTCAAGGGGGCCCACATCCATTGGATAGGATGTTTGGCTTATTGAATTCATCACAAATCTATGGGTTGCAACAAAGTGAAACCACAACGGTAGACAATAGTAGCGCGCCAACGTTCAAAACCATATCTGGTAAAGCTAAAATAACGAATAAAAATTGCAACAAAAATAATCGACAATTAAGCAAATTGGCCCGCAGTGGTGGCGGCATAGTTCATCATATTCAGGGAATGAAAGTGCCAGCGAACTTCATCGATAGACTTATCAAAAGTGAATTGCTAACCGGCTATGAGGCTGTAAAACACTTGAAAAACTTCCATCATTCGTCGCGTCATCACCATCAACCACTTCACAATTCCGGAAGCGATCTGAAGAGCTTCGATTGCGATAATTTGCATGGTAATTATCGCAGCGGTAATTTCGCTGACGAAGACATCAATAGCCACAAAGAAATGACTATCATCAAGTATCCAAATGATATACAACATCAACATTATCCAAAGTCAGGTCCAGTCGTGGAAGTAGCCGATTGTATCGCCAACAATACGACCACCACCGGTAGTGGAACACTGCAGCGGGAAGACTCACTGAACAGGAACTCTAACGAAATGGTAAGTTGCAGTTGCCCTCTACAAGCATACAAATGCTGATGCAGATATTTCATAAGGTGCACGTTGCTAGATATATATGAGCTGTTATCACAATCACCAGACCGGGACAGGAGGTTTAGAGGTGGTAATGTTCCGACTGTATTTTCTCAAACCGATTAGATAAGTTTGTTTTTGAATAAGCTCCTAAAGTGTTCTGTTTCCGTTTAATATTATTGGCACTGAGTGGTGTTTATAAAAAGAAATTACTGAAGAGGGCTGAGTGCTTTAACCGCATGGCGTACGATTTAGTTGGGCAATAAGGATGTGCGTTTGATTGCGGTATGACTGTTTGAGTGGATTTTGATGGTCTTTTGATTGCTAGTTGGTGAGAAAACGATGTTACTTGAGTTTCATAAGTCAAGTTTTTAAGTGTTTTGACTTTATCAATACTAGATAAACGACTTTTACTTAGCTTGATCTAATGCAAGACCTCAGCTAAGACGAAGAAATAGTGAAGCATTTTCTTTATAACCGCTTAGTAATGACTTGCCAGAGTTTCCTTGATGAATTCTTCCTCGAAGAAGATATAATTGCTTTAAAATTTAATATCATGGATGAGCTCTGCAAAGATGACACAACAATATATGTTGATCTTATTAATTTACAGTCTAAACAATGCTAAGTGAACTTGTTAGAGGTTATGAACATGGCTCCAGAAATCCATAGAGATCCATAGTTTCACGTGCACAGATCCATCTAAATATTGTGGTCCTAATGTTTTCTGACGAGTTCATCTACTATTACATAGCCCACGATGCTTCTGTAGCCAGCGGCCAAGATAATAGTAATCCAATTGCGATCATCGAGATTATGTAGAACCTTGTTATTTTTCTTTGTTGCTGCATAGTGCCTTTCTAGGTACTTGGCTGCCAACAAGCGAGGACGAAACTTTTCTTCTCATTTGGAAGTTGCTCATTGTTTTACAGAAGACCTTTGTTCTTGTCCGTATTTCTATCTTCGCACCATCATATAATATCTGCGCATTATTCGCACTTGAAGGAGGCTACAGTCTTTCCTTTCGAGCATGGAGACAACTCTGAAAGTTCAACATATTTAAAATAAGGCCTACTCCCGTGCACGCTTTCCCTACTAAGGACTGGGGGAAATTAATAAGTGAACAAAATTTAAGAGTTGGAAGACAATCGATAAAGCCTTGAAAAGAAAGAACGACCCACGCTCCGAATCTGAACATATTCACAAATTTGACACAGTGACAACCTTCTGAATTACGGGAATCGCCTGTAATGTCTTGTCTATTAATCGGGTAGTAAGCTCGCAGGTTTTAATTGTTTATTCTTAATAATATTGAATAAAGGTAGAATTTTTTCATGGCAAAAACTGCAATCATAAGTTTTGGAATTAATTTCAACTTGATACCTTCATGTTGAAAGATGGACAATGCAGGGATCCTATAATGGATCCGTTTTTAAAAATTTATATGGTGACAAATCGACTTTTGAAAAAAAAACAAGCTTATGTTTTCGTTCGACTCGTATTGATTAATTAATTGTTATTTTTCAAATGTTGGTCTACAAGTCTGCAACCGAGTCATGTCCAATCGATTTGTTATACTTGTTCTTCTATTTGTGGATGTGCTGAATCGGTTCAATCTAGTAGTTCTGTTTTTCAGCCTATAAACTCTCTCGAAATTTTGAGTCATTGCTGATAGAATTTCTAATCGTTGCTTTTTTCATAGTGGATGTCTTGGCGCATGTTTTAGTCATTGCGTTGTTTGTAGGAATATTTCCCGAAGGTCTTAAACGCGTAAATTTCATTCCTTTACCCAAAAAAGGTTCCGCTGAGGAAATCAATAACTACAGGCCCGTCTCACTTCTTTCTGTTTTTAGCAAATTTTTTTGAAAAACTAATGAAAAATAAAAATAAAAATATTTTTTTCAATCCTGTTCAATTTGGTTTTTTAAAAGGCAAATCGACGGAAGATGCGGTGAAGGTTTAGGTCGTATCTTGAAAACAGGTCGCAAAGAGTTAAGGTAGATGATATATGGGTGTTCCACATGGCTCTGTGTTAGGTCCGATTCTGTTTTTAGTCTATATTAATTCACTATTTGCTCTGAATTTCAAGGGTTCTCCAACTGCTTTTGCTGATGACATTTGTTTAAGTCAAACAGTCCTTTAGACCTAGTCTCTGATGTCAATTGGGATCTAAGTTTATTGAGACACTGGTTTTTTGAACATTATTTGGTAATAAGCTCTTAAACTAAGACAATGTTCTTCAGCTTATCTTGAAGCTGGTGTGTACTTCCACGCTTCTCTGAATGTCTACGATTCAAATTGTCTCATTGCAATTGTTCGTCTAGTTTTTCCTCTCCTTCTTTTTGTTATAATCTTACCTGTAGTTATAAATGTTACCTTGTAGAGACAGTAGATGAATTTAGATGCTTGGGACTTATCCTTGATTCATACTGATACTTTGAAAAAGTATTTCTGATGTACCCTTCGACATTTTTATTATTGGCGTAACGTTTGCTCGTTATATGGTATTTTCCATGCTAAGTTAAAATATGGAATTGCTTGTCTGCAAAATGTCCTTATTGGTCGTAAATCAGATATGCATTCTAGCTCTCCTATGTTCTCTGCCCTGAAATTTTTTCCTGTTCGTCATTTGTGTTGTTTTAAGTTGTTAAAATTTTTTCCTTAATGAAGTCTGGCAAACTTTATTTTCGTAATTTTTCTTGTTATAATCTTCGTAGAAACCTTACAAACATTGTATCCGTACCCATTTTCATTACCAATGATTTTCGTAAATTTTTTTTCTGTGCTTTCTTATCGACTTTAATGAACTACCTCAGTCAATCAGGACAAAAACAATTTCTGGAATGCTCTTAAAACGCGTAAAATTGTGGCTCTTCAGCTTTGATTCGGAAGCTTTTCTGATATTTTGGATAAAGTTAATTTTTTCTTTCCTTTACCCTTGCGAAACGGGCTACCCTCGCTACTTCTCTCTCCTCTCACCATCAAAACCAAGAGTGGAGCGACAAAAGTATCATCGTGGAAAAGCTGACTTACTTATATAAGAATACAGAATGTCACCGAACTTTAATAAACCTGAAAAAAAATCGTATGCTTCGGGAAAGGACTTCAAATTTTACTGCGGCTATAGTTGAGCTATCTATGTATGGAAGTTGACACGTGTTTTTCCATAAATTCTATTGAACTTTTGAAACGACATCATCTCATTTTCATATTCGAACTAAAAGTTCATAAAAACAAGTTTTACGTTTTTTTTAATAATAGTCCCTCAAATTTAATAAAATTTTATGACGGCTTGCCCCAAGGTGCAGTTCTTTCCCCCGATCTGTATAATTTGTTCAAATCGGATCTCCCAAAACTGCCAGGACGCGCATCGGCAAGGTACGCTGATGATATTGCGATATTTGCAGAACAATTTAATATTAAATGGGACGGAAATCAATTGGGAATCCTCCCTCAAATATCTCGGCATATATTTGAACTCAAAATTAACGTACGTACCTCAAATACAATAAAAAAATGAATATAGCTATAAAAATGTTGTATCCGTTAATAAACAGAAAATCACAACTATCAAACAAAAACAAAATGATAGTTCACAAAGTTATATTTCAAATCTTACTTCTATATGGATGTCAAGTGTGGGGTAATTGGTGGCAGATTTCTCATAACAAACTATTGAAAATGATGTTAATTCTTCCCTAGCATCACTATACTTCAGATCTTCATGATAAAGCAAATATTCAATTGATCTCTGTCAGAATTCGAAAACTCACAAATAATTTGTTGGTCAGATGAGATTTCCCTGATAATCTATTGATAAATCAGTTGAATAAGCCTTCACTTGAGATGCACACATCATGTTTATTTCACGTTTGCCACAATTTTTTCATTACTAACCTAGTGTTTATTTATTTACTTGTCGAAATGTTAAATCATGTGGAAATTTATATTTAAATATATTATATTTATTTATTTTTTAACATATTTATTTATTTACTTAAATATTTTGGTTTTTATTTATTTATTTATCAACTTATTAATTAATGTATGTATTTATTTATCTTTTTTATTTAATTATTTATTTTTTTTTAAATTTGTCAACTTATTTATTAATTCAATCATTAAGTTGTTTATTTATTTATCTACGTAGTTATTTATATATTTATATTTATTGTTCTACATGTGGAAATTTATATATTTCGCTTATGTATTTATTTATATATATTTTTTTATTAACACATTTATTTATTTACTTAAATATTTTGGTTTTTACTTATTAATTTATCAACTTTTTAATTAATGTATGTATTTATTTATTTATGTTTTTTGTTTAAATATTTTTTTTATTCTTAAATTTGTTATTTATTAATTCAATTATTAAGTTATTTATTTATTTATCTACCCATTTATTTATATATTTATATTTATTGTTCTATATTTTTTAAAGCTGTGATATTTATATTTTCTTTTTTTTTTATTATTATTATTATTAAACTTTTGTTATTTATTAATTTATTTTTTCTCGTACTTTCCCACTCAGATATATCGGGTAAATTAACATTTCCAACAGTGTAAAATAAATTGTAAAGATAGTTCAGTTGAAAGGTTATTTAAAATATCGTATCTCTGTACATAATTGTAATTTGTACGAAATAAATATCTATCTAAATCTTTCTTAAAGTTCAACGTGGTAACCCCAAAACTGTGTGTTCCTTGTTGAACACCATTTCATAGGAGAAATGTTGTGCATAAAACCACAAACGACTGATTAAATGTCAAAATGAAATACGTCAGGGAAAACCACAATAAACTGCCAAACTACGTTCAAGCGATTGATGATGATAGGAACTCAGCTTTCATCAAACCTGCAAACCAAACAATAAAATGTTAAGTATCTTTCCACATTGTCTTCTTCCGCGCGGATAACATTTCATTTGCACCTTCCACTTTGTTGCAGCCATCTATTTCCGTGGTAGTGAGAATTGATGGCTTATCAGGTACAGCTTCGTTAGGCGATTAGCAAAGCTATAGTGTAGATAAAATTTATTATAAGGTAGAGAGCGGTTGCATCCGAAATATACAGGTACTTCAGCCACTTTAAATAGACAATCTGTTGCCGTCACCACGACGTAGATAAAAGTTTATAGCCAGCCACGATATCAGAAACAGATACGTTAGCTGCAGGGTTGGGTCGCCTTATCTAACGCTTCCACCATGATAATACTTTTCGCAATCTAATCAAAAAGTTCACGGAACACCGATCATTCATAGTCTAGCAAAACAAATGGTATGTTCAAATGTTGTTGTTCACTTCGGTTCTAGCCCTTAAGGATAATGGTAAAATTCAATTCAAAATGTATTGATATTAATTTCTAACTATTTTTTTCTTCTTTAAGGTATCCGATCACTCATCATCAACGAAATCGAACGATCCGTCATCGTCGTCACCAGTTGACAGCCCAGAGATAGAACGTAAGCCGTCACCGACAGCAGCGTCAAATCCGGAACGTGCACAACGGCGGAAACTTTTACAGATGATCACTTTTTTGGATCAACAGAATCAGCGTCTGCAGAAAGAGGTTGCCAAGGAAAAGAGGCGTCGCACGGAGGAGCTTTCGCGCATCATCAAATCATTAATTTGTATGGAATCCAAGCTGAAGATCGATAAGAAGCAAATCAATCAGCGGCTAATGGAGAAGGATACCGAAATTTGCCGATTGGTGAGCCTTAATCGAGCACTGCAGAAAAAGATGAAAGCGGGTAAAGAAAATTATGGGACCACGCCAATGGGAACGGAGGACGAGTGTTTGGTGCTTGAGGCATTGCAATGCAATAATTGCAAGCAACAGTTCTATGCCATTGATTCGAAAGAGAGTTGGACACAGACAACGAAGGACACTAGAAAATCGAATGGTATGTAGTTAAGTTAAGCTAACATTTGTGCTTCAAGAAGGTCTTACAATATTCAAAAATTCTGCAGTTATTTTGTGAAATCTTATGCGGTTTAAGATATTCGAATACTCAGAAATTTTAATACACAAGAAATGTGAGAGAAGCATCGGAAGTGTACCTAGAAAATGAAAAGTAGTTTATAGTTTGTAGTCAGTTTGTAGGGCAAGTTTTAATCTTAATAAATAAATCAACATAAGGTTCTTGTTTGCATGATGCAGTTTCTGGTACTGGTCTTGATGTAGTGATCTTGCAACCTCCTATAATGAGACTTTTGGATGCCATCATTATCCGATAGTGCAACCCAGGTTATTAAAATCAAGACCCATAATTCTTCGATTTAGATCTTTTACACATCGAGACTCTTCTTGTTTTATTGACCACGGTTTATAAACTGTGGAAGCCTTAATCACTTAGCTTACTTAAATGCTAGCCCTTTATCTTTATTCCCTGTTTGTATATGAATAGAATATTTACCGTGTGGTGTGAAGGACTGAGATGCTGAGCTAAAGGTTCTTTATGATCGACGATCACTTGGTTAGATGAGCTTTGAGCTATAAATAAAAAAGTTGAAGAACTATTGCGAAAATTTATAATTTATGTAAAATTTTCGATCGGTAAGTTTTCAATCGGCTTCTATATTTTATCGCTGAGAAATTAAGATATGAGGGACTCCTCATTTTGTAAAGCCTCAATATGTGCCTAATATTTAAAATATATAAACATCTAGCCAAAACTTGATGTGGACAAGTTTTTTTTACGAATAACGAAATTGATAGCGGATCAAAATTTAATGTTTTTCACGATTCTATTCATTCTGGCTTTATGTGCTTATCAAGTTAATGAATTTCGGTATTTCAACGAATTTAAAAAACACACGTCCACGTTAAAGAAACATTTTGTCGATTATATACAAGAAGTTAATTGAAAAGTGTTAAATATTTTGCCACGCAGACTAATCATGCAACCCAAGAGTGCCCTTTGCAATCGTATTGATGGTGCCTTATACAAGGTTTTCCAATAGGAACTTGACAATTATGAATATAATTTGTGAACGCACCCTTTCACTAATCATCATTGTCAATTTATTCAGTAAACTCAACATTTTAATCATGGTAAAGTACACGAACGAGCAACGTCTGCAAGTTATGAAAATTCGGAGTCGGTGACTGTAAGAGCGTTAACTCCTATTTTCGGTCGTAATTCTCGCCCTATAACAAGTTAAATGCAAAAATTTGAGCTGTTCAGGCGTCCCATGTAGAAATTTCGGGATTGATGAAAAACACCTTGTATTTTATTTGATTGAATTTATAGTTTATTTGATATAAATACGAAAGGACAAATTAAAATTTATGCGAAGGGAAAAATTAAAGTAAGTGAAGGGAAAGGAAATATACCAGCCGAGTCCATGGCGGCGCGATTCAGCTCGAATATTAGCTTTTTTCTACTCTCTCGCTGTCAATCCGTTGTGTTGGGACCTAGGGGAATCATCTTTCCACACTCGGCTGTCTTGATGGTTGCTCGCTCCCACTTCGCCATCGTGCTCTAGCTGGTAACTTAGCCACTTTTTGATTTTGTCGACTGATGTTGATGTTTTCATCGGACCTTCATGTTCGCCTATTTTATGGACTTCGAAACGATCTAGTTCTATAATTTTTCGATTTTGTAGGGGCCTATTTATTTTGGACGAATCTTAAGGCCAACGCCGAACTGCGTCCTTTCGATAGCAATAATGTCACCGATCTTATACTTTGGGGCAGCTTTCCGCTTACGATCGAATGATTCCTTGTTTTCCATTTGTACCTTCAAAATGGTCTTCTTGGCTTCCTTACGTAGTCGTTCCCGCTCCCGTTCCTTTTCGAATTTCTGTCTTATTTCGTTTTCACTTTACTCCCGGATATAAGTGTCTTCGCGAAGCCTCAATTCTACTTCCGTTGGTAGAGCGCCTGCCTTTCAATTCAATCGAGTGATAGGTCCCAGGTTCGATTCCCAGGTTTTTCGATCCTGGTCCAGTCAACATTTGCAATTGGGATAAAGTTAATTGCACTATCACCGGATTGGTCAGTCAGCGATAGTAGTCTGACTTATGGGTGGCGCTGTTGTAGTGGTTGTTGTATCGGCTTAATTCTTAGTTCATGTTGTCAAAATAGTGGTTTGTGGAGATTGCACGTAGATGGCCCTGCTGTGAATGCATAACACCCCAAAACCTTCCAAACTTTCAACGTACATGTATCAAAAACTAGTGTCGAATAATATACTGCGAATTAGGCGAACGCTAATAGGTCGATTTCAAAATCCTCCATTCAGTTTCGGGCTCCACCCACGGAAGAGAGTTGAAACCAAATACATCTGAGTTTCTCAAATGACTACATACTCTTTGATTCTTCTCCTAATTCTTCCGTTCCCTCTGTGCTAAACGCATTATAAGAGTTTTCACCTCGAAAGCGAATGATTTATCCTTATGCTCTAGCGGATGATGTCTAGTTGCTGAGATCCTTGGCGCGTTGAGGTTCTCACTTTTTAAACTTCTGCTTACCAGTTCCACTAGGTACGGATTTAAGAAAATCCGAGTACATTTCGCACTTATTAATAGCTTCTTCAGTTAGTACCTTTTAGACAAAAGACTGAAAGGTTTCCTCACTTTATCTTGCTAGGCAATTTGCCATAGAATTTTTAATTTCATGGATTTCAACATCTTTCTAATCCGACACTAGTTTTCAAGACTACAAACTACCCAAATAATAGGCTGAATAAAGTTGTCAAACTTAGGTGGTCAGATCATTCTCTTCTTCGTTTTAGTTGCTTTTCTTACATGGAGTTTTCAGGGCTTCCTGAAACCCTGAAACTCAGGTGTATTGTGGCTTCAAGTTTTTATCCTAGAACTATCGTCAATGACTTGCTGATGGCACTGCTCGTTTATTTATAACTTATCCTTTTGATGACGAAATGTATCAATTTTTTTCATTTCAATATATGATTAAAAGGCATATTTCCCTTGTTTTCAGATGAGCCCACAACCGAGCATGGCTCTTCGAGTGATGATACAGTCTCATCGTCGTTTTATGGAGCCCGTCGAAGTGTGCGCTACACGAGCAAACGAACCTTCGGCACGTTCCGAGATTACATGCGCTCCCGTTCGATGAACATTGACGATCCGAACTTGGATAATTCCGAAGAGAATGCAAGCACCATAAGTCGGGACGACAGCCACAATAGCTACGAGAAAATGAACATTTACTCTGCGACCATTGAAAGGCTGCATGGCGTGCGACGTGTTTCGTCCATCGAAGGCGATCTTGATAGTGAATACGATAATACCTCCTCGCGAAAGAATCAAAGTCACTCGTCAGGTATTGAGGAGGATGATATGTTCTACCAAGCTGAAGATGACCGAGTGTTCTTGCCGAAAGATGACAAAATGGAACTCTCGCCTTGTGGTAGTAAGAATAACTCGTTAAGTCGCTCGAGAGACTTTTCCGAGGTATCACCGAAACAAGAATTTGAGACATCCACCGATGATTGGTATGCCAGTGCCAGTGAAGGGGAAGAAGAATCAGAGAGTGTTCGAACCAAATCTTATGGGTATAACGTCGGAGTCAACCCAGTCCTAGAGTGTGTCAATCAGATTTTACTGCAACAATCGATGGAAGAGTCAACGAATGACAGTCAGCCTACGTCGCTCGAAGAAAATGACAATCCGAACCTCTGCAGCAGTCAGCGTGGAGGTCGTCAAAGTCGAAGCAGCAGTAATGTAAGCACCAAAGACCAAGGAAATACTGGAACTATCTCCCGTAAGAGAGTCCATTTTTCAACAAAGAACAGCATGGTGCATGTACCCAGGGACGACGATGATCACGATATGCGTCAAATTCCATCGACAATGTCTTCACCATCTGCATCTGTGATAGCTGAACAAATTAAGGATAACATCCTGAATTATGAGAGCATTTATAGCAACGAGTATGAGCCCATTGGTAGTGAAAATAATTCGTCAAACCTCTACGTCGATATGGAAGCCAAACTGAGCCCTGAAGAGCGGGCAAAGTTCGAAAATAAGCCACCAAAGCAACCGCCTGCTTTGCCGCCGAAACCGGCAAATCTTATCAAATTCAAAAAGGCTCTTAAAGTATCCATACCGCATTTGCAGTTCGACGAGTCAGAAGAGCAAAACGCTGTCGATAACGGATCAGTGATATCCGAACCAGATTACTGTTCCATTTCCGAGGTAAATATGACCATGACTAGTGTTCAGGTAGTTGTCGACGTACACAAGGAGCCGCACGTAGACTCATCCACTGAACTGGAGAGTCTCAAGAGCGACTCAAACTCCATGAAGACTGATGAGATCGAAGAGATCTTCGCCGACATTCCCAAGTTGCCGAACGTTGCCGCAATTATAGCTCCAAAAACTCCACCATCAAATAAATTGAGCTTTTTGACACAATCACGTGACGTGGAGATAACCTCAAAGCTTCAACGATCTCCGCGACAATTCAAACGCAAACATGTTCCTAACATCTTGGCCGAGATAAATAAACGAATAAACAGTTCAAATCCCAATACGCCAACTAAGAATAGCAACCAGATTCCAAATGGTATCCTTACAATGACTGTCCCGCCGAAAAAGGCACCAACGCCAATTATAAAATTGCCATCAACTTCTAGTCCCATCGTGGAGGACACGCAATTACCACTTCAGGCCGAGTTCGATTGGTACAACTTGGACGTTGAGTATGGAAAATCTTCGTCAAATCAACCCGATATAATCAGAGCCGCCGATGTAAACAGTATTGATGAAGTCGGCGATGAACTAGTTGGACTTCATGGAGTCGAGTATAATTTAGATGAAGAGTTCTCATTGACGGGAAGCAATCAGCCGGATATAATCAAAGAAAATCGCAATGAGTCACCAAAGACAATTAATGGAATTGGGTCACCGAAAACGGTCTGCGAAGACTTCCCGATCATAACTGAGGTGACGCCATGCCTGAAGAAGATTAAAAAGACAGCAAATTTTGACAAGTTCATCGATAGCTCTGGTTTGAGTACAAAACCATTGCCAAGACAGAGGAAAATATACTTTGCCGGGCCCTTTGTGTGATACGAGAGGAGCTGCTTTATAAATAGGTAATTTGTGTGATTTTTCGCATTTTTTTGAAGAATCAGATAGCTCCAAAATTTCAAACACTTGCATTAATTGACTTTTTGAACGATTTTCTTGGTTTTTTGAAAAACAAACCACTATCGGCGCAATTCGTTCGGTTTTTCAGACTTAAACAGACCTGGTCTTTTTGTATCAATTTGGTCAGAAGTGCGTCAGGAGGGTTTGGTTCAGCTAACAATCCGAACCATTAACTAATTTTTCGAAAACAAGATAATATAGAAATGACTTTCTCAAAGCAGGCTTTGCTCGTAAAGTTATGCCCGATTCACAAAGCAGCGCGAGAGCGAGGCAAAAAATCGCTGTCGTTCTAAAATCGTTTCGCAGTACACAATGGAAGCCAAATTTATGACAGCGAGCTCATGTAATGTGTCTAAGATGAACAAACTACACGCCGGAACACCATCTTCCTCTTTCTGGCTACTCATATCGGCCTGCTGCCACGCTGTCACGCAGTCACGCTGTAACGCCGCGAGAGTTTTTTAAATTTTCGAAAACAATGCGATGCGATAGGACGAGTCTCGTGTCTTTTGTGTTGTTTCATACATTTGCATTGATTGAAAATTTGTTTGACAACTCGCGCTAGACTCGCCTCGCTCTCGCACTGCATTGTGAATCAGGCATTATTCAACGTAGGATTCCCCTTATTTCCGCACCTTGACTTGTATCTGAACTCCTATAACTTAGTGTCATATCTCTAGGATATTATATGAGCTGTCATAAGGAAAAATAAATATTTTATTTTTTTATTTTGCATGTTCATAAATGACCACGATAGAATATGCTTTAGATCATGGGTACACTTTTATGTTTATGATGTTCAAATTTATATAGACCCACGGAATAAGTCGAAGACCTTGCGTGCAGGAACAATGACTGGTTGCAGCAAAATGGGCTGATCCTTAACTCTTAAAAGTCTCAGCTAATATTAATATCGAGCAGCAACTACGATACTAGCGAGTTCCCATCAATTTGTCTCAATCATATTCTTCAGTTCAGTTCTTGAATACAGTAAATAATCAAGGTTTTAAGATAAATCACACACTTACCGCTGTAGACCATATTAACTATACTGTTGGCCGAATTTATACTGGGCTACGTAAACTTTGGCTATTCTTAGGTTTTACTCCAATCGGTACGAGAATGCGGCTTGTTAAAACTTTACTTGTGCCTATTCTTGATAAAATAACTATGGCTTTCAATGATATGGTCAGATATGTTTTTGGGCTTCGTCGGTACGATCACACATCGAATAACCACACATCAACAGTTTTTGAGCCTAAGGCGTTGTCTTTTCCTGCACAAAATTCGCAGAAGATCGCCTCCATACCTTTTCAACACATAACCTTGTACTTCCTCGTTTAAATATTTGCATTCATCAAGTCTATTCTTCATTCTGCCCACACTGCCAGACTTTAGAACTCTCTCTCCACAGCAACAAATCAAATATTGGGCCCAGTTAAATTCAAAGTGAACGCATACCATATCATGCCCATGCCATCATTGGTTTTCGTTTCTTTTACGAGGCCTTTCGACGACGCGAGCTTTATGCCACCTTATCTACATGATTTAGACACTTAAGTAGAAAAAGATACCATTTTTTTATGCCTGTGAGACTCACTTAAAAGCCCGTGGTTGGAATATCTTATCGCCATTGAGAAGAGGAGCATACATGTTCTTCTGGCGTTTCCCATATGCTCATATACCAAATCTTAATACACATTTCGAGCAGATGACTTGACGGTAATGCACATTTGCCAACGCCTTTATGATAAAACCATGTGTTCTTCTAAAACCATTGTTAAAATAATGACCTGTGATAGGTGACAGCAACCTGCGAATAATGCCCTCCTCTTTTACGCATTTACATATGGCTAAGTACACCCAAGCTTCCAAAAATATAAAACCTCGAAGCCTTCGCAGGCATTCGAACTGCGTTCTGGCATCTTGGATACCATCTTAAAATAAAGGGATAATTTATGATGATTCTTGTCCACTTTGAAACGACTCTGTGAATGCCCGCTTCTTGTACAAAATTTACAATCATTAATATTTTTAAATGAAGATTAATTTTTTAATATTAACAAAACGAACTGATTCATATTTCACCATTTTCCCATTTTAGAGATCCAGTGACGATCGGTTTTGTGCTCAGTTAAATTTGGATTCAAACTTCAAGAATACGCTGCATAAAAAATTGTTTAACAAAATAGAAAACTATTCTACTACTTCTAGATGTTAACGACAACGAAATTTTAAAATTTAAAAATAAAATAAAAATCTTTATTTAAGCCCTTATTTTTAAAAAATGATTATAAATGTATTAAATCCTATAAACTATATTATTTTAATTATTATTAATGAGAAATATTTTATTGTTAATGAAATTTAGTTAAAATATATATTTTTCTTAAGTTAATTGTACCCATTTAATGTTGTATGACAATTTTAAAAATATTTTATTGTGCATGAGTTGATGAGTGAAATAAAAAATAAACCTTATGGAAGAAACAGATTAATTCAATATTTTAATTTATTAACTTCCCATCAGGAAGTTCTTGTAATCGGTCCGATTTTCGAAATTCAAATTTTAGATTTCTCCACGTTTGGCGGTCCCAGTAGTCGGATTCCATTATTTTTAGAAAGATGTTTGTGTGTGTGTGTGTACCTACGTACGTACGTACAAACGTTTATGCGGATTCTTTCGTACAGCCTAACTTAGGAACAAATCAAGCTATCCAAATTGGTTTCATTCGAAGCGTGCGTGCATAAAGATCACCTGAATAGCTTTTGGTTAAATTCCACAGGGTGGTTTGAATTTTATGACGAAAAAACTGTCAAAAAAAGGGACATTTTCACTTCTGCAATTAAAACCAATTTAGTTTTCCAATAAAAAAAGTTCAAAATTAATTAAATTTATAGTTTACAGCTACCTTATAAGATAAAAAAACATGCATAAAAATATACACTGCCGTTCATAAGTTTCCGGACAAATTCATATACATTTTTTTTTTTCAATTTTAATACCAAAAGTTTCATCAGTAATAGGTTTATTTAGACAATTGACTAAACTTAGTAAGTTACTAACTATAGAGACTACCAAAAAGACTAAAACAGTATTAAGTTGAGGCCATTTCATACATTGATGTGCCCCTTTCTCTATTTCCTGATCCTAATTTGAACGAAAGTTCTTGAAAAATTGTTTCAGAAATGTGAATCCTAAGTCTGTAAGTCTTACCCATTTTATAGTACATGACTGAGAATGACGTTTTCAACACTAACACATGAAAACATCCTTAGAAAATTATGGAGCCACCAGTTTGTTTTTTCAAAACCTGCTCAGCTGTAGCTTGATGCTTTTTTATCGTTATAATATATTAGCAAAAAGAAATTCATGGTGCAACTTACATGAGAATTGAATTCAAAGAAAAAGCATCGAGAGAAAGCTAAATGACAAGGTTAAAACATATGGCTAAAACTGCATGACTCGTATATTGCAAGGAAGATCATTACAACAAATTCAACTTTCAATGTAAAAGTTGTCGTAATATAACTCCAAATTTGACATATCTTATCTTAACATAGAGTTCTATGCTCTTAAAGCGTTTCCTGTGTGCCACTATGTGCCTACAGAAGACTTGCTAAGAATTTGTGTCGTTGGTCCTTTATTTTTTCTTATTTTTTTATTCGTTATTAGTTGGTTATTTTGGTCACAGACAAAACAATTTCAGTAACAATCTGATTGCACAATTTCATTCTTTTGGCAAACAAAACTCCTACACAAAGTGTTAAGTGCTAAGAAAATAAGCATTAAATGAAATTCAGAAACTACCTTCTCTTGTGTTCTATTGACAAAAACAAAAAATGCAATCGGCCGTAAGTTGGAATAAACGGATTGTAAAACAGCTAAATGCGAGAAATATGCTGTAATTACCATGCGTGACAAATTGTCAAATGTTCTAATTGGCAGTTTTAATTTCGTGCACAACATTCTCAAGCATGAGAAACGTGCGATCGACGATGTTGATATATAAAAAAAAACAGGAAAGAGGTTCGAAAAAACAATTATCTCAGGGTTACAGACCCCAAACCAAAGCTTGCAAAGTTAAAAGTGGAAAAATCATAGTCGAATTGCAGTCAATGCTGAGGACTGTATTAGACGACGCAGGCCAACAGCGTCTACCCGACCTAGACGAAATAGATAGCAATAACATATAAGCTAAAATCTTATAAAGTAACTTTAGCTGTCGAACTTTTCAAAGCGACGGCAATGAAACAATAAAGAATCAAAGATGAAAATGGAATCTCAGTATTGTTTGCCTGGTCTTAAAGAAATGATACCATCTTAACTGTGCCAATTGTAGAGTCCACCATAGACTAAATATAAATATATCGGCAGATGGTTTCTGTTTCGTCCACAGAGACGAGATGTATGAAGCTAGCTGTCTAGGTTTGGCATCCCATCCAAGCTCGTCCTTTTGTATAATAGGGCAAAAAGAAATATATGCTGTCATCGAGAAAGGACACCCTAATGAGACGTTTGGTTCAGAACGTTAACATAAACAGCTATAACTTTGTGGTAGTTAGGGACTTTGCTTAGGCTTCGCTGCAAACACAGATAATAACACCAGCGTTGAGGTCAAACCGAGAATACCCGTGGCTAGAAAGCAATTATGTAAAGCCATTTCTCGAAGAACCTAAGTATCGGCCTACCATCCCCGTCCTACTATGATATATGATGCAAAAGCATGGAAACTTTCAAAAGCAGATGAAGGCGACTTATGTAGTTTCGAGAGAAAAGTTTGAAAAATTAATATTAAATTCGTAAGTTTTTTTAAATTATTTAAAGCTGAATAAAATATGTACCTATTTAATTTTTTCTATTGCAATGCATTTTTCTAGGAAATTAATGATTTTTTCATAACCCAAATGGAATTTGATGGAGGCGGCAAATAAAACAGCACCTAAATTTTTTTTTATCTTGAGATGGGAAGTTCATGGTATGGGCAGACCTACTCGCACCCAAACCAATTTTTTATTATTTGATTCGTAAAAAGTAAAATGATATGAATATATGTCCGAGTGTGTCCTATTAGCTGAATATTGGACCTTTCTACCTTTGAACAACAGTGTATATGTATTAACTAATCATTGTAAACATATTTTAGCCCAGGAACCCTCTTTTTTGGGAATCGATTTCTGGTGTTTGTTTTCTGCGACGAAATTGAACCTTCCTATTTTAAAGTTAAATTTGTTAATTGTGTAAATGCATTAACGCTTTGCACTACGCCTGAGTACATCAAAACATGCTGATTTTTTCATACGAGTCCTCATGGTTTCCACACTCATCAACGAAAACCGACAACATCATCGAAAAACTGAACGAAGCGGGTAATATCGCTCTACTGTGCCGGAGATGATCCCCAACTGCGGATGTTTCTCCAAACTCAACACTGCCTGTAATGTTCATCAACAAAAATTCCTAAATGAAAAACCAAAATTATTATGATTATACTACATAAACAAAAGCAAACAGCGCATCGTGAACTACACTATGCAATATATTGTATTATAAATGGGAAAGTAACTCTGTCTGTCTGTTTGTAACGCTTTCACGCCTAAACTGCTCAACCGATTTGGAAGAAAAATGACACGGACAAAGACTGTCTTTCGTCCCAAAAAACAGGCTTGAAGGAGTTGAATTAGGAGAGGTTTTTTTTTGTAAAGGAATCTGTCATTATTGAAGATAAAACAATGAAACTTCGTATTTAGGCACTTGTTATGAAACAAATAAACAATTGCTTAAGCGTTTCTGAAATTTTGGGCATACATGGGTGTGAAGGTGGGGATTAAAATTCGTATGGACGCCCAAACAAATATGTCTATGAGAGATGTATCGGGCTTACCAATAGGGACTTGACAACTTTGAATTTTATTTGTGAACGCACCCTTTCACTAATCATCGAACTGTCATTGTCTATTAATTCAGTAAACTCTAGTGAAATTCGGAGTCCAACGAGTCAACCGCTGCACGCGGTGGCCATATGAACGAAGTCGGATTCCATTCATAAATGCTTTGATTGTACTTCAAGCATATAATAAAATTTTTGAAATATCTCACACGGTTTGCTTAAAAAAAAACTGTTGTAGTAATGTAGTATAGTAATTTCTTTATTAGTATTAGGAAAAACTTTATAACATCAATTTTAAATAAATTTAAAATATATAAAAAAATTCATTTTTCATATTAACAATTCATTCTAACAATTTTTATAATATTAAATATTTTTCTTTTAATTTCAAAGTTTATCACAATATTAACATTCATTTACATTTAAAACATTTATAATATATTCTTTGGTTTAAACAACGATAAAAAAAATTAAGAAAACAGTATATTTAATATAAACATACTATAAAATTTGTTTCTATTTTAATGTTATTAGGCAATGTATTAAATAAAACAAGTCCATTATGTAAGAATGAATTTTGGTCCTTGTTGTCCTCTGTAGACCAACTCTAAAATCTTCCTCATTACGTAGCTGGTATAGTTGTACAACTCGCACTCTTCTGATTTCACCGGAAATAATAATAATATATTATTATTTTATATATTAATACTATATTATTTGCTCCCTTTCCATGTTTTATTTTGCATTTAGCTCTAGTTTTTGCCGTATGTTCAAGTATTTTGAAGCGTCCGACATCACCCTTATTGGTGTATACCTGTTGCATTTTTGAATACTCGGCATACCTCTGTTTTTTAGTTTTTGCAGTCTTTCTATGTATCCCTGATTGCAGCATGCATAGAAAATTGTAGCGCAATATTCAAAGTGTGGTTTAATTATTGTGTTACAAATAATATAATAATAGCTGTAAGGTCGTTTACTCTTCTCCTTATGAGTTTGAAAAAGCCTATTTCATCAATTAGTATCGATGTGTTCATTGAAATTTAATTGATTATCTGTAATCAGATATTTAATGCTTCTTACGTTATCTATGTCTTTTCCATTTATATCTATGGCCATCCCTGTATTTGATCCTATTTCCATTGGTTTTTTGTTCATTCAATTTTAATTTGTTCATATTAAACCACCTGATCAACCCTTCCATGTCGCTCTTCAGTTTATTAACGCAGTCTTCTTCATTTTTTCCTACGCAATAAAGTAATGTGTCGTCTGCATATAGAACTATTTAACATAGCGTTATAGATTCTGGCATATATATTATAAAAAGTAGATCTCCAAGAATTGAACATTGGGGTACCCCAACATCAATTAAAGCCGGCTCGGACATTTTATTTTTTACTTTTGTTCTTTGTGTTCTATTTGTGAGGTATGTCTCAAACTATTTTAGTGCAACGTCTCTTATGCCATAACTATACAATTTTTTGATTAATATTGCTCGGTCAATAGTTTCGAACAATCTTTGGAAATCCAGAAATATTGCAACTATTTTCTTCCTACCTCTGCTTTTCCATTCATTAAAAACGTAATTTACTGCTGTTTCACAGGAACAGTTTTTGCGAAAGCTTAATTGCGAGTCCGAAAAGATATTGTTATCATCAAAGTACTTAATTTTTTCGAGCGTTTGTTGTGTATCTACTTGACGAAAATCTTCACTTTTATTTGAGTTAGCAATTTTTTCAACTGGAATTACTATTGACACTTTCCAGATCTGAGGAAATTCTCCACTTTGCAAAGATGTGTTTATAATTTTCAACAAAATATCTCCTATAAGGTCGAAGTTGTCCAAAAACATTTGTGGACTAATTTTACCATAATCTGCTGTATTTTTTAACGATCTTCAGATTTCTTTCAGTTCGTTGAGTGTTTTTTTCTTGAAAATAAATGTTGATGTCCGTGGTTTGCCATTATTCGTAAAATCGATGCTTTCAATAGATTTTCTTATTTCTTGTATACTTTTTATATAATTGTCGAAGGCGGGAATAAAAATGTTAAAATTCATATTTAATGCATGTTTTAAGATGCAATATTTCCCCATTACTTGGAGGACTGCTAAAGTTGTTCCTATTTTAAAATCTGGTAAACTACCAGACATCGTTCTAAGCTATAGGCCCATTAGTTTACTTAGCTCTTTCAGCAAAATTTTTAAAAGAATTTAGAAGGAAAAGTTGCTTAAAGTAATTGAAGGTAAAAAAAATGTATCCAAATGAGCAATTCGGTTTCCGTCGCTTCCACAGTACATCCCACCAAGTGCTAAGGATTTGCGAGCATGTAAAGCAAAACCGAATTGACGGGAAATCTACAGGAATGATTCTATTGGATATTGAGAAAGCATTCAATACCCTATGGCACGATGGTCTTATCTATAAAATGATTGTAATCTATTTCCCGTTACATCTATGTAAAATTATCCAAAGTTTTTTGTCAAATCGTAGCTTCATAGTCTTTGTTAATTATTGTCCTTCGCATTAGGTGCACCCCAAGGTGCTGTTGTTAGTCCCGTCTTGCACAATGTTTATACGTCTGATTTTCCACAAATAAGAGAGTGTTAGTCCACTTTGTATGCGGATGATACAGCAATAATGTCA
Organism: Orthonevra nobilis; assembly: GCA_963555765.1. Taxonomy (NCBI): domain Eukaryota; kingdom Metazoa; phylum Arthropoda; class Insecta; order Diptera; family Syrphidae; genus Orthonevra; species Orthonevra nobilis. The sequence continues at coordinate 70,739,106 of OY743226.1, read as the reverse complement.
TTTCTCTCAACTTTGAAAGCAATCTAAATAATGCGATTGAAACACTCTTACAATATTACAAAAAATGGATAGTAAAAGTTAACTCGGAAAAAATACAAGCCATTTTGTAAACACGAAAAAAAAATATTGTTATATTCCGAGTAATAAACTTAAGATTAACGGTTCTGAACAGTCATAGGAGTCATCTATAAAATACTTGGGCTAACATGTAGATAAGAAACTGACTTTCGAAAACATTAAATAAAGTTAACATTGCCACAAGAATGCTATATCCTTTCATAAACCCAAAGTCCAGTCGATTTTACTTTATGGTTGTCCAGTATGGGGGAGCTGTGCAAAAACGCATATCCAAAGATTGCAAGTGTCACAAAACAAATTGCTTAAAACGATGCTCAATCTACAATGGCATTACTCTACATCAGAACATCATCAAAAAGCGAATGTTGAATTGATCTTCGAAAGAATACAAAAGCTTAAACATACATTTATGGTACGCTGTGCATTCCCAGATAATATTTTGGTTAACCAATTATCTAGTTAAAGAAAAACAACAAGGTCTTAATTGTAATTTAAAAATTAATTACTTATTTATTCATTAATTTAATTATTTATATATTTATTGATTTAATTATTTATTGCTTTATATTTATTAATTTAATTATTTCTTTATTTGTATATTTATTTATCAAATTATTTATTAATTTATTATATTTATTAAATTAATTATTTATTTATTTGTACATTTATTTATTTATTTTTTATTCATATATTTATGTATTAATGTTCGTTTGTACTTCTCTTTCTCTTATTTTGTCTTTTTTTTGTGTCGCTTGTTATTTATTTACTCTTTGTTATCAGTGAACTATTCAAATATTTTATCTTTTAACATCTTTATCTATAAATTTACAGAACTATTTTTTTTTTGTTAACCCTTTAAATTCAAGCTTTTCTGGTAGTTTTCTTCAAATTCAACCAAAATTAAACCAAAAAAATTATATTTTAGTAGAAAGATATTGATTACTAATAATTTTATCTCTGTGTAAAATGTGCGATAGCCGATCAGTTTATAAAATTTCAATACCAAATAAAATATATCTATCTATCTATCTCTTTACATAAAAATCATTACACCTGTTAACTATTTTTTCCTCGTTGTCATAGTCTTTGTTTTCAAATATAACATTTTTAAATTTGTTTTTGTTTTGTTTCAAAACATGAGTTTTAACTTCCTTCCACATTTGTTTTTGTCCTTTGGAGTCACTAATTCTTCTATAAATGTTTATGCCTATTTTGCCTATTTATTTTTCCCTTATAGAGATTTCCAATAGTTTTATCATCATTCCATTTTTGTTCATCATTTGTTATTTTTGCGATTTGTTATTTTTTTAATTTTGTTAATTTTCTATACGAGCAGTTCTTTATTGTTGTTTTGTTAGACTTCTCTTAACGTAGTATCGAAATATTTGGCAACTTCGTGCATGGAACTCATCGTATTAAATTTTATATTCTTCTTTCTTAGTTTTGATGCAAAATTTTCTTTGTTATATTTAAAAATTTCTATCTTAATTTTGTTTTCTGTGTCAATTATAATTTCTATGCTTTCATGGTCAGATAATTTGTCTTCCTCTTTCGATTGAGCAGTCCTTATTGGAAAACCCTGTGTTATATGCAAACATATATGCAACTATATGTTTATAGCAATATTCCAACGAAATAATGTGTGTCCCGAGAGCTACTTGTTCATACTTTGACAGATGTGTTCTCCTTAGTAACTTTAAACAAAAGAAGTAAGGAGAAGAAACTTGTTTTTATGTGTAGATAAATTTGCAATGCTGAACTTAATAGAAATGTTTTTCTATTCATTCGGAAATGGAAAAAAAACATCATCGGGGTATGAATCGATGACGGAGGAAGTTTTTGACTTTTGGTACATTTCTTCTTAAAGCTAAGAAGAAAGAAACAAGAAAAAAGAAAAGAGCCCCACATTTCTGACAATACTTCAATTCGTTAGTGGTTGACTATGTTGTCCGACGATGGAAACTTTCACCAATTCTGTCCGGTGTCTCTTGACGCCAGAGTCCCCAAATTTATTGCACTCATTGACCTCATACTATTTCGAATATACCCCAAGACGTCACATTGTCATTCTTTGCAAAAGTTGTTTGCTTATGTCATGTCTGTACAGCTTTCAAAAGAGCGTTTCTATGCACAAGGGCCTTTCTAAATCAACTATCCGACCACCTCTCCAATTTTTCTAACCTTTGCTCCGTTGGATATCAGATACCAGAAAAGACCGAATGCATTATCTGAAATTATATTTCTGTCCTTCTATTGACAAGTTTTTTTTTCAATATCTCACGGTTTATCACCTCTTCTTCGACAGATGTACGACAATATTTGTTTTGTGTTATTTGTCCGAAACCATTAGGAAAGTAAAGCATCCTTTAACTTTTTGAAATGAATAAAAAAATGTCTCAATTCAAATGCTCCTTTCCAATCCATCTCCCAGCCAAATATCTGCTTCGAACTTTTTCACAATAACAGTACAGAATTACGAGAAAATAGCTCTCATAAAAGCAAGCTGTGTTTTTCAACGGAATTTGTTTTCTTTTTCTTTCTTTTTATATTTTCAAATGTACACTTACCAAATTTATTGCACTCTGCACAACAATTCCGATTTCCTCTTGTCTTAAACGAAATCAACAGTACTCATTTTTGCTTTGCCTTTAAAGAAAGTCCTGGCTCATGACTTTTCGGGAAGCGTTCGTATTTTCAATTGAATTTCTACGATGGAAAATTCGATATTCCTAGGTTTACGGTTGAATAAGTTTCCACTGCACATGAATTCACTCAAGAATAGAATCTGATGAGTTATTCAGTCGGGGTTGCTTTAATGTTCAAGAGTATTCAAGAGAAAAATGCTTTTCAAAGATAAAATCGATATGAACTTGTACATTCAAATACGCATAAAATGCAAGGTCTGACAGTTCTCATGGGAGAAGGTTATTTGCATCGAGAATATGGGAAAAGATTCAATAGACGAACGTTGCAATATCAAAGAACGAATTATAAAGAATATATACGATAGCCCCCATTGACACATACTTGGATGCGTTTTAAAACCTTAATTATATTGATGCCTAACTCAACAATAATGATGAGATTATTTGTTTAGGGGACTTTAACCTCACTAAGGCCCGTAATCGGAAATGGAAATCGTTGCATGTACATGCGGGTCTGACGTCATTCTGACGGCATAAGCTGTCACAATACTTGCATGGAGTTTGCATGTCGTATACTATCCATATTTGAGACAATCGCATATAGCTTCGCATGTACATGTGGGAACAGGTGACTTTTTTTTCAATGCATTTTTATTTTTCTTTTCATTAACTTACTTGCTAGACAAAAACGCTTAAAGCTAGCTTAATTAATTTAACTAAATGTAACCTAACTTACTGACCCTCTGTGGGCGCTCTAAGCTTATCCTAACAATTTAATAAATGTCATTCGACTTATGTTAATTTTAATATTTAAATTTATGTAACTATATGTTAAACTAAGAAAAATGCTGTCTGTTAAAAAACAAAAAACTTAGTGTAAGGACTTGTGTTTTATTTATTTTTTTTAACTAAACCTTAAGATAAACTAAATTCTAATCTAAAATCTAAAATCTTAATCTAACTTAAAATAACGTTTCTTTCTAATTACTTACTACTCACTTACTACTTATACTACCTTAAATATAAGTAAGCCGGCCACGGCTGACAGAAGCATGCTATAATCATTGCCAGAATGGCATCAGAGATAAATAAAAGACGAGAGAGTTCTAATCATCGTCCAACCACCAATAGTATCGATATTGCCTTACGACATCAGCTTTGTCGCGGTCTGATACCGCGTCCCCGGTGGTCCCCGGTGAGCTACTTGGACGTCTTGGTCGTAGTTGACTCGCCCGTCTTCAGCTTTTCGACCAACGTGGAAGATTAACGGCACCGCTAATCTATTCTGGACCAGACCTTTTCTATCTAAATAGAGAAAAGCTTCAGGGGGAATGAGGCCGTTAAGGCGCACTATCTCATTGTGCATATCATTCTGGTAAAAAGCCCCGGAGATCAAGTTGTCGGTCGAAGTCATTGCTCTTGCAATGTGACTTCGAATAAGTTTTATCAGAAAGTTGTCCACTCTGATCAGGTTGGCCCCGTTGTATAGGACCTCATTACTATAGAATTTTTTGTACTCAGACTCTGGAGTTCTATATAAATGGAGACAAGCCCTAAGACATCGTCTCTCGAAAACCCGTATCTTTTCCATTAAGCTTGTTCCCACGTTAAACCAAACGGGACAGCCATAGGCAAGGACAGACCGAATGAGGGCCGTGTAGCAGATCACCTTTACCTTGGCATCGAGTTGACTGCTGTTTGTTAAAATAAAGATATTGATCTAGCCAGATCCCAAGGTATCTAACAACATTTCGATTCGCTAATGGCTGTCCGTTTTGTCCAACGATGGAGAACATTCGCCATTTCTTTTTAGTATTTCTAGAGACCCTAGATAACGAAGTCCTGAACAGAATGGTCTCGCACTTTTGAAAATTGATTTTCAACTTCCAATCATCGCAATATCCCTGAATCTTATCGAAGTCACGTTGCAAAAGACTTACAATGACCTCGATCTTCGGACTTGACCTGTACGCGATCAAGTCATCTGCGTACGCTATGGATTGGCGGAGAGATCCTACAAGATCACTTGTGAAGATCGTAAATAAAATCGGCGAAATTACTGCACCCTGTTGAAGACCGTTGTTAATTTCAAAAGTCCCAGCAGACGTCACACTGCCATTTTTCACAATAAACTGTCTGCTGGTGAGCACATCTAAGATAAGGTTTGCTTATGCCGAGCTGGTCAAGCTTGAAAAAGAGCCCCTGCAACCATACAGTGTCAAAGGCCTTTTCGAAGTCAATCAACAAGGCACCCGTGCATTGTTTCTTACCTTTGTTCCATTGGATAAGTTTAGACGCGGCATGTATGCAATCATGCCCCGCTCTGAAACCGAATTGGTTATCCGGAATAATATTTTGTCCTCAACCCACTCGGTCAGGGCTCTATTGATCACTTTTTCAAACACTTTGCTGATGTTGGGAAGGAGACTTATCGACCGGAGATCTGCCGGATTGGATGTGTCTTTGTTTCGTTTAGGAATAGGTTGTACTACCGCTATCTTCCAATGAGCTGGATAATGTGCATTATTCAGCAAATTATTAAACAGGAAAGTGTAAATGTTTACCGCTTTTATAGGGAGGTGTCTAAGAACAATGTTTGGTATTTCGTCGATTCCAACATATTTTTTACTTCTCAGTGAACCGAAAATAACCAGGAGATCTTCCTTAGATATGTATGGGGGATGTGTCCCTTCGTCGGCGATGACATTATTTGCCAAATTATCTTCATTGAACATGGTAAAACCAATGTTCTCCGATCGCCAGTACTCAATATCATTTTGAAGGTCGGAGTTTTGTACTAGAACGCGATTTTCCAAGACGTGGTTCGGGCGAGTGCTTATGTTCACCTTATACACATCCTGAAACGTTGCACCTATCACTTCAACTTTCTCCTGAGGATCTTCGATCACACAAAAGTTGTCTTCTTCGATCGCTTCTAATGGATCTATGCCAGCTGTCACAATTATTTGTTCTTTTCTGTAGTTCGGGGTAGCTTAAGACACGGAAGCTCGTTCTGACTTTTCCTTCGAAAGAATTTATTAATTTTCGGGAACATGCTAGGGTTACTAGCTTTAATAGCCCGCATTTTAGTATTCCAATGCGAATAAGAACATGTGACTTTTGTGTACTAGCAAGCAGCATGTGAGTTGGGACAACATGCGAGTGCACGAATTCATACCGTCGCATGTTTTTCACATGAGTAGAATGTTTCCAGCATTAGGACGTGGGCACAATGGATTTATTTTGTTAAGAAAAAGAGTAAAACAATTAAAACGATTTTTTTAAATTTAATTCGAAGAACTGCTTTTAATGAAAAATGAGCAAAATTCTATATTCATTTTTTCACGTTTGACCCCATACAAATGCCAACGAGTTTCAGATAAAATCTTTATCTGACGGTTTTCAAATTTGTCTGTCATAAATACTTTCTAAAGTTTATTGTTCGCTCCACAAGTGGGAGTTAAAACATATGTATACTGGGCTTCCGTAGCAAAATCCACCTTTTATTCCGAGTGCATAGTTTTCTATGTGAATTTTTCATTTTTAAATTTTGGGCATACAACATTTAATTCACAAACAAAGGAAATCTCCTTCAACCAGATACGGTTGCGTGGCCTCGAATGTTTGGTGTTTATGTTGGTGGATCTTTGTTTGTTTCTTTATTAAGAGTATTAAAAATTACTTGCGGTTACAAAATTTATAATTAAAAAGGATTAGCGACGGCCCAAATCAAATCGTCCGAGGGACCCTCATCCGCAATGGAAGCAATTTGGCATATGGAAAAAAATTAGACATGGTTTGACAAATCATTAAAACAACTTTTATCACAAAAAAAATTCTTTTCGACTGAAGCCCTCAAAAGATAACTTGCAGAAATCTACAAAAAAGGGTGCAAAAATAAATCTGTTGTGTCTCCGTCCTTATGTATAAAGCCCACCTCGATCGCGTCTTGCCAGCACAAGATGGTCAGAAGCACAATTTCTACTCGTTTGCACAATGGCATCAGATTTTTGGATTACGTAGTAAGTCATCGAATTGGTCCGCTCAACCCTTTCACCCAAATACACATTATAAAGTTTGGGCTGTATAATGCTCACTGTACTCAGCTTTTTGGCATTCTTAATTTGATTTGTTGACAAAATAGCAAACCTCAAGACAATGAAAAAATTTATTCGCATGGATACTTGTCGTGTACTAGCAAATCAATGTTTATGCTGTTTTTTTGTTTTGTTCCTAGTATATATAATAACTCTATTGGCTAACTGATTACTCTGCGAAGGTTGGTTGTAGAGCAACCCACCGACTAGCTGGAAGCTGGAACGAAAGTTTTGCGGCAAAGTCACGCAGCTGCCGGAATAGCTGTGGCGCCACCCATATTATAGCGTTGAAGGAAGGGACAGCCAGTAGCTATGTTGCCCGTAGATCATGTGCTAAGGAAGCAGTCAGCGATAGCACTGTAAGTAGAGTCATCCAGAGATACCGTCGACAGAACAGTCAGCCAGCGATAACATTGGAAACAGAATCAGCCAGAGATACCATGGATTGTTGAGACTGTTTCAGCATTTTTCAAGCTTAGGTATAAGAATATTTCGAAGCTGACGCATTAAGGGGGGTTTTTAGTCTCAGTAATTTAAGAAAAAATAGATTTTTTTTATATTTTCAAAGTTTAACTGTTCAAAAATATATCTACAACCCGATTTTTCAAAATTCAAATTATTTTCGGAGATCGGTATTTTGCTGACCAAACTGGTTCGGCCGGAACTAATCGGACATTTTTTGAAGGCTTCATTCCATTTTTAAAAATGATGGAGCTTATGGGAATGAAAATAGGCCCGGAAGCTCATTCATTTGCTGTGAAACGAGACAACGCCCGGATTGACCGCTCCGAGATACGAGCATCCAACGCATCAAAGGAAGCCAGAACTGCTCGATATGAAGAGAGAAACGCGGAAAATAGTTTTTTCGAAGTCCAGGAAGGTCCGGAAGCAGGAATGGAAGATTGAATAAATGTAAGTCTACAATATCATTTCATGACTTAGACTGCGAAAAACTTTACGCGAAACTTTAAACGCGTTTTTCTCGAAACTTTCTTTTTCAAAATAATACCCACAATTTCTCAGGTTCTACTGGACCGATTTATCTGAAATTTTTAGAGAGTATTCCTTATAGACCCCAAATTTCTATCACTTTTTTTCTAAAAAAAATTCGAAACAGTCAAAAAAAAGTGGTACAAAAATTGTTTTTTTTTGTCAGGCAGTCGCCATTTTGTGAAAAAAAACTTTTCCAACTTTTCCGTGGTTTCACCCATTGCTACATTATTCAAGATTAATAATCTTTTTTTTTGCTAGGAGGGTTGAAATCGTGCCAATTTTTTTTGAAATTTTCAAAAATTATATGAAATTTATGTCTCTAGACTAGAATAACCCCTTAACATATATTTATTCAAACAAAGTCAATCTTCAAGCTTCACATTTTTTTTATTTAATTTCATTAATATATTTTTTTTCAATTTGTTTAAATGTTTTAGTTTCATTTAACCGGCTTAAGTCTTTTCAGTAATCTCTTACGACGATTCAAGTAATAATGATAAATCGTTGAGATAATTTCCAACGTTATGGAATGAGTCGTAGATTAAGGTTCGAATATCTACATCGACCCAACCTTAAGCTCTTTCCGTCTAGCTTTAAGTACGCATTTTAACTGAAAGCCAAAATGAAACTGCACGATGGAATATCATTCCGAACCGCCAAGGGTTCCAAATCCAATCTTCAATTGAACCGAACCGCGCAATGCTAATGTAGTTTCATTTCTCAACGCTGCGAATGTTGAAAATCCATTTTTGATCTGTGAGTGAGTACAATTAAATTTGCCCACTTCGCTTCCCATGATTCCGATTTAATTACGGGAGGGAAAATATCGATTTCAGTGCGCCGGAAGAAGTTTGCACAAGCAACACAACCATTCCAGTGCAACGTCTGAAAATGGAAAAATGCCTGCTTTCGTCCTTTGCCATCAAACAATTGTGACATGAGTATGTGTGGCATGGGGATCAGCCTTTTTGGTCCATTTACATTAGGAAAGTGTCGGCTGGGGTCGCATGTCAATGTCGATTAGGCATTAACTTGACACAACGCCACGTTCATGGTGTCGATGCTTTAGGATCTAATCAGTGGCAAATTTTTGAAAATTGGTCAGGCCATGTGATGCATGACTGCGGAGTAAAATGAGTTTTGGTGGCAAATTGTATTGAGTATTGTTCACAAATGATTATCGATTTTATGGGCTAGGGTTTAATTGTAAATATTGCTTCAAAGGCAGGTTGCTTTACCGAAATACCAATTGTTGATTTATTTCGTTAATAAGTTACAATGTTAAGTTACAATCGTACAATTTACACAAATAAGTATACAGAGATTTTGATATTTGTAAATCTTTCTACTGGAAATGAGTTTTAGATATTTTTAAATAAAATTTAAATTATATATCAGATTAGCGAAACAAAACATATATTCAAGAAAAAAACCTCAAATTTAACGAAACGTTAAACGTATAAATACTCATATACTGAGGTATTGCACAGTTGTTTAAAATTATTAAATTATTATTTTATTGACTATTTGATCAAACAAATTGCCAGTGCACATTAATTGTAAAATTAAATAAATAAAAAATAACTAATTAAACCAAATAAATAAATAAATTGAAAATATATAAAATAGGTAAAGAAATAAAAGAAAATGTAAACAAATAAATAAAAATATATAAATCAATATAAAAATAAATAAATAAAAACATATTTATAAACATAAAACTAAATAAATATATATAAATATGTAAATATATAAGAAAATAAATAAATAAAAATATATAAATAAATGTAAAAATATATAAATAAATTCACATTCACGGAAATGCAAACTTATATGTGGCTAAAAAAAAAGGTTTTGTTTCGAAATCATTAGTTTAGGCTTAAGACCAGTAGATTTGAGTATTTTAATTCAATACAATGTTTTCTCAAGTACAGCGGGTATATGCGGGTTACATAATCATTTCGGTTATTAGAACAAGTCGCTTAATGTCCCAATTATGTCCAGCCAGTTGCCCTTTTTTATAATTTGTACTGAAAAAAAAACCTTTTAAAGGCACATCGCTTATTGACACAAACTGCTTAAAATCACACCAAGCCATTCTAAAAAAATAGTCCGCTGATTTTTAACGCAAATCCGCTGCGCAAATTGTTATGTTTGTCTTAAATTTCTGAATAAATACTTCTTATATGTATGTTACATGTTTCATTTCCTTGTCTGTGTTGAGCTTATTTGAAGTTTAAACGACAATTACTTTTATTTTCTCGGATACCATTTGTATTGTGACACCAAACTGATTTCTATGGAGTTAAAATATATAAAAAGAAAAAAAGTTTAAAATTGAGTGCAATTATTAAAAAGAGGGAAATTCTTTTAGTTTTAGTTTTCAGTTTATTTATTTATTCAGTTCATAATCTTAAAACTATTTAACAATAACAAATTGAATTGAATATAAGTATAATTCTTTAACTAATTAGTAAGTAAGTGAATGACATATCAAGCTTAACATAACAATTGACATCTGATGTGAGGTGACAGTCAGTGTTAATTTAAATTGGATTTTTAAAGTTAAGTGAAAGAAAAGAGAATTATTAAAGCATACAGAGAAAATGGAAAATTTAAGTGATATTATATAGTACAATATAACGTAAAAATTCATTTATAATATTTCAAAATTTACATTTTAATTTAGTTAAAATACATGTATTTATGTTGTGCATAAAGAAAACAAAGAAAAAGCAAAAAACAATTAAAAAAAGTGACTCAATACATTCATAGTTTAAATTGAATAACCAGTCTTTAACTTTTTTGTGAAACATGAAAAACGGAAAGTGTCTCTTATAAGTAAAGGCAATTTATTAAAAATACTTGGAGCTGTAAATGTATAAAAAAGTGAAAAATGTGTTCTATGTGCAAAAGGTACATTTACTAAGCTCATAATGTTTACTCGTAAATTGTACATTTGTATATTCCTATTATGAATATTACCGGTTTGCTTGTAGAACTCTCTTAAAACTTTAAAAACAAATAAATGTCTGATTGGTAAAATACGCAATTTTTTAAATAAACGCCAACTTCTAGCAAAACGATTTTTCTTTAAAATAATTCGTATTAAATGCTTCTGTGCGGTTAATGAGGGTCTGAAGGTTTGAGAATATGAACCTCCCCAGCTTGTTATGCCGTATTGCAACTTTGAGTGTGCAAGACCATAATAAATATTTGTTAAAATATTTCAAAGATGAGAGCAAAAAGGCTTAATTAAGTACAATTTACGTGTGACCAATAACAAATACGTTTTAATTATTTGAATGTGATCTTTCCAGTTTAAGTTGTAATCAAATACTACACCTAAGTACTTAAAGTTTTGAACTGTCTCGATTTTGAAGCAATTTTCGTTACAACGCAGATTGGCTATAAATTGAACATTACCACACTTATGTATAGGTAAAGGAAATTTTTTGCAATCGTGTGCATGAAACCATAAATTAAAATCCTAAAGGGTGTTTCCAGCAACCTTAAAACACATCAATTTTGTTTATTCGCTTATAACCAATTTGTGATAGGTGAACCACAGCCGTAAGACTTCAAGATCTTCACTTATCATCACAATGCTATCGAAAGTAGTTCGAGATTCGTACGTTAAAACTATGTCGTCTGCAAAGGCAGTTGAAGTTCCATTTAACTTGAGTCTAAAAATAGAATTTATCAATATCAAGAAATATAAAGGGCCAAGTACAGATCCCTGAGGAACACCGTTTTTTAATAGCCTGAGTTCATTCGAAATACCGTTAACATCAACTTTTTGTGTTCTATTTTTTTTTTGCTAAAGAAGTTAGACTTGTCAAGAAATGAAACAATTCGAACCTTAATTAACTTTTCAAAAATTTTGGAAAGGGTCGAAAGAAGTGATATACTACTGTGTCCAAAAAATAAGGTGACATTGTATTTATTTTGAAAATTCTTTATTTATTCTTCCAAATCAATTTCATCCCCTTCAAAGTAATCCCCTCCCGATGCAATGCACTTATGCCAACGGAATTTCCAATCTTTGAAACACAGGTTGTAGTCACTTTCCTGGATGGCCTTCAGTTCCGTCTTCGCTGCGGCTTGAATCTCCTCTATCGTATCAAAACGGTGTCCCCGGACCGGTCTTTTGAGCTTGTTGAACAGCCAGAAGTCGCACGGCGCCAGATCAGGTGAATACGGTGGTTGCGGAACGATATGGGTTGAGTTTTTGGCGAAATGATCACGAATTACGAGTGCTGTATGGGATGGTGCATTATCGTGGTGTAAAAACCAAGAATTGTCTTTCCACAATTCCGGCCTTTTTAGGCGGATAGCGTTACGCAAACGACGCATAACGTTCAAATAATATTCCTTGTTGACTGTTTGGCCGGTTGGAAGGAATTCATAAAGCACAACACCACGATAATCGAAGAAAACAGTCAACATGACCTTGATTTTTGAGCGACTTTGGCGCGGTTTTTTTGGTCTCGGCTCTCCTTTGGCACGATATTCGCTCGATTGATCGGTTGTTTCGGGGTTGTAAGCATAGACCCAAGTCTCATCGCCAGTTATAATGTGTTTCATGACATCCTGGTAGTCGGAAAGCATTGTTTCACACACTTCAACGCGACGCCTTTTTTCCAAAAAATGCCACCTTCATCAGCAAGGTCTCTAATCGTTAATCGATTGTTTTTCAACACCAAATCTTTGATTTGTTGGACGTGAGCTTCATCGGTTGAGGTTGATGGTCGCCCAGAACGCTCTTCGTCTTCGACACGGTCACGGCCGGCTTGGAAATCACTATACCACTTGTAAACATTTTTTTTAGACATAGCCTCATCATCAAAAGCTTTCTGCACCATCCTCAACGTATCCGCAGCAGAAAATTGATTCCGCAAACAAAATTTAATGCAAATTCTTTGCTCAAAAAAACAAAAAACTCACTTTTAGCAGCTCACAAAACGACGCGTATCTCAAACACTATGAATATATTTTGACATAAAATTTCACATAGATGTCACTGACAGTACTACCAACCTAAAAAGAAAGAAAAATTTCCAAATCCTTCGACGCGCGCAGTTTAAATTCATATGTCACCTTATTTTTTGGACACAGTAGTATGTCGGTCTATAATTTGAAACCAGGCAACATTTTTTTATTAGAATGCTTGAAACACCATCACTTGTGCAAGAAGTTTTATTTTTGAGGGACAAGGTTACATTGTAAATTTTTATTGGCGTAATTTCATTGAACACAATACTATTACATTGCAGATCATCAGTAAAATTGTTGAAGGAGTATTACAATTACAATTTGTACAAGGTTCGATAGTAGGTTTCAATTTTTCAGAGAATTCAGTAAAGTACTCGTTAAATTTATTTGAAATCTTGCCTTAATCGGACTCCATTATGTCTTCAACTTCAATACTATCAATTTTTACAGATTTTCTGTCCTTTCCTAAGATGTTATCAACCACTCGCCACTCTTCGCGTACATTGCCTTCAGTTCGTGAAAACATTTCACCGTAGAAGTTGCTACGAGTATCTTCGATTTCTTTGTTCAACGATTTACAGAAACTTTTGTAACGTTTATTAAGTTTTATACTATTTTGATGTTTTTTGCATTTTAAGCTCAATTTCTTCTTTTTCCTAATCTTATTTAGAAGGTTGTTAGTCATTCAGCGTCTTAAATGTTTCTAAACTGGATCCCAACATTCCAAGGTTAAAGATTCTTTCAATTTCGTAAAATCTACATAATTTTTAGATTTAGATAGATTTATTTATTTCGAGATTAAATTTACAAATTATGGCATTTCCGCACATTTTACAGTGCAGAGATTTTATATGGCTAGATATTACTTCTGAAATAGGATTAGATTGTGATCGAATAGGAAGAGATTGTGATCGAAATGAGTTATACTATACAATAATACAGTGTTTTAAAGGAAAATTCGATACAAAACCTTCATAGAGAGAAAAAAAAAGCAAATAAATATATATTTATGTACATAGATACATGTGATGATAAATAAGTGTTCACATTATGCATATATTTTTTAAGAATTATTTTATATAAGCTTAAAATTTAATGACTAGAGTTTAAGTGTTTTAATTACTTTATGAAGGAAACAAGAATGTAAAAAAAAAAAAATAAATATGTAAATAACGAATTCAATATATTAAAAAGAAAAAAATAAATAAATAAATAAATAAATGTATAAATTAATAAATAAATAAGTAAATAAATAAATAGATGTATTGATATAAAAATTAATAAATAAATAAGTGTATAAATAAGAAAATAAATAAATATATAAATATATAAGTAAATAAATAAATGATTAATTATATTTAAATATAAATATTTAATTATAGTTAAATAGACAAAATAACTATGTGACAATATAAATAGATGGATAAACAAAGTTCAAGTAAATAATAATGTAATAAAAACATGGGATATCCATTGTATAGTTCGTTAACTAAGTGATTATCAGCAAAAGTACAGCCTAAGTTAAATTTGTTATTAAGCTTCTGTATTCGTTCCGAAATCATTTCAACATTCGCTCTTTCATGTAGGTCTAGGGTAGAGTGGTACCAAGGAAGATTAAACATCATTCGAAGAATTTTGTTTTGGGACACTTGAAGGCGTTTGATGTGAGATTTTGCACTGTTCCCCCAAACAGGGCATCCGTATAGGAGAATAGCTTGAAAAATCACTTTATGGAGTATTTGCTTATTACCAATACTTAGCTTTGACTTCATTACATAATCTTTTACTGTTTTGGAAGCGGTTTTAAAATTTCCAGAACGATTATAAATAGAAGAGGAATTAAGCGTGACCATTTTATGTTCTGTCAGCTTTAAATCATGTATTTCACCATTAAAAATATTTGTATTGTTTTTATGAGTTCTTAAAATAAAGTGATCAATACAACTCTTAGAAGAATCAGTCAAACGGATAGGTTCATTTATCAAACTTTTAAGACCATCATTTATCAAACTTTTAAGACATTTATCAAACTTTTAAGACCATAGCGCTAGATATTTTAATGCAAGAACAATCACACATACATACATCCATTTTTCACATAAACCGCAACACCTCCAGCAGAATAAGACTCGTTATAATTCCCAAAGAGAGTGTAGCCCTCTATATTATACATATCTAGTTCATTTTCATATATCCATATTCTTTCCATAAAACAAAAAAATTAAATGCAAGAACGTTTACAAAATGTGCAAACAGCATCAACCGATTAAGCCAAGGAGTTCAAAAGACGTCAAGGTATCTTTTTCGTTCGCATTCGGTTTAAGTGTGACGTACATACATAGCGCTTTATTTAATAAGGATTAATTGCGCCTTATCCTTATTTATCAGGAGATGAAAAGTTGAGTTCACTTCATCATTACAAATACATCCTTTTTCAACATATTCTGTGCAAATGTACATATCTATGAGTTTAAATAGTATTTCCCTTGAATCCTCATAATTTCATTGAACCATGAAGCAACAGCATTGTTTGGAATCAGCTTTCGCTGCATGCGAAGTAGATTAATCTAAAGCTCGTTACATTTAATCCCACTCTGCAGGATAACTATATAAATACTCACAAAAGACGGAAATGGTTCTAAAGAATTCTCGAATAAATATCGGATTATATTTGGCGCTTCGGATGGAATGTTTCAATGAGAACGTTGCTTGTTTTGTTTCGAATTTTCAAGGAATCAAGTTCATTTACGTCTGAAAACAACTTGCAGCCTTCCACTTTTATAATTCATTGCATTATTTCATTCTGCTCCTTGGGGCCATACCGTTGATGCTGACAGACAACCAACCATCTGCAATTGAAGTGTACAAACCAAGCAACGATGATGGTGCAGCAGCAGGACGAAACAGACTCTCTGCTGAATTTAACTTGCACTTGCCAGTAGCTCTTTCATGTTGTTTTTTTTTGTAAAATAATCCGATACCTGCAACAAGAGGGATGTTTCTCTACAGGTGCGCTGTATTGTACACAACGTTTCGCGGAAAGACCACATTAAAATCGTGGGATAAACTCTTCTACCACAAAATCTGTTTATATTATCCCGTACGAGGACACCTTGTTAGCATCCTATTGAGCTGGAGATGTGCAAACAAGCTACGCCTCATGCATAAACATCAATGCGAATCTAAGGGTAGTGGTGAAGAATAAAGTTTCTAGATAAACCCTCTGGGTACAGCATTTCAAGCAGCGTTGTGCTTTCCTAAATTTCATGTGTCAACAAACACTTAAACATAAAAATGAATCTATGTATGTTTGCACATGCAATACAATGTTGTTACAATTTTATTTATTTTTTTATACCACTCCAAGGGGAACTATTTTGACAACTCAATTCTCGAAATTTTTGCGTACACTGCCGTTCAAAAATTTTCCGAACAAACCATTTTTTTCCAATTATACTTTTGTTGATCTGTGTAGGACTCAAATGAGTAGTTTTTTTCACATCCTGTTGGAGTCGATATTAGGCACTTCTATGCCTCAAAGCAAGTTAAGACTTTAGGAATCAGGGACCGATGTAAAGAGAAATATAATTCAACCAAACGTCATTTACAAATCATAAAAACACATCCTAAAAGGGATATTAATTTACTTTTGTATTACTCAAAGCTTATTATAAACTTATTTTTACTCATTAAATTCTGATATTGACAGCATAACCAAAAAGGTACAAGCCAATAAAATAGAATTTATTGCTTCCAAAACCCAATGCTGTCTTATGTCATTAAAGCGAAACCCTAACACCCACCCACCCATTCATGGACAATATGAATGGCATTTGCGTTGAAGAAACCGAAAAGCTTTCAATGCTCGGTATGTGCGTCAGTTCTAACCTAAGTTGGAATGACCACACATTCTATATTGCCAAGAATGCACGAAGGTTAGGTTAGGTTTTCTAAACCGGTGCAAGAAGTAAGCAAGTATTTTAACCCTTCTGATTTAGCCATAATTTATAAGGCTTTTATTCGGCCTAAAATGGAGCACAACGCTTACATCTGGGCAGGTGCACCCAAGACCATCTTGCAACTCCTAGAAAGAATTCAAAAGCGAACGATAAAACTCATAGACAATGACAACAATTCGAAAGCAATTCGAAAATCGTCGCTGGAACACCGTCGAAATGTGTCTTGCTTTCCTTTTCCGGCTTTCCATAACGAGAAGTTAGAGTTCTTATCCGCGGTCAAACCTTCGTGGTAAGCGGAAGTCTCGCAACTGTTAAAATCTTAAAGAACGCTTTAACTTTTTGGAAATGTGGTTCTGTTGTATTCTGAAATGGCCTGTCCCAATCGTCCCAATTAATCTTCTTTGGAATAAGAATGCAGGGAGGTTCTAAAAAAGTGTCCAATATCAAATGATAAACTTGATTTTATTTATTTATCCAAAGTAATATTTTATTATTAAAATAGAAACTGTAAAGAATTGTGTGAATTTGAAGAAAATACTGTCCGAAAACTTATGGATGTCAGTGTATCCAGATTGAAGCATTAAAAAGTCTGTGCAAATCCATTTGCGAATGTTGTACCAAGTCAGTTGCAAGCATACCCTTGCTGAGAAACGTGTATATAATGAGAGAAATGAAATGGATACGATGCTTGACATAGGGCCTTGGCCACTGGAGCTTTTTACTTTTGCTGATGGTATTGGGAATGGACGGAAGTTGATTGATTTGCTTGAAAGAATAGAAACATGCTTTTGAGGAAACAAGCACACGTTCAATTGGTTATTCCAATGTGAACACAGAACGCGAGTGGAAAGAACAGAGAAGATATTAAAAATAGTGCCTTTGAGCCGCTTTGAAAATATTGAATTTTGAAGGACGTAGTGGAACGTGAAGGAACTAAGAATGAGAATCATTTAGTGGGACTGTGTGTCCCTAATTGATATTGAGAGGTAATCAATATTTGGTGTCGTAGCAGCTTCATCGCTTAATTTTGCACCCTGCTTAACTGGCAGGGTTTTGGTGGTATATCCGGATGAGTGGGTATACAGTTTTGGTCAAAAAAAAAGGTACAAGAACAGTGTCAATTAAAAAATATAAAATCTACTTTAGTAAACTGGTTATGTGTGTATCACAGTAATAAGAGCTAACTTTAAATAAATGAATATCTAAATGTTTGTAGATTAGTCATAATTAATATTGTACAGACGCAGAGAGAGGAGTTATAGCTTATCTTAGCGAAAGTGAAAAAACCTTTCGAGAAAAAGCAGAATTGCTCGGAAGATCTTAAAATATGATACTAAATACTAAATGAAGTCGAACAATGTTGGTGAGAATAGAGGAAGACTTTCTACGGTCCGTCGAAATGCAAGGCTATCGAAAAGCGGCCCATTTTTATCTTTAAGGATATACAAGAGGCGTTCGAAGAAAATGTATCGGCAAGAACTATTAGAAGAAGGTAAGCCGACTTTAATTTACATGGAAGAGCAGCCAAAAACATAAAGCAAAGGCAAATGTTTGCGAAAGAACACATTTCTTTGAGAGGTGAAGAAATGGAAAGAAAATGGCATAACATTCTCTGAAGCGACGAAAGTAAGTTTAATTTTTCAGGATCTAATGGTAGAAAATATGTAAGACGTCCTTCAAATGAAGAATTTTCTTCTGCATATACCAGGACAACACTGAAACATGGAGGTGGTAATATAATAATGTTCTCATGTTTTTCTTTGTCTGGTGTTGTGTCCTGTTCACTGGAATAAGGAAACAGTTTTTTGGGCGAGGAAAAAATGCCACTCATTTGGAAGTTTCAACAGGTCAATGATCCCAAGCATACTTCTAAATCTGCTCGAGAGTGATTTGAAAGGAACAGGGTTGATCTTCTTGCTTGGCCATCACAATTCCCGGATTTGAATCCAGTCGAGCATCCTAGGAAGTATATTTAGGATGCTTTATGAAGCACACGATAAAAAAAGAAGATTTGTGGGAAGAAGTAAAAATAAAATGGGAATCAATCGCAACATCAGTTTGCCAAAAGTTCATTATTTCTACACCAGCAAGATGTGATTTGATTTTCATGATCTACTTATCTTTTTGACCAATGAATTTTCGTTAAACATTCTATTTCTTGAACCTATTTTTTGACCATAACTATATGTAGTTATTCGAAACATTTTTTTGTAGGAACCCAAGTCTTCCAGTTTCAGTGGCGTGAGGACCATTTACAGATAATGACTTATAGATAATATTTCGTTTAAGAGACTTTGGACTGCTTGGAGTTTGGAGACGTAGCATTTCATTAAGATAACGAGCAATGACTTGATTTTAGTTGGACAAACATGTGTTTATAACAAAAAAAAGCGAAAATTGCATTAACTTATATATCAAGGTATAAAATACTGTGAACTAAGTGAATGCAAAAAAGTCTAAACAGACTTTTCCATCACTACTCCGACCTTACCAGCGGATCAATTGACAAATTCCAAAAAACATTTGGTAAGTGAAATAGAAAATATTGAAGTTTATGGTCATGTCCTAGTATCATGTCGTAGAAAAGTTTAATTGTTTTTTATTATGTTCTATGCGAAATGTTGTCAATGTTTAGTAACATCCGGGATTAAAATAGATTGTCGATGTGACCAATATTTTTTTTCAAATTCTTTTTTTAGGGTTCCGTATCCAAAGGGTCCAAAGTAAGTCTATTACTAAGTCTCCGCTGTCCGTCTATCACCTGTACCTCCTAAACCGATAGAGGGAGACACTTACGATTTTCACAGAAGGTGAACTGCTATTGCCGCTGCAACAACAAATAATAAAAATGATAAAACGTTAAACGTCCGAAATAACACCACAACATTTTGACGAATCAGAATCAGAGATTTACAATTTTCTACAGTAAATCTGCATCAAATTATTTTTAATCTTGTGATCGTTTTAGATAGATAGATAGATATTTTATTTTGTATCACAAAACTTTACAAGTTGGTTTGATACCGCACATTTTACATTCAGAGATATCATAATTTACACTTTATCTTTCTACTGAAATATTAATTTTATTTTATAAAGAAAATAAATTTAGATTCTGAAGGAAAATACCAGAAAATCTCCAATTTAAACATCAAAAAATAAATAACCATAGACATTTTAATGTCTAGAAATAGTTTAGCTTTAAATTTAGTTTAGTTTTAAACTAAAGATTATTGATAAATATGTAAATAGATCAATAAACAAAAAAATAAATTAATGAATTAATATGTAAATAAATAAATAAACACATAAATAAACAAATTAGGGAATTGATAAATAAATATATAAATTAATAATTTTGTAAATAACTATATTAATAAATAACAACTCAAAGGTAATTTAACTAAAATATCACAGAAGAAATAGATGTTATGAAACATGAAGCAATATGAGATAAATATAGAGAAAAAAATTAAACAAACACAAAATATAAACAAAATGTATCTGTTAACAATGATAAACTAATGTGTACACAAATAAGCGAATAAATAACTAAAACACGAAAACATATAAAAAAATAACATTTCATACAATATTAACTGATTTGATACTTAATTATTTAGACAATTGATTTAATAGAATATTATCCGCGAATGTACAGCGAATCCTGAACGTATGAACAAGCTTTCGAATTCCGTCAGAAATCAATTCAACATTCCCTTTTAGATGCAGCTCTTTAGTAGAATAGTGCCATGGTAAATTGATCATCATCTTAAGAGTTTGTTTTTGCGATATTTGCAATCTGTTAATGTGTATACTTGACAAACATAAAGCAAAATAGCTTGGAATATGACTTTGTGAATAATAATCTGGTTATCATTTGGTAGTTTAGATTTTCTATTTATGAAGGGGTATAGCATTTTAGTAGCGATACTAATTTTATTCAACATTTTTGAGATATGATCATTAAAAGTTAACCTCTTATCTAGGTTTATGCCTAAGTATTTAATGGTTTTTTCCCACCTTAGCTGGGCACAATTAATTCTGAGGTGGTTATTTTTTCGTGTGAAAAAGAACCTCGATTCTTCACTTGTGATAATATTCAGTAAGTATCTCAATCGCATTATTATGATTTCTCTCAATGGCGATCGATATTATTATTATTCTTATTGGAATTGCAAGTAAACCGATATCGAGCTTTTACTTTGTCTGACTTACTTATAATCAAAGAAACATAATATTGCATACTCTTATGAGGCGCGCGCGAAACCCTTCGTGTGAGAGTCATCTCTCAATTATTTTTTAAGAAAAAATAAGTTTAAACTTGACTTACCCAATACGGGCGCTCTACGCTGAACTTAAGTCTTAAACTTTTTCTTTCAACGTATTTGATTATCTATAAAAACTTCAAAATATATTTAATTAACTGGACGAAATCCATTCAAATTTTGTGTGAAATCAAAAAATTAAAACCATCTTCATATACTATAAGTCCTAAGAAAGCTTCCTTAGTGTGTCATAAGGTATGTACATGATTTTTTCCATTTTTGTCCTTATTTACCATTAATCTTAACCCGGACATTGTACATTTACACCTGGATCTGAATGCTTGGATTTCCTGTTTTTTTCAGTTAAATATGCAACCCGCGATGACTTTCAGCGAACGTGGAATAAACAAGAGAGGACAGAGTATTTTTTTTATTTCTTTATTTCATAACAATTTCTTCGAACGTTACAATTAATTCAATTATTACAATAAAAACTCATTTATACGTTAAAAGCATTGAATAAAATAGCTGAATACAATCTTGTGTCTAAAGCTAGACAGTGACGAAAGTACTTAACAAATTCAAAAAATAAATCAAATAGTTCTATTGATGGGGAAGCAATAGTATTTTAAACGCGAGTATAAAAGAGATTAAATTATAAAATATTTTTAGAATTATAAAATCATTGGATTAAACAAAGCATCAATTTCAGAATGGTTAAATAAAAAAAGCCAATTTTTTACTGCCTTTACGAATACTGTGTTCACTCTCTCACACCTAAGATTGTCTGGTAATCTATCAAACAATCGCGGAGCAGAAGCAAAATAACAATAGCTACATAGTAGCCGGAGTGACAAAAAAATCTTTTTAAAACTTTGTAACAATATAAGTGCCTAAGGGGAAGAAATTCGAGACATTTGAATAGCTCAAAACTGGGTGTCCTGCGATTAGTTTTTAAAATGACCCTCATAGCATGTTTCTGCTTTATCAATAAAGGTTCAATTTTATTGAAATAAGTACCTCCCCAGTAAGAAATTCCATATACCAGTTTCGATTTGAATAAGCCATTGTAAACTAATTTTAAAACCAGTACACTGCAGCACATACTAAGGTGATACAATTGTCTTACAACCCCGTTCAGAAACTGTTTTAAATACATTGAATGGTCTTCCCAACAAAGTTTTTGATCCAATATAATACCTAAATATTTAAATCTGTCAACGCGTTCAATCAGAAAGCAATTTTCATGGC
This sequence comes from Orthonevra nobilis, assembly GCA_963555765.1. Classification (NCBI taxonomy): domain Eukaryota; kingdom Metazoa; phylum Arthropoda; class Insecta; order Diptera; family Syrphidae; genus Orthonevra; species Orthonevra nobilis. The sequence continues at coordinate 70,716,820 of OY743226.1, read as the reverse complement.
AATCTTCTTGATTGTTGAATATTATATCACCAAAAACAAATCGATTACACATTGGTGCATGATAATATAAAGGAAGTTCTGTGAAATCAAATACCATGAACTTTGTTTTATGGCTTTTTATAAGCTTATGAAAGTTAAACCATCTTCTTATCATATCTAGGTCCTAATGACACTATTCAATTAGTGTTTGAATAGAAAAGAGATTATCATCAGCAAAGGCAGTGATTTTTTCTTTAAAAGGTTGTTAAAATAATGAGGTAACATAAATTAAAAAAAGGATTTGGCCCAATACTGATCCTTGAGGAACACCCATATTTAGAAAGCCTTTAGAAGTGTTAGCATTTCTTATTTTCACAACTTGATTACGTTCAAATAGATAGGAAGAAAACCATTTATGAATAGAGCCTCTTAAACCAGCTTTATAAAGTTTATCAAGTAGCAAAGTATCATTAACCATATCAAAGGCCTTGCTTATAAATATCAAAAAATAATGTTGAATGGTATCTGAGAAGCGTTTAAACTACTATATATTTTAAGTTCAATAAAGCACTTTCAGCCGATTTGCCACTTCTAAACCCAAAATGACTATCGCTTAAAAAATTGGTGCTTTCTAAAAATGATAACATTTTTGATTTTATGACTTTTTCAAAAAATTTTGAAAAAAACAGATAAAATAGAAAAAAGACGAAAATTATTTAATGTTACTGTATCACCTTTTTTATGCAGAGGTAGAACAACTGCAGTTTTCAGGCAGTCAGGAAAAACTCCTTCATGCACACAATAGTTAAAAATATAACAAAGGACATCAGACACATGTAATGCAATTTGTTTCATTACACGACTTGAAATATTGTCAGTAGATGATGAATTTGATGTTTTGAGTGACATAATAATATTAGAAATCTCAAGAACGGAAAATTCTTCAAAGTAAAAACTGTCCGATTGAATTTTGGATGAAAATATCAGAATGAGATTTATTTTTATTAAGTATTTCATTAACAACTCTCCATTCCTTTTAAGGTTTCTCACTAATTTATTACCTAAATATGAATTTTTACAAATTGATTCTCGTTCGAGAATTCAATTGAATAACAACTGATTTTGAAACTGAAATTGAACTGATTTAAACTGTTCATGTAAAAATATCAGTCATCTGTGATTCAGCTCGTTATAACTCAATCGAGAAGTCAGAACATGCAGACATCCTTTCGTGAACAAAACAATTTAACTAGGAACTCGAAACTTGTAGATGAGAAAGATGAGAATTTAAAAATATTCAAAATCTTGGCCCGACAACTGTCTTGGAAGCGAGGATCTACTTTCAATTTTTGTGCATGAGCGTTTTGCTTTTCGCACGGTTGGCAGCTCATTTCACGCTCCAAAGGCACTTAAAAACTTTAGTATGGTAGTTGCACTCCTCGGAAAATTCTGCATAACTGAGAAGAGTGGCAAGAAAAATGCCAGTTGTCCCTTCCTCGATGTGAACTTGGGACGACGTAGTCAATAATCGACTTATTACTCGTAACAACCGAGCCCAAAGCTATGAACATAGATTTTAACTTGTCTTCAGATACATATCAGAAGGACCTGATAAATAATTTGAGTCACCTTCTTTCCATGATTAAAACCTTAAATTCGAAACTGAACCCTTTTTCATGTTTCTACTGTTAAGCGAACATGTTCTGTCTGCAATCTTAACAACACGTCCTTGAACTTTCCTCAGCCCCAACAATATCTTCAAACAAAAGTGTCTCACGCTTTCCAGGATACATGATGCTGAACATCCTTCTCTCTGAACATGTAGAGAGAATCCCAAATCGAGGCAGCATCCCGTTTTTCTCTCAGATGAAAGCTTATTCCAAAATCTGCAAACTCGGTTTTTGTTTTGACTGAAACTTTCCCAGTCCATATGAGGGTGGTAGATGCATCTGTTTACTTTACATAAACCCGATAGATGTACATGTAAACGACTTGTTGAAGAAACCATTTACCGTATGCGCCTATTTTCACGCAACCATGTGAAAATGTAGGAAACTGAGGCCGCCACAACCTTCACCCATTAAATTTGTCCAAATTGTCTGTAAGAAAAAAAAATCCAGGCATGCAAAAGGACTAAAAGAATTCAAAGAAATTAAAATTCAGACATTTTCAAAGTGAGGGAAAAGTTTTAATGGATGGCACCCGGAGGACGGTTGCTAACGACATTGCTGAGGAGTGCAATTTTCATCTCATTGCTCAAAGGATGATTCCCGGGTAACTTTTTGATCATGTTTTTTTTTTTTTGTTCTATCTGCACGCATGCATGCCCCAAAGGCTTTGTGTTTTCCCGCAAATGATGCAAACTGTTGCTAATTTGCTTGCAGCTGGATTGGTTGGACTTGATTTGTACATCAAACATATAAGTTGTCTATTGACGTAGATGCATGCTTGTCAGACTTGTGATATTTGAACTTTTCCAACAAAAAGAAAACTTTGTCGTTGTCGACTTAAATAGGAATTAAAATAAAAATAAAGTGATAAAAAACTGTCTTTAATTTAACTAAAGAGAAAGTTTTTGTATAAACTTATTGATTAAGAACGCGCCAACAAAATTCAAATACCTTTTTTTTTTCCTCAAACGTTAAAAAATTTATTTTTTCTGGGCGACTAATCAAGACGATAAATTTATAAAGCTTACAGCTCTATGGCTCGACCGTCTGGTTTGGTGATTGCTACAAAAGTAAATTCATCATCATCTCGCATATTTTGAAAAAGCGGGAAAAGCCAACACACCACTTGGTAGAACCAGTATTTACCGACGTCATCAATGGTACGATATTCGGCATTGCGAGTTGCAGTCGCAATGGTCCCAACAGGTGTGTGTGTGCAATGATGATGGAAGCAAAAAAAAAAAATAAAGAAGGAAAACTAATTCAAGACGGTTGAGCCACAGGGTGTTTACAATTTTCAAATATTTTTTAAACTAAAATAACAATAACAATTTTAATCAAACAAAATTAACAAAAAGATTATAAACAAATAAATAGAAGCTGCGTTCCTCAACATGCCGCCCCCGCTGAAGGAATTTCAGGAACATGGCAAAATCGCTAGCTTCGTGATAGGGCGCTTGAACGTTCCACTTTTGGTGCGCAAGGTAACCACTCGTACATGTCCATCTTGGCCTGGATGAACTTCTGTGATTTTGCCTAGGAACCACTGTGAGGGTGGCAGGTTTGGTTCCTTGAGAATAACAACATCGCCAACTTGAAAATCTCTGGCAGGTGTTCTCCATTTTGGACGCTGCTGTAATGAGGTTAAATATTCGGTGTGCCACCTTCGCCAGAACCCTTGCATCATATTTTGCAGCAATTCCCATCTTCCCAATCGATTTACAGGTGTCTCCAGATAACTTGGCTCGGAGATCGCAGTATATGGCCTTCCTATAAGAAAATGAGACGGTGTTAATGGGTCAAGATCTAAATCAGAAGAAGCACAAAGGGGCCTAGAATTTAAGAGAGCTTCGATTTGGGCTAACAAAGTACACATTTCTTCGAAGGTGAGAATGTTATTGCCAATGATGCGACGAAGATGTTGCTTTACGGATTTAACCCCCGCCTCCAAAAGCCCACCGAAGTGAGGGCTATGCGGAGGGATAAACTGCCAATCAATGTTTTCTCCAGACAGCATTTCAGCAACTTTCTTGACGTGCGCCTGCGATTGAAGCAACTTGTGCATCTCTGAGAGTACACGAGCTGCTCCTTGGAAGTTAGTCCCATTGTCTGAGTAAATTACGCTGCATTTTCCCCGCCTCGCAATGAACCTTTTGAGCGCCGCCACAAAAGCATCTGTGGTTAAGTCCGAAACCAGTTCCAGATGCAGCGCCTTGGTAGTCATGCAGACAAATAGCGATATATAGCCTTGCGCCATCTTGGGCTTCCTTCCCTTGGACAAACGAAGTGTTATGGGGCCAGCGTAGTCGCATCCTGTGTGAGCGAAAGCAAAGCTTGGATTCACACGTGATGGTGGCAAATTCCCCATAAGCTGCGTAGACGTAGACTGTCGAAGACGAAAACATGTAGTGCAGTCGTGAACCAATTTTCGAATAAGGTTTCTGCTCCCCACGATCCAATATTCCTGACGAATCAGCGCGAATAGTCCCGATACTCCTATATGCAAGAAGTTTCTATGAGCATCCAACAGAATCAGCTGGGTAATACGATGATTTTTGGGCAAAATTACAGGATGTTTAATATTATACGAAACATCTCTAGCGTTTGAAATTCTACCGCCGACGCGTAACAATCCGAAGTCATCAATAAAGGGCGAAAGCGGGATCAGCTTGGACTTCTTGGAAAGAAAACGATCGGTCTGGAGAGCAGTTACTTCAGCCTGGAACGAATTTTGTGACCACAGAAGACAGGCTTGTTTAGCAACACGAAGCTCTGAAAGTGAAAGATATCCACGTTTTCTATCCTGTTTAGGCGACCGACATAGCTTAACGAAACGATAAATATACCCAACGATTCTAACGAGTTTTCTCCAAGCAGATAACTTTAGCGAAAGGTTTTCGAGAAAATGCTCAACCGGAACAGAAACGTGAACTTCAAATCCCTTCTTTCTTTCTTCAGGAACCTTTTCAAGTGCAATTTCAGGATAAATCGGCCAATGTTCTAACTCCTGAGATAACCAAGCTGGTCCTTTCCACCACATTTCGAATTCCATTAGATCCTTGGGTGCAAGACCCCTGGAGGCACAATCAGCAGGATTTTCGCTGGAGCGCACATAATTCCAAGAAGAGCGAGGCAACGACGACAATATTGCCGAAGTTCGATTAGCTATGAACGTATTCCATCTTCGTGGAGGGGAGGAGAGCCAGGACAAAACTATTTTAGAATCACAGAACGCAAAAACTCGAACTGATGTTTCATCTAACGATGACCGAATGAGCTCAAACAACCGACACAAGAGTAGGGCACCACAAAGTTCGAGTCTTGGAATCGACAGCTGTATGACTGGAGCAACGCGAGTTTTAGCAGCAACCAATTGTACCTCAACAACAGCATCTTCTGAGCAACTACGACTATAAACTACCGCCGAATAAGCCTTCTCCGAAGCATCCGAGAAACCTATTAACTCCAAACTTTTAGAATTTAGGGTAAACCTTCGAGAAATCCTAAAGTTTTCAAAATAGGTCAAATTCTCCCGATACTGCTTCCATTTTTCTGCTAATTCAAAGGGCAAGGGGTCATCCCAATCTATTTTTGTTTTTGCAATCCACAGCTCCTGAAACAATATTTTCATCAAAATAGTGGAAGGAGCCAGGAAACCCAAGGGATCGAATATCTTTGCAACCTCCGAAAGTAGTTTTCGCTTCGTTGGATATAATTGCTCTGGTAAGTGAATTTTGTATGTAAAGGTGTCCCGATGTGGGTTCCAAACCAACCCAAGCACCTTGGTGCACTGCGATGAACTGTCCAAGTCAAAGGAAATATCTTCCCCGCTATCAATATCTCTCAGGATCTCCCAACAATTTGAACTCCATTTGCTCAGCTCTAGACCACCGCAAGACAACATTTGGATGATTTGCTTCTTCAGTTCCAAAGTCTCCGACAACGAATCAGCCCCGGTCATAAGATCATCAACATACATATCATGCAAAATGGCATGCGACGCTAAAGGGAACTGGTGTTTGTAATCAAACGCTATTTGACGAAGAACTTTCATGGACAAATAAGGGGCTGGAGAGGTACCATACGTCACAGTACATAAACGAAAATGTAAAATTGGGCTATCAGACGAATTTCTCCAAACAATCCTTTGAAAATCCCGATGTTTAGGATGCACCCAAATTTGCCGAAACATTTTCACGATGTCAGCACAAAAAACAAAACGATGCAAACGAAATCTTATGCACACGTTAATTAAGTTGCGTTGAAGAGGGGTTCCAATATGAAGCATTTCATTGAGGCTACAATTTTTGGTGTCCTTGTGCGAACCATCGAAGACGACGCGAATCTTGTTAGTAATGACGGCGTGGTGAGGCAAATAGAATACACTTCCCGATGTAGGCTCTATTTCGTCATCTGGAATACGCTCCATATGTCCTAAATCCAAATAAGTTTTCATAAATTTGATATATTCCAATTTTAGGCTTTCATCACGTGCAAATCGACGTTCCATAGCAAAAAGTCTAGACAAAGCCCCAGATAGTGTATTATGAAACCGGACATTATTTTTTCGAAATGGAAGTTCTACGATGTATTTGTTGTCCGCCGATCGATTAAGGGTTTTAGAAAAATGAACATCGACCTCATCTTCACTAAGCGACAAAGAAAACTTATGGGGAACCTCCTCTATTTCCCAGAAAGACTTCAAAAGCACATCAAGGTCTACTCCTGCATGCAACGACATTATGGTTGGTTTTTCTGGCAAACAACCTGTTATAACCCATCCAAAAATAGTCTCATGCGCAACAACTCTTCCTTCTTCATCTGATCGATGACCGCCTCGCAGAATACTCCAAGCCTTGTCAGCCCCTAGCAGTATATCAATGGGTCCTGGCGTATTGAACCCCACATCAGCTAATTGAATGTCCTCGAGAAAGTTGTTGTTGCTAAGTGCGAATGAAAGCGATGGAGTTTGTGAGGTTATTTTGCTCAAAATATAAGCTTCAATTTCAACAAAATGCGAACTAATGCGAGACTTTAAAGTTAAGTTGACAACACCTTGGGTCACACCAGCTTCAACCGACGAAATTCCCGATATAGGCAACCGAGCATGAGAACGACGAAGGCCTAGTTTTTTCACTAAACTAACGGCCACAAAAGACACCTGCGAACCGGTATCCAATAAAACGCGCGCGAGATGAGTCTTTCCAAGAGCATCAAACACTTTTACGACAACGGTAGGTAGTATTCCCGAGGAACGCGATTCGTTTTTCATATGGTTGCTTACGACCGACACAACGGAGTTTTGATTTGCTTTAGCAGCAGGAGAACTGGTTGAAATAGGAGATCGTTTAAGGCTATCTAAGTGTACTAAGCTATGATGACGAGTATTACAAAACGTACATCGCGCTTTAACTCGACATCGCATCGAGGAGTGCTTAGTACCGAGACAATTGTAACATAACCGCTGATCCCTAGCGAAACTGCGACGCGAATCAACCGACATGGACAGGAATTCTGGGCACTGCGGAAGATAATGTTCACTTTTGCATTTCGGGCATGACGCATTCACTACGGCTAAGCTTTTAATGTTCGCAGGATTTGAAGCGCGAGAGGTCTTTAATATACGAGTGGGCTTTGGATCACTAGCTTCTAAGGCACAAGAACGTTCTTCTAAGAACTCAAGAAGATCTTCGATGGTTGACGTGTCCGAAGTTTTGTTTTCTAGCGCCCACGCCTTTCGAGTTTCAGAGTCTGTTTTATTTATTAAAAGTTAAACGAGCCACGGATCCCTACCTACAGCCTTAATCGCTTCTAGACCACGAATTACCTCGTCCGCTTTATCAACAAGCTTACGCAAATGAGCACCATCCCCCGAACCGACGCTGGGCAATTTAAGAAATTGTTCAATGAGCGCATTAATAATGTGAAGAGGCTTATCGTACCGGCGTTCTAGTTTCTCCCAAGCAAGCAAATAGTTGGAGTCCGAAACATTTATACCATTTAACAAATTAAATGCATCGTCGCGTAACACCGATTTCAAGTACCGAAATTTTTGAGCACCAGAAAGTTTAGCATTGCAGTCCACCGTTTGAACAAAAACATCACGAAAACCTGGCCAATCACGATAATCACCAGAAAATGGTGTTATATGCATGGGCTGTAACACTACCGTCGAAGCGTCTTTATTGCTAGAGCTTGAGGAAGCCGCTTTCCCTAACCTATCCAAAAGTTCAGTTTGAGAAGCAACTAATTTTCTAAGCGAAGTGTCTTGAGCTTCATCGCGGACTGGAGCTACTTCCTTTATACGCTTTAAAAGGGCACATTTAGCTGTAATATATTTCGATTCGACGACCTCAAACTCAGCTTCAGGATCACCGTATCCCTCTTCAGCATGAAACTCAAAAAAATTCGATTGACTATCACAAATGTCTTTCCATGCTTTCTCTAGTCTTTCTAATCGCACTTCCAATTCTAAAACATGGATACTGTCGGGAATATTTTGCGAAAAAGTATAAACCCTAGTAATTGACCCTTTATAATGACCGCGTGCTTGTTTCAAGGCTTCCATTATAATTACAACGATTAAGTTCAATTACCGATCACGTGAGTTCACAACGCAAAGTCTAACACAACCCGAACAACACCGAAATCACAGAATATTCAACAGCTTTCACAAATTTGTATGGATTCCACCAGCAAAACCAAGCGACAATTTTCCACAGATCGTAGCAGCAAATCGACTCCCCAAATCATCCACAAACATCAAAAGATAGGAGCAACCAACAAAATTCAGATTTGCAATCTATACTTATCTGTGCAGGAATCCAAAGTCTAGCAATCAACCAAACCAGTAAACGAAAATCCGATCTCAAAATATCCGGCTCGTATGGACCAACTTTGATTAAGAACGCGCCAACAAAATTCAAATACCTTTTTTTTTTTTCCTCAAACGTTAAAAAATTTATTTTTTCTGGGCGACTAATCAAGACGATAAATTTATAAAGCTTACAGCTCTATGGCTCGACCGTCTGGTTTGGTGATTGCTACAAAAGTAAATTCATCATCATCTCGCATATTTTGAAAAAGCGGGAAAAGCCAACACACCACTTGGTAGAACCAGTATTTACCGACGTCATCAATGGTACGATATTCGGCATTGCGAGTTGCAGTCGCAATGGTCCCAACAGGTGTGTGTGTGCAATGATGATGGAAGCAAAAAAAAAAAATAAAGAAGGAAAACTAATTCAAGACGGTTGAGCCACAGGGTGTTTACAATTTTCAAATATTTTTTAAACTAAAATAACAATAACAATTTTAATCAAACAAAATTAACAAAAAGATTATAAACAAATAAATAGAAGCTGCGTTCCTCAACACTTATAGTTATAGTTATATTGTAAAGAAATTAAATCATTTCAGAATTAAATTTATTTGAATCTTCTTAAAAGAGGATTAACAAATGAATTTACTTAAAGACTTCAACTTCAAGTGTAATCACCTGAAGTCTTTTTGAAGTCATTCCTTATTTTACTCAAACTTATCAAGAGAGTTTAAAATATTTCTTGGTATCGCCAGCTATCTGTTCTGTAAATGAAATCAGGCCAGGTGCTTTTGGTAGCTATGGTAAGAATTATATCCAATAGGCTTGCGATCATTGATTACGCGTAAGCTAAGAGGCTGATTTTTTAATATCTGCCGTTGATTGTTTTGCTAAATATTATCGCAGAAATCTTGTGCATAATTTTCTATTAGGTAAGAAAAAGTGGGCGAAAACAAAAGCTGTCAAAAACATAGTAGTCTGTTCAATTCAATTCAATTCAATGAATTTTTATTTCTTAAATTCATTTTACTTACATGCTAGACAAAAACGCTTAAAGATAGCTTAATTAACTTAACTATTTATAACTAACTTACTGGCCCTATGCGGGCGCTCTAAGCTAAACCTAATAATTTAACTATGTCTTTCGACTTAAATTATTATTTTCGATTTTAAATTTAGGAAGCAGTATTTAATAACTAAGAAAATATTTGTTTTTTTTAAAAAAACTTAGTGACCGGAACTTTTTTTTATGTTTTCCTTATGCTAAACCTAAATACTAATTATAAACTAAATTAAATCCTAAAATCTTTACCTAACTTAAAATAAGATTAAAAACTAAATAACAATAAATTAGTAACTGTTTACACAACCTTAAAAATATATAAGCCGGCTAAGGCTAACATGACTATGCTATTCAATTTGCCATAAGGGCCCTCAAGTTAAAAATTAAACATACGACAGACTTCTACTTTTCGTTTTACCACCAATAGTGTCGACGTTGCCATACGACGCCTGCTCTGTCGCGGTCTAATACCGCCCTACTGAGCCTAAGAGTCTCCGTTGAGCTAATTGCGACGTCTTGGTTGTAGTTGATTCGCCCGTCCACAGCTTTACGGGTCACGTGGAAGATTAACGGCACCGCTAATCTATCCTGGACCAGACCTTTTCTATCTAATTCTATCTTCAGGGGGAATTAGGCCGTTACAGCGCACAGTCTCATGGTGTATATCATTGGGGCAGAAAGCCCCGGGGATCAAGTTGCCGGTCGAAGTCATTGCTCTTGCAATGTGACTTCGAATAAACTGCTAGTCTGTCTGTTGAGTGAGATGTGTCATAGTTTGAAATACTAGTGAAGTGATAAAGTGCAAGTGATGATTTTTCTTCCAACTATCAGGATGTTAACATTAACATTAACTGATTCCATGTCATGTAATTCCATGTCATCAATAAAATCTGATAGGGTTGTGGACTCAGGTACACTAAACATTATTAAAAAGACACCAGCACCATTATCAACGGAACAAGGTTAGACTGCGGAGCAAACTTGTACAGAATAAAATATTATATTAATATTATATAATATTTTATGGAAATTATTCTTATCTGTCCATATTTTGTTCTCGTCAAATTGATCATGATCCCCCGATTTCGTAGTACCTTGCAACTTGGTGCTCTCCGAACTCCGAGCACGTTTTTGGTTTTTCTAGACAAAGTAATGCGTTACAAATCCCAGAAATCTAATCAATAAATTTACGCCCAAGGTGTTGAGTTTTCTCAACTTTTCCATAATAAAGTTGAAATTCATCAACAAATTCCGATGTAATATGTAGGTTCAAATATTATAATATTATTCGGTTTCACGCCAAAAGGTCCGGAATGAATGAAAACGCAAGGAGAGTTTAAACCGGCCTGAATGAGACTCCCGAAATTTGATGCCACATTTTTGATGCTATAATAACCCTGTATTAATTTCTTACTTTGGATTTATTTAATAAATGTTATTCTCCTTTGAAAAAGATAATTACATCAAATACTACCCTTACCTCCTGGTCTCACTCACGCCGTGTTGAATATTCTGAAAGATAATAAAGTTTACAAAAACAGTCATTTAATAATCTCATTAGAAAAATATAATTAATAATCAGCTAGAGCTAGAAACAGAATACAAAAAAAGTAGTTTATTATAATATGGATAACATTTTGTTTTTCTTTTCATAGAGCAAAAAAAAGTTGAAAAAATATTCTCACGATATAGTTTTTTATTAAAAAATTAAACCAATAAATGAAAATAGACTTATCTTACTTAACCTAAACTATCACATTCTTATATTAACTTACCTTATTAATCCTGAACTATATAAGCTAACTTAATCGACAGCTTCAATCCAGTCAAGCCACCAAAATTTATTTTTATTAAGTATACCATATGCCGAACGCGTAAAATGATTTCTCACAAGGTCTAGAATAACATTGTCAACTCTGGACACACCGGAAACTTCCAACAGTCTCTTATTGCGGACGTAATACTGACAGACGGAATGAGCGCTTCTATTATGCTCCCAGGCATTTTCGTTCGAAAACTCAGTATTTCTCCATGTAGGAAGGATTTATGTTCCATCATACTGGACTCGAATTAGTGAGTATCTTATGCGTTAAAACTTGATGGCACTTGGGCTTCACATCGGCTTTAAGTGGTTTGAGTAAAAGACATTTTCGAGTGACATAAAAGCTGCTCTTGCCTTTTTAATTTGCAGGTTAATAAGGTCATTATAGTCCAAGAACTTATCTGAATAAACACCCAAAAACTTCACCGCTGTCTTTCATTCGATGTGAAGTCAGTCAAAATTCCATATCATCAAGTTTTTTCCAGTTTCGTCTAAAGGGGTGATCCTTCTAAAGAAGGCTCCAAAAATTTTCTTTAGGACGGCAAAAAAAACAATTAAGCCTAGTGAACTTTTTAGATTATTTTATTGCAAATTTGAACATAAAAAAATCATAGTATAGTATTCAAACGTAACCAACTTGTATGCACATTTGTTTAACACCTTGCATTAGTAGTTTCCAATTGGCGGGACAGATCTATCTCGTAATTTTCATCTGAAACAATAAAAATTGGTTTGGGTGCGAGTAGACCTGCCCATACCATGAACTTCCCATCTCATTATAAAAAACAAAACATTAAGGTGCTATTTAATTTGCTCCCAACATCAACCTTAAGATACTAATTTTTTTAGCTCCCCGTAAGTTAATATTTGTTTTCGCATCTTTGAATCATATAAAATACGATTTGCGTCGAAAGTATAGATTAAAGGGTATACTTATTATGTACATGCTAACACAGTAAGAAATACTTATAAATCTGTGAAAGATAAGCGATGTAAAGAATACGTTGGTTAAATTGAGTTAAAACATATTAGACTAATAAATTAAAAATACAAATATAAAGATTAAATCTAAATTAAAACAAATTCATGTTGAAATATAACGTATGAGATTATAATAATTGAGTTCAATCATTAGCAAATTTATCTAGTTCAGTTAAAATTCTATAACATTTATTACTTGAAATAGGGATAAGAAGGGTAATGGTAAGCTGCTATGAAGGTAAAGTTGAGTATTCAACATTAATTTTAATTCAACATTTCGGTAATTACTTACTTACGAAAGAATTCTTTTAAGTGATCAGGAAAACAATTTGGAAATAATCGTTTTTGATTTAGTAACATTTATCTAATGTTGTGCACAAGATTGAAAAGTTTGATAGCTAAACATATTTCAATTTGGGAATATTTTTTTTCTGATTGAGTTACCTTTCTATGATACTAAAGGAAAATTAGATTTTTAGTTTGACTGCAGAAATAATTTAATTTTTACCGTTGTTTTTTAAACATGTTAGCTGGTTGGACTTTTTTTGTCATTAATCATTTAATTATTAACTTGAGGTGGCGTTACAGTCCACGTAGGATTGGTATTATATCCTTTTGGCTAAGTCAATTGGTTGTTGAATCTTCTCCCCCACTCACCGTCAATGCAGATGGGACAAAAGATCACACTTTTCTCTCGAAACAACGGGGCCTTCATCCGCTTTTGAAAGTATCCATGCTTTTACACCATATAGTAGGACGGGGATGATATGGGTCTCATAGAGCGACACTTCAGTTCTTCGAAAGAGGGCTTAGCTTTAATAGCTAGAGGTATTCTTCGTTTGATCTCAGCGCTGATGTTTTTATCTGTTTTTATAGCGGAGCCAAGATAGACAAAGCCCCAACTACCTCAAAGTTATAGCTGTTTATGATAACGTTCTGATCAGGGTTTGGTCTTTCTTTATGACAGCATATGCCTCTTTTTGCCTTCTGGCGTTGACAAGGTTCTTTTGCACTATAGCCCCAAGTATAATATTGAAGAAATCGCATGACAGTACATCACCTTGTCTAAAATGTTGTTTGACAACAAGTGGGTCGATGACGTCTTTGCCGACCTCAATGGAGCAGCTTGAATTCTCCATCGCCATCCTGCAAAAAAGTACGAGCTTGGCAGGGATGCCAAACCCAGACATGACTTCATAAATCTCGTCTCTGTGGACGAAACAGAAACCAAAAACAATTGATGATTTTGATAAAAAGGTGGTGCGTGCTGACATGGCGCTCCTGGGTTTTTTCCAAGATCTGCCTTTATCTTAATATTTGGTTTATGGTGGACTTTTCTGGTCGAAAACCACATTAATACGGACCTATCAGGATGTTGACGAACTGCTTCAGACGTTCACATCATACGGCGGAAAAGATGTTAAAGGCAATTTTGAGGAGATTGATACCTCTATAATTGGCTTGCTTCCTTCAGGATTGGGCAACCAATACTGAGATTCCATTCATCTCGCATGCTTTCTTCTGACCATGTGTTGAAGATGAGTTGGTGCATACTCCCAACTTAGTCATCGCCGCCGCTTTTAGAAGTTCTATCTTGCTATCTGTACTTCGTCTAGGTCAGGTAGATGGCATTGTTGGTTCTTCCATGTCCTCAGCATTGACTGCAATTCTACTATGATATTTCCATTTCGAATTTTGCAGGCTTCAGTTTGGGGTGTGTTACCTTGAGATAATTGTTTTTGCTAACTGGCTGTCCATGGCTTGCATAAAACGACTCAATGAAAGCATTTTCGACTGTTATATAGGACCAACGACCCAAAATCTTAGCCAGTCATCCCTCTAAGAGTGTCCAACTCAACGTGAAGATAAGTTATTTTAAACTTAGAGTTGCGAAAATCGATCGGAAGTTGAATTTGTATTCGCTTTTGGCAGTTTTTTTTTCAACTTCTTCAATTAAGCGTTTTAAATCAGACAGTCAGAATTATCAAATATTATATAGCTTAGTTTCAAAGTATTACATTTTGTAAGAACTCTGTTTATAGGGATTCATATTTTAAAAGTTTGAGGACTAACTGGAATTATTTTTAATCAATCAAATTTGTTTGATTGCTTTTCTTTGGAAGACATTAACAACTACTTGGAATATTAAGGCGTGATTAACTTTATGTCCTTTTGGAAAGGGTTCAAAAGTAGGGCTGTAACAAACCGTATGTATTCGTTACTTTGTACCGGGTATTTCATTTCATACCAAGTACCCAAACGTTACTTAAGTTTAATTAAGACGTTAGGGTTAAGATTAGTTATAGTTTAGTATTTAGGTCTAATTTAAGGTAAAATGAATAAGTCCTTACACTAAGTTTTTTCCCTTAATTAATATTTTTCTTAGTTTGTAATTTACATTTATTATTAAAATTCAAATAAATATACAGACGTCGAAAGACATAATACCGATTGTTAGATTTAGCTTAGAGCGCCCGTATAGGGCCAGTAAGTTATTTTATAAATAGTTAAGTTAATTAAGCTAGTTTTAAGCGTTTTTGTTTAGCTTATAAGTTAATGAATTGAAGAGAATAAAAATGCACTAAAATTGAAATTGAAATTGACCCAAACGTTACTCCCCAAACAATATAGTTACTCGCATCATTTGGTTACTTTTCCACAAGTACTATATCCAAAGCATATATGTGTCTACTCATACCAAAAAAAAAAAACATTCACACAAATGATTTCGTATCCAAGATGTATAGTGAAGTTTCTATGTCCATGCGTAACAGACATGTGCTTGTATAGCTCGGTTGTTGGTGGGATGGCTATGTGTGATGATACCGGTGTCCGCCGAGTGTGCCGCTTATGCGTTCCCACAAGAGCTGTTGCAAACCATATGTATTCGATACGAGTATTTCATTTCTAACCAAATACCCAGAAGTTACTTCCCAACAAGTTAGTTACTCGCATCATTTCGTTACTTTTGCAGAAATATCCGCACTCAAATGATTTCGCATGCAAGGAATAACATTTGTGTTATTTTTTTGTGTGTGTGTTAAAGGCGGGTAAATAATGGAATGGTTGATTCACTTTTCTATTCATTTGGTTTAGTTTTTTGTAGAGCGCGAACGCATATAGCGAACAAATAATAAATTTTGTTTTTTATTTAATACAAATCATATGCCAAACATTTTCATAGAAGCTCTATAGCCACAAAAAAACTAATTTCCATGCAAGAACAGCTTAAGCCTGGCGAGAAGCCATTGAAACTAATAATCGACGTTGTAACTCGCTGGAATAGTACATTAGATATGCTACAGAGAGTGCAAATCTTGCAAGAACCCCTAGAAGCAGCATTTTGACTATTACATAATCCTGTCCAAAACCTTTCAGAAGATAAATGGCTCTTACTTCCTTAAATCGTTACAATATTTAAACCATTTCAATAGCTTACAGAGGAAATGTCACCTCAAAAAGATGTTTACTATATATCAAAAGCGTTGGCGAGAACCAATAGTGTTTTACGTATATTAAACCGCCTGCGGTTAACGCCGATGAAAACTATGTCTAAAGACCTGCTCGATAAATTAATTTTAAAGTTTAATTTTCGGTTCCAAAATATCTCGAGTCATCCGAACGAATTTTTTCGAAATCCGGACAAATATTATCCGAAAAACGTGCCTCTCTAAAACCAAAGCGAATGGAAAAAATATTATTTTTACATGTTTACCAAGATTTGCTTCCATAATATGTGTGTTAAATATAAATTAAAATTAATGTAAAAATAATTCAAGACGACTGATACGAAGTATTGATTAAATTGAATCATTCAGTCATTTATGTATGATTAATAAAAAGATTTCAATGAATTCTAGTATTGTTTATTTTCTATAGAATGCTTTACATTTTTTTGTTTAAGTTAAGATAAAATATTTGTCATACTGTACTGATTAAATTAATGTATTAATTTATTTTTATTATATTTATATATTTTTTGGAATATACATTTTTTTATGTTGCTTTTTCGTATTTATAATAAAAATAAGTGCAACATTACCACTCACCAACATACTAGAAGTATTTCATATATCGCATTTGAAATTCATTGAAATCAAACCGAACGTATTCAATACCTGTCTTAATAGAAATAACGTAATTGATACGCTTATAGCAAAAGTAATTAAAGTAACGAGTAACGATATATTTGTAACGGGTACCCGAATCTGAAGTAACCGATACATACGGGTATTCATTTAGTCTCTACTTTAACAGCACTATTCAAAAGTACATAGTTTCAATCCAGAGATTTCCACCACCTCTTCCTTCCGAGCTGGTAACTGCTCAGCAAAGGATCTTTTTCTGTCTGGTAAATATATGGCTTAAAGAAGATCACATTCAGTCCAGTTTTCTTTGCAGATTTTGATGGAATTTTCCACGCCGATTCCGAGAGATTTTTTTATCCATGTGTCATATTCTGGAAAGACCTCTAGGATTGGGTTCATGATAATAAACCACAACAGTGGAAAACAAACTAAATCGAATGTTATTGTCTTCCTTGTAATATACGAGTAATGCAGTTTTATCCATGTGTTTTAGTTTTATCATTTAGCTTTCTCTCGATGCTTTTGCTTTAAATTCAATTGCCTCATGTAATTTGCGCCATGAGCTTCTTTTTGCTAATATATTATGACAATAAAAAAGCGTGAAGCTACAGCCGAGCAGGTTTTGAACAAAAAAAAACTGGTGGCTCCATAATTTTCTAAGGATGTTTTCATGTGTCAGTGTTCCAGACGTCACTCTGAGTCTTGAAAAATGGGAAAGACTTACAGGATTCACATTTCTGAAACAATTTTCAAAGAACTTCCGTGGAAATTTGGATCAGGAAATAGAGAAAGGGGCACATCAATGTATGAAATGGCCTCAACTAAATACTGTTTTAGTCTATTTGGTAGTCTCTATAGTTAGTAACTTACTTAGTTTAGTCAATTGACTAAATAAACATAATATTGATGAAACTTTTGGCATTAAAATTGAACAAAAAAAAATTTTATTTGAATTTGTCCGGAAACTTATGAACGGCAGTGTATATATTTATGCATATTTTTTATCTGATAAGGTAGCTATAAACTATAAATTTAATTAATTTTGAACTTTTTTTATTGGAAAACTAAATTGATTTTGATTGAAGAAGTCAAATTGTCCCTTTTTTGACAGTTTTTTCGTCATAAAATTCAAACCACCTTGTGAAATTTAACCAAAAGCTTTTCAGGTGATCTTTATGCACACACGCTTCGAATGAAACCAATTTGGCTTCGGTAGCTTGATTTGTTCTCGAGTTAGGCTGTACGAAAGAATCCGCACAAACGTACATACGTACGTACGCACGTACGATTTTTGCGCCTTCAACTTCCTCAAAATACTCATTCTGATGCAGTTGCTCGAGTCTACGGTCCATGCGAGCTTCCTTGCTGGAAAAAGACGTACGCCGATTTTCTCTCTCGATCCGTTGTGTCGACGTTATCCGCATAGACCTTAGATATCTGGCCGATTTTTAAATCGAGCAGCTGTACTGTACTTAAAACTGCAGGCTTTTCTTAAAAATGCATTAATATTCCGGTAGCCATGTATGCAGGTGCATGCAATTTCAACGACTTTTTGGCCAGAGTCCAGATGCTTCGGGCTCTTGCACCAGATTGTTGAGTTGAAAGATTCGTTTGAATTTTGCTTGTGCCCGCATAAGTATTGCGTCAAAAGTTCGTTGCTAGAGAGATCTCCGTAGATTGGACGAGTACGCTTCTCCACATTTTCGTCAATAAATCGAGCAGGATGCTTGAAAGCTGCCAGAGAATATGAGGCTTCGGCTTTGCGCCATTCACACCAGCTTTCGGCGCTTGCCGGACAATTCTCGTGGCGAGTAGATTTATCACTCGAACAATAATGATCCAGTGTTGCTATTACATCTTTTTTCATATCTTCGACACAATTTATATTACTTCTGATGGCCAAATCATAATACTTGACACTCTCGATCAAGCGTTTTTTACCTCGGAGCTCCTCTTCCTTCTTTTTTTTCAAAGTCGAGTACCCACACGATTTTGTACGAGCAAAACGCACTCATTTTAAGTAATAGAGCAATCGTCTCCGTAGGGATTCATTTGGAGAATACCAGCGAAAGTCTTGGAATCGCCGTCGCCGATATTTTTCAACTCCGAATTTTTCAATAGATCTTAAAAACATTTCCACGATTGAATCCACCTCCATCTTCACTGCTGAACTGTAGTGTAGTGAGGAGCATGATTCTTTATGCCCTTCACACCATTCGTCGAATTAGCCATCGTCTGTTTTTATTTACAGCACCACCAGAATGACAATATGCACTTTTATCGATAAGGTCGACTACTTTGCCAGAGTAATATCCAATCGGAGTTGTTACACAGAACAATGAAGTGAAACCACGTTTTTTCCATGATCCATCGGCTGAAACCTTCAAACAATTTTTTTTTCTTGCTCTTCTTTAATAGCTTTTTCACAGACACTTTAGAACATTGATTTCGACGCTGAATATAAATGCTGCACTATTTTATCATAAGTTGATTTCGCCAAACCTTGACATACATATATCCATGAGTCCACAAAACACATTGATGCCTTCTCGTCCAACACGAAGAAGCCATCGTCTATTTATTTCGTAGCCGTTGTCTATCAAAGGTCCTGAATTGATTTCTTGTCGTTCACACATACATGAACTTAATTTGAAAATACCCATGCAAGATCAAAGTGACTCAAGAATTGACGTACGTTCTCCGATTGGGCTCTGGAGAAGATGTGCCAAGATGATGCATTTCTTCGCAAGATCATTTCCAGTGACGCCTCTCGATTAGGCTCTTTAGGTCTACGTTTATTAATTGGCTTATGATTATAAAGCGATGACATTGGAAGGGCTCAGAGCCAACATTGAACGCGAAATAGCAGCCGTTTCGTCCGAAATGTGTGGCCGAGTCATCGAGTCATGTTTTGATTGTTTTGTATTTAAAAAAAAAGTTGTAAAGTCCTTATTGGATAATCCTTTACATGATAACTCAATTTTGAAACCCAAGCCTCGATGCCCGCTCTCTGCAAATGTTATGTTTTGTTAACAAGAATAACACATTACTATCTTAGAAATTGCAAGAAACACTGTCAGAAATTCAATTATTCGATAACTATATTTTCGGAGCGTTCTAAAGCAGGGACTCTCTCCAATCTCGGCAGAATGCTTGAAGATTGTTTAATTTTTGTTGGAGTCCACTCTGTATGTTAGTCAACAAATGCTATCGAATTATCCATGTCCCTGAGTACATCAGAACTGAATATGTTGAAAAGTTTGGGCGCAGACAATGTGCCCTGTAACAAACCATTGGTGTTTCCAAATTCTCCAATCGTCGTGCACTGTTTATCTGTTACAACAAATTTCCTCTCGTGCGTCATTGACCTAATTACCTTTATAAGGTGCTGTAGAAACTTATATCAGACAAGCTTAAAAATTCGTCGAAGGCACCAGGCGGGCACATTTTATGTCACTATTAATTTCAGTTGATTTCAGAGACAAGCTTTATTATTGCGAGCATTGACTAGTGGTGTATATCAAAATCGAAATTGATTCCCCGGAATGATCTCCTTTTCTTCGTACGCGAACAAGATTGACTTGCTTCAACTGCAACTTCAAAAACCTTCCCAATATTAGACAGGAGACTTATTGGCCTTTAGCTCGAGAGATCAAATGGATCTTTCTTTCTTTTTAACTATTGGTAGCACGATAGTTTCCAACAGCTTGGGTATTAGCAGTGCTCTATGATTTCGAGTGGTCGATTTTTTAGCACAATGCTTGGAATACTATCTAAACCGGATGATTGTTTCTGAATATGTCCAGTAGTTCGTCGGTTCTTGTAAAGTAGTTCTTTGTCTCTTCAGCTTTCAAGATCTCAGAAAATAAGGATTACGATTAAGGTATTTGTTATTAAACCTCAGCAGTTTCCCGGACACTTCGGCCGGAAATTATGCCTGATACGAAAATTTTATCTCTTATGTACAATACCGTTGTCTGCGATTTCTATGAAATTTCCAACGGCCGTGAGACGGGAACAACCTAGACCTTCATCGCACTCTTTGCCTCCACGAAATTTGATGAGTGGGAGTCCGGAAGATATTCCATTGAATTAACACCTAAGTCCTTGAAACGTCCTGGCTTCCAAGATAACAGTTCTTCCTCCCCCTATGGAGCATCTGTACTAATTTCCTTTTTCCTAAATATGCACCCTAGCATCGCGTTCATAATGTGTATGCGTATCCAATCGGGTTCTTGTTTGCAGCTCAGAACAACTTCAGTTCTCACGTTGTTGAAGGCTTTTTCTATATCTCGGAAGTCATTCAGATTTCCTTGAACTTCCGGACTTTGAATCAAAACAACATATATATGGGAGGAGGGGCATCCTGCTTCAATTAAGGGATTCTTTTAATAGCTGCTTCTGACGAACGTTGATCAAATTCAAGGAGTGAAAAGCAGTTCTTAGCGCCGTGATTGTTTATACCCCATCTGAACGGGTGCATTACAAAACAACATCCCTCAAAGCCTTTTACGGAGGATTACTTTACGTGGAAAAATAAACGAAGTAAAATTAGTTATTATCTTATTTTATTTGTGTATTTTCTTTGTAAGCATAAATATAGAGTGCATCTGGTAGAAAAAATTAAATGTATCTATAAACTGAATTACAAATGCGTTTGTGCACTAAAATCACATAAATACAAGACGTTAAACGACAAAGTTACAAAAATAGTTCATACAACAATCAAGAAATAGAGATCATGGCCATCAGTTGCCACAGGCAACAAGCTGCCGTGCTGCATCATTTATATTTGCATCTATAAATATATATATATTGTGTTCTTTGCGCTCTGAGCAAATTAGTACAAACTGGTTTTCTTCATTATCCTGAGGAACTCCTCCTGACTGACCTCGCCATCATTGTCCAAATCAGCTTCATCGATCATTTCACGTAGTTCCTCATCGGTAAGATTTTCGCCCAATTCACGGGCAACACGTTTCAAGTTCTTAAACGAAATCTTACCAGTGTCGTCGTCATCGAATAGACGAAACGCCTTCAGAATCTCCTCTTTGGTGTCCTTCTCGGCCATCTTCATGGTCATTAGTTGCAGGAAATCAGCAAAGGACAGTTTCCCAGTGCCGTCCTTATCGATTTCTGCAATCATGCGCTTGATTTCTTCCTTTTTAGGCTCGAAGCCCAGCGCACGAATTGCCACTTTCAGTTCCTTTACCTCAATGTATCCAGTTGATTCGGTGTCAAAAAGATCAAATGCTTCCTTGATGTCGGCCTTCTGCTCCTCGGAGAGTTCAAATTTCGGTCCGGATTTCTTTCGACCGCCAACAGAAGGTTGGCTGGCCTTCTTTGCATTGGCTGCTGGTTTTTCCATGTTACTTTGGCACGTTTTCGTTGACCGCAATCGGTGTGATTGACTTGAATTTCAATTGTTTTTTCAAACTAACTATGCTGTTACTTTATTTTGATTATGTAAACAAATTGACAATTAGCGTTTCCATGAAAATGAAACTAAAAAATCGACTGCGCTAGTGAGAAAACACCCTTGCCATCGGAAAATTTGTTTTTTTTTTTTTTATAACAGGTATCAACGCTTTGGAAACAGCTGTTTGATTTGTTTGGCTGTCAAAAGTGAGCAAGTCCAGATGGCACTGTGGTTGATAAGGCAGTGCATATGTTGGGTTGGTGCACAAGATTATCCATTGAGCTTGTGACACCACCGGAACAAGCCGTTACGAGTTGTTATTTAAAAATTTAAAATTTCTTAAAATTAAGAACAACCAATTTACGAACGATATTCAAAGTAGTAAGAAACCCTGACAAATAAACTAAAATACAAAAGTATCCTTATAGAATAAAGCGCTATGTATGTATGAAAGTATGTCACACCTATCCCGAATGCGATCGAAAAAGAAAAATGGAATCATCATCATTGAATTATCAAGCTCCGCGACTTAGCCGGTTGATGCGTTGCGCAAATTCATTTCAGTTTGCAGGTCTGACCTCAAATCTAGCCTACTGACATTTTTTCTTTAAATTATGGCGACGACTCATAAGGACAGACCTTCAACACAAAGCAGCTCACCAGGCAAGAAAGGATTCAAAGCGTATTAACACAAGAATAATAATTAACCCGTGTTCTTAAACGACGAAATTCTATCGTGGGATTTTCTTCGAAACCGATAGATGATAGTGGCTTAAAAGAAACCAAAGTAAAAAAAAAGGATCGGGGTAATAAAAAAGGTCTTTTTGAGAGGATTTGTGTCTCATGTCTGTAAACGTCTGCCTTTATGCAATTACCACAAATCAGAATGTGTTTATCGTATGACAGACTTTTCTTCTTGTATAATAATAACTTTTTAAATTTTTGCCTAGATTATTGTAGCTCCATATCCCTACATACTTCATTGAAAGTCCTTATGGCTCTCGATATTGGCTCGTTTAGGCCATACGTAGTTCTGTGGGCACGCTGAAAAGGAAAATCCCTCAATCTTAACGGTTTCGTTGGGACATAAGGGCTGTCCATTAATCACGTGAGGCTCGAAAGGGGAGAGGGGTCCTTAAAAAATCACGAAACATCACAAGGGGAGAGGGGGGGGGGGGCGGTGTAGTAATATATCACGTGTATTTATTTTTTCGGCAAACGCTTACAAAACCGAAAGCGCCTTGTAGTGTGACCTTGATTATTTTACTAAATTATTAAATTAGTATGATGGCTTCGGCAATTTGATTTATGACCTGTATTGCCCTAGCCTTGTCACAAGCAACTGAATCCGAGCAATAATATTGTAGAGATGCACAATGTTCGTCCTTCCCGCATCCTTACGCGACGGTCGAACGGTAGATCGAGAGAGATTCTCTGCGTAGTGCGCGAAAATGATGACGCCGAGTTGATTGATGAAACCGATGTTGATCTTCAACAAAGCAGTGTGCCAACAACTGACTTACAAGATGCTTATCCAGATATTTGTGTTGCAGTCTTGCTAATCCATGCTCCGAGGATACTGTTAATTAAATAATGTTCATGTATTAGTACAAAAAAAAATTTCGCATTTCTTTCATTATTTTTATGTCAGTCAAAAACAATCTGCAACCTTTCTATCTAACTCTAAACGTTATTATTGCAGTCTTTAAATTTCTATATTAAAATTTGTTGATACTTATAGCTGTATTTTATAACTATTTGAAAAATAAAAATTTATAGAATACACGTGATATAGGGGGGGGGGGTCGTCTTAAACCTCACCATGTTTCACCAAGGTTAAAGGAGTGAGGTTAAAAAATGCCAAAAATAAAACATCACGTGATTAATGGACAGCCCCACACTGAATGTTGTCTCCGAGATCTAGGCATAAAGTCTCTTGAATAGTGAAAGAAACATCTCTTTGCTGTGTACACGAAATATGGTCACGTTTATGTTAAGAAGTCGGCAAATGACAATCAAAGCTTTCTCATTGAAAGCACTGATGATCTAGTTTTTTATTTCATAGCTTCTTTAAGTCTCTTTATCTTATTAAATCTTTTCCTAAATATTTCTCTTTCATTCCCGATCTGAAAACTGGGAAATAGTTTACACTGAAAGCCATGCGTCTAAGGCTTATGACTTATTTTAAAACATCTTACAATCGCACATACATACTTCTTGCCACTACGTAGTGCCTAGAAAATCGGAAGTAGGTTTGAAACCAAGGTTAAATCGTGATATTCTTAAGAGCATAAGACTTAAAAATAAGCTGCGTAAAAACGCCTTAAAAGATCCGCTTAACACAAGACTAATAAGTCGCTTCAAAAAAATGTGTCGAAATGTTAATAGAGAAATCAGAATGACTCGCCATAGATACTATTCAACTAAAGTATCCAATTCGCGAGGTAACCTAAGAGACAATGGAGAGTTATAAATAGTATAATTAAAAATTCTCCTGCCAACATTCCAAAAGCTATTGAATTCAACAGCAGTGGTGGTGTTCTTAAATATCCTATTAAAGTAGCTTACGTTTTTAACACATTTTTTTGCATCAGTTGGACAGTCCCCAATAAGACTACCGCGCATTGTAAGCGTTGCGGTATAGTATAAGTCTCGTAGAAGACAATTCGCATAATAATAGCTTCTACTTTAAACTAATCTTTTCCCTTAATAATTCATATACACATGGGGTGACAACATTTCTAATGTAGCCCTTAAAAACATTAACCTTAATAAAGTCGATATTCTGGAGCATCTTTTTAATAGAAGCATTTTCAGTGGAGTTTCCCCTGATAAATTAAAAATGGCTAACGTTATACCTGTATTTAAAAAAAGGAAATAGAAATGATGTTAACAACTACAGGCCAATCTCCTTGTTATCTTCAATCCCCTAAGTCTTTGAAAAAGCTGTGAAGAATACTAACTTGCCTAAAGTGAACCAAATTTTTAAGTGATAAGCAATTTGGATTCAGGTAAGGACTTTCCACAAAAGATGCTCTTCAAGAGTTTTACCAACAATAAACAAAAGCACAAAGGACAAAGATATGAAAAAATATTGCGTGGGTCTTTTTGTGGATATTACCAAAGCCTTTGATCATAATATTCTTCTTAAGAAATTGCATCGTCTTGGCTTTAAGAGTTTTGTGCTATGCTTTTGCTTTAAGTTTGAGTTCTTTTTTAAAGACAGAAAACAAAGAGTCAAAGTTGGGGTCTGTTTAAACGATTGTGAAGTGCTACATTTGGGTGTACCACAGTGGTCTGTCCTTGGTCCAATATTTGCAGGTAAAGTTACTGCTTTTGCGGATGATCTCGGCATCGCATATGATTCAGATAGTCCGCTGGACCTATTTGCTAATATAAATCATGATGGACACTTATTGAGCATCTGGTTTGGCTATCACAATCCGACGATTAGCAGCAAAACCAAGTTAAAGTACTTCAGCAAGAAAATGCAGGAACCTCTAGACTTCAACGTATTTTTCCACGCCCCAAATTGTCTTCGTTATAAAATGACACATTGTATGTGCAATTCATAGAGCTCTTCACTTCCATCGGCGTATGACGAAGATGATCCCTGCACAACAAATTGTTTCAAGTTCGATTTAGTTAGGAATTTTAAAAAGCAAGGCGTCTTAATCGACCAAAATCTTAATTGGTCTGAACACAATTCGTCCAGTATCTGCGCTCATCAATTCGGTATCTTTTTCGTCTTCGAAAATTTTGTGAAAACAAGACTTTGAGAATGGTTTACTTTGAAGTATTTCACTCTAAATTGCAGTACAGTATTAGCTGTTGGGGTGGCGCTTTCCAAGCAAAAGTCCACCCACTGATTATACTACAAAAGTGCGCTATTAGAAGAATCTGTGGCGCCCTACGCCTAACCCACTCTATACTGCTCTTTAATGCATTGAAAATATTACCAGTAAAACATTTGTACTATTACAAAGTATTAAAAAAAATCTTTTTCAGAGGTGGCTAGATGAGAAGTCTGAACTGAAGACAGAAGTATCTTATTTAAATAGCTTTACAAGTATGGAATAAGGAATAAGGAACTGCGTTGTTCCCTCCAGAGGCATTTCTCTACCTCGACTCTAAAGGTTTGATCCAGAGTAGTCTGGCGGTGCCGCTAATCTACCACGTCGCCCGTTCCAGTGTAGAAAGGCGACTCACCTACGATCGAGACATCGCACAAAATTCCGAAGAGTCTCTCCGTTTCGGCAGGGCGGTATCAACCCGCGATAAGGCAGATTCGCAAAAGCAGCACCATCAATTTTGGTGGCTCTTAGAAAATGGGTAGAGATCTCTGTCATTAATATCCTTCAAAGCCAGGTCTCCTTAAGGGGAAAAGTTGGCCTCTTTTTGTTTAGAAAAGCCTTGCCGACTTACATAGATTCAGTTTTTCTTAAGTTTAAGTAGGATTAGGGTATATATATAATAGGTTTATATATATACGTAGGCTTAAGTTAAATTTAAGTTTACATTTATAAGTTATTTTAAGATAGATTTAAGCTTTATATCTTAAAAAAAAAACTTTCACTAAGTTTTTGCCAAAATTTTCTTAGTTTATAATTGTTATCCTTAAGACATATATTAAATAATAACTTTTAGTCGAAAGACATAAAATAAGTACTAGGTTTAGCTTAGAGCGTCTGCACAGGACCAGTAAGCTAATTAAGTTAAGTAAAATTAAGGTACATATATAAGCTAGTTTAAGCGTTTTTGTCTAGTGTCTAAATAAATAAATAAAAATGCATTTAAAAAAAAAGGAACTGCGTTGGTTTGAATCCTTTCTGTCATTAAGGACGCAAAAAGTGGAGTTTGACGAATTTTTTAAAACATCTAAAGCAGTCAACTTAGGAACAATTTTGGGAGTGATTCTTTTTCTGCTTTATGTTAATTACTTAAAAGACTGTTTGAAATTTTCTAAGGTATCATTAATTGCTGATGATGCACTGGTATAAATCGAAGGTAAACATTTTAAAATTTGTGAATCTCAATTACGTTGCTGAGAATAAAGTTGAATGCTAAAAAAATCAAATGCAATTGTATTGGTAGAAGCGTTGATAGTTTAAGTATAAAAATAAATAGTAATAACATCGAATGTGTTAAATAATTGAAATATTTAGGTGCAATGGTTGACAACAAACTATCTTTAAATGCTCATGCAGACTTTATCTGTGGAAAAATATCTAAACAAATTAATTATATTTATGTTGAAAATAAGAAGGAGAATTTCAGAATATGTGCAATAACTATTTATTATTCAATTCTATTACCATACATTAATTATTGTTACACAATTTTTTATTTATGTAACAATACGACAATTTAAAAATATTATTTCGAGCAATGAAATGTATTTTACAAAGTGGGCTAAGAACACACATTGCTGATATGCTTAATGGCTGCATATCGAACAAAGACACAAAAAAATTTACATATAAGTCAAAAAATAGATTATACCCCATATACTTACAACAAAAACGCATCGCAAGCTCACAAAAAGTTATATGCGGTTTATGGTGACGAAGATTTAAAAGAACGGCAGTGTTGTCTGGGTTTGGTTTAGTTTGCTAAATCTCGTTCTGGTGATTTTTCACTCAAAGATGAAAAACGCTCTGGTCATCCAGTTGAAGTCGATGACGACCAAATCAAAGCAATAATCGATTCGGATCGTCACAGTACAACACGTGAGATTGCAGAGAAGCTTCCAGGTGAACGAGCTCAAACAAAATCAAAGCTGATATTCATCAAAAGAAAGTTATGTTATCAGTTTAGTGGGATTACAAAGGAGTTGTCTACTTTGAACTTTCACCATCCAACTGAAAGATCAATTCAGATGTCTACATTGAACAACTAACAAAATTGAACAATGCAGTTGAAGAAAAGCGGCCCGAATTGACAAATCGAAAATGTGTTGTATTCCATCATGACCAGAAGTAAGGCCACACACATCTTTGGTCACTCGGCAAAAATTATTGGAGTTTGGTTGGGATGTTTTTGCCACATTAGCATTTTTAAACAAGTACAAATATTTTGGAAATGAGCAGTTTGGTTTTCGTGAGGGGAAATCTACTGAAGATGCAATTCTTAAGCTATGCTCTGAAATATATGAGAGTTTCAGCAAAAATAACTCTAACTTAGTACTTCTTATAGATATGACCAAAGCTTTCGACATGGTCAATCATGATGTTCTGCTGGAAAAATTGCATAGAGCAGGATTAAGAGGTGTAATTCACAAGTGGTTGTCTTCGTTTTTGTCAATTAGATCACAGCGCGTCAAGTTTAATGGTGACTATATAAGCAGCCCGCTGAAACTTACGATTGGTGTACCACAAGTTTCGGTATTGGGTCCATTATTGTTCTTGATATACATATATAAACTCACTGTTTCATCAAAAATTTAGTAGCAATATAACAGCCTTTGCCGATGATATTGCATTGACTTATGACAACTCTGTAGTTCAGTTAAACATGGACCTAAACATTCTTCGTCAATGGTTCTCTAAACAGTTCGTGTTTCTCGTAAGCAATAAAACAAGACTAATATTATATAATCTAACAGGCATTTGTTAACTTGACTGTGATACAATTGTTCATTCGAGTGCATGTCCCAAGTGTTCGATTTCTGTCCATACTTGTGGTAAAATTAACTACCAGGAAAACATCATGTGATTCGAACTGTTTCAAAATAGAAGAGGTTGAGAACTTTAAATATTTAAGCATTCCCTTAGATAATAAGATGACATGGAAGGCACACGTGGAAAACCTTAAGAATTATATGTTATCTGTCACTCGAAAAATGTATTTGTTAAAGGAGCACCGCTCACAAAAAATTTTGTTAATATTTTACTGTGGTCTCGCGCATTCCAAATTGCAATATGGTATTGCAAGTTGGGGAGGGACCTACAACACAACACTTGATGTATTGTATAAATCCCAAAAGCATATAGTCAGTATTATTTTCAAGCGTAATAGACTTTCCCACAGTTGGCCTATATTTCTATTACTGCCTGAAAGATGGCAAATTGTCATTGCTCAAAATGGACAATACATTACAGAATAAAGTTATTTCGTTCCATGAAAAAATTGTCTTTTATTTTCTAAAAAAGTTGCCAACCTGATAGATTTAAGAAGCAAATTGCACATCATCTTTAAGCTTAAGTGTTAAATCAAAATTGTAAGAATTATTTTTAACTAATAAAGGACTATCACTATTACTGTTCCATCAGGGCTGCAAGTTGCATCATTACCGAGTCCAGCTTGTATACGGTTTACCAAAATGTTACCCATTGAGCTTGAGCACATCTTCTCAACTTGTTCCCACATACTTGAACGCTTTCCAATTCTCGGTATTTTAAAGTCATTTCATCTAATAGAAGTAGAAAATAAGAGTACGTGTGCATCAGAACATGTGTTTTCGTAATCCCTTGAGTAAATGTATATTATAAATAATGTAATAAAAACAGAATCTATTTTTTTTTTCTCAATTAAAAGAAAAATCTTAGGAAATTTCAGAATATCACTAATCGTAGGGAATATTTTGCAATGACACAGCATTGAATGTGGCTACCAGACCCTCTCGATCTTCCACTGTCACAGGTCCAGCAGCACGCTGATTCCTCCTCGTCAAGTAGTGGAAATGTATGTTTCTCCACCACCGTCTGCGGATGCTGATCCAAGCAAGAGCCAACAGTCCGCAAATGAGACAGCAAATCATCAATACGCCTATCGCCCCAATTCCTTGGTCTGGTGCAATTATTTCGCAAATCTCAATGTCGAACCAATCACTCAGGCCACTTCCTGCTAAGGAATTTGAGCGTATAGCAGTTTGTGCGAACGTCGTATTAAACTCAGCTATGTAGAGGTAGTTGGACATTTCATGCTCCTTGCGGGTTATACAATTCAATTCGAAAAGCTGTCGAGTATCTTGACCCTCTTTTTGCTGAAAATGAATGGTATAAGTGACGATTGCTCCGTTGGGACTCTTGGGCTCTTCGAACGCCACGTGGTATTCATTAGTGTCAGGCACTCTGCAGGCCTTCACGTTTTCAATTAGGTCAGCTAAATCAGAAGCATCAGTCTTTTCGTTGAACATATGATAGGTTCCGCAACCCACATTGTTGCATGCGTATATGGTGAACGTATATAAGGTATAGGGCTTCAGACCATCCACCGTAAAATTCTTTGAAGAACCATCTATTTGGAGGCGAAGTCCGGGAGAATCCATACTCGGACAATTCTCCTTTGTATCGAGCGTGCAGGGAAATGCTTCTCTCATATTTTGAACAAATTCATCATCTTCCATTTCTTGCTCTTTCCGAACGCAGCAGTCATCATAGTCTTCCAAACCAATTCTGGAGAACATTATAGGCCACTCACAATAGTTTCTCGTATCCAAAGTTTCCTGGTCAACCTTATGCTCAAATATATCGACCCAGTAGAAGTGTACTTCTTCTTCGATAACATTCTGTGGGTAAAGAACTAATGTGATATTTTCTGAAGTTTTTGATAGGGTTTCAAGTTTCGGGGCAGTAGGAAAGTCGGATTTTGTACGAAATCTTTGAATCAAAGACCGTGCTGAATATCCACCTTCTTGCTGGAAAGTTTTCACAAGCACATCATACGAATCATATGGCTTCAAATCGGTAATTTTGTACCGAAAGTGAGAAGAGTTGGACTGAAGCTCTCCTTTGAATAAAAGTTCTCTTTTCCAGTATAACCTAAAATGGGATAAAAATTGAGGTTGAATTACATTTCTGATTGTAAAAGATACCTTTCGCAGACATTATCATCAAGTTCACTCTCTTCGCGATTATTATATTTGGCTTCTCGGTATAAAATTTCCACTTGTTCGGCTGTCTGATTCCTTGGCCAAGAAATCGTTGCACTCTTATGGGTTGTAAGCTAATGAAGATAAATGAAAATATTTTAAAATAGAGTCGTTTGAAGCCGAGGAAAGTTCTGGACTTGAATTTATACTCTTTAATCATCATGATTTGATTTTAATTTGAATTTGCGGGCAGTCAAGAAGAATTTAAAGACTGGCTTGGTAGACTAGAACTGTGTTGATGTCCGGCACTTGATGGCCAATAGTAACGAACCGGTTTTACTACAGTGTGGAATTGGGACTAAGCCGTCTGACAGAGAATGCAAATTAATCATGGGACCCCCTTTATAGAACTTTGAATTAAAACGGCGAAGAAAAGGAAACATGGGAAACGTTAAGTTTAAACATGAATAATATCAACATCAAGCAAACTTTCAACTTTATAAAATTATCATTAAATGTTTCTAGACATCAACTTCGTTCTTTCCAAGCAGCCCTAGTTTAATTATGTTTTTATTTTTATCATTAAAGTTTCGCGCAATAAACTAAAAAATACTTTAAGCGATTTAAATAAACGATTTTTTTTCATACCTTGGAAAAAAGAGGAATACAAAAACCCCAATTGAAATCGCTTCCAGTTAAACTTGATAAACGATGAATGGGCAACACCATATAAAAGAAGACGGACTTATTTATCGACTACCTTGAGGAAACATGTAAGCCTTTTAACGGACAGGCAACAGGTGAACGATCATGACGAATGGATTAAAGTGCTTGAAGTCCTCAAAAAAACATATGTAGGGGTATTTCCAGACATCGAAGGGGCGTTTAATAATATCAAAATAACGAATATGGTTGACGCCCCATCGACCTACAGTAACAACACACAAATCAACAAGTGGTTGGAACATATGCTATCGAACCGCATCATTACAGCCTCCATCAGAGACGAAACAAGGAAGGTAAAGTCCTAGAAGGGACACCACAAGGAGGCATTATATCACCTCTTTTGTGGGTAATAGTGATTGGTAAGCTTCTTAAAAAACTAGAAGGAACATGCGCCAAATGCATAGCATATGCAGACGACCCAGCAATCCTCGTTCAAGGAAAACACCAGTCACAGGACATTCTCAACAACGTTACAAAATGGGCGATTGAAGATGGACTAAATGTTAACTGCAACAAAACGGTTTTTGTCCTCTTCACAAAAAAGACCAAGACCAGGACGTCCTAAACTGGAAATCAAAGACAGCGATAAGAAACTCAACTAGAGGAAAAATCTTGAGGAATGTACTACTAAAGCCAAAAGGGAATATTGGATATGCAGGAGGGCATTTAGGAAGTCCTGGGGACTGAAACCAAAACAAGTCCAGTGGATATACAACTGTGTAATGAAACCTACCCTTCTTTATTATAGTATGGTGGAACACGATAAATAAATAATAAGTAGTCGACAGGCTCACTGAAGTGCAATGTTTGGCATGCCTGGGAATAAAAGGCGCTCAAAATTCCACGCCAACCGCTGCCGTCGAAGCAATTCTTAATATAACACCAGTTCAACTGGAAGTGAAAAGACAAGCTGGACTCTCAGCCTTAACACTCAAGGCACTAGGTTACTTTGGCAACAGGAAAAACACCGGCCATAGGGAAACTGTGAACATTGTTAGGGTGATGACACCACTACTAGATCGACAAAGCGACCTAATGACCTAATGACTCATACCTTCAAAAACAATTTTAAGACAAATTTTTCCAACCAGAACTTCTTGGACGAACGGAAACATGAAAAGGGAACCCGGTGTTATCACAGTTTACACGGACGGTTCTTATACATCGTCTGAATCAGAGACAGGGATCTTCTGTCCGAACCCACCGATAGAAATCTAAAAGCATCTTTAATCATTCGTCACGGTGTTTCAAGCAGAAGTTTTTGCAATATTAACTGGAGTTAAAAAGTTCACCGAACTCAACATGCAGGAGAAGAAAATACTGATTTGCTCCGATAGCAATAAAAGCTATTACAAAACCTCTATGAGTATCGACACTGGTAATGAAGTGCAAACACAAACTTAAGAAACTAGCAAAACTATACGACATCAATAAAACATGGGTGCCGGGACACGAAGGTTTGACGGAGAACTGGTTAGGAAAGGAGCAGGAAATAGCCTCCAAAACCCTGTAAAGGGTTTAAAGAGCTATAAAGGAATGGGCAACCCGGGAATCAAAAAATCTCTGGATCAATTTTACAACGTGCAGAACAGCAAAATCGATGATAGAAAAACCGACTTGCGAGGTACCGAAACGAGCCCTGAACTCCAGCAAACGGAATCTTAGGCTAATGGTGGGACTGATAATAGGGCATCTTAACCCAAATCTCTTCTTATATAGGCTCAGCCTAGCAGAAGCCTCAACATTCCAAAGGAAGAGGAAGACCCGAAGCACTTTCTCTACCTCTGCTCAGCAACTGGGGTCAACACTGATATAGAATCTTGCGGACCGGATGAAGTTCGCAAAACGAACGAAAACATCTCCCGACCATACAAATCGAGACAATCCATAGTAATCCCTCTGACATCACCCACCTTCGTTCCACTACAACTCCTCTGCTTTAACTAAAATCTTCTCCACGCAGGAAATAGGGGAACACAACGGGCCCAACCAGAGGCCTAAGTGAAGAGCTAACAAAGCTCACCCTAACCAGTCAAAACTCATTTAAGGCTAGTGGAACATGGCTGAATTGATAAAAAAAAAGCGACGAAACGAAAGAGTCATGCAGGCCGGAATCGTTTTTGCCACTATTTTCGGTAGTGAAAGAAAGGCTTATTTTGAAGGGTCATATACGATCATCGAAGTCCCTGACCATGATTTTTTTTCAGAATCAAAAATTTTCAGTATTTACAAGGTTTGGTATTGAAGCTTGAGGTATCTATAAGCTAAGGCAGGTTTTTCAGACGCAGTTTTATAGGGTACCGGAATCATTTCTAGAAAACTTTTCCGTGCTAAATACGGAAACTATCACACTTATCACGATTCGCTTAGTGACATTTCCGACGGATTTTTGCAAGGGATTGTGCTGGGCCCGGTATTTGTACAGATATCTTTCAAGAAACATTCTAGATACGTTCGCAAATGGCACATCTATTTTAAGTACCGATACTAACTGTAGACGCGAATAAAGTATATAAAGTATATAAATGAACTTCAGTAGAAATATTGTTCGCGAATGAGCCTAGATCCAGAACTAAAGATATATGCTGACCCTGAATGTAGGAGAATTGTACTGGCTGCTTGTTTTCGAAAATTGTTCCAAATTTAGTGTTTCTAAAAAACTACTTCGTCCCAGACCTGCGCGGAAGCATGGACATTGTCAAAAGTGGACGAAGCTGCTCTTGGCTGCTTCGAGAGAACCATTGTTCGAGTGACCTTCGGTCCTGTCTGCATAGACGGTGAGTGGAGGAGAAGATACAATCATGAACTATACGAGCCGTTCAGCGACATCGACCTAACCAGAAGAAGTGTAGAGCGGATGGAAACCAATGCTCGTGCCCGGAAAGTTTTCGAATCCACCCCTGAGGGACGGCGCAGCAGAGGAAGACCGCGACTCACGTGGCGCGCGAGTTATGGTCCCGATCACCCCGTTTATTAAAAAAAACAAAATTTTAAATTTTAAGAGCGATGTTTCACTCACTTTATTCAAAAATCAACTCAAATGCTTTCAATCTTGTTTATGGTTCTTATACCTTGATTTTTACAACTCAACAGAAATCTTGTGGGAAATAAACTTAGGAAAACAATTTACTCTAATTACATTAAATAAGATTGGAAACTGAAACTACGTCAAAGAATAACAAATTTAGAAAAACAAATTACTCGAGTTACAATAAAATAAGTGTGCAACGGAAATTAAATAAATTATTGAAATATGAGGATGGGAAGGTTATTGGCAGGTGAAGTCGGCACGTGTTGAAGGTGTATGTGGGTACGTAACTCCTCCCCCCTGAGAATGGAGCGACGGCCAGAGGAACTGTATTCTTGGTGTTTCGATGGCAGGAGCGATGGCCTTGATGGGTTCGGGTTCATGTTGTACTATCGGGATGTTGAAGGTTGTTTTTCTTTGAGGAGGGCGTTTGAAGATGTATAGCATGATTATGATGAGGCTGATACTGAGCATTGTTAGCCCACTAGTTGTTTCAATGCTTATAATAGTAGTTTTGTTTTCTAGTGTATCCATGATTTGCATGTTCTTGAATTGGTAACTCTGTAGTTTTTGTAAGCTGGGGGTTTGTATTATTGATGATATGTTGATTTCGTTGAGTGATGATGGAAAGATATGTATGTCGTCCCAATATGTGTTTTCGGAGCTTTCGTATGTCATCTGGTTGATCTCGATTTGACAATCTTCAAAATGTAATAGGTACGTTCCTTTAAGTCTTGGTAAGTCGGGTCCGCACGTCGTCTGGATGGTCGTTTCTGGGATATTAACAAGCAAAACATAATTGTGTTCTGGTTGTATTATTTCAGCTTGAGCTAGTTCTTCGCTGAAGTCACAAGCTGCTGGTAGATTTTTCAAAAGGTTAGCAATGCAAGTATCTTTGGGGTTTACTCTGGACTGCTTGTTTTCTCTGCAGTAAAACGTTCCTTCGATTTGTTGGCATTTTTCGTCAAAGTAAAGAATATATTCGGGATTGGAAATCGCATAGGGTTTGGAAATAATTCGTTTAGTATTGTTAATGGGAAGAGGTATTATGTGGAAAAATGAGGAGGTTTCTCGTGATATTTGTGGGATTTTGATATTGAATATTATGTTTGTGTCATTGTAATAGGCTTGAAGGTCGAGGAGTTCGTAGATGTGCTCATCTGATTTAATTTCAATGGTTTTATTTTCGAAAAATTCGTAAATTGCTGCAAGTTCTTCGGAATTAAGAATTTGTTTAGATATGATTTTAAGTCTAGCGAGAACTACTGCTTCCGCTATGCTCGAAAGGTGGTCATTTAATAAGTCTATATTGTAATTGATTTGGTTAAAGTATTGTGCATACCTTAATGCAACTTCATCTGTTTTAATTCTATTAACTGTTAAATTTCGCGTATACTTTAAATAACCTTCGATAACTTCTTGTTGCCTATTTATGTGGTCGGTAATGTTGCTGAACCTCTGAATCATCTGGTTGTTTATTTGAGTCAATTGGTTTGTTCGTTTTATTAGTTCTGAGTCGTCGTGTGTTAGCTGCTGTATCTGTTTGTTAAGGAGCATGGCGTCGTTAGCGTCCATGTTACCTGTTATGGTCTTGATAACTGATCCAAGTCCGTCGATAAGTCCTCGTTTCTTCCTAAGTCTGGGAGTTAAAGTTTGAAGTTTGTTCCTAAGTTCGTTGATTTTGACATTCAGGATTTTGAATGAGTCTTTAAAGTCGTCTATTTTCTTAAATGCTGATAGTGAGTTCGAAATCTTTTCTATGTTTGCTTTATAAGTGTCCAATTTAACTATGTGTATTAGGTTGTTGTAGTCCCGTATTGTTCTGCCTATTCCTAGTTTCATAGGAAGTATTCCCATATTATTATTAAGGTCCTGTATTTCCATTTTCTGTCCGTTGGTTAAGGTCGTCATTGTCATTAGCGTCACTAATCTGAAATTTCGTTTTATTTTTAATTTTAGATTTGTGAAGTTTCTTGTCGTCTTTTGTAATAATTGTAACTTTCCTATTTGTTTTAATCTTATGCTTGCTAAATCGGGGTGTAAGCTTATTTCTTCTAAATTCCTTTCTTAATATTACAGAGTTTTCTTTGAAATCTTTCGGTTCATTCCTATTTTCATTCAACTTTTCAATATTCTTAGATACTAATCTTTCTACTTGTTCTTTTATTGCTGGATAAAGTTTTTCTTGAAATTCATTTAATTTTTTTATATATTCATGTTCATTATCATATTTTATTTCCTTATTAAACTTATAAGTCCTGCCATAAAATAATTCGAACGGAGTAAGTTTTGTTGCCGAATGAATGGCATTATTGTAAGTGATTACGGTTTCGCTTAAAATGTCGTCATGATCTCTTTCTTTCATTTTATTATAAATGATCCTATAGATTTCGGTAAGGGTTGAGTGCATTCGTTCCACAGGTGCGTTGCTGCTGGATTGTTGGAAAGATGTGGTGTGGTAATCGATGTCATATTGTTTACAGAAATCTTTGAAAATGAGTGCCGTGAATTCCGATCCTTGGTCGCAGACCAATTTTTTAGGTATGCCGTGCAGGCTCATGAAATGTTTTATCGATTTAATAACGTTGAGACTGTTCTGAATTGGAAGTGTATAAGCTGCCGCAAATTTGGAAAATTTATCTATTATGGTCAATATTTTTTTATTGTTGATACTGTAGATGTCCACGTGAATTATGTCTAATGGTCTGTTAGGGGTTTCTGGTATTTCGTACTTTATTTTTGGTGGGTTTCTGTCATATTTCATTAGCTGGCAGATCTCACAGTTATTAATCAATTTCGCAACTTTCGTTTTCATGTATGGAAAGAAATACGTTCTTTTTAAGTGCAACAGTGTCTCATTTATACCTCTGTGGTTATTGTTGATGTGGTAGTCTGTAATAAGTTTGTCCTGGCTATCGTTATCTAAGACGTCTAATAAGATATCAGTACAACGGATTAATTTGAAAAGTTTGTTATTTGAAAAAAATTTTGAGTAAACTGATTGTACGGTCTTAAATATGTCGTCGTCCGTAAATATGCCGCAGCATTTGTTCGGGGGTAAATATTTCTTAAAAATGTCCGTGATGCTGTCTTCTGTGAAATTTTGTCGATAAACTGTTCGTCTCTGTTTGTTTTTGAAGAGCATTTCGAGTTTGGTTGGTATGTCGTTGTCAGTTAGCTTCAGAACTAGTTGGATGTTGAACTCATTCAATGGGCGTTCTGATATGTATATATGGTCGTTTAAATTTTCCTCTGCTGAGTGGACTGTGGAGCAATTTGAATTTATGTTTAAGGGATTATTAGGAGTTTCACTAGTGTTTACTTCGACCTTGTTTTCGGGTGGTTGTATTCTTACGCGGCTAAGTGCATCCGCATTTAAATTAGATGTTCCCTTTTTGTATACGATCTGATAGTCAAATTCTTCAAGTTTTAACCGCCATCTTATCAACTTGGAATTTGGATCTTTCAAACTCATAAGCCACTGTAAAGGTTTGTGATCAGTGACGATTTTGAACTTATGGCCGAATAGATAGGGGCGAAAGTATTTGGTTGCCCAAACAATTGCCAACAATTCTTTCTCTATTGTAGAGTAATTGGTCTCAGTGTCCGTTAAGGTCCTGCTGGCGTAACAAATAGGTTTGTCACTTCCTATTGTGCCTTGAGACAAAACTGCGCCTAGTGCGAAGTTACTCGCGTCGGTCGTAAGAATAAAAGGCTTAGAAAAATCGGGATACGACAAGATCGGGTCGTTGATCAAAAGGTCTTTACACATTTTAAAAGCCGTAGTGTATCTGTTGTTGAGTTCTATTGTTTTGCCTTTTTTAAGGCATTCTGTAAGAGGTTTCGTGAGCTTGGCAAAATCCTTTATAAATTTTCGATAGTAGCCAAGTAGTCCCAAGAAAGATTTTATTTCTTTCTGGTTTTTAGGGATAGGAAAATTCTGGATTGCTATGATCTTATCAGGATTTGGTTTCACTCCTTCACTAGTCACTATGTGTCCTAAGAATGAAACTTCTTTACGGAGGAACTCTGCTTTGTCAAGTTGAATTTTGAAGTTGGCTTCACGTAATTTCTCAAAGACTTTCTTAAGATTTTCGGCATGTTCTTGGAGGGATGTGGAAAAAATTATTATGTCATCTAGATAAACCAAGCATATTTTGCCTTGCAGATCCTTAAGGAGATTGTCCATGACTCTTTGAAACGTCGATGGAGCATTTTTCAGACCGAAGGGCATTCTGACATACTCATAATGTCCTCCTTCGACTGTGAAAGCTGTTTTTTCAATGTCTGATGGGTTCATTTCGATCTGATGGAACCCGCTTGCAAGATCGAGTGTAGTAAAATACATGCTTTTGCCAAATTTATCTAAGACTTCATTAATGTTGGGAATGGGGTATTTATCGCTAACTGTTTTTTCATTCAGCTTACGATAATCGATAACGAGTCGCCACTTCGTTTTGCCACTCGCATCTTTTTTCTTGGGTACAATCCAGATTGGGGAACTCCAAGGCGAATAGCTTGGTCTAATGACGCCTTGTTCTAACATTTTCTTGATCTGGGATTGTACTTCTTCTTTGTGCACATGCGGGTAACGGTACGACTTCGTGTAAATTGGGATATTGTCGGTGGTTTTAATGTTGTGTTTTATTCTATTTGTGAACGTTAAGTTCTGCCCTTCCTTGAAAAAAATGTCATCATAAGTTTTACAAAGCTTATAAACAACTTTCTTTTCCTCGAGGTTAAGATGAGAAGTTCGTATGTGATTAATTATGTCGTCTGAGTTAATGGTGTCCAAATTTGGGTTACTATTGTTAATTTCGAAGTTATTTATTTCGCAATATTGTCTATTGAATTCACCAACCTTTAATGGCTGTTCCAGGAGAAGTGTTTCATTTGAATTCGATTTGTTAATTACGAGAAGATGGCTTTGCCAATTTTTTGATCTATATATGCCTTCGGGGATGTATAAATTGGGGTTAATATATGTTGTGGCAACCAAAATGTCTCCATTTTCTTTATCGACTGGGAGGTTGACTATG
This sequence comes from Orthonevra nobilis, assembly GCA_963555765.1. Lineage (NCBI taxonomy): Eukaryota > Metazoa > Arthropoda > Insecta > Diptera > Syrphidae > Orthonevra > Orthonevra nobilis. Next base: position 70,677,373 of record OY743226.1, on the reverse strand, counting down.
GTTTTTGTGTTTCCGGGGATTGTATACTTTTCTGACATAATATTGGGTTTTAATTGTAAAGGAATTTTCGAATTTTTTGTTATTAAAAACTGATTAGCTAAGTCTACTTTTGCTTCTAATTTGCTGAGAGAATCGATGCCAAGCAGGCCGTCAAAATACCCATGGAAGCGGAAAACTAAGAATCTAGTATCTCCGGGTTGGTTGAATTCTGAAAAGTTTGGTAAATGAACTTCCTGATTTATTTTGTATGAATTTAAAATAGTATGTATGGTTAAAGGTTTAATAGAAACAATATCATCGGGATGGGTGAATTCGGGGTTAATAAACGAGGTAGATGCACCTGTATCAATGAGGAATTTAAGGGGTCGACCGAAAGGCGACGAAATATTTATGTATGGAAGAACTGTACCGTGTTTGTTAATGTCTATGTATCCGACTGATCTGGCGGGGCTGGCCTGCGAACATTTTCTTCGTCCAACTCGTTCATAGCGCCTAGAAGATTTAGGTCCTGTTGGTCGAGATTGTCGTATTCATAGTAGGGATCAAGTTCTTGGAAACTTTCAGATTCTATTGGTATATCCGTTGGGTGGTTATAGGTATATAGGGTATTCACGTTGTGCAACTCTTGGTTTGGGAATCTCCTGAAATTATTAGTCGACTTTTGTTGGCTTTGTTTGGTTTGTCTCGTGTTTCCAGAGCCAAGTTCCATCGGTTCGACGGTCGGTAGATTATGTTGTTGAAATTGTTGTCGGATCAGCTGGGTTTGTGGGTAGGAATTTACTTGTTGTTGTTGAACACGTTGTTGAAACGTTGGTTGCTGTGACTGGAAGGTTGGCTGCTGCTGTTGAGCATGCCTCAGGAAATTCTGTTGGGACGGTCTTTGGAAGGGGATTGGCTGTTGGTAATGAAATTGTCTCTGAAGATTTTGTTGGGGATATCTCTGTAAGGGTAACTGTGGTTGTTGGAAAATATTTTGTCTAGGATTGTGCGTATGTGAGTTAAAGCGGTGAGGCTGTAACCCTTGTGAAGTGGAAGGTCGACCAAAGGAGTAGTTTGGTCTATTTGTCATTGCTTCTGCTTTGGCGTAAAAAATGTTCTGCTCTTTAATGCAAAAAGAGAATGCTTCAGGTAATGAAGACGGTTTCATTGCCCTTACTGTTGACCCTAAAGGTTCGCGTAAACCGACTAGAAATGTGTTTAAACACATTTCTTGGTAGAGTTCACCTTTTGCTTCGATCACTTTAACATATTTTTCGTACACTTGGACATGGTTGCTGATTGTGGCAAAGATTTCGATAACCTTACTATAGAATCGTTCAACTGTATCCTGATTCTGTTTTAGGTTATGAAGATCACGGATAAGAGAGGTCTCGTTTCTCTTATCTGAGTAGTGTAAAACAAGATTAGCTCGTATTGCTGTCCATTGTAATGGTGTTCCATACATATTTAATATTTCATTTGCCGGACCGATAATTTTGTTGCGAATGGCTCGCAATAAAATCCTGCCTTGGGGAGTACCATGTAGTGATGGAATAAGGCTAAGAATTTCTTCCACATTGTGTATAAATTCAAATAGGAGCCTTGGATTACCCTCGAACTTGGGGAGGTCTTTAATGGCATCCGGTACCCTGAGTGTTTGGAAAACGTCCACTTGTTCATTTAATTGTTCTCGTTCGTGCTCTTGCGCCATTTTGATTATTTCGTAATCACTAATTGTCTCTACTTTACTTATGTTATCACTGATTTTTAAGTTTTCTAATGAATCGATGATTTCGCTTAAAGAATTATTATCTTGGTTACTTAATGTACTTTGAATTGGATCGATACAAATGTCTAAATCTTCGTTAGAACTTGAGCTTAAACTATTGGAGTTATTAAAAAATTTATACGGGGTTCTCCTTGACCTTTGCCTAACTTTGTAAGTATTTTTGGACATAGGAATTAAAAAAGGTAAAAAGGATATCTTTGCTTGACTCACATGCAAGTCCACATCGTAGGTTGTTGTTGTCAGCCAATGAGTTAAAACTCTCCAAAGTGTATGTAAGTACAGTAAGCCGCTGGTTTACTTCACTTTGTGCTTCTTTCCTGATTTTTGCACTACACTGTTCTTTTATTTAAGCCGCACTGCATTTGCTTTTATCACTGCACTGTTTAATTTCCGATAATCCTTCGAAAGTTTTATCAGCTACAATGTTAAATTTTTATCCGTCGAAAGTTTTTATCAAATGCACTGTTTAATTTCCGATAATCCGTCGAAAGTTTTATCAGCTACAATGTTAAATTTTTATCCGTCGAAAGTTTTTATCAAATGCACTGTTTAATTTCCGATAATCCGTCGAAAGTGATTGCGGTTTAATATTCAGAACTTCGTACAAAAATATCCGACTGCGCCAGTTATGGTCCCGATCACCCCGTTTTTTAAAAAAAACAAAATTTTAAATTTTAAGAGCGATGTTTCACTCACTTTATTCAAAAATCAACTCAAATGCTTTCAATCTTGTTTATGGTTCTTATACCTTGATTTTTACAACTCAACAGAAATCTTGTGGGAAATAAACTTAGGAAAACAATTTACTCTAATTACATTAAATAAGATTGGAAACTGAAACTACGTCAAAGAATAACAAATTTAGAAAAACAAATTACTCGAGTTACAATAAAATAAGTGTGCAACGGAAATTAAATAAATTATTGAAATATGAGGATGGGAAGGTTATTGGCAGGTGAAGTCGGCACGTGTTGAAGGTGTATGTGGGTACGTAACTCGCGCAAGTGGAAAGGGACCTCAACCAACTTAGCGTGCGAAACTGGAGGCAGCTAGCAAAAGATCGAGCTGGCTGGAGACGCTTGTTGGCTGAGGCCCAGGTTCACCCCGGACTGTAGCGCCACCTTATGTTAAGTAAAACAAAATGCTTTAACAGAAGCAATCGCTTTATCCTACATAGGATTGTGCATGTGTTGGCAACTTACAAAACATTCAATCTTTCGAAAATACGAGCAACTGTAAAAAATACCTTGGTGAATATGCAAACTTAAAAACACTGCCCCGCAAAGCATAGTACAGGAAAAATATTGGGCCTGAAGTAAAGAGCAGAAGAAGAACCTTTTAAAAGGAAAAGAGCCTACAAAGTCTCCACGTTAAAGGAAAGGAATGGAAAGGTATCACGTGATAGTAACAACAAACCTATGATTTTTCTAAGAAAGCCGATCAACTGACAGCTGGCTTCTTGACTGCAACACTCCTAGGTGGTGTGCTTAAGCAGCACAGTAAAAAGTAAAATGTGGATGCCATTACTCCTTAAAATGTTGATGACGTTTACTCAACTATTAAAAAGATTCAGCTTCGAGTGAGAGGACAAAAATGATAAAGTGATCTTCAAGTCTTCGAAGGCTGTGCTCTAGGTTCGATGCGGCACAGAAGTTCCAACTTCAATTTGAAGATTTAAGGTTTCGTAAATGCTAGAGCGCCATATTTCTAAGTAAGCCTACACCTATTCATAGCCATAATTCTTTGACAGACAGAAAATAAAAAAATCAATTTTAGCTTTAAGTGTTACGTAAAGTTCACAAATGATAGAGAACTTTTCAAAGCAGTTATACTCAAATTCTTTGTATTAACTGATCGTGAGTGTTTGTGTCCATCAACCTGCTCATACGTCGGCTGCTAGATATATTTCTGTCAGGTGCAATCTGACATTTCCATTGGAAAGTTTGTCATTTTTTAGCATAACATAACACTAAGAACGTGTTGTCATTTAATCGTGAATTGTTTATTGACAGAGACTTGAAAAATTCATCTCGGCAAAAACATGGAATTAACTCATGAACACTTTCGTGCGATCATTTTTCACAATTTTCGACGTGGATTATCACGACAAGAGTGCATGGATGAACTAAAATCTTTGTATGGCGATGAAGCACCATCCTATAGCTCTATGAAAAACTGGTCATTCATGTCCGACGCTCGCTCAAAGACGAATTCCGTGAAGGTCGTCCAAAAACGGCCGTTGTGCCAGAGAACATTGATGCCGTGCGTGTACTGATAATGCAAGATCGTCATGTGACATACCGTGAGATAGAGGCATCCGTGGGCATTTCTCCCACCAGCATACATTCGATATTGCATGAACACCTGGCCGTAAAAGAGGTTTGTTCTCGTTGGATCCCTCACAATTTGACAATCGCTCAAAAAAAGGCTCGTGTCGATTGGTGCAAAGAAATGTTAAAAAAATACGATCGCGGTGCTTCAAAAGACGTTTATAAGATTGTCACAGGTGAAGAATCATGAATCTATGCATATGACCCCGAAAAAAAACAACAATCGACCGTGTGGGCCACATCCAACAAAAGTTATTCATGGAAGAAGCACTTTGAAGCAAATGGTCGCCTGTTTCTTCGGCAAAACTGGTCATGTGGCGACTGTTGCGCTTGAGCAACGTAGGACGGTCAATTCTAAGTGATACACCACAATTTGTTTGCCTGAAGTCTTCGGAGAAATTCGAAAAACGAACAAGAGAAGACGAATCATTGTTCACCATGACAATGCAAGCTCTCACACATCGGCTCAAACCAGCGCCTTTTTGACCGGCCAAAACATCGAATTGATGAGTCATCCGCCGTACAGCCCTGACTTGGCACCCAATGACTTCTTTTCCGCACATCAAGAAAAAAATACGTGGCCAACAATTTCGTTGCCAGAACATGCTGTTGAAGCGTTCAAAAACCATGTTTTGGAGGTGTTTCAATCGGAGTGGAAAAAGCGTTTCGACAATTGGTTTGAGCGCATGCAAATCATCATGCTGGAGAATACTTTGAAAAACAATAAAACCACTTTTGATGATAAATATTCGAAATATGTCTAGCAGCCTACGTACAGACCAGCTGAACCACACTCATTGTACATGAAACTCACCATAACCTCCAACTGCAGTTTAGCTGGATCACAAAGAACTTCTTGATCGTTCAGATGCATCAAATCCTTTTCCTTATCATGAACTATACGATTCGAAAAGTCGTTCAAAATACGATTACATAACTTGTTGTTTGAATATGAATAAATGCCTCCATTGACGAATTCAACTGTTTTCCCAGATTGTGGAGTCCAAAGTTCTTCCAAGTTTTTATTATCATACAGAATAAAAGCAAACGTTTTGTTTTCCAAGGGATTCCCATTAATCTTTTCCAAATTTCTCAAGAATTCCAATGATTTCAGATGCGGTGATCTATACATAAATAAAATTTTTGTAAACTACAAACGTGAACCACTTTCTTGCAATTGCTTACCTTACAATTTTCACATATCCTTCAATTTGGTGTACGCTATCAAAAGCCTTGAGCAAGTCTTTTTCGTCTATTTTATTTTTGAATTCAATGTAGAGACTGCCATTTAGATGATAGCATCCTCTCAGAAAGTCCGCATCCGCTAGATTATAAATAATAAATGCCCTTCGGCCATCGAATGGGGAACACACATTTGGACAGCCCGAGTTACACTTTAAACACTCTGTTCGTTTCCTGCTTTTCGTATAACCAGATGGACAGCTACTCCTGCATTCGTTTTCGTGCACGTAAAAACGCACGGCCCCGCATTCTTCTTTCGTGTAGCAACGCTGGTGTTGCTCCGAGTAGTACCTGCAAGCTTTAAATGCACCTAAATACATAAGCATAGCTTTGATAATGACTTACAAATCTGAAGGGCACTCGGTTACGCATACTCCATGGTTAGTTATTCCTCTGCAAACAACACAGTCGGCATTTGTGCTATTATAGCAACCTCCAAGGCACTCTGAATTACAAAGCAGAGTGCCGCTGTCATAGGAAATCACATCAAATTTTGTCGCCATATTTGTTGGTTAGTTTCAAGACCCACTTACCGTGCTAAATTGACCACATTGTCGTTTTCGAACTTTTGACAAAACATATTCGACCAGCAGTATTCGCATCCTATGCAATCTGATGGACTACAAGTGTCCTCCTTTGCCATTGGAGTCACATGATTTTCCCCTGGAGACAAGGTCAGACGGTCCCAATTGACCTACATAAATGTAAATAAATAGACGACTGTACACGACTGCGCGGCTCTTCAATGACTTGAGATGATTTTTGTATGTACCTTTTTCAGGAAACATAGCTTGGCGCAATTGTCGACGAATACATGACCGCGTTGAATAGCAACCAGCGATTTGAACTCTAACTGCAAGAAAAGACAATTTGAGGAGGATTTGTTAACAAAAATTTAGTGTCAGTTCATTTCGTCGAACTTTAAGGACGTTAAATTAAAATAAAAGAGTTTAAAAAGCTGTTCTTGAAGACTTAAAGCGGAATTGTTTGGGCTATCAAATAAACTATTTTATTTATTATATTTTATATTATTATATCTCGCCGAAGGGCGAGAGTTGTAGGCCACCCTTAGTGCTCGAAGAAATACCAAAAACGAAAAAAATCGGGAGTGGAACAATGTGGAGCTATGTTAAATAAACGGGGAACTAGAATGTAAATACATGTAAACGAAACCTTAGATATAGGAATTCATTGAATTGACAAATATATATAAACCAAGTCCCCACCTTCTTTCAACTTTAGATCGCTTTCGCCCTCCTCATACAAGGTTGTTAGTACACCATCAGTATCGGATCGTACCTTTCATTTCAACTTTCTCGTAATGCTAGCTTGCTGAACTTAATAGACTATTAACCAAATAGACTTAAGCCATTTCTTAGTTAACAATCCAAATGCACCTGTCGATAATGCAGTGCAGACATTTTTAAATGCTCTACCCATCGGTCCCGTATGAACCTAAAAAAAAAAACGTCCTTCATCCCCTCCTTGCTTCAATAAGAAACTTCGAATTCTTCGCAATAAAAGAAATAAGCCATGGAAAACCTTCCTGAGGTCAAAATCTCAATCTGACTATTATAACTACCAGCAGGCTTATATTCGGTTCTCCGATTTATGTGAGGCTCTTTACCATAAATAGCTTGATCAAATGCAAGTCAGCTTTCTTTCTGACCCTAAGCAGTTTTTTCGGTTTATTAACTCAAAACGAAAAACTGATGACTGCCCTTCTTCCCTTAAATAATCGGACACATCTTCTCCAGATGCAAAAAAAAATTGCTAACCTCTTCAGCCAATTGCTTACTAATCCAGATCCCTGTCCACAAAAAAGGCCATAGCCAAACTCTCTTCCACACCCAAGCTCTTCGAAAGTATTGTCTGCAAGTCTCCGTAATCTCACAGTTAATACATACTTTCCTCAAAGCAACACGGATTCGTAAAAGGTAAATATACTATAACAAATCTTACCGGATTCGTATCTAAAGCCTTTCAAGAACTATAACAGCAAGGCTTTTGATAAAATCTCTCATCAAATCATTTAGCTGAAACTTAAGGCCCTTGGATTTTCACCATCCTTCATCTCCTGGTTAAAATCTTATCTAGAAAATCGGCAGAATAAGGCCCCTTTCAGATCCTCAGTGTTCGAGTCTATAGTCCCTACCTCGGGAGTACCTCAAGGTAGTCATTTAGGACCCATTATCTTTATTCCCAGTATCAACGATGTTGAATGCAATTTTAAAGACTCTGACCTGTCCATTTATGCTGATGATAAGAGAATCTCTAAACACATATCATCCCCAATCGATCATAAAGGGTGATTTTTTAGCTATTATCTTTTTGGCAACACTGGTTTAAACAGCTAACGCACATTTCGTGTTTTGTTTCACTGTCAAACATCTTCAGTTTGGTCTATAATTTAACCATGACTCGTCTTACAAACGAACAACGCTTGCAAAGTATTGAATTTTATTATCAAAATGCGTGCTCTGTTAAGAAAGTTCATCGCGCGCTTTTTATAAATTGTGTTCAGCGACGAAGCTCATTTTTGGCTCAATGGCCAATGGCCATAAGCAGAATTGTCGATTTTGGAGTGAATATCAGCCAGAAGCATTGCAAGAGCTACCAATGCATCCAGAAAAAGTCACAATTTGTTGCGGTTTATGGACTGGTGGCATCATTGGACCGTACTTCTTCAAAGATGCGAATCGTAACGTAACTGTGAATGGTGAACGCAACCTTGAGATGATATCCAACTTTTTTTTGCCCAAAATGCAAGAGCTTAACTTGCATGACATGTGGTTTCAACAAGACGCTTAGATCGTGCGATTTAACGCATTTAGACTATTTTTTGTGGGGCTATGTTAAAGCTCATGTCTTTACAGACAAGCCCGCTTGAATTGACGCATTGGAAGACAAAATTGAAGCATTTATTCGTGAGATACCGGCCGAAATGTTGGAAAGAGTATGCCAAAATTGGACTAAGCGGATGGACCATTTGAGGCGCAGTCAAGGTCAACATTTGCATGAAATAATCTTCAACCATTAAATTATATAGACCGTACTATGGATTCCAATAAAGATTTCATGCATTTTTCTGAATTTTATGTGTTTTTTTTTTTTAAAACTTTCCTATAGCTTTTAAACAATAACCCTTTAGTTTACTTCAAAATGATTTGAATTGGTTCTTCCTTTGATGTAACAAAAACCAACTTGAGCTCAATGTTGGCAAATGTAAATCCATTACCTATTCTCGCAAGCGTCTTCCTCAGCTTCCCCATACATACTCCTTTAATGGAATCGCTGTTCCCCTAGTTGACTCGATTTGTGACTTTGGTGTTCTCTGCGACAGAGAACTGAATTTCCTGTCACATATCGATCGAGTAATATGAAGGGCGAATTCCACTCTTGGTTTTATAAAGAGATGGTCGAAAGAGTTCTCTAATCCTTATGGCTCTAGGTCTCTTTATGTCACCTTTGTCCGACCACTTCTCGAATATGCCAGCCAAGTTTGGTCTCCTGATTATGACGCACATTCCTTCAGAATCGAAGCAGTCCAACGCAGATTTAGTCGTTTTTCTTTACGCGGCTTACCCTGGGTTGATAGATACAACTTGCCTCCCATCATGATATCATGATTCCGAATGACTTCTACAACAATCACACATGAAAAGAAGATCACATTCGAAGATTTAGTTTGCTTGTCACAATTGTTGTTGCTTATCATGAACAAAAATCTAGAGGTTTTTCCAGAAAATAACACAGAGATAAACAATCCCTCGAAATCGGCCTGAAAACAGATATCAAAATCTCCAAAGAAAATTTTACAGAATGTGATCCTCTTGAAGCCATTTATTAACCAGAAAGAAAACGATCCTGAAAATCCCTTGACTGAAAAAATGTTCTTTTGAACCCTTTCTAAAAGGACATAAAGATAATCACGCTTCCGAGCGACGGTAAATATCTTCCAAAGAAACTAATTTACAATATGGGGTTACCACACATTTTACATTACAGAGATTCGATATTAAGCTATCTTGCTACTGAAACATTTATTTATATTGATGAAGTTAAATTTTGATATGAACAGAGTACATCACGAAGGAAAATTCGAAAAAAAACCTTCACTGAATAGTTGTAAGAAAAGAAAAAAAAAATAAATAAATATATATATAATAATACGGATATAATGACTAGATAGAGGAATGATATGAAATACAATAATATTGAACAATTGTTGACATCAATAAATAAATTAAATAAATAAATAGACAATAAAACGAATAAATTAATAAAGAATAAGTAAGTTATAAATAAATAAATAAATATATAAAGAAATAAAATAAAAAAACTAAATAATTAAATAAATAAATAAAAAAATTAATGAATATATAGTATATAAAAATAAATAAATAAAAAAATAGTATAATATTTAATAAACGAATAAATAAGTCATAAAAGTGACTGAATAGATAAATAATTAATTAATTAATTTAAAAACTGATTTTACAGAATATTTAAAAAAAACATTTTTAAGAGCACAAATTCGATATAAGAGTATTTTCTACAAAAGCACATTTATTGATGAATCTTTCTGTAAGTTTTTGTATTCTTACAGATATCATTTCAACATTCGCTCTTTTATGCAGGCTTAACGTGGAGTGATGCCAGGGAAGGTTAAGCATCATTTTAAGTAGTTTGTTTTGTGGCACTTGTAATTTTTTGATGTGGCACTGTGCACAGCTACCCCATTCTTGGCAACCGTAAGGAAGTATCGATTGGAAAATGACTTTATGTAATATGATTTTATTTTCATTTATTAGCGCAGATTTCCTGTTAACAAATGGGTATAACATTTTTGTTGCTATTCTAACTTTGTGAAGGTTCTTACAGATATGTTCACTAAACGCAAGTTATGCGATTAATTCCTAAATTTCGATCTTTGCAAAACTTCTTGAATGGTCAAAATTTCCATACTAATGATGATGTCAAGTCGTACCTGGTTCAGTTTTTTGCTGATAAAAACCAGAAGCTTTATGAACGTGGAACTATGAAGCTGCCTGAAAGATGGCAAAAGGTCATTACTCAAAATGGGCAACACATTACAAAATAAAGTTATTTCGTGCCATGAAAAAATTGTCTTTTATTTTCTAACAAAATCTGCAATTACTTAGTTACGAAACATTATGAACAATACCTGCAAATTTAAAAAAAAAAATGAACCTCAAGTGAAGGAAAAAAATTAAAGTTACAATTCATATCTTGTTATTGATGTTATTAATACTAATATATTAAAATTCGTTCCTTACATATTCGCTAATTTTCTTAAGGTAATAATTTTCAGTTAAAATGTTATTTAAAAAATTGCTGTAAAATTGTATGAATAGTTCTCACTGCATTCAAAGAAATTGTGTATTTTGTGTTTAACAACGTCCTGCAGATAAGTCTTTGACTTTGCGGGAAATTATACATTATAACGCATTTTGAAAAATAAAACTTAGAAAAATCTAAAAAAAAAAATAAATATGTTCTCAGAGTCAAACTCAAGTTAGCCATTTACGGAAATGTAAATTAGATTTTTTGTTTCGATCTTTTTATCGTTCAAAAATTTGCAAAGTATATTGTGGAAATAAAGTGTTTATAAAAAATGGAATACCGGATTCTAACACTTTAATTCAATAACAATAAAAATCAACAAAAATAAAAAAAAATAAGAAAATCTATCTTAATTTTTTTTAACATGCTCTTGAACAAAAGTTCATTCGGTCAAAATGTATGACTAATTTTTTAACTAAACCAGCCAAACTATTCAGCACACTTACCGCTTCCAAGTCGGGCATATTAAAAACAATTAAAGCATAATTGAGAAATAGCCTTCTGCCGCGAATAACCGTTAAATTGGGAAGCAACTTATTAAAGGTTACTAAGCCTCTGACTTCAAATAATAGAAAAAACTCTGTGATTTCTCTGCAAACGAAACATCATCAATATTGGACACTACACTTTTGACACACGAAAACCTACCTCAATTCAGGAAACGACAAATTCTCGTAATCAGAGGCAGATATATTCTTGACAAGCAAAACTATCATCAAATGGCCCTTTATCACAGTGCAATTTCTTAATTGATTAAAACTGGCTAAACTATTTCGCACATCAATGCTACTGCATTCTCGGGCACTAATTAGCCCAAACAGGGACACAAGATACAGTGCCGTCACCGAGGCGGTGATAATTAAAATCGAAACTCCCGTCCGCGTCATAGGGTCGTCCGTTTTCTTCACCCAACGATATTGTTAAATCTCACAATTAATTATTAGAACCCAATAAATAGTCGCACATTAAAAATATTCCAAAAAAAAAACACAATCTAAACAATCTACGATAATTAATTTTCGTTCAGAGATATTTGGCCGCGGAGCGTGACGCGCGTTTAACGTCAAATCATCGTTAGTTGGCAGGACATAGCTCGGTGAGGTTCGCCGCTTCTCGCCGGAGGGATAAATTCACTGATTCGATTTGCTTCCAGGTTGTCTGTTCTGAATTCTGTTCAACAATTTTTAATTCCGTGTAGTCAAGTGGCCGTGCGACCGGTGCGGAGTAGTTTGGAGACCGATTCAATGTGAATGTGAGTAGAGCTCTAAGATGCGGTGTAAAAGATGACGAATAAAATGAGAATGAGAGCTGAGGCCCAGTTTCGGGAATTGAAGTTTGATACAATATATGTTTATGGGTGAATGGTACCCTGTGTGAGAGAGACAGCAGCCGATCAATTTGCTCTCTGTATGTGTGCATTTATAGATCGATAATAGACGGTCAAATACGTATGAGCAACATGCACCATGGAAGGTGCCCTGAGGTCAATAGATTAATTTCCATTTTCAATCATGTCTCATTGCCGTGGATCTCGTCATCTGCTATCGTTTGAATGGCACAATGAATTAATTAAACGGCGAAGAAAGTTATGCGTACCTTTTTTCGCAAAGCTCAACTGGTGCAAGGGAAAGGGCTTATTTACAGCTACAAAGTTTACAGAGTGTATGCCACTCTGGAGGCCAAAAGTTTGGGGCTGCTCTAAGCGCAAAATCGAAGAAAGCACTTAATTGGCTGTGGTGTCATTTGGTCTGGCGCTCAAACCGATATTTTTTAACACCTAGCTTGCGGAAGAGTTGATGCTCTTCTTAGCTTCTGCATGTTATCTCTTAGTGCAGCTTATGCAGCGATATATTGCGGAGCATAGTTCCAATGGCATAGTGCACTGGGACAACTTCATTGCCCAAACCAAAGGATGTTTTTCATATTTTACACAATGTGGAGCAGGTAACTTATTACTTTAATTGGAGTCTTAAATAAATTGTGAACGTATAGTATTTTTCTTTATTAAGATTAAAAATAATAAATAATTTTTGAATAATGCTTATTCTTACAATGAATTCAGCAGTTCATTTAACAATGTTGAAAAATTAATTTTAAAATGGGTTTATTTGAATTTTTTTTTACATAAGGAATAAACAATTTTTTAGATCTTATTGGAAGAAATTAATTCTTTTATTTCCAAAGAAAGTTCATTAAGGAGTTTTAGACCGCGATAAATAACCATATTTTGCATCCTCGCATCTGAAGCTTTACTGCTGTTTATCCCCCGTGTATAGCATGATAAGGAGTTCGGTACCAGAGATGTAAAAGATTGAAATCTCTGACTCTTCAATTCATAAATTAACTCTACGAACCCGACTTCAATATTGAAATCATCATTCTCTTTGAAGTCTTGATTGGATCAATCTTAACGACCAGTCTTTTGATTTGAAAACAATTGAATGCAATTCCATCGGCTGACAGTGCATTCACCGAAGTCACTTTGAAGTCCTTACCATTCTCTTTAAGTCTCCCGCATTTAGTTGAAGTCTTTGGGACTTCAAAGTTGTTTGTTGGGATTTCAGCATGTGAACAGGTTTGAAACAGAAAGAATCACGAATCACACTTTTATATGGAGTATAATGGGCTTTTAGGTTTAGAGGAAGAGGAGTACGCTGTGTTCACGTCGGGAGGAGGGGATGGGGGACTCCTCTGCCAATATTCAGCCATGAAAAAAACATTTTTAAGGTTTAACACTCCATTACCTGCCTCAGTAGCTGTGGAAAGGCTGTTTTCAGTTGCTGGTCTACTGAATACGCCTCGGCGAGGAGCCCTTTCAGAGTCCAATTTTGAAAAATTGTTGCTTCTGAAAGTTAATAGTTTGGAAAATTATTAAATATGTAATTTAAAATATGTTAATTCTTAATTGAAATAAATTTAATTTATTTACTTTCATTTTATTAATTGCTCTTAGTACGACTCCGTCCCCATCCCCATCCCCTCCACCTTTTCTTGCACCTGCACCGCAAATAATAAATTGTAATTTATTGTAAGTAATTATTTTAAAATTATTTGTAATGAAAGTCAATTTGTAGTTGGCCATTAAAGAATATGTAGTTTAGCGTTTATCTTGTTTCTCTCTATGGAAGTTGTTAAAATTATGGTGGAAATAAACAAGTTTAAAAGAAATTAATCTTACGAAATTTAAATGCAGATTGAGATTCCGGAAAATCAAGATAGCACGATGAGCTTTTGACAGGTATAGCATTATTTATCTTATTAACACTTTCTTAGAAATATGAATTTAACTTCTCAGCGATTAAGGGATAGTCGTTTTCTATTTTATCATTATTGTTTGCTTCTTTGACTGTCCTTATGATGCATTACATTCATGCTCCTTTCGGTTGAATATTGCTATATATACCCAAAATAGACTGACGCTATCTTCAACCATATTTTTAAGACATTTCGCAATAGCGTGTGATTTTATAAAGTGTGCTGTAACGTAATTGCCTCCCGGGATGATACTTTTCTGCGATGTAGTTTACTTTTCTGAATAACTCTTGACTTTCAGTTGCATAGTTCCTCCTGAATAACATGTCTGGTATTCCGAAGGACTCAGTCGTCGTTTTTTCCCGAATTTCCTTTAATAGTTTTGAGTCATTTTCATAACATTAGAGATGAGTGAAGTAACATTTAATTCATTTTAAAGGCTGGAGTCACATGATTGCAAGGTTAGTGGTTTCAGTCAAACGGTTTCTGGCCGAGCGTCCACGCTAATGTAGAGTGCAGCTTGGGACTTGCTCTTTATCGTTAAGCAGTTCGGCACTTCGAATTTTCAGGAGACCACTCTCGGTGTTTTCGGTTTCAGATTTTGATTGTTCCTACCTTACGGATGGCTATAGATCATTAATCTTTGGGATGGTAGTACTAATAGTAAAATAAAAATAATTTTAATAATAATTATAATTACATCTTTCATTGCCAGCTCGAACCGTAGAATGCGAAAAAAAGTTCTTAAGCTGCACCGGAAGTACCTAGAGCACGCTCCGTAAAATGATGCAAACCGCAATCTAGTTGAAGTGTTGGATACAGTAAAACAAACGATTCTTTGCTTAGCGCCTTCGTCGTTATAAAAAACAAGCAACATCAACAAGAAAGTGCTATAACCGCTCCTCGCAATTTCTGCAATAAATCTAAAAATGACGGACGCTATACATCACGCCGAAAATCTTCTCTGCAGCTACCAGAAAACTGCAACTGGCAATGATAGAGTTCATAATTACTGGATCAGAACATTCTCTGCCTTACATGACGTTATGCGCCGTGAAGTCAACGAATTCATTCAAGAACCGGCTATTATCCCAGATACGTATTTAATCCACTGAAGACATCAAAATACCTGCCTGTAAAAACGGCTCATTCGGATGCTTGGAACAGCTGGTCATTGATTATGTTGTCACAGGTCAATCATGCACCAGGCACCGAAAACCTTTGATATGGTACCACACAGCTGGCTAATGCAGATCCTTAATTTGTACGAAATCAATCCGCAAATAACAGGAGTCAATAACAAGGAGTTTGTTTGAGCCCATTCTGGTTCTGCCTTGCATTGAACCCGCTGTTTACACTTTTTAACCATAGCAAGTATGGGTACGTGAAAAAAAAAAATAATGTACAAGAAATCAGACTAACTCATTTGATGTATATGGATGGCATTAAATTAGAACAACTAATCCAAACTATTGAGAGATTCTTCAGGGATTATAAATGGAGTTCGCTGTACAAGATGGCAAAACGATCGCCATCATAAGGGGCAAGATGTCTAGAGGACTTCAGTATACAACAACTTGGATGAAATTATAGCACCCCTGGAAGAAGTTGAAGTTTACAAATACCTTGGAATGTAGCAAAGTAAGGTGATAAATCACACCTCTGTCAAAAGTAGCTTGAGAAAGTCCTTGTTTATGCGCCTGGAAAAAGTACTAAGGATTAAATTCAGAGGGATAGTAAACATCAAGAACCTAGCGAATAAACAAACAGATAACATCTTCAGGTATTTCACACGCAAAGCAGCAACATCGCCTCTTAATTGTGCCGTCTTCAATGCCGACGACAATTTCTTCTTAGTGGAAAATTAAAGCCGCAAAACTCCTGGCTCCAATCTGGCAATCTGTTTCCAAAGACCGAAGGGCTTAGGAAAGCCCGCCAGTCCAGCCAGATAACTGCCAAAGCAGAGCAATGTATGAGACCATACAACACATACTAGATAATTGCACGACGCTTGCAAGTGCTGTCTACAAACGCAGGCATGACAAAATGGCAAAAAAGTTAATCAAGAGCTTATAAGAAAATATCGCGTAATAACACCGCCAACACCTAACCCATTTTATAAGCACATCCGACAAGCAGTTAGAGCAGTGCTTACGGACACAACTATCATAGCCAACAGACCTGACATTATTATCCACAACAAAGTGGAAAGAAAATCACGCTCCTGGATTTTGTAGTTGTAAATAACAATAGCATTGACCCGACACATCTTGGTGAGATTCAGAAATGCACAGCCTTATGCCAAGAGCTTGAAGAATTGTGGAGATATAACTCTGCAATAACGCTTCCACTAATAGTATCTACTTCTGGATTCATACCTAAGACGACGGAAAAATAATGAAAAAGCTGAACCTGACAGCAAACATAAAGGATATGCAAACAGCTGCAATATTGGATAGTTGCCAAGGAGCGAGGGGATTTTTTTTTTTGGCGCCATAATTTATTACGAAAGTACTTGTGTTTGGTCTTAAACCAGGCCCACTAGCCCATCCGAACATAGTCTTGCTTAACAACCAAATAAGACAGGTGTATGATATCCTACGAGTTGTAGAGATAGTGTCAACCAAATCAATAATAATAATAATAATTATTATTATTATTATTTTAACAATCAATCGTGTTGAAGTGTCATTCCAAACTGTTGTAAGCATCAAAAGCAGCATATTTCAAGACGCATCTTCAAGCCCCTTATGGTTTTGGTAGGTAAGAACGCAACCCCCAAAGCAGCCTGCTGGCGAGAATGAAATCTGGATTTCTAATAAGGAGCGAAACCTTTGACCAATGAGTAAACCATTTTTCATAAGTGGATGACTTAAAATTATACACAAATAAAAAAGTTTAAGTGATGACATCAAGATGGAATTCGGACAAGACAAGTGCAAGATGATCCACCTAGTTGAATTGAATTCAGAGAAGAAGGATACCAAATTGACGACAAGTAGGTCATTGAAGATAAGCAGTAAAGAGATGCATACAAATACTTACAACACAAGGGATACAAAAAGCCGATTTCATAGCACTTTGCAGTCCAAGCTGAATAGTGGTAACAAGTGCAAGGCAACTAATACATGGGCAATCCCATTCAAATGTTAGTACGTACATCTCCGACTTAATTCAGTATCATGCTTCCACGCGAATAAAAAGATCCAGGTACTATGAACTTTGGCTAATTGCATGATCAACAGCCATTAAATCTACGAGCCTACTTTCAAAATACACCGTCAAACTTATTGAAAACAATTGAATAACCTAACAATGAAAACTCACCGCAGCAACTCGTCTCACAAGAATTTCCTTGTCCCAATAATGTAGGAATAACTAGTGAACTTACTACCTCCTGGAATCGGATGTCATCCCTGTGAGCTCCATATGCAACACGTTGATCAATGAGCTTCAAATTTGATCAAGGAGCTTCATATTTATGGTCAATTAACGGAAAACTAATTTCGAAAACCAAGGAAATTGTCATCGCCATACAAGACAAAGTCAAACCCAGTAAAAATATCTCAAAGATTGTGCTTAAGTAAAGAGTTAAGGACAAATGCAGACGATGTAGAGACATCAACGAAACCGTCGAGCACATCATCTCAGGGTGCGGGTCACTTGCTTCCCATAAGAACGCAAAGAGACATTTACCAACAAATATTTACAGTCGAATTGAGATCTGAGGTTTTTCGACAAAAAATGTGACTTAACGAGTTAAAGAGATTGTAGACCATACAATCAACCAGAGAGGTGGATCCATAATGGTCTTAGAATGCAAACCTCATCCATATAGAAGAAATCATGAATAAGAAAAAATGTAGACAAATGTTAGAAGGTTACGCCATGTACTCGGGCTTACGACTAATGAGCCCTGGATTCACATAAATGCAAAATAATTATCCCAATTATTCTTTAAAGCTTCAACAAAGTGACGTCATTTGAAAATAATTAGAATCATTCGAACTCAACTCAATATAACAACTTTTGGACTTACTTGACAGAAAAGTTCGAATTCAGTGACCAACATCGAAAGTCAAACCTTGGAAGATCTTTAAATAATCGTTAGCACCGATTACTTTGGAAATATAAAAAAAATTGATCGCTTGATTGTCTGGCCCATTTTTCTGATGGCACAGAGTTTGAATATTGTTTAAAGACCGTAGTATCTTTGTTTAATAGGTTTACTGGATTTGGTCATTTGGCTAAATAAACATAATAATGATGAAGCTATATTATTTGCAATAAACTTTAAGACAAAGAGTATTTTTATGAATTTTTTTCAAACGTTCCCCCGCGTACAAGGGGTTCTGATTACCCTTATAATGTTCGTACAGAACGTGATTGGTAGCGATCAGAGAGGAGGTTGGTAGGTAGGTAAAAGTGGTGGTTCAGTGAGAGCCTAATTAGCAGTATGTTCCGTTTAAATGCCACAACTCTGTTTCCTTATTTATGAAGTGTATTTGAGATATCTATAAATCCAGCTTGAGGTATTTAAGAAGAACATTAGTTGCTTAATGTTATTAACACAAATCGCATCTACCAAGCCCTCGCTGTCTAGCTCTAGCAAGGACCGAAAAGGGTTAGGGTGTTAAGGTGTTAGGGTTTCTCTCTCAACTGTGTTTTTGCAGCTGCGACAGTGTGAATTGTGTGGTAGGCCTAGCTTAACGGCATAATCTCCATTCGGCCAGTGTCCTGTGCTGACCGCTACTAGTCTAGCAATATCATGACGGGTTCGTCGAAGGAGATCTTTCGTTTTTGATTGTTTATATTCAGGCCATACTTTCCTTGATGTTGCACAGTGCGTCAGACTGGCCCATCTAAGGTTTGCTGCTTCAAGGAAGTATGAGGATATAATGGCCTTA
This sequence comes from Orthonevra nobilis, assembly GCA_963555765.1. Classification (NCBI taxonomy): domain Eukaryota; kingdom Metazoa; phylum Arthropoda; class Insecta; order Diptera; family Syrphidae; genus Orthonevra; species Orthonevra nobilis. The sequence goes on along the minus strand of OY743226.1, from coordinate 70,658,507 downwards.
ACTGCATGTATTGAGACGAAAACCCCCCATTGAGGCGAGCGCTGGAGAACAGATCGCTGTCTAGCAAGTTCATTACCTGTGATGTCACTGAGGTATGTAGAGAGGTACTATATGTTGAGATAAATACTAATCTGAATTTCTGCAGATTGTAATGAGTAGGATGTACTGAGCATGATTTCGGGTTCCAAATTCATATTGTGCGGCTAAAAGACGAATCTCAATACTTGTCTAAACGACCGAAGTTAGGATTAAGGGCGAAACAGATGAGCCTTCTTGGCGAGACAGGTGTTGCGAAGAAAGTGATAAGATAGATGCACTATCCGAAACCTAATAAATGAAACTTTACATATTTTAAATAAATCTTTATGTATATCTTTATTATTAGAAAAAAATCTTGAAAACTGTGACAAACGTTTTTAATTAAACACACAATCGATTTTTACAATATTGTCTACTTATTGACATTTTTTTTTAAAATTTAAACCACAAAATCTAATTTAACGAAAAACAGTTTGGATTCAAAAGGTTTATAAAGAGTTTTCCAATAAGGACTTGACAACTTTTTTTTGAATAAAATCAATCGATTGCAAGGTGTGCTGTGTTGGTTGTTGCACCATCCTGTCGAAACCAAATGTCGTCCAAGTCCATATCTTCCAATTCGGGTCAAAAGCAATCGGTAATCATGGCGCTATAACACTGGCCATTCACAGTAATGTGACGATCGTTATCATCGACGAAAAAATATGGCCCAATAGCGCCGCCGCCGTGGTGATTTATGAAGCAAATGTGGATTTTCACCCGAGCAATCCCGCTTATTTTGCTTATTGACGAACCTATTGAGCCAAAAATGAGCTTCGTCACTGAAGATGATTTTGCGATGACGTACGTCGCTTCAAACGGTCCATCGGCTTCAATTCTTAAGTCAGCTTGATCTTCTTTGGATGTAAACCAATATCCTTACGCAAAATACGCCATAATAGGGTCTGAGCGTGGTTGCCGTGGAATTGTCTGGTTTGAATCGTTTGCTACGGACGCCTGAACGGCAGCGATGTTTTCGACACTTCCACCAACCCGTTGTCTCACTAATACGGCAACATCACACGTCGAATGTGTAGACTCTAAGCTTGTTAGTGCCTGTCTACTAGGGCGAGAACTAGGACCGAAAATTGGAGTTAACGCTCTTAAAGTAGCGGTTACCGACTGCAAATTTCGGAAGAAAATTTTTAAAATTTGCTAGCGTTGCTCGTTCCTGTACTTTACCATGATGAAAATGTTGAGTTTACTGAACAAATTGACAATAACAGTTCAATGATTCTTAAAAGGTTGCGTTTACAAATCAAGGGAACCAAGTAAGCAGACAAGTCAACAGTCTTCAGAGACATTGCAGCTAAAAAAAGAGTTTTTGTTAAAACGTGACAAAATGTGTTTAAGTTTAATCCTCTGTGAGATCCCTTTACGTCACATATCTAGCTTAACCCCCAATGCTTCAATGGCCTTTGCATGAATGCAATAAAGCTTATCATTTCTTCAAATGATGGAGGCAATAGCGGTATAAAAATCATGCAACCCTGGTCATGTTGCTTCATACTTGCAGGAAACCCAAATAAGAAGAAAAATATTAAAAATATTAAATTAAAAAAAACTATTGGGTTGGCAACTAAGTAATTGCGGATTTCACTCATTGACGTGTAATCAAAATGTCAAAAGCATTTTGTTATTTGATAGTTGGTACTTCAACTGTCAATCAGTAAAAAAAAATTTTGATCGGTTGTGAAGTTTTTGTTTGGCGTCTGTTGAAAAATTGAAAATCAATGCGAACATTTACGCCATATTTCCGGAAATGAAAAAACGCATCGCAAGCTCACAAAAAGTTATGTGCTGTTTATGGTGACGAAGCTTTAAAAGAACAGCAGTGTTTTGCTGGTTTTGGTTTTGTTTACTAAATTTCATTCTGGTGATTTTTCACTCAAAGATGAAAACGCTCTGATCGTCCAGTTGGAGTTGATGACGACCAAATCAAAGCAATAAACGATTCGGATCGTCACAGTACAAAACGTGAGATTCAAGAGAAGCTTCATGAATCACATACATGTATTGAAAATTGCTTAAAACAACTTTGCTATTTACGAAAAATTTCGATATGGGTTCCTCACGAACTGAAAGAAAATCATTTAACACAACGCATTAACATCTGCGATTTGTTAAAGAAACGTAATGAAAATGATCCATTTTTAAATCGGTGGAGCAAGCCAGGTGAACCAGCTCAAACAGCATCAAAAGAAAGTTTTGTTTTCAGTTTTGTGGGATTACAAAGGAATTATCTACTTTGAACTTTTACCACCCAACCTAACGATCAATTCAGATGTCTGCATTGAACAATTAACAAAATTGAACAACGCAGTTGAAGAAGAGCGGCCCGAATTGACAAATCGAAAAGGTGTTGTATTCCATCATGACAATGCAAAGCCACCCACATCTTTGGTCACTCGGCTATAATTATTGGAGCTTGATTGGGATGTTTTGCCACATCCACCATCTTGTTCTGACCTTGCACTATATGATTACTTTTTATTTCGATCTTTGCAAAACTCCTTGAATGGTAAAAAAATTATGATGTCAAGTCGTACCTGGTTCAGTTTTTTGCTGATAAAAACCAGAAGCTTTGTGAACGTGGAATTATGATGCTGCCTGAAAGATGGCAAAAGGTCATTACTCAAAATGGGCAATACATTACAGAATAAAGTTATTTCGTTCCATTGAAAAATTATCTTTTATTTTCTAAAATAAATCGGCGATTAATTAGTTGCCAACCGATACATGAAAAGAATTACCGTGTAAATGTGTTTTCTTTTTATTTTTTTAGCTAGTGATAAAATTTTGGACTCATGTCTATGGTATATTGTTTTGAAAATCCAATATTTTGCTTCACAATGTAGTTTCTGAAGATGGATATTGAACCCGAACCCAATCCCGCTCCTCCGATAACAGGCCAGATCATAATTTGTAAGATTTCTTTACCTTCGTTCTTTTTCAGGAGGTCTTGACAAAATCTTCACGTACATACCTATATGTGTCCAAATGGTCGTTGTCCTGGTGAAATACGAATCCCAGGCTGCAGGGATTTCATTCATTTTGTACCAAAATTTAAGTCGAAGCAATCTTCAGGCTTTTTTGGCACATTCTAATTATTTCACCTTGTCAAGTTCAACTATTTAGGCGCGTATTTTCGGTGCTGTTTTTCGTCTGCTTCGTTCGCTTGCTGTGTGAAGGTTTTCTTCATATTGTGTTATAGCTTTCGTCTGTCCTGACTGGGAATTTTACTTAAGTCTTGCGAGTTCGATGGTACGTTGTCCAGTCACCTGCGAAACCATTTCCAATGCGATTTGCCTTCTTCTTTTTTAAGAAGAGAATTTGTTCCAGATCTGGGCGGGTCTAAAACTTTTGACCTGCAGTGTGTTCTAGTGAGTCTGCAGGCGGCTTAAAATGCAAAAAGACCGATGATGGTATAAAATAAGCAGATGGCTTCGAAATAATGGTATAACGCCTTAAAAAGTTATAGAAAACAACTTGAATCTGTCATATCATGTTTTTTTTTTTAATATCCACTTCCACCATTGGACAATGTAATTTTTAGTTTTCGGTTTTACGACTCCGGTTTTATTACTTTCAAGGGATGTCTGTTGTGTGGATCAGATGCTTCAAAGTTGCTCCAAGGTTAAGGCCAATGGGGCATTGGGTCTATACTATACTTCATCAGCTGTTGCATGTGGTTTTTGCAGCTGAGCGGTCATCAAATAAGATAAATGGTTTTAACATGCAATCTTAAAATAAGTGAATAGGGTGCGCCAGCAAAAGCCGGCATATGTTGGTACCTACGAATCCAAAATGTGCAGTTCGTAGACTATTTTAAATTTTAATTTTTCAAATCAAATCTCAAAAAATACTTTTAATTTATACTAAAGGGAATGCAGTTCCTAAATATTCATAGAAAATAATTTTATCGACACACTTATTCTTGGCATGTAAGATTTAAATGATCATTAACCTTGAGAGCATCCTCAAATATCCTGAAAATGTACATATTTTGTTCGCCAAGAATTTGAATTACAAGATTTAAGTCTTATGCTAAGACATCACTTCTTATTAGCTGACATTTTTCTACAGAAAAAGAAAGTCTTGCTTCTTACCTGCAAATCAGCTTCATGTATTGGGAAACGCAATAGCATGACAATACACTGCCAAATATTTAGGTCTATTTCTCGATAGAAAGCTAACCTTTAAGGAACACAACTCGCAGTTCTCAAAAATGTGAGCATTGCTCCTAAAATGTACCCTTTTATTAACAGAAAGTCCTTACATTCCATTGAAAATAAAATAAATTTGTATATCAAGCAATTCTCTTATATGGGCGCCAAGCTTGGGGAAAATGCGGGAAATTTTATATAAGAAAGCTTCAAATTGCACAGAACAAGATACTCAAGATGATGCTTGATCTTCCTTGGCATCACTCTACCTTTGACTTGCATCATAAGGCAAAGGTTGATTTGATCTGCAACAGAATACAATAACTTTCTGAATCTTTCAAAGTCAGATGTGACATCCTGAATAATCTCTTAATTAATGAACTAAACTCTCAAAAACCTACATTAATAATACTCGTTTGCGTAGGCATTACATATTCGTAAATTTTATATCTGTATATATGTTCTTATTTATGTTCACTCTTGTATTTATCTTATATATTTAATTCATTTAATTTAATTAGTTTATTTCATTTATCTAATTGATTAAATTATTTTTAATTTATGTAATTTATTAATTTTTAAATTATTTAATTATTTATTACGTTATATTATTTTTTTTATTTATTTTATATATATTTATTTTATTTATATATTTTACTTATTATATTTGTTAATTAATATATTTATTTATTATTTTTTTTTTGTAATTGTAATGTTGGGTTTTCTATTCGTATTTTTTTCAAAACTAAATCTTTCTTAAAATTTAATATCCATCAACAATGTTAAATTTTTTTTTTCAGTAGAGAGATTATATACTTAATCATATCTCTGTGTAAAAACAAATATAAATTGTGCGGCAACAACATGTCATTTGAAACGAAATAAAGCAACAAAATAAAAAAAAAATGTTTAAGAATACTTAGTGACATTTCTATCTAAAAAATCAAAAAATACTTCAAGTAATTGATCTTGTGATTTGTTACAATCTTTTTATTTATTCCTAGGACCCGATTTTTTTATATTTTATATAATAAATTTAAATCAGGGCTGTTTGATAATTATAGATATTTAATGTCTTGAAGTTTCAATTTAGAAAGCTTATAAGAACTTTATTCTCTTCAAAGGCATGATCAAATTGGTAGTCCTTTTTAGAACAGATCCTTGGGACACACCTGTTTGAACCACTTGAAGACAGCTCCCAGATATGACGTTTCAAAGGCTTTTATCATAAAAACAAAGAGAATATTAAAAAATTTCATCCAGCCATACTTACTTATTAAGCCTTTTGGGATCCGATCGTGAGCTGAGTTAAAAATATTTGTTTTATCTTCCACTGTCCGGGGTAACCTGCTTCGAGTTGACTAGAGCTTGCTCTCGCTAGGATGCTGATCCTTGAACCAAGGCTTCTGTCTATCCTTTTTTCCTTGAAACTGTTGGCTGCGATTCGAAAAAATCCCCATCCGCTCCGTATATCCGACAGTAAATTTTTCTGTTGGAGGGCTCTCTCTGGAAAAATCCCGTCCCTCTTAGAAAACTCGCCATGAAGTTATTGTACTCTGACATGTTCACAAATTCAGAAAAGTATGTTGAGAGGTAAGACTACAAAATCTTTTCTGTATAAATAAAATGTGTAAGCACGAAGGCGATTTTTTTTAATTTAATTTTAAACTAAAAAAAGGAATAGACGATATTTTTTTTTGGAAAACTCACATTAACAAAATCAGAGAAACCAGGAGAAACAGTGAGTTTATCATGGCTAGCCTTAAAAGAAACACAACGACAGATGACCCACAAAAGATGTACAATTCTTTGGAAGAGTCTCACTTAAGCTGTTTAGTATCGAATCCTTTAACTTGCAAATAATTATCATTTTTAATTCAACTAAAGGTACATTTAAAAAAAAAACAGAATCTTAACGTACTTGTGTAACGATTGTTTGGATTCAATCAACTTTCAAAAAAACATCGAAACAAGAAAACATGTTCAAGATGTTTTAAAAATGCCGAAGACGTACAAAAATTCTGGCAGAGAGCATTTTAGTAACTGACTATTTGTTATTTATTACTGTCACAATGTTTGCTTTAAAATTTTACCTAAAGTTTGTGCTCAAACTAATTTTGTATTTTTTTTATTTCACCATAATATTTAACTTTCCAAAAATCATAAAATACAACCGAAAGTCTGCAACCCATCGCAGATAAATACTTTAAATAACGATTTGCGTCAATAAAATTAAAGGAAGAAACCAATCCCACCAACTCCATTGCAAATTTCCGTTGGGGTAAGCAGCCGAAGCCAGCATTAAACTAACCTCATGTTTGTCTTTAGAAGCCTCAATCAGTTGATTTTTAAATCAGGGATTGCTCGTCATCAACAACAAAAAATTCTTACAATTCTAATCGAATTTCTCATATGACAGTTTTGGATCACACACCCTATTTTCGTGTTTGAAAATAAAATCACATGCACCGTTTTACCCAAGGACCCCCAAAGTTAACCTTCAAAAGGTCTTTTGAGCATCTCGATTCTCGGACTAACGCCCTGTATATCCTCAAAAAGGAGTAAGGCAAAAATCGTTAAACAACATTTGGCGATTATCGCATCTGTTTTTTTACTTGTATTTTATTTCCTTGTGATCTTTTGCAATTCCCTTTTTCGTTATGTATAGTATATAATTTTTAACATAAACTAAGAATTGTGCCTACGAAATTATTTTAAAACGAAAACTGAGTGAACGAAGTCGGAGGAGGCGCTGATTTTATTGTCCATCACCTGTTCTCATTACTTCGCTATGCAATATATATCCAGCTATTGGTGATGCGCCATTACCAGACTGGTGGACACGGCTACGCATAAAGTGGTCAGCACGATCGAAAATCGTGTATTTCAAGGCATGGAAGGAGCCGTTCGACAAGCTACTAAGCAAATAGATATTCTTCATGCTAAGCACAAATATTGTTTATTTATTTTTATTTATTTATAAACTCGATACCAGATCACACATGCAGAATAATCAAAAACAATACAGGCACTCCTCAGGCAGGAAGAGTTGTCTCACCGCTGCGTCGAAATTATAAAGGTACTGGAATCCCTTGCTTCAACGTGAACGCTGACGATGTCATTCTAGTATCGAGCTAATTCCTATCCACACTCATGGACAGTCTTAACGTTGCACTACCACAAGTACACCCATCCTGACCTTCTTTAAGATTTTATGCCTCGAAAATTGAAAGACTCGGCTTTGGGGTCAGGGAATTTAGGTTAAACCCAAGCCTGTCATGTTATCCATACAAAATCCAGTATTCAGTGATCAGAAGTCAATGGGGTGGCCATATGGGTCAAGACGTGATGACATTTCCAGAAACCAGAAAACAGAAGAGCTAGCGAAAAGGTATACAGAGCGGGCCAATATACACACCCTTACCTTTGTTAAGATCAAGTAGCCTCATAGAAGACTGCGGTGCAAACTATCGATGGAAGACGAAATGATCTATTAATTCAAGTTGGTCCATGGAAGATTCGACTGTCGAATGAACTCTGTTTAGAGAAAATGGGCTGTTTAATATCTAGCAATATTTTCCAACCAGTTTTTAATTCCGAAATAATGATATTGGAAGATATTTTCAAAAAAATGTAATAGGTGTAAAAGTGTCTGGTCTTGTTCCGTCGAGCTATCCCCGATTCCTGTAGGTCCTCATAAAGTATAAATAAAGCACTTTATTTGCAGCCCAAGTGTACATTAAGCGTCGATAAGACATTTTCGAATTTATTGTAAGGCTATTGTTTGAAGAAAAATTATAAGATTTGTGCAAAAAAAATAATGGGGCAGTTCAAAAACATGCTAGTTTTTTAAATTTTTCAAAAGATCTACAAAAAACTTAGATAGGACTTAGTTTATTGTTTTAACGCAAAAACTAAAAAAATCATAAAACCCCGTGTGCCAGTTTTCGCATCATTTTGAGCAATTTTTTGTTTTTATTTTTTCATTTTGGAAGAAAATAAGGAGGAATCCAAAAAACTCATTTCTACACTTCAATTATAGCAATTGACTTCTGCAGTAAAATATAGGAAGTTATAAACAACTTTAATTATTTGTCTTCATTAAAGTCTTAAAAGACTTAAAATAAGAATCAGGACCGCATTTAGTCTGAAGCCTATGGGCCCGCACCACAAAGGGGCCCGCATCCACCACTACACTTCGTAAAGTAAAGTCCAGTGAAATTATACTCTATGATCTAAAAACTTGTATCCTTCATTTTATTTTCTAAATTGGTTAATTTTTGTGCTTTAAAAAATACCAAGTAAAAAGTTGTTCAAAGTCAAAGCTCAAAAAAAGTTTTTTGCGAATATGGCGTTTCCTACGACTTAAGGGCCAAATAAGGTCATTATGAAATTGAAAGATAATTAAATTTCCAACAAAAATGGGAAGCACAATGAATTTACTAGGCAAAAATGTGCACTTAGTCTAAAGTGACTTGACTAATACATTATATAAACTTCGCCAAATTCTAAACCACTAACACGTTCATAAGCTCCACAGCATGAAAAAAGGCTTGACACCAGAGGGACATAATAACGTATGACAGCGATTTAGAGCTCCCACTGTGGTAATAAGTCGTGTTTTTGGAATTTCAGAGCACAAAGAAGACTCAATAAAATCACGCTTTACTGTGTTAAGTTTGCATAATTAAACAAGTTAACAAAACTAGCAAAGCTCTCCAGAACCCTAAACTGGACGGCGGCAAAAAACAAGTGGATAACCGTTTTGGGTTTCTCAACAAATTAATTGCAGCAACTTTATAAATAAATATAATATATAGTATATAAATATGTACATATTAAAGTAGAGCAAAAAGAAAAGTACGCTGAACAAGAAAGAAAAATATCAAAATAAATAAAAGCAAAATTGTTTTTTCTTGAAATGTGTTGCGTCTCTAGCATCTCTCTAAAGTCAATTGGGAGGGAATTCTGCAGACGAGCTGCATGAACGAACAATTGTCTTGCTGATGTCAAACAATTAAATCTTGGCGGAACGAGCGTTAGATGCCTTAAAGGTACAGGAAAACGTAATTTATTGAAAAGGTAATCAAAGGTTGACGGGTTCGGATGATGCCGTGAATGCAGGTTAAAGAGAAGCATTTAATCATGATTTCTAAAGTACATCCGTATAACTTTTCGAGAAAAACGATAAGTGGTCGTGATTTTTGCGATTGTAGATGTACCAAGCGATGTTATTAAAAGCCACATTAAGCATTACAAAAAAATATTGATGCCATAGAACTTAATCGATAACATGTGTGTTTTTGCAAGGATTAATTTTGTTTTAATCGGCGTATAGGACTGAGTTGCCCATAGGACTCGCAGAAGCCCGTAAACTTTGCCAATAGCTACTTTAACATGGTTATCCCAAGAAACATTGCAGTTTTTTTCCAGAGTCTAAGTACAAAAAATTCTATAGTAACGAAGTCCTGTACAGCGGGGCCAGATCAGAGTGTATAACTTTCTGGTGGCTTCGAACAGCAGCTTGATATCCGGGGATTTTCACCCAATTGATATCCCCCCTGAAGCTTTCCTCTATCTTGATAGAAAAAGTCTGGTCCAGGATAGCCTGGCGGTGTAGTTAATCTTCCACTTTGGTCGAAAAGCTGTGGACGGGCGAGTCAACTACGAACAAGACGTCGCGTCGCAAGTACTCACCGGAGACTCTAAGGTACAGTAGACCGGTATCAGACCGCGAAACATTTCTTATGCCAATATCGATACTTTTGGTAGCTGAACGGCGAGTAAAACTCTTTCGTTTGTTTAGTATTAAACTTGAGCCCTTAAGGCTAATTGGAAAGCATGTCCTGTCAGTCTGGCCGGCTTACATAAATTTAAGGAAGTATGTGAGCAGTTATTATTTAATTGTGTATTAAAAAAAAATGTAAGTCCAAAGACATAGTTTAAATTGTTAGGTTAAGCTTAGAGCACCCACATAGGGCCAGTAGGTTAGTTATAAATAGTTAAGCGTTTTTATTTAGCATGTAAGTAAAGTAAATTTAAGAAATAAAAGTGAATTGAATTGGAAAAAAATTAAAGATTGCGGTTTTATAATTCTTCCAAATTTCTGGCGGTGTTCATATAATGGACTACCAGTTGAAAATGTCGTTATTGCAGATAACTTCATATCTATTACTCTGAGGGGAATTTTGACCATGATAGCTGTCACATCAGAAACTTCATGTCATTGTCCAATTATTTCAGTCTAGGTTATTGGTCATTAGTGAAAACCCACAAGTTTTTGTAAAGCCATAAAATGTCTACATTCGTGCCATCAAAACATCATTTGCGGGAAGTTTTAATATGCTTAAGCGGTTCAAAGATGGTGATTTCGACGCCGAAGACAAAGAACGCCCCGGCCAGGTGAAAAAGTTTGAAGACCATGAATTGGAGGCATTACTCGATCAAGATCCGTCACAAACGCAAGAAGAACTTGCAAAATCACTTGACGTCGCTCAGCAAACCATTTCCGATCGTTTGAAAGCAATGGGAATGATCCGAAAGGTAGGACATTGGGTGCCGTATGAATTGAAGCCACGAGACGTCGAACGCCGATTTTGCATGTCCGAAATGCTGCTTCAACGCCACAAAAAGAAGTCCTTTTTGCATAGATTCGTCACTGGTGATGAAAAATGGGTACATTACGATAATCCAAAACGTCGGGCAACGTATGGATACCCCGGACATGCCTCAACAACGACGGCCTTTCAGAATACATGGCCTGAAAGTTATGCTGTGTATTTGGTGGGACCAGAAGGGTGTTGCGTATTATGAGCTGCTTCAACCGAATGAAACAATCAAAGGCGAGGTAGAGCCGAACACTGAAGGAAAAACGGCCGGAAACGGTCACAAGACACGATTAAGTTCTTTTGCAACATGACAATGCTCGGCCACATGTTGCAAATGTCGTCAAAACTTACCTTGAAATGCTCAAATGGGATGTCCTACCCCATCCGCCGTATAGTCCAGACCTTGCGCCATCAGATTACTATCTTTTCCGATCCATGCAACATGGCCTGGCTGACCAGGACTTCCGTCATTTCGATGATGTCAAAAAATTGATTGATTCGTGGATTGCGGACAAATCGGTCGAATTTTTAAGAACGGGTATCAATGAAGTGCCAGAAAAATGGGAAAAATGTGTGGCTAGCGATGGGCAATACTTTGAATATTGAATTTATATCTATTTTTCCTCAATAAAGCATTGATTTTTGAAAAAAAAAAAAAAAAAAAAAAAAAAAAGGCATTTTCAGCCGGTAGCCCTATACTCTACCATAGACTGTCCAAGATTGATTGTAGGAAAATTCTTTAAATCCAACAGACTCCGGTACATTACAAGTGTCCCGATTTGCTTGGTTTTAAGCAAAGACTATGAGCCTTAGCCCACACCACTATGCTTTTAAGGTCATCGCTCATTTTGTATGCCGATTCCTTTTTTGAGTGTAATGGGCAACTTGTGAGCAATTCGGGCATACAAGATAGGCCCGAACCACATGGTATCCAAAGAACATAAATAGGGTCCAAATTTGAAAAACCTTAGATGGCTTTATTCAATAATTTATTTTACTTTTTCCAAAACTCGTAACTCATATCAATTTACATTGCAGGTGATTTTATTTATGCTCAAATAAGTAATAAGCCTAATCCAACGGCGTGTTATCGTGTATCCATTCGGCAAAATGGGACACAGACGTATAGACACTTGGTATTCGCAATCCTCCACAATTATCCGATCCAAAGGACATTATGCCGATCTGAGAAATAAGATTAAATAAATAAATAAGTTCACATTATCAATTTGTCTAATAAATGAGGTATGTTTTCTTTTTCGAATTAATAACCATAAAATATTCACATCAAATATAAATTTCTCAAAACTACCCTTCACAAGCGATTTTTGTAAAATAAATAAAAATAACACATAATTTAAAATTGTTCAAACCTGTGAATAGATCCCACTGTCCTGTATAAAAAGTGGAGCACCACCGAATCCTTGACAAACATCTTTACCCTCACCTCCAGCGCACATCCATTGTCCTTCTGAAATGATAATTGAAAACACATTAAACATAACGTAACTGGAGCAGATCTCTGTTGAGAAATCGCAAAAGACGCTTTATTGGCGAAGGGATGAACCAAAAGGAGCGATGTGATATCACTTTGCAGCAGCGATCTAGCGTTTACAATTTTTTCTTAATGCGACATCAATCGGTTACCATAAAACACTTTTCTGGAAATATTTTACTACCCTTTTAAATTTGAGATATATTCTGAGGACATCAACATATTTGTGATGTCCTTCAATACAGAAGAATTGTCAAATTATCTGCAAACATTTGTGTCAGTTGGTCCGATTCATTGAACGCCCAAAAAACCAAGAAACTTCGCATTATTTGGGGCTTGCACCAGATTCCGGCAAGTTGATGTGTTTTTGTGCATCACTTGCAGCCGACTCGTCGTCAGAGGATTGAAGCGCTGGTTCCAAATGAATGAGGGTAAAACTTGGATCTATGTCGAGAAAATCGACAATCCACAATCGACACATTCGAAGGGATCCGACGAGAACTTAACCCAGATACTCGATGCTACTTCGGTTTGTCCAAGCAACTTTAACCAGTGTGTTGGAATCTCAGCCACCAGGTTCAACGAAAAAGGAAAAATCGAACCTCCGGTTCAAAGTTCAAGTAGTCTAAGATGCCAGGAGACATAGTCTAACCAACATGGAGGCATCGTGCCCGGAACCTGAAAAGACGGAAACTAGCTTGAGCTTCGGGATTGATGGCCTCATAAATAACTTATAATTTTCCCTTCTCTTTGCCTTGCATATTCTTATGCGCTGTTGACATCAGCCAACACATTTCTCGTAGCCTTACATGGTTCAACATATTTTTGACTTTTTAAAAAGGAAATGTCTTTTTTTTATAATTATTTGCTCGCTGCTCAAGAGGATATTAATACTCTAATGATGCGTGTAGAGCGAAAGATTTTGTAGTGGTATGTGAAACTCGGGTGTATTTGGTTTCAACTCTCTTCCGTGGGTGGAGCCCGAAACGGGACGGAGGATTTTGATATCGTCCTATTAGCTTTCACCTAATTCGCAGAATTTTATTCAAGATAAGTTTTGATATATGAACTTTAAACGTTTGGAAGATTTACGTAAACACCCCGCTGTCAGTGTTATGCCTTCACATCAGAGCCATCAACACACAATCTACACAAACCACTATTTTGCAAACACGAATTAGGTATTAAGCCGAGACAACAATCACTACAACAACGCCACCAATTAGTCAGACAACTATAGCTGATCGACCAATCTAGATTCGAAAAGCTAGACCACTGTAGGAATTAAACCTGGGACCTCTCAATTGAATCAATTGAAAGGCTACCAACTTCGCCACCCAGCTGTCTCATTGAGTGTCTTTCGTATAAGCTATGTTCGGTGGACGCTTTTTTCAATGAGCTGAGACGTCCAAATAGTTCGATCTTCTGGGGAGCTAATCCTGACATGCTAACCACCTTCCTGTGAGTTGGATAATATTATTTGTTGTCGTTTCGTAGTGATTGTACTTTTCGCGCACTCCGCTTTTAATGTTTTGTCGAAGGATTTTAACCTGGAAGTCCCCAAGTATGATTTTGGGGTCGCATCTCAGACAGGCTACATAGGGTCTATTCAATTTTCATATTTTCATTGTTTTTGTTGATATTCTCCTTTTCATCTCGAACCAGGACGGTTGGATTCGAAGACTTCGTTTCGGTCTCCATCCGCTCAATTTGGCCAAGTCAATGCAGTCGACGGATTGTGCCTTTCAGACTATATCCAGATTATAAAGATCGCGGGTGTGTCTTCTACTCCTTTCCTGGCAGACAGGACCGAATATCCGACGCAGAATTTTTCATTCGAAGGAGTCAAGAATCAGCTCTGCCGTCCAGCTCATCGTTCAGCTTTCGGCTCCATAAAGCACGACTAGCAGAATAAGGGTTCTTTAAAGCATGATTTTGGTCCTTCGAGTGAGGAGTTTTTTCCCAGGTTGTTTCGACATACTGAACTAGCCAAGAGCTATTCTGCGCTGGATCTCCACTGTGGTGTTGTTTGTAGAGTTCACATTATCCTCGAGGTAGACAAACTCTTTTACTTCCTCGCAATTATAGCTGTCGATTGTTACGTTTTGTCCTAGATGGCGGGTGACTGATTGGTTTCTGTCCGACAGCATATACTTTGTTTCGTCCTAGTTAAACCGCAGACCAGATCGCTTCGTCAGCTCTTCAATCGCCGACTACAGCTCATTGCAAACGCGCAATGATGTCGATGTCATCTGTCTAAGATTCATGATTACTTCGACTAATATTTTTATGCACAAAAAACAGTTGCTGAATAGCGTTCAATTATGCTCTTATAATTCCTAGTTAAGCTCAAACAAATTCGGGTAAGTGGTCGGAATATTAATTTCGTACAAACTACAATTATGTAGACCGCAAAATTTACAGTACAGAGATACGATATTTTAAATTACCTTTCAGCTGAACTATTTTTACAACTTATTTAACACTGTTCAAAATGGTAATTCACCCGATATATTTGAGTGGGGAAAGTGCGAGAAAAAACCCACTATGTACAAAAAAAATAAATAGCAAAAGTATAATAATAAAAAAAGGAAAAATAGAAAAAATAAATACCACAGCTTTAAAAAATATAAATATATAAATATATAAATAAATAAGTAGATAGATAAATAAATAACTTAATAATTGAATTAATACAGAAGTTGACAAATTTAAAATCAAAATAAATAATTAAACAAAAAAGATAAATAAATAAATACATATATTAATTAAAAAGTTGATAAATAAATAAAAACCAAAATATTTAAGTAAATAAATAAATAATATAAATAAATAAATAAATATAACAAATAAATAAACGAAATATATATAGTAAATTTCCACATGAATAAACATTTCGACAAGTAAATTAATAAACACTAAGGTAGTAATGAAAAATTGAGACAAACGTGAAATAATTATGATGTGTGCAACTCAAGTGAAGGGTTATTCAACTGATTTATCAATGGATTTTCAGGGAAATCACATCTGACCAAAAAAGTATCGGTGAGTTTTCGAATTCTGACAGAGATCAATTGAACATTGGCTTCATCATGAAGATCTGAAGTAGAGTGATGCCAGGGAAGATTTAACATCATTTTTAATAGTTTGTTTTGAGAAATCTGCAATTTTTTTATATAACTTTAGGCACAACTACCCCACACTTAACATCCATATAGAAGTAAGGCTTGAAATATAACTTTGGGCATTATCACTTTGTTTTTATTCGATAGTTGCGATTTTCTGATTATTAAAGGATACAACATTTTTATAGCTATATTAATTTTTTTATTGTATTTGAGGTACGTGCATTAAACGTTAATTTTGAGTCCAAATATACTATATGCCTAGATATTTGACGGAGGATTCCCATTTGATTTGCGTCCCATTTAATATTAAATTGTCCTGCGGAAAAAGATGGCTTGCGTCTTTTCCACAGTTATTTTAATTTTCCACTTTTTGTAATATTTTTCCACGATATTGATCGCATTTCGTCTCGATTTTGAAACCGATTATCATCACATTGCCCCTGCGCATCCTGACAGTTTTGGGAAATCCGACGTGAACAAATTATACTATACAGATCTGGGGAAAGAACTGCACCTTGGGGCGAGCCGTCATAAAAGTTTATTAAATTTGAGGGACTATAGATTTTCCCATCGTGAGGTTACTTTCAACACTGTTGCAAATTCTGAGAGCCTGATGAGAAGTGCTGTGATAACGTCTAAAGCCAAATTGCTCATTTGGAAATATGTTTTTTTCATCTATGATCTTTCGCTCCAGCAATTTACCTTAGCAACTAAGCAAACTTTATGTACAAGATTCAATAACTTCGTCCACTTACCAATCGAGTTGGGCGACTCTAGTGCTCCGGTTGCTCCGTAGTTCCTCAAGCACATATCCCAGCTAGTAAGTGGCACGTCCATTTGAACCATTTCCGCTGATCGTTTACTCGATGTCGATATCTTGCCCCATCCAGATATTATGGCCCGCTTCCCAACGACCAGATTAGCTCGAGACTTCAGCAAGCAAATAGGCTGAGTTGCAACTGAAAAAGACAAATCAAAGCATTTTATTCCAAGAAATATTGTTTTGTTTATTTTTTTCATTGTCTTAAAGAAGAACTAATCCTGTGACACTTCAGTGCGATTATTATCACCCAATAATAAAATGCGGTTTCCACAGCCAGCGCCAGATTGTTTGTAATTATTACGTCCGCAGGGAAACCACTGCACGCGATCACCTCAAGATCCACACATGGGTTTCATAAACAACAGCGAACAATCAGATGGCGTTTGTTAATTGGCAGCAACTGTTCAACTTGCTCATGTTCAACTCACCCTGCAGTGTCCAAACAACAAAGTAACGAAACAACAATATTGGACTGTGGCCAGCACGCCTTCCCATCGCCGATTATCTTTCCGTATAAGGCGGCCACAATGTAGCGTGATGCTGGCAAATAAATTTAACCACCCAACCTCTCGACTGGCACTAATAACATTAATTTCCTTTTTTTCGAAATCAATCGCAGTATTGGTGTATTGTCCCTTTGGTTCCTCCGATTCTTTTCTTCCCGACAGGTCCTTCCAACGTTGTTGGTCAAGTATTTTTATTTTCTTTAACCAATAAGAAAAGAAAAGACCGAAATTATGTGTTTCATGCTCGACACGTTGCACTATGCTAACAATAATGAGATTTTAAGCATGCCAGAGGCAGGTATGGCGCAAGGTCTTGAAAATATCCGGTCCCGGCCTTGGGGAGACCTGTATTAGCGGCATATTGCTGCCGAATTAAAAGGAGTCCAGAACCAATTTGATTTTTGTTTTTTTTTTGCGTGGCAGTTGCATTCGGACTTTAATGATCCCTCAATTTATATCATTTATTATTTTTGGAGTCAATAGCTTTGGGTGTTCCCTTCAAAGCGGGTATTGCCAAGTTAATTTGTATGTTTCGACATAAATTTTATGCTATAATTGATCAATAGCTTTTCATGCAATAAAGGTATGTTGAGTAATTATTGTTTGAACACATTCAGGGATATCAATGAACTTAAGATATTTAGCTTTTAAACAATTTATCATTTTACTGAAGCACAGTATTATATTAAATATAAGGGGGTGCAATGAATAAACCTTTACTTGAACAACTTTTGGAAATATCGAGTTTTTCAATAAGAGCGCTAAAATTTTTTTTTTAAATAAAACAAAAACGGTTTTGGATATAGATGAAATTCTTTATTCCTGTAAAATAACGTTCGATGCCATTATGTATGGAACTCGATTTCTTTGGCATGGCCACCACGGGCACGCTTGCCGAAGTCCAGACGCTGAACCCAATTTTCAACGGTTTTCAAGCATAAATCGGCCGATACTGCTGCACTTTCACGTTCGATATTCGTACGAAGTTCATCAATCGTCGCTGGCTTGTTGGCATAGACCATAGACTTGACGTAGCCCCACAGGAAATAGTCTAACGGCGTCGAATCGCACGACCGAGGCGGCCAAGCGACTGGACCATTTCGTGAGATAACACGTTCTCCGAACTTGGTTTCCAATAAATTGATTGTGACATTCGCTGTGTGGCTTGTGGCGCCTTCCTCTTGGAACCACATGTCCACCAAGTCCATATCATCCAATTGGGGCCAAAAATATTCGGTTATCATTGAACGGTAGCGATCCCCATTCACAGGAACGTGCTGGTCTTGATCATCACGGAAGAAGTACGGCCGAACGACGCCGCCGGCCCATAAACCACACCAAACCGTAATTTTTTTAGGATGCAATGATGACTCATGGAGTGCGTGTGGATTGCTGCATGACCAATACCGCATATTTTGTTTATTGACGGAGCCATTCAGCCAGAAATGAGCCTCATCGCTGAAGATCATTTTTCGATGAAAGTCCGAATCATTTTGAAGTTGTTGCTCAGCCCAATTGACGAACATACGACGCTTCTGGTGGTCAAGCGGCTTCAGTTCTTGCGTCAATTTAATCTTGCAAGGATGTAGGCCAAGATTTTTTCGCAAAATTCGCCACAACCACGTCACAGAGATGTCTAACGCTTGAGAACGATGTGTGAGAGACACATTTGGGCTTTCTGCAGCTGAAGACTCAGCGGCAGCAATATCCTCGACACTACGGGCACTTCTTTGTCTCACTGGCACGGGAACATTTTGTACTGTGCCTGTGGATTCAAATTTTTCCACTAGACGCTCAATTGTTGATCTGCTAGGACGATTATGACGACCATAAATTGGACTTGGCGCATTAACGTTGAGGCCACTGACTCCGAATTTCGGGAGTAAATTGCTCGACTCGTTGTTGGTTCATATATCTTTGCATCATGAAATGGCAAACCTTACTGAAGAGAAATGTCAAAAAAGCGGCAAGAAATATGGCGTCGTTTGCTGTCACTGTCGCTCTACTTTTGTAGCGTTCCTGTTGAAAAACCCTTTATTACATTACTTCTCAAGTGGGGAGTACTGGTAACCGAGCATTTTCATTTGGAAAAGCCGCTTACAGGGTTTTAACGAACGAAAAATGGCAAAATCGGATCTTCGTTCAAAGTTATTAATACTATGTGCCGTTTTGATACCACTGCTCTTTTTTGTTTATAATTGAGTAATTTATGAATGCTTCTTTACAACCATCGTGTTGCATTAAGAAAGTTAATTAGTTGCTTTATGGTTTTATTGAATATTTCATCGAGGGACTCGAAAAAGAGTTGCCTAAAGTTCGCTGTCTGACTCTAGCCAGCGCTAGGCAGCTGAACAGAAAATGAGTAAGTGTCTCCTTTTCTGAAGTGTCGTTACAGCTGCGACAGTGTGTGTTGTATGGGATGTTAAGTCTGATTGCGTGGTCTCCTATCGGCCAGTGCCCCGTGTATTATTCTCGCGATGTCAGTGCGGGTCCGACTAAGGAGATCCTCAGTCCGTGTTAGATTATATAGCGGCCACGTTTTCCTGGATTTTGCGCAAGTATTAAGTTGAGACCTCCTAAAGCCAGCAATTTTCCGGAAATGTTTATTTATTTTAGCTTTGACTAGTCCTAGTGGAATATGCACCTCCGCGGCATGTGAGCTATCGAGTGCTGCACCTTGCTTGGCTAGTTCGTCAGCTCTTTCATTATGCTCTCCTTGGATGAGACTGTGCCCGAGAACCCAAATTAGCAATCAAATGCAATCAGGGCCATTTACATTAATATAATATTCAAGGTCTAGTTAATAACTTCGATGAACTAGAAATATTATGCGGTCAAATTGAGTACGATTTCATAATTCTATCTGAGACACATTTAACTGAAAATATTGAACGCAATGAAATTGAAATCAATGGCTATAGCGAGATTTCATGCCTTTCAAACTCAACAAGGACAGGAGGCACAACTTTATATATTAAAAATACTAGTTGCATGTACATGCGAGACTGACGTCATTCTGCCGTCAAAATCTGTCACAATACTTGCATTAAGTTTAAATGTCGTGTACTATCTAGAGGTCTGCATGAATGTATTCATTTGCTTTTTCTAAACGAGTACAGTACTTCAGTGTACACTATTCATTGCAATAATTCGAACAAGTGTACAGCAAACAAGAGTACCACACCTCGAAAGACAGTTACTGTACAATACTCGATCACATGAAAGCAAAATGAGTGCATTGTTCTTTTTCTCCCCCACGATTGGGTGCTTGAATTGGCTTGATATGTTCGCATCGTGTTCAATGTTAACTGTACAAAATACACTGAGTGCACTAAATAAAATGAATGCAAGCTCTAGTCGGTTTCTTTCTTTGGTTTAGTAAAGTGCGAAAAAGGAAAATAAAATAAATTATAAAGCATAAATATTTAACCAAAAAGTTAAAGTTAAATAATAAAATGAAAACTACTGATGTAAGTTAATTCTTGTCTTTTATAGAAAGGTTTTGTTTATTTATATATATACGTTTGATATTTTATCAAACTAGGATTTAACAAATGACTCCGATGTGTCAATGGCCAGCGTTAGTGGTTTGTTGAACAATTCCGTTATCAAGGGAAAAATAACAAGCGGCGAATTTCAAATTAATAATAAAAGAGGACGTAGCAAGGTATGGGATATATTCGGAACTATTAAAAATGAAAACGGAGATGAAATTAAAAATTTAGTGGCATGCAAAAATTGTTTTTCAGTTCACAAATTTAACTATAAAAGCACTTCGAATTTAGTAAAACACAAATGTTACATATTAATAAAAATAAGAACTGATAATAAAAAAGAAAAAACACAAGTAGACGTTGAAGATAGGAAAAAAAGTGTACTGTTGATAACAAATTGGTCAATAGAAAACTGCCGACCATTTAGTATTATAAGAGATAGTGGATTAAACAATTTCGCTGAATTTTTAATATCCATTGGAGCAAAATATGGACCAAATGTTGATGTCGACAAATTGTTACCACACCCTACAACAGTTTCACGTAACATTCAAAATGTATACAATAAATATTTCAAAATTGTAAAAGCTGAAATACTGAGTGTTAAAAACATTGGATATGGACTGACTTCAGACATTTGGACAGACAATTACTTAAGAACTGCATATCTATCGTTGACGGTCCATTACGTCAAGGAAGGGAAATCAATTTCCAGACTCCTGGGTTTAAAATCAATGAAGGGAGTATCTTGTTCAGGTGATTGTTATTTTATATGTTTAAGTGCAAACGAACATTCTTTTGAAAATTCAGGTCAAAACATTAATTCGATAATCACAACACTTTTGAATGAATTTGAATGTGATTTAAATCGCAAGGCTATTATGGTGACGGACAAGGGTCAAAAATGATTGCAGCATTCCGCACATTTGATCGTAACTTCTGCATAAATCATTTACTACACAATAGTATAGAAAAAAGTATTAAGGAAATCCCCGAAATATTTGAAATAATTAATACGTGCACTAAACTAGTAAAATATTTTCAAAAATCGGATGTAAACTGTTCTCTTCAAACATCCTTAAAAAGTTATGTTTGTACTAGATTTAATACAATTTATTATTTATTGCATTCCATAGAAAAAAATTGGGTCGAAATTACAAATATATTGGCGGAAAAAAATGAATTGCAAAAAATTAGTAACATTAATTTAAGTTACATAAGTGGTTTAATAAAAAATTTAAGTTCTTTTGAGGAAGCCTCAAAAGTGTTAGAAGGTGAAAACTATTCGACTCTTCATATTACAATCGTTCATATCCATCGTTTAAAAAAAATATGTGCTTTTAATTCTGAAGATTAAGAAGTAATTAGAAATTTCAAAATAAAATTAACCACCTTTTTGGATACCATTGTTTTACAAAATTTGACAATAAATCATAAACTTGCTCTATTTCTATTCCCTCCCACAAATAAGTTATTTCAAAAAACGTATAAAGGATGAATGCAAAAATGCAAAAATTGTATGCAAGATTATGCAAATGAATTACCTGTACCGGATGCTCAAATATGTGAGCGACTGTTAAATGAAGAGTTGGATTGCCTTTTATCAGATGGTAAAGATTTATTTGCTGACTTTATTCAACCAGTAGAAAAAGAAACTACCAATCATAATGATAAAGTTAACAGCGAATTACGGGCATATGAAAATGTAAACGTAATACTTCATGAAGATTTTGATGTTTTGCAGTGGTGGAACTTGCATAAAGTTGAATTTCCTTTGTTGTTTAGAGTCAGCTGCAAAATACTAGCTACACCGGCAAGTAGTGCTCCCTCTGAACGCATATTTTCTTCAGCTAGAATGCTCATTTCGGAAAAATGTTGTTTAATTGGATCCGACCCAATTTTGATTAACCAAATTATGTTTCTACATTTTAATATAAATAAAATTGAAATTTGTAACGACTTGCAAGAACTTTTGAAAGAAATTTATTAAAAAAAAGTTAATTTAACTTGTTTGTTTTATTATTAATCTTTATTTTAATCTGTTCCTTATCCTGACAGCCATTTCTTACTAATCTGTTATTTAATAAACTTGACTTTGACTTGAATCAAAAGTAAGTAATATTTGGTTCATTCAGTGTACTCAGTGTACTCAGTGTAATCAGTGTAGTGTGCAATGATTTTTTATGAACACCCATTTGTGAATACGCATTTTTCGAGTACACTGCACTTAGTGTTTGGTTTCAAATGAGTACCAAACTCTTATAGTAATCACATGTCAGGTGATTTATTCATTTTACCTTTCAAGCTGTGAGTACAATAAAGAAGTGTACTTAAAATAAAACGAATGTCTTGAAACCGATTTGAATACATTCATTGCAGACCTCTAGTACTATCCATAATTGTGACAGTCGCATGTAGTCACGCTATGCCTTTATCGCATGCAAACATGTGACTTTTTCGCATGCCGTGTACTAGCAAGCAGCATGTGATTTGGGACAACATGCGACACTTCATCGCTCAATGCCATGGAAACATCACATGCGATTGCACGAATTCATACCGTCGCATGTTTTTCACATGTTTCAAGCATTAGGACGTGGGCACAATGGATTTATTTTGTTAAAAAAAAAAGGGTAAAACAATTAAAATGTTTTTTTAGATTTAATGCGAACGAAGAACGATGCTTTTATTGACAAATTCAGATAAAATCTTTACCTGACGGGCTTCAAATTTGCCTGTCATAAATACTTTCTAGAGTTTACGGTTCGCTCCCCAATTGGGAGTTAAGACGTACGAATTTTGGGCTTCCGTGTTGACAAATAGTATGGAAAGAAGAGAAGACATGGTTTGAAAAATCAGGATGACGAAAATTAAATATTTGCCCTTACATTTTCGACCGTTAAAACAATTTTTTTTTTACAATAAATTTCTTTTTCACTAAAGCCCTCAAAAAATAATCAGCAGAAATCTACAAAAAAAAGGATTCAAAAATAAATCCATTGTGTCTCCCTCCTAGTGTACAAAGCCCAACCAATCGCGTTCTGTCAGCACAAGCCGGTCAGAAGCACAATATCTACCAATTTCGCACAATAATCGAATTGGTCCTCTCAGCCCTTTCATCCAAATACACCTCCTTTTAAGTTTGGGCTTTATAATGCTCACTGTACTCAGCTTTTTTGGCATTTTTAATTTGATTCGTTGCCAAAATAGCAATCTTTTCCAGTTCTTTTTCGACATTTTAAAATTTTACAAAATAGCAAACTGAAACACACTTCAAGTGTACTCATGACAGGGAAAAAATATATTCACATTTTTACATGTCGTGTACTAGGAAACCAATGTTTATGCTGTTTTTTGTTCCTAGAACGCAACGCATGCGAACCGCCTTGCATGTCGTGTACTAGCGCAACATGTGCGCACGACGCATGCAAAAATACATGCGAATAGTTTCCATGTAAAGGCCACCGTCGCATGCGACGTTTTGGGACAAATTATACATGCCGTTTACTACCGATATTTTTTGCATGCAATGACATTCGATCACAAGATGGCTGCAACGAATATTTAACCTGAATGCGGGATTTTTCGGAGACGTCAGGCTCGCATGTACGTGCAACGATTTCCATGTCGTGTACTAAGGGCTTAATAAATGAATGGAAAAACGAAGGGAACAAGAAAAAAAAACAATGACACTTTTCCTGGACTTCAAAAGGGCGTTTGAAACAATTGATCATAACCTATTACTAAACAACTTATCGATGTATGGTATAAGAGATAAGGAGCTTAAATGGTTTGAGTCATTTTTATCAAATCGATCACAAAGGACAAAGGTCAATAATCGAGTATCAAATATGACAGAAGTGGATATTGGGATTCCACAGGGATCAATCCTCGGGGCGCTTCTATTTATAATTTATATAAATGATATGCCGGCTATAATACGAGTGAACCGAATGACAACCAAAGGTTAACAGAATGGTTGAAAATGAACAAACTGAAATTGAACGAGAGAAAAACCAAGTATACAAATAACGAAACAATAATATAATAATAAAATAGAAAATGTGAATCAAATTAAGTACCTGGGAGTAATTATTGATAAAAATATGAAGTTTGCGGAACCCATTGACTACATATGGTTAAAAGATTGGTAAAAAGATTGGCTCTTTTAAAAGGATACGGAGAAAAATGGATTGCATTACTGCGAAAAAAGTCTAAAATGCTATTATAAAGCCACATATTGAATACTGTTCAACTATTTTATTCTCATGTTGCAATCAACCCCAGATTGAGAGACTCCAAAAATTGCAGAACAAGGCTATGAGAAGTATTCTGAGATGCAACAGATTCACATCCATTAGACACATGCTAGACGCGCTCAAATGGTAAAGTGTAAGAGAAAGGTTAGAACTTAACACGATGATTGCAGTGTATATAGTAAGATGAAGCATGGCAACGCACCAAGTTACTTAACGAGTGGATTGAGACGGGTGGGAGAGGCACAACCGTACCGAGTTAATCGGCAGACCTCAACAGCCGCTGGAAATACGCTCATGTATAAGGGAGTGATTTTATTCAATAACTTTCCAATTAAAGTAAAAAATGAAGGCAATTTTAGATTATTCAAAATTCAATGTATTAATTTTGTTAAACGAAATATTTAAATTTAGCTGCAAATATTAAATATAAGACTGAATTAATAACAATAATATGCTTTGATATTAAATTTTAAAGTTCTTTTGTAAAGTATATTTTTATGCTAATAAATGAATTTACTACTACTACTACTTCTTTTTACATGATAATTAAAAGTGTTTTTCTATGTTTCAAAAATTGTTTAACCATCGAGCTCAAAGGCAAACCTCAAAACTATAACACGCAGAGTTTTAACAGTTTCATTTCTTAAATGAAAAATATACGATATACTCTATACTAAAACATGTAATTGCATTTCCACGCCAATTATCTGTCAATCGAGTAATATTCAACACGCGACGAATAATTCACCGACTGTCACCAAACAAAAAAAAAAAAACCAAAGAGACAAACGAAAACTCTCGCCAACTTACCCGAGTAATTAAGGGGCGTTTTCAAAACAAGCAGCGCAATGTCATGATGGTATTGGCCCTGTTTGTAATCTGGATGTACAATCACATGACTAATTGCATGGTTGACCGCTCGAGGGGCACAAAATCCAGTGCTGGCACAATCAGGGTCGGATGATGTATCATATTCCCCGACTCGAACTGATGATCTTCAATTAGACAAAGTTTACATTAAGAAAGGCTTATTATGTGTCCACAGCCAGCACACCATGAACCCGATTATTAATTTCAAATTAAAATACAATCAAATCTCATTCAAGTGTTCTTAATCAAAAGTGTTTATATCTTACAGACGATGTCCGTCGGCCTTAGCCAGGGCGCAGTGAGCAGCTGTGAGGATGACTCGGCGAGCTATGATGGATCCAGCACATGGGTACGCGAAACTACCCGTATTCACATCTGTAGAAATGAAAATGCAAAAAATACGAGTCTTTTACTTTGGGTTAATTAGATAAAAATCACATACTCACGTTTGAATCCAACTCGAGCGATGAATGGATAAGTGCCTAAGCCCCTATAGAACTGACCTTGAACTAATGCCTTGCCACACACCTGATTCTTTTCCAATGGACTGCTTGGACAACAAACATATGGCAAGTCCTCTCCGCCACCACAAAAGAGGCTCTTATCGCCGTAGTAACACATCTTTGCAACTTCGTAGATCATCGATGGACACTCGTGCATTGGACTGCATTCTGTTCCAGCTGCACAATCGGTGCCAGAATCATAGTACGATCGAACTTTGAGTGGATCGCGGACATAACTTGATTCTTGATCGGGATGAACTAAAAGACGTTCTAAAAAAAAAAAAACAAATCATACTTGTACAGCAAAAGCATAATAAAATAATAATGAAATAAAAATAAAATGAATTTGCCTGCTTTTAATATTTACATTCCAAATGTTAAAACATTACTTCTGGCCACATTATTGCCAAACAATAGAACGGAAAGTTGGGTAGTAAGAAGAGGGTGGCGAAGATTTTCAACAAAATTTGGAACTAAAGGTTGATTTTTCAAAAGCTAAAGGAATGTTTTTCAAAAAAAAAAAACACATAAAATTCAGAAAAATGCATGAAATCTTTATTTGAATCGATAGTACGGTCCATAAAATTTAATGTTTGAAGATTATTTCATGCAAATGTTGACCTTGACTGCGCCTCAAATGGTCCATCCGCTTAGTCCAATTTTGGCATACTCTTTCCAACATTTCGGCCGGTATCTCACGAATAAATGCTTCAATGTTGTCTTCCAATGCGTCAATTGAAGCGGGCTTGTCTGTATAGACATGAGCTTTGACATAGCCCCACAAAAAATAGTCTTAAGGCGTTAAATCGGTCCCGAACGTGAAATAAAATGTTCACCGAACTCGCCTCTCAATAAGTCCATTGTTGCGCGTGCTGTGTGGCATGTGGCACCGTCTCGTTGAAACCACATGTCATCAATTCAGGGTAGCGCTCACCATTCACAGTAACGTTACGATTCGCATCATCTTTGAAGAAGTACGGTCCAATGATGCCACCAGCACATAAGCCGCACCAAACTGTGACTTTTTTTGGATGCATTGGTAGCTCTTGCAATGCTTCTGGCTGATATTCACTCCAAAATCGACAATTCTGCTTATTTACGTACCCATTGAGCCAAAAATTACCTTCGTCGCTGAGCACAATTTTTCGGTAAAAAGCGCGCGATGAACTTTCTTAACAGAGCACGCATTTTGATAATAAAATTCAATAATTTGCAAGCGTTGTTCGTTTGTAAGACGATTCATGGTTAAATTATAGACCAAACTGAAGATGTTTGACTGTGAAACAAAACACGAAACGTGCGTCAGCTGTTTAATCCAGTGTTGCCAAAAAGATAATCAGCCCAATCATGAATATAAATTCCTCGAGAATTTTTTCGTTTTTCTCTACTCTCCTATGCTGAATGATATGACAGTGGGAAATTTTTCCTTTTTCACTTTCCTCCTATCCTAAACGAACTTCGAGAAGGGAAAAAGGGAAAAGTTGATATCACAAACGTCAAAATAATAGCGGAATGCGATCGCATTTCTCAAAAGTTTTTCTCCAACAATTCAAGCGAGAAATTTGATGAAATATGAGGTTTATATTTGTTATTTGAACATTTGAGCAGTAAAAATGTAATTAATTTAAATTGTTAAGGTCGAAAACTGTCAACAAAGAGCAAGGAAGAATTTTGATAAATTTATTGGAGGAGATCTGATTTCGAAACTTCATAAATTCCTCCTCCCGGATTCGAAGTGAAATATTTTTCACACTTGATTCAGACTAGGAGGATTTAATTCTCGAGAAAAATAAAATTCTCGAGGAAAAATTCCCTGGGAATATTCATGATTGGGCTGAATAGCTAAAAAGTCACCCTTTACATATAAGATCAATAAAAAACATCTTGGCCAAAACCAACAAATAATTAGCACAGTAAAATTTTAAGGACTAGAACCTTTTACCATGACCAGTAAATGTACTTCAAACCGTGGTACTGGTAATTGAAAAAGTTAAGGGCGAACGGTGATCCAAAAGTACTGATATAAGATTTAAACCAAGGTGATTAAACTTAGATTTTATTTTCAACATAGTCTTTACAAGTTTACTTTTCGCCTATGGATAGCCCCGGACCTCTATATTAACTCACTAGTGGAAATGCCTATCCTCAACCCTTATTAACTTGAAAACAATATTTTTCTCTTAATGTGGACCCTTTAAAATTTTAATAGTCAAGTCACTTGCGCCACGAACTCTGGACATTGAAACTTCGAGTCGAGTAGTAGTAGAAAAACTAGTGGGTAAACGATTGGATCTTAATTCGGATCAAATCCGCAACTTTGCTAGACGTTTTTTTCGTAAATGATATCGACAAAGCCTTAACTTATAGTCAACTTCCAGTACCCGGCTTCTCGAAACCCGACTTAATCCTTTTGACGTACAATACATGTACGGAATCTGAGGAAACTTCATTTTGGTTCAGAGACTTCAAGAACATTAATTATGATAATCTTCGCTCTGATGCCGTCAGTTCTGGCTGGCATGAAATATACTTCATGAGCTCTGTTAACCTACAGATTGATTTTCTTGAAAAAAAAATTAAGTCCCTTTTCGACCAACATGTTCCTTTGAAACGCAAACAAATAAACAACCGTTCTCCCCCTTGGTTTGATAGGAATTTACACGAACTGATTGATAAACGTAATGCTGCATACATCCGATGGAAAAGATATAAGCTGAACGTGCATCATGAAGTATATAAATATCTCCGAAACATAGTTGTTCTCCGGATCAAAAACGCAAAGCGCAAATACTATGAAACTTTATTGGACCCCACTAATCAATCTGGGTGCAACCTTTGGC
Organism: Orthonevra nobilis; assembly: GCA_963555765.1. NCBI lineage: Eukaryota > Metazoa > Arthropoda > Insecta > Diptera > Syrphidae > Orthonevra > Orthonevra nobilis. The sequence continues at coordinate 70,629,737 of OY743226.1, read as the reverse complement.
GGAAACTATGGAAACTGGGACATGGAAAACAACCTGTCCAAGCTTCTGCTGACATACTATAGACTGCAATCTGCAGTTTGTGTCCGCTCCTTCCGTACAAAGTACTGATGCTGCTGAACCTTCGCAATTGGTTGATTCTGTAAGTGGAACCACTAATTAAGGCTTCGGGTTTTCTCGATTCACAAATGAAGATGTGCTTGAGGCTCTTTTATCTATAAAATCGAATGCAACAGGCCTAGATGAGATAAATCCCAAATTCCTTAAATTGGAAATAAATCTTGGAAAAAAGCCAAGAAGCCGCAGAGTAGGGCTAATCCTGAATACAGGCCAATTTCTATATTGCCATTTCTGTCGAAAGTATTCGAAAAGGCGATACTTAAACAAATACAAACGTATTTAACCACAAAACAATTGATAAGTTCCGCCCAGTCGGGCTTTCGTGCAAAAAGCGTTGCACAACAGCACTCCTGTTTGTGGTCGATGACATCCTAAGAGGTCTGGATTTGAATTGTCCAAAATGTTTAACCCTGCTGGATTTTTCTAAAGCGTTTGATACTGTAGACCATGCACTTCTATGCAATAAGCTAACGAACACTTTTGGATTTTCGCCGCTGGCAGCTAAACTTCTACGCTCCTACTTGACTGGTCGAATGCAATGCGTGATGGTAGGAGACAGAATGTCGTCGTTCCTGGATGTCGTTAAGGGAGTGCCACAAAAGTCCATTCTTGGTCCTTTACTTTTTTTTCTTTATGTAAATAAAATTCCTCGATTAGCCAAGGACTGTACTGTGCACATGTATGCTGACGATGTCCAGCTCTACATGACATGTCCGCTCCCTTGCATCGAGAGTGCGATTGGTGACATAAATGCAGATCTGAATAGAATTCATAACAGGGCCACAAAGCACAACTTATCTCTAAGCCCAATGAAATCTAAAGCGCTCTGCATTTATAAAAGAAGACTCGACCCACCAATCAAACTCGATCAACAAACCTTAGAGTTCGTCTGCACATCCAGAAACTTAGGTATGGTTTTTAACGACACACTTACATGGACCGATCATGTAGTGGCTACGGTAGGGAAATTATACAGTAGCCTCCGTTAATTATGGACCACTCAGTATTTCATTCCTACAAATGTAAAAATGTTACTGTTGAGGTCGTTTCTATTACCCATACTGCTTTACGGATGCGAAGTCTTAAGTAAAATGGACTATGATATAAATAGAAAATTAAATGTCATTTACAACAATTTTGCGAGACATATATCAGCTCACTCTAAGCAGGTCACGGGCCTTACATTAAGCAAACTTCTTAAGTTCCGTTCACTTATCCTGCTAAACAAAATTATTCAAACGGGTCAGCCTGAATATCTATACAACAGACTTAATTTTGGAACTTCACAAAGATCGTTTGCTTTAATCCAGCCAAGGTTTAATTGTTTAGGGTCTGAAAGAACTTTTTTTGTCCACGTCGCTCGAATATATGGAACTCACTGCCCATAGCACTTAGAAGAATCAGAAGCGCAAACAGTTTTAAGACCCTCCTCTTCGAACATTTGTCCAATGATATAGTAAATTAAACAAAAATTATCCTATTCCTATTCTATCTATTCTCCTTATGCAATTAGTTTTCGCTTAACTTTTTCTTTTAAACTTGTGATCATAAATTGAATTGAATTATGTAATCTGTTTTAAATATCTATTAATTATTGCTTAGACTATTGATCATTGCCTTAAAGCCTTCACTACTTATAAGATTTTAATCTTAATGTGCAAATATTCATTTTAAATAAATACAAATACAAATACAAGAACATCTATCCTTTCAGCTGCAGTAAACTAATAAGTCTCTCTCGAGAGGTGCTTCATCATCAGCGTTTTGTAAAACGACAGTTTTGTCGTTAATTCTTGGTACAAAATAGCATCTTGCATCAGAATTTAGATCTTATAAAATTGCCATATTAGATGTTTCTATTCCGAGCAAACGTGCATCTCCCAAACATTCGTCTTCCACTTTATCCAGCATTTCAAATGCGCTTGAAATGGACTATTGTGAAAGGCTTAGTTCTCGTATGTGTGAAGGATCGTAACTACTAATTTCATTCAAACATACAACTGTGCAAATATTCTTTGTGCACCAATGTTGGGACATAGACTTCCAGTTAGATGATTAATGTCTCGTGAATTCGGAAGCAGAAGTGCCCATACACAAGTGGTGGCGCAATATTTGCACCCAATGAAGCGAAAGCCCATGAGCTGTTAAAAGACCTGACATTTTTTCATAAAATTTCTAACATTTCAAAATTCATGCAACCTGAAGTTTGTGCTGTGATAAGAGGTCAAGATTACAGTAGACCACCTCAGCGTACGTTATGAGAGGAACAATTAGAGTTAAAACTAATCGTCGACGAGCTTCGATAGGAGTGAAGGCAGCAGTGTACTATGAGGCTGCCATATATGCGACCAACAACAAGATTTATGTGGTCATGACACGTAAACTTGTGGTTGATAAGTTGGTTTTTATCAACAAACGAAAGTTTATTGTTGTGTAAGAAAATATCAGGTAAGAATGTTGGGTCAAGAGTCCTTTTAAGGATTGGTATAACGTGCGATTTTGCAGAGTTTATGCGAAGTCCATTATCGACTGCCCACCATTTATCGGTCTGCATTTAAGTCCACGGCAAGTTCGATTAAACTGTCTGGACAAAGAAAACTGAACATCATTGGCATAGAGATGTAATACGACATGTTTACAAACAGATGGCAGGTCATTGATGAACATGCAAAACAGTATGGGACCGAGTATAGATCCTTGAGGAACTCCGCATAACACACGTTTTAAGTCCGAAGATCTGTTTCCAACCACAACTTTCTGAAACCGATTATGAAGAAAACTACGAACAAGATTTACTGCACTGTCACTAAAATTTAAAAAGTGTCGAAGCTTGAAGCAGAGCAGTTCATGGTTAACTGAATCGAAAGCCTTAGAGAAGTCAAGCAAGCAAAAAAGAGTAAGGTTATCCTTGTTAAAATTAATCCTTATTTCTTCCATAATGTTGACCATGACAGTAGAGCAGCTATGGCCCGGACGAAAGCCAGACGGAAGAGGATAAAGCAATAAATGTTGCTTCAGATTATTACAGGTTTGCTTAGCTAGGATTTTCTCAAAAACTTTCGACAGACAGGGTAAAATACTTATTGGTCTATAGTCATAAACAGAGCTAGCACTAGATTTTTTAGCTACTGGAATAACCCTTGCAGTCTTCCACAATTATTTCCAAGTATTTTTTTTTAAGACACCAGACTGTGAGTTCAAACATAAGCATGAACCAGATAAGAGGAAAACTCTTACGTTATAATTTTTTGCCAACTCAATCCTCTTTGTGTATACGCCAATCCTCTTGGTGCATACGCCACACTTTCACCTTTAGAAAATCAGATCAGAAACCCTGATAACGAAACATTAAAATTTAAAGCAAGCAATCCTGGTATGATTCAGAATATTAATAAATTCTATCGAAGGAAAAAATCAGTATGAACTTCCGTGTCTTAAGGTGAATGTCCATTTGAGAACACTATCGCTAGTAAACTCTCGAGAGTAGCTCTCAGGAGGCTGTCCATTCGCGAGAAAATTTTGTGCGATTTTACTCTCGGGTGTCTAATGCGAGCATTTTGTGAACAAACTGTCGGTGAAAGCTCTCAGACCCGTGTCCACTTAGTTAAGTTTCGTCATACTGATCGATTGGCAGTTTTAAGAGTCACATTATGACATCTTACAAGCAAAAAGTTGCAGCAGCTTTTGTGGTAAGCATGATTCGAAAAAGAAGAAACCTCAACAATGCACGAAGTTGTTCGATCTGGATAGAAAAGGTCAGGATAGAAAGGCAATTTCGTACGTGGCCCGGAAAGCTGTGGATGGGAGAGTCAAATACGACCAAGACGTCGCATGTAGCTCACCGGAGACTCTTCGGTACGGTAGGGCGGTATCAGACCGCGATAGAGCTGATCTCAAAAGGCATTACCAACACTATTGGTGGCTGGACGGAGACTGAACTCTGTCGTATTTAAACTTTCATCTTGAGTGCCCTTAAGTGATAGCATGTCCTGTTCGTCTTGTCCGGCTTACATATATTTAAGGTAGTCTAAGTTGTGTTTATTGTGGTAGTTAGTTTTAATGTTATTTTAAGTTAGCCTAAGATTTTATGTTTTAGATTAGTTTTAAGTTAAGTCAACCCAAAAGTCCATAAAATAAACTATAATTCGTGACATTTAATTTGTGGACAGACCCTTGCCTGTATGTAACATAACCTAATTATAAATTTACACACTTGGGTCTCATATCCTGCCGAAAAACACTTCTTTATTACCCGAAAGAAAGAAAGTGGTTCCGAAAGAGTGATATTTCTTATGGCCGAACGATCCTTTGGTTTCATCCTAGTCGCATCTGAAGAAAATTCCATGAGCCATCACACTTACGAATTTTATAATCCGGTGGCAAATATCACGGGTAAATTTAATAAAGCCCAATCTATCGTAGATCTCACTGTTATAATTCGCCGAAGGTCTATAGTGTTTTGTTGTCGCTCCTTTTTTCGGGCATGCTAATACTAATGCGTCGCTGTATACGCCGCCTACGACCAAGTTCATTTAATTCACTTAAAACTAAAGAAAAAAACAATTAAAGACTTCTAGCCAGATTTGAACCCAAACATGCAAACTGCAGAAACATGGACAACGTATCAACCCACTTCACCAACTGAACCAATACTCTTTTTTCATTGGCATTCGTTTGAGCCCAAACTTCAACATTATTATTATTAAATTATTGATGCATCACTCATTCGTCAGAGGGAAACAGACTGTTAAGAACACTAAATGAGTTTTATAAAAGAAAACTTTTGAGCACGAAAATACGTAAGAAGCAGACAGATTTGAAGATCTCCATTTCTTTGAGGTAGACATTCCTAACAGAAACTTAATCTGGTATACTGATGGCTCAAAAATGGCATGGTGTCTATGTACACTTAAATCACCACACCCATGGGAAAATATCTAAGTGTTTTAAAGGCTGAAGTACTAGCCATCGAATCCTGTGCAAAAGAAAACGTTGCAAAAGGCCAGAAATGAGCAAGAACTCTCATATATTCAGACAGCCAAGCTGCGCTCAAGGCACTGCCTCCAATCTATCGGAATCCAAATGTGTTAAAAGCTGCTGCGACGCCTTTAAATCGATGGCCCGACGAAACAAAGTTAGGTTAGGGTGGGTTCCAGGTTATCATGGAGTCGAAGGCTTTGAAATTGCAGACGAACTAGCCAGGGCTGGTTTAAAAACCGCGTTCACTGGTCCGGAACCTTTCTGTGACGTAAGCTGGACTCCGGCTAGGGTTTACAATCCCGTGTTATATTTTCAATCCCGGGATGTCGGGATTACATTAGCCCAATCCCGGGATCCAGGGATTGATCCCGGCATTAGGATTGAATTATTTATGAAAAATACTATACATTATCATAGTTAAAGTTACATAATAAAACTCAAAACATAAATAAAAATTTGGTTTAATATTATTATTTATCGAAACAAAATAAAACAAAACAAAAATTGCTTCTTCGTAAAAAACAAATTAAAAATAGTTTATAGTATGATGAAATTAAAAAACTATTTCTTCATTTCTTGTGTTTCTGTAAATAAGCTTTTAGAAAACAAAGTTCGTCCAGCGTTTCATCGTTCAAACGGCTTCTTATTTTTCTTATAAGTTGTCCTGCCGAAGAAGATGCTCGTTCAGACTCTACACTAGTGGGCTAGTATGGTCGTTAAAAAGGACTATGTTCTTTACAGGTAGACATTCCTTTTTGAATTTTTGATTACAGTTTCTCAAATCTAATTGGCTGCATTGGTGCATATCCCTCCACCATTAACAAAAGACTGCTCCACCTTGTCTTGCAGTCTCTTAATAAGACAATATCCTTGCCAAATTCTGTTCGGATAAAGGCTAACACCATACACAAATACAAAGTTTAACAAATATTGAAAAAAGAATATATATTGTATTAACAAATGTTAATTATAAAATAAATACAAATAAAAACAAGAGTATTGAAAAAAATACGTAGCATGCACATTAAGAATTGACACGTCCAAAAAGTTTTTGTTTGAGTGCCAGTTTACTGGATACAAAATTGAACATACTATATGACAGTTTGCATTCGCTTCTATTGACATTCGAGTAATAGGTTCGTTGCATCCGTAATTCGTACGGTGGTATTTTATGTCAAAAATGTTTAAGTATCTAAAATTGAAAGACTTTACACTAAAATTGACTTGGTTAAGCTGATGTAAAAACACAATATCACAGACTTCCCGACGTTTTGTAATGAATCAAGCCGATAAGAAGAAGACGGTCCTTATAAGGTGTAAGACGAAGAGGATCAGTCCATGATAAATGCCGAAGTGCGAAACGAACAAATTTGCGTTGAACAGACTCGATACGGTCAATTTGTGTTGAGTAATACGGTGACCACACATTGGATGCATATTCAAGCTGTGGCCTTACAAATGTAGTGTACAGGGTACTCATGATTAATGGACATGAAAATTCTTTACTCCACCGTTTGATGAAGCCGAGAAGGGTGTTGTTTTTGTTGACTATTTGCTCAATATGAATTGAGAAGTCAAGATTTGGAGCGAATTATACACCTAAGTCCTTTGTCAGTTTTACTTTAGCCAGCGTAGAACTATTTATGGTGTACACAGAAGAGAGAGGATTAAGTCTTCTCGAAAAGGACCTGCTAAAACATTTAGATATGTTTAATGATTAGCAATTATTGAAGCACCATTTTACAAAAGAATTAAGGTTATCCTGTAAAGCGCTACAGTCGGATAGATTGTGGATACACTTAAATATTTTTTATATCGTCGGCATAAATTAGAACATTTTAGTTCTTGATCACACTAACAACATCGTTAATGGCTAAAATGAATAAAAGAGGACCTTGAGGCACACCTGAGGTAGCGTTTATTGTTTTAGAGGTCGATCCCCAAAACAAAACTTGATACGGCCCACTTTTTTCATAACCCTTGCTCCATCTGTCATAGTGGCTACAATGTCGCTCTGTAAATTAAGTTTATGTTTTGCAAGTTTTTTTTTCCAATAATTCAATTCATTTTTCAGCTGGTAATGTGTCATACATCCGTACCAAACCTAAGCTCCAAAAATTAGAGCATTGTCTGTGTACGCGTCGATTTCGTAGCGAGGTCCATTCATCAAAGGATAAAGAAAATCTTTCTCCTACGACATTTCCATTAATTTTTTTTATCAGATATCTCACTTATTATTGAGTTTCTTAATTTATTGCTATATTCTGTAACAATTTTTCGCACTGTGTTAGCTGATTTGGATAGATTTTTAAATCCCATTGCTTCTAGACCTGCACGTAAATCCGAAGAAGAGCTTATAACATTAAACGAAATACCATCAAGAGCTGTTAAGCGTGTATAGTAAGAGTAACTTCTCGTTTAAGTTTAAGTTTATTTAATCAAAAGAATTCTTACAATGTAAGATTATACAATCTTATAAATTATGTAAGACGTTAACAACTTTTAGCAAGGTACTACTTGTATTAATTTAAAATATGGTAATAATAATTAAATTGCAATAATGGAAAAGGCAAGCAAACATTAAAAATGCAAAGGAAAAGCAAAAATAAATAAATAAAAATAAAGGAATAAATAAATAGCAAAGCAAAAACAAATAAAAGGTTGCTTTAATATTAAATGAAAATATAATTACGTAGTTCATTCTAAATGGAATTCATTAAACAATGGATAATCAGCTCGTTTCAGAGGCCAAGTGCAACCCACTCTATGGGACTATGATTAAAACGGACCCTCTGAAATCCAGAGAGGTCTTGTACTTTTCGGTGAATAGCAATTACCTTAGATTTATCAGCATTTAAACGCAAATCATGTCTAAGTGACCATTGGTAGATATTGTTGAGATCTTCATTTATAAGGCTGATGGCTTTGTTAGCTTGAGTGAGGGAGCTGCTCATGAGAAGTTGTACGTCATCAGCATACATGTGGATTTTGCAGTCTTACTTTTGGGCAGCACGTTGACGTAGAGCGAGAATAAACAAGGCCCAAGAATAGATCCTTGTGGGACTCCACTATTTATGTTTATCAATTTAGAGAAATTGTCACCTGCTACTATGCGTTGCTGCCTCCCATTCAAGTAGGAAAAAATAAGTTTAGCGGGACACGTTGAGAATTTAAAATCCTTCCTAAGTTTGTTGCAGAGAACCAAATGGTTGACTGAGTCAAAGGCTTGCGAAAAATCTAAAAGCGTTACTATCTAACGCATTTCGAATCCTATCAGCAATAGAAATAAGGGCTGTTTTACAACTTCTTTTTGACCGAAAGCCAGATTGGTGTGCACTTAAGAGGTTTTTGTTAGAGACAATGTTCTGCAAAATACCAGATTTATGTTAATAGTTTATTGGTGTGGGGGATATAACCAAAAAAAATATTTTGCTTCAAAAATTCATATATAAAATAATTTCAAATAGTTGTGCTAAAATCAGTTGTTTAATTATTTTTGGAATTTTTGAAAACCACATAATAGAAAATCTTATTGTTCTATTATGCTCACCAAAACACTTGTTTTCGCGTCAATTTTAATTGTAAACTGAATATTAATTAGTAAATGCGTAAAATTTCAATGCGTCTTGCACAAAAAAAGCTTGTAAATGTAATTTTTCTGCGAATTAAATTTTTCCTGGAACATTAAATTTTCTGCAAATTAAATTCTTTCTGGAACAAAAATTCTACATAGATATTTCATAAAACCGAGATCCCGGGATTTCGGGATCCCGCGGTTGCAAATCCTCACACCGACCACAGGTCTGACCAACAAGAGGGAAAACGAGGTACGCATTGCCCACTGGAGAAACCTAACTGAATTACTAATTAATCCCTTCTCTTTCAGAGGAATCCTTAAACTCAACAAGGAGAACATTAGAAAGCTCGTGAGCTTCCTCTCGGGCCATTGCCGCTTGAGATCACATCCAACCAAACTAGGGCTCAGTACAACCACAGAATGCCGACTCTGTTTGGAAGACGATGAAACGACTGTACATTCTTTGTAGTATTTTCCTCACAGAGAAATGCTCCCTCTTGGCCATAAGACAAGACAAGAGTTTCATCAGAAACAAACTTAACAAGATACACAAGGTCTTTTCCTTCAGACCACTTGGGCAGGAGCAGATATTTAAAAAAAAAAATGAGCCTCATAACAAGAGCTCTGTTGAGAAATTTTGACTCATTTTCTTATTTGATTGTCTTCATTCAATTCATTTAATAATACTTACTAATATATGTCATTGCTATTGCACAAATAACATATTTTTGTTTTAGGTTCATTCAGAGTTCATTGAGTGGCAATGCCAGTAAAGTTTATTTAAATTAAACATTTTATCGTTAAAAAATAAACAAACAAATGAGAAATAAATTACAGAGAAGACATTTATGAGAATATTTTCTTATTTGAACTTGAAAAACTTTCATAATTCCCTTGAGAGTAGTTGATACATTATTTTAGAAGGTTCAAGGTCTTTATAAGATTCTCTGAAACCTAACAATAAAATTACTTTTTATTTTTATTACTGTTCTCTATTAAAGTTAAACTAGTTTAACCAGGCTCTCAAGCCTTTGGTGTACACCCTTAAGCAATTGAAGACCATAAAACTTACAGTCACTTCAAGAACATATCTGAAACGTGTTGTCATACAATAGGTTTCCATTGCACGCTCTTTTTAATGAGAAGAATTAAAACCTTATCGAAATCAGTATTAAAATGCAAACTAACCCAATTTAATGCTTAAACTGTGCATTATTGTTGAACGAATAGGTTTTTGTCATTGTTTGGCTAAATGATTTTGTTTTCAAATCCACGAATTCTAAGAATAAAATATTCTTAAATATTTTACAAAACTGAGTTCCACCTACAGCGGTTGACGAGTGAATTGAACAGATTTCAATGTTGATTGCTCAGCTCTGCAATCAACAAGGAGTACGTTTTAAAAAATTGATATGCGTGCCGGAGCTGACGGCCTACCTGCCGAGCTTTTCACAGCGGCAGGCGATGACTTGGTAAGGAATATGCACCAACTCATCTGTAAAGTATGGTCGAAGGAAAGCATGCCCGATGAATAGACCCTCAGCATTGTTTGCCAAATCTACAAAAAAAGAGACCCTATGAATTGCGCCAACTAAAGTGAATCAGTTTTCTAAACATCGCCGACAAGATCCACCGGTGGGTCACGGTGTAGGTATTTTTGGAAGGACGTTTTTTAAGGAGCTTGTTGATGAAAATTTTTTTTCTTGCCTTGGCACTTAATTTCAAACCTCTTCTTTGCAGGGAAAAATCGAAAAGACTTATTTGCAATGCAAAACTTTGACTTTTATTGTTGTTGTTTTTTCAGGTAGTACAAACTTTTGTTTTTTTCCTTACGTGATACAAAAGAAATGAATTAAAAAGATGAAAGAAATAAAGAAACAAATGAATTCAAAAATAACAGATAATAATATTTGGAAAAATTTAATGTTTTTCGTAAAAACATTCCAAGCAAAAGGAGGGATTTCCCTCGCATGAATCACAGTAAGTTGTAACCTTTTTTGCATTTTTCATAGCCACGTTTCTTCCTTCGTTTTTGAGATTTCATTGTAGCAATTGTAACAACGTTTCCGTGCCCTTCGATTGGTGGTGTATCTGGTAGTCCACAAAGACTCTCGCAAATGGACTGCCTGAATTCAACAATTAACATGTTCTTGTGCTTTTTGTAAATAGCTAACGCATTTTGCTACAGCTGTTGAAAGAATATATTCGATCTTATGGTACCAGCGGATCGTTTTACGTAGTTGTAAAAAGTAGCATGCCATTTGGTCAGAAATATCAATTCCTTGTTTGGCATGGTCATATTCCGTTATTACTTGAAGCTTTTTCACGTCTTGGCCATTTTGACTCCTTTTCCCTGTTGACACTTTCTCTAGTCCATGTTTTGTACTCAACATCAATACTTCGAGCTTGTCTTTCGATTTTAAGATAAAAATACCAGAAGACTCGCGTCCAATAATCTCATTTCTCCTGAGCTTGGCTGGCGTAACCTCTTTTGGATTCCCATTTCTTTGTTTCCGAGCAGAATTGAACTCAAAACATACAATAAACGATTTTAAAAATATGCCACGGAAGTTGAGGAACCGACCACAGAACAATCTCCACTTATACTTAAACTTCTTAGTTATGAAAAGACTTCTCGTTGCCGACTTCTCCCTGAGAAAGCCGGAGTGTCTTTGGACCGGTAGTGTCCCTGTTGAACATGAGAGATACCTCACACGAAGAAGGCATTATTATGGCTGCGTTTGCCAACTAAACTGCTATGAAAGAGGAGTTATTAAAATTGCGTAAAAGGTAACAATTTAACTAGACTTATTAGACAAGCGCTTAGCTTGAATACATATACGGCGAATTCTACAAGCTTTGTAAAAAAAACACCGTGTTGAATTCGAAAAAATCCACGAATAAAGACGTTGCTAATGTTCTCCAAATTTTGGATAAGACAAACCATGTGCGCAGACACCGTCCTGCCATGCGAAGACTAAGAGGAGTCACTTCCTCCTCAAAAATTTTCACTAATCGTCCTCAAATCGATTTTTGTTTTTATAAAATAATATTTACCAAATTGTCCTGCTTCACAATTTCCGCCGGTAGTCAAATATCCAATCACAATCATCCACATCACTTTTGTTTGATTCAATCGCCATGTCCGGCGGGACAAATTAAATATGTTTGAAAGCATGATCAAAAAGTTTTAATATTTTCACTCAAGATAATAAACTGGAAATAAAAACCCCAAAAAAACACTGAGCAAAAGTGCTTGGATTCACTTAAGGAAGTTCAAAACACTGACAACGAGATAATATTGCAACAGTCGATCGCACTAGAATGCGTCCCGTACCAGAACCGCGCACGTATAAAATCTAACTAATCCATCAGCACCAAGCCAGTTGAGGTACGTAGAAACTTCCGGCTGCTATTCACGAATATCTACACCACCACGAGCGTTATTCATCTCAATTCGATGTCGATCACTATGCTGCGTGCTTTAAATTAATGTGTCTTTAGGCGCACACACATCCGAAGCGCCATTTCAGCCAGAAATACACCTTAGCCACATTTCGTTAGTCTATTTGTTTGACAAAAGCATATTCACTAGACGACCAATCATTATATGACCCACTGAATGCGGTCCAATGACTTCACATCGGGCGGTAAATCACATCGGACGTATGGCACGTTTCGCACGCAACATCAAAGGGACTCAGCCATCCAGAAACACTTGTCCATAGTTCCGATTTGTAATGCCAGAGTGGCGAAACCAGAAGCATCTATGTGAGGAAGCTGCAGAGCCTTTGTAAACTGCACGAAACTGAGCTTACATAATTTTTTTTTTTGTGTAGCCAGAATGGGTGGTGGTGTTATGGGCTTTTTGGCCTAGTTTCGGTGTGAAAATATTCTCTTGAATGGAATCGAAAATAACGGTATTTGTTGGGCTTAAAATTCCATGAAATTGGTAATTTTTACGATCGATTGCGCATGGGCTTAGTATTGCATTTAATATGAACCTAAAGACCGTTAAAGAGCATGAAAAAAGCACTTTGTACACAAAAGACTTTTTTTGTTGTTGTATTTTTGAAAGCGAAACTAAGTGGGCTTGTATCGCAGCTTTGGCCGTAGATAATTTTTAAACTCAGTTAAGGGCTAAATGTGTTAATAATTTTAAAGGATACAATTTTTCAGGTCTATCGAAAAACTTGCCACAGTTAAGAACGAGATTTTTTCTCGCTTTCAAGAGGATACGAATACTCACTTTGGTCACCTTTGGAAAGGATTTGGATTTGGAAAGGATCACTTATGTTCCTAAGTGTACAATACCACGTGTGAAAAGCCAATAAGCTAAACTGCGAGGTAAATGGGCAAAAGGACAAGACAAATCCAGAAAACGGAAACGAGAAGGAAAGCACCCAGATTTTGATAAGGCGCTAAACCAATGGTATTCCATTCTAACTGCAAGAGGTGTTCGTGTTAGTAGCCCAATGCTGAAAGCTAAATCAGAGGAGCTTGCCACGAAGTTGGGTCATGCCAATTTTAATGCTTCAGATGGTTGGCTATCGCGATGGAAAACTAGACACGAGATGAAATTTAAGAAAGCTCATGGGCAGAAAGCTAGTGCAGATTCTTCGAGCTCTGATCAGTGGAAATTACATAAGCTTCCCGAACTCTTTCAGTTGTGGAATCCTAATGACATATAGTATATAACGCTGATGAAACAGGGCTATTTTACCGTGCCACACCAGATGGGTCTTTGGCTTATAAGCGCCATGAACTCATAGGTTCAAAAAAGGCAATGGTTCGCGTTACTGTGTTGTGCTGCTGTAATATGTCGGGAAAAGACAAACGAAAGCTCTTAGTTGTTGGAAAAGCTGTTAAGCCTAGGTGCTTTAAAGGTATTAGAATGGACAGTTTGCCAGTTCTCTATTACGCTAATAAGAACGCGTGGATGACGGCCAACATTAATATCAAATGGCTTTCGGATTGGGATGCGGAGTTCCAACAAAGTTCAAGAAGAATTCTGCTGCTCATTGACAATTCGGCTGCACATCCTCCTTCGGTTAGCTTAAAAAATATTAAAATAGAATTTCTTTCCCCAAACACCACACCTTTGCTACAAACACTGGACATGGGAATAATAAAAAACTTAAAGACATTTTATCGAGGAAGATTGGTGCAGTTCATCGTTGAAGCAATTAAAGAAAACCTATTGACAACATCTACAAATGCTAGAGAAGTTAATATCTTACGGGCTATACAATTCGTTGCGCACAGTTGTAGAAAAATAAGCTGCTCCACAATTCAAAACTGTTTTTCTCACTGCGGTTTCAAAAATTCAAATGATGAAATTATAGCAGGTCTATCAAATATTGAAAGCTCCTATCCACTATAGGGCGTTCCAAACCATAAAGAGTTTTTATCCATTGATAGTGACCTGCAATGCCACTGCGAATGTGAGGACATTGAGGATGCCATTATTGAAGAAATTGCACAAAAAAATAGCGCAGAATATCCCGGAAGTGATGTGGAGATTGATGAACCTGTTTTTTTTTAGTACCAATGAAATAAAAAAATTTTGTTTTTCTTTGTACTTCAAGAAAATAAGTGGAATAAAAAATACAATTAGAATTTAAATACAAATTTATTAAAGTCGTTTTTTTACTTCGCCTTTTACTTCGTTCTTTCCTCACTACTTATTATTGGGACAGCCGCCTAATTGGGACAAAAAACTTTTATTTAAATAGAATGCACCTTTAGTTCAAAAATTTCTAAATTAAATCGACAGTGTAAGAGAGGGTTTTCAGAAATGAATAGTGTTTATGTTCTTTGCTAAGAACATGCATTGTCAAGGTCCTTGCATAGCATAATCTAGATGGTAGATAAGGTTTAAGGTTAGGTTGGAAAGAATGAACTCTCTAAAAATTGGAGTTAGAATATGAATTAAAAAATCTCTTGTTATTCTTCATCACATATTTTTTGATTAAATTCTTGTTGAAGCCCCCTTGCTGATTTTTATTTAGTTTAACAAACCCTTACTGTTACTAGTGACCCGAGTTGCAACTGTATGAGGAAATTTAAAAAGAAAATGTTAAAAGGTTTCAGGATCATCTTTATCTTGACAGCTTATTCAGCAGTAATTTGGGACGATGTCCAGTCTGGCGGGCATTTGGCCAATAATACAACGTGAATTCAGGATACCGATCACGATGTGAACTCGAAGGGTTTTAAATCTTTTTCCATACAATTCTGACGATAGGGCAACAAGACTATCGTCCCTTGAGGCCACTCTCTTTGTTGCGCATCGTAGTGATGTCTACAGTGATGTATTTTTAATTTTTTTATTTTTTATGTCAAGTTTTCCAATAGGGACTTGACAACTTTGAATTTAATTTGTGAACGCACCCTTTCACTAATCATCGAACTGTCATTGTCAATTTAATCAGTAAACTCAATATTTTCATCACGGTAAGGTACACGAACGAGCATCGTCTGCAAATAATGAAAATTTTCCACCGAAGTTCGGAGTTGGCGACCGCATCTTTAACTTCAATTTTTGGTCGTAATTCTCGCCCTAGTAGCCAGGCAATAACAAGTAAAGTGCAAAAATTGTGTCGTGTTGCAGTCAACGGGTTGGTCTAAATGTCGAAAATATCGCTGCCGTTCTGGCGTCCGTGGCAAACGATCCAAATCAATCAATTCTAGTGCATTCTCAAGGATTGGGCATCGCTCAGACCACATACAAGATCAAGCACACTCAAGAATTGAAGCCGATGGACCATTTGAAGTGACATACGTTCTCCGATTGGGCTCTGGAGAAGATGCGCCAAGATGATGAATTTCATCGCAAAATCATCTTCAATGAAGAAGCTCATTTTTGGCTCAATGGGTTCATCAATAAGTAAAATATGCGTTATTGATCGGGGGAAAAACCACAATTGCTTCATGAATCATCACTTCATCAACAAGAAATAGCTTTTTGGTGCGGTTTGCATGCCGGCGTGTTTATTGGGGCATATTTTTTCGCCGGCGATGACGATGGTTACGTTCCAATGAATGACCAGCTTTATCGCGCCATGAACTTATACGAATGTGGTTTTAACGAGGTGGTTCTGCAAGTCACACCTTACAATCGATTTATTGAAGAGTAAGTTTGATGAGCGTGGTATCTCAATAAATTGGCCAGTCGATTGGCCGCTTCGTTCGTGGGTTTAAACGCCTCTAGATAATTTTCTTTTGAGCTACGTTAATTGGTTTATGCCAACAAGCCGACGAAGTTGGAAGAGCGCAAAGCCAACATTGAACGCGAAAAAAAGGCCGTTGCGGCCGAAATGTGTTACAGAGTCACCGGAAATTGGGTCCAACGAATCGACCGCAGCAAACATGCCTGCGGTGGCTTTATGAACGAAGTCGAGTTCCATTCATAAAGGTTTTGATTGTACTCCAAGCAGAGAATAAAGTTTTTGAAATATCTCAAATGGTTTGCGTTTTATTAAAAAAAATGTCAAGTCCTAATTCAAAAACCTTTTATCTTCACCTGCCTAAATGGCGGACGCTAAGGTCTGAAAGAATAGACCTATTGTATCTTAGGGTCTAGTTTAGGCTAACAGACATTCAATCCTTCTGATGAAGGTCAGAGTGTCGTTAGCATTGGATTGTCTAATGTCCAATCGGGAGCATATCTCTTTGAGGAAAACACGCCTTCTTCACAAAGAATGTGTACCGCCATTGCATCGTCTTCTAAACAGTGTCGGCATTCAATGGTTGTACTGAGCCCTAATTTGGTTGGATGTGATCTTAAGCGGTAATGACCTGAGAGGAAACTCACGAGCTTTCTAATGGTCCCCTTATTGAGTTTAAGGATTTTTCTGAAATTGATTAATAATTTAGATTGTCTGAGACCCACTTATTGGTCAGAATTTTGGCCGTAGTCCAGCTTACGCCAAATTCCGGACCAGTGCACGCGGTTTTTGAACCAACCCTGGCTAGATCATCCGCAATTTCATTGCCTTCGATTCCATGGTGACCTTGAACACATCCTAACCTAACTTTGTTACGTCGGGCAATGGACTTGGAGGCGTCGTAGCAGCTTTTGACACATTTGGATTCTATAAGATTGGATGACAATGATTTGAGCGCTGCTTGGCTGTCTGAAAATATTAGAATTCTGGCTACTTTGTGGCCTTTTGCAAGGTTTTCTATGGCACAAGATTCCATGGCTAGAAGTTCAGCCTGGAAATAATTGGGTATGAAGATTTTATTGTTGGGCACATTGACACCGGCATTTACTCCATTTGCCATTTTTGAAATTAGGTTTCTGGGGGGTCGGGGGCAGTTGTGTTGCTGTTAGGAATGTCCAACTCAAAGAGACGCCCAAAGCAGTATGTTGCCTTCATACTATCTGTGATCGAGCAGAATATGTCTTTATCCGTGATGAAATTGATTATTCTCGAGTGTGCCGTTTTGCCGTTTGTATTTTATTGCCAGTTGCATTTTGATGGAATTTCTGGCGGCTATTTTCCTAATTAAAAAAGTCAAGAGGAGACAGCCCTATGATAGCTTTCAGTGCTGCCGCCGCAGGTGCTCATAGCCCCAGTGATGCCCAAACAAGCTTTACGTCGGATATTTTTCATGTTTTAAGAAGTTGTCACTTCTAAGTTTTGGGCCACCAAATAATGGCTGCATAGGTTATAATAGATCTGACCATCATGATGCTTTTTTGTTTTTTTTTTTTTTGTTTATTGCTCCGCCTTTGAATAACATCTTTTTATGTAGTGTAAATAAACTTAAAACTACTTAATATCTATGCTAGTGGTTTAAGTAAATGGCCAGATCGGCTCTCATTACAGTCTATATGATATTATGATACAATTAGGATAAACAAACGATATCACATTTTATTTGAATTGTTCATGATATATTTATTATTTTTGTTTGGAAGGAAAACGCGGTGAAAAAAAAACCTTATAAAATGGTATCTATAATGTTCTTAGAATAATAAGCCTAAATACTACTACACTAACTAAACCTAAATAAACCTTACTTACTAACTTACACTAAGACTGAATGCTGTCATGTAATTCTTAGGTCGTTAATATATGAGCATGATAAGATATTATAATTATCTTATCCAGCTCATTATTCAGAGGCTGAGATATTACATGTCAGAGTTCAGCCTGTCACTAACCTGTTGGATAGTGCCATTATATTTGACGACTGAAGGCATCCATTCAACAACCACTGCCAACTTCACGTTACTGTTTGACATTTTGTCAAACTTCCTTTTTGTCAACCTTTTTTTTTCTTCTTCCATTTTTATAACCCAATAAAGAAGTATCGAGTAATTTCAAATCCGCGTGTATCCATTTTTCTTTCAGCGTAACTCAACAGGTTATGGGCCCAGAACCCGAGTAAAACCTCAAGCAACCTAAATTTAAAAAAAAAAAAAAATATATTTTTGCGTATTTTTTTAATTTCCACTTCTGGATAAATAAAATTTTAAAAATGAGTTCGGCAAACTCACACGGCAGGATTCCTCTCCTAAATGGAGATAATTTCATCACATGGAAGGCACAGATGGAGGCCGTGCTGCACCGTGGGAGATTTCTGCATCATGTAAAGGGCGCAATAACACGCCCAGAAGCAGCTGGACTGGAGCAGACATCATGGGACGAAAAGGATCTGGATGCACGGGCGGAGTTGCTTATATCAATGGAGGCAAGCATTGTAGCTTTGACGGCGAACCTACGTACTTCGAAGGAAGTCTGGGATTTTTTAGTCGAATGCTACGACAAAAGGGGACCACGTCAAAAAACAGAAGAATATCGTAAGCTGACAAATTTGGAAATGAATTCAGGACAGTCGATTGCAGAATATGTCCGAGAATTCAAAACTATTGTCAACCGGCTCAAGGAATTGGGAGCAACCATGGATGAGGACTTGTTGGTGGTTGTGCTCTTGGACGGACTGTCTGAGGATTACAAGGATATACGATCTGCTTTTGATGCCCAAAGCGTTTACCCGGAGGTGTCAACTGTGTGCACGAGGCTGTTAGAAGTAGGCGACAGGAAAAAGGAAACCGTGGCGAACAACGTTCTGAGCGTCAAGCACTTTAAACCTCAGAATCATAACAAGAGACAAAATCATTTTAAATCAAAAGCCGATAACAGTAATTTTCCTTATAATTGCAGGAAATGTGGGAAGCGAGGACACATGGCAAAGGACTGCTGGAGCAAAGGCGATAAGGTCAAACAAACGCAAGGTGGGAGCGAATTCCAACATGGATTCCTTGTGCAGGAGTGCACACAGAAGTCAGCGAAAGTGACAGAATCAACTCAACAAAAATTGTGGTGCCTGGACAGTGGGGCGACTTCTCACATGTGTTCAGAGGAATCCATGTTCGTCACGTTACAAAGGACTGAGGCTGCAAATCATGTAAAACTGGCCGACAACCACGTTATAAAAGTGAAAGGTTCTGGAGTTGTCAAATCAAGTATCTGCGTTCGAACTGGTGGCGAACCGTTTTATTTGCACAATACATTACTTGTTCCAAAGCTTTCGGACAACCTAATTTCTATCAGCAAGGCCACCGAAAATGGGTATAAAGTAGTTTTTGAAGGTGATGGTGCCAACGTCCTGGATCAGTCAAACCGCTTAGTAATGAGAGCTGAGAAAAGGAACGGTTTGTATTACCTAGCTAATGAGGAGACCGCTAGGATCAGTCAGAGTGAAAACCCCAGGCCTCGATGTGAATCTCTTACATCGTGGCATAGAAGGCTGGGACATGTTAACTTCGGTTCGTTGAGGCAACTACTCTCAAAGAAGATGGTTAAAGGTCTACCGGACAACTTTAAAAATGACGTTACTACATGTACAACATGCATTCGAGCGAAGCAAACGCAGTTACCTTTTCCAAGTATCAACGAGAAGAAGACATCACAGAGGCTACAACTCGTTCACACAGACATCTGCGGCCCCATGCGGACGGAGTCGCTGGGGAAGGCCAAATATTTTATCACGTTCATCGATGATTTCTCACGGAAGATCTTTGTTTATTTTCTCAAACACAAGAACGAAGCTCTACAGGCTTTTAAGACTTTTATGGCGTTTGCTGAAACGCAGACTGGTGAGAAAATCAAAGTGGTGAGGAGTGATAACGGTCTGGAGTATTGCAGTATGATCTTTAAAAATTACATGGAGAAGTGCGGAATTCAACACCAAAGGACTGTGCCACACACACCACAGCAAAATGGTGTGGCTGAAAGGGCTAACCGGACCCTGACTGAAATGGCTAGGTGCCTTATGAACGATAGTGGACTTCCCGAGTTCATGTGGGGAGAGCTAATCAACACGGCGGCTTTCTTACGAAGTCGATGTCCAACAAAGTGCAATGGCGATGTTACTCCGGAGGAGCTGTGGAGCAGAAACAAACCTAGTGTGTCTTATTTGAGAGAGATTGGGGCAAAAGTCTATGTGTTGAAGAAGGGTCTCAATCTTGGGAAATTCGACATCAAGTCAGAAGAAGGCACCCTGGTTGGTTACGCAGAGGAATCAAAGGCGTATAGAGTTTGGTTACCAAGCAAGCGACAAGTCATTAGAAGTAGAGACATCCGATTTGTTCACAATGATGAGAAGATGAGGGAAGAAGGTAATAAATCTGCGAATAGTCAATATTATTCCTTTTCTTTTCAGGGCAGTGCACACGAATATAATGCACCCCCTGAAGGCTGTTATGACCAATGCAGTGTTGATCAACAAACATCAATCACAGACACAGATTCAGATGAGCCATCGTGTGAGCTTGATGCAACTATAATGCAGCAAGATGATTCAAAACAAGTGCGCACTGATCCTGCAACAGTCAAGGAGCTGGATTGTTTGGAAGAGGCAGACGAATGGCGAGATGCGATGCGAGTTGAATACAACTCCCTTCTCAGGAACAGCACGTGGACCCTGGTTGACAGACCAGAAAATCGAAAAGTAATTAAGTCAAGGTGGGTCTTTAAGACTAAGTATCGTCCGGATGGATCGGTGGAGAAGAGGAAGGCTAGTCGCAAGAGGATTTGACCAGATTCAAGGTGTGGACTACCAGGATACCTATTCGCCAGTGGCAAACATAAGCTCAATTCGTTTGACCATGGCAATAGCTATCGAAAATGACTTGGAGATGTCTCATCTAGATGTTTCCTCAGCTTACTTAAATGGAGAGATCGACGCCGAAGTTTATATGGAGCAGCCGGAGGGTTTTTCGGACGGAAATCAAGTGTGCAGATTAAACAAAGCAATATATGGTCTGAAGCAGAGTGGTCGTCAATGGAATCTAAAACTGGATGCAACTCTGAGGGAACTTGGTTATGTGTCGTCTAAATATGACCGATGCATTTACTACAACATCGTCGACGAGAAAATTACGTTGATCACCGTGTATGTGGACGACTTATTGGTTGCAACGAACGATTCCAAGGAGCTTGTGAATTTAAAGGAACAGCTTACTGCACGCTTCGACATAAAGGACCTGGGATTTCCAAAGCTGTGTGTCGGCCTCGAAGTTAAGCGTTTTCCAGACAGCATCCGTATAAGTCAAGGGGGATTCATCAAAAATCTACTGGAAAAATATGGACTAAGTGACTGTAAACCGCACAGACTACCAATGCCTGCAAAACTGCAGCTGGAACTGGAACCAAAGGTGGCTGGAGAGCAGAGTCAAGTGGACAAAACAGCATATCGTCGCTTGATAGGAAGTCTACTGCACCTTTCGATGTTTAGTAGGCCGGACATAGCCTATGCAGTGAATGCGCTGTCACAGTTTAATGGCGATCCTCGGCAACAGCATTGGAACTCAGCGATGCACGTCCTTCGATATCTTCAAGGCTCTCGCAATGCAGGCATCATTTACAAGAAGACATCACTGGATCTTTACGCTTATGCTGACGCTAGCTGGGCTAGTGATTTCAACGATAGAAGATCACAAGGTGGATACGCTTTTATCTATGGAGGAGGAGCAGTACTTTGGAGCTCAAGGAAGCAGCGAATAGTGACGACATCTAGCACTGAAGCGGAGTATGTCAACCTCAGTTCCGTTGCAAAAGAAGCCACATTTTTGCGAAATTTACTGGAGGAGCTTGAACTTCACCATGGACCAGTCATCATATGGAGTGATAATTCCAGCGCTCAAGCTATTGCAAATCAAATGGGCATTCAAGGGCGAACAAAACATCTGGATATAAGGTACCATTTTGTAAAGGAGGCAGTAGCAGATGGGAAGATCGAGCTGAAATTCATCAGATCTGAAGATATGGCGGCAGATGCCCTCACAAAACCCATGGCTGTACCAGGGCACGTGAAGTGTTTCAAACGTTTGGGAATGTACCTTCTTGAATAACCAACAGCTGATTGTGGAATTGTGGAGGGGTGTTGGATAGTGCCATTATATTTGACGACTGAAGGCATCCATTCAACAACCACTGCCAACTTCACGTTACTGTTTGACATTTTGTCAAACTTCCTTTTTGTCAACCTTTTTTTTTCTTCTTCCATTTTTATAACCCAATAAAGAAGTATCGAGTAATTTCAAATCCGCGTGTATCCATTTTTCTTTCAGCGTAACTCAACATAACCGTTAGCCACAACCCAATCTAACCACCAATATTTTAATTTATTAAGCCTCTCGTTATTTACCTTATCCTTTTCAGGTACACTTACGCAGTATCTGAGGTTTGCATGCCCATCCCCAGAATTAAAAGGCTCATACGCTTGTTTGTTGCCCTTCTAGAAAAATGATATATTAAAGGTACGTTCGTGAGGTCCGATAAATTGCCATTAGCATCCAGGTACAAGAATGCCTCCGGCGGAATATGTCGCCATACAACTTCTGAAATACCCAGGGTTAGGATAAAACAAACCTGAAATATGTTCGTTTTCGATAACGTTTGCTGATAGCGCGTAATGATTTCTCGCAAGATCAAGAACAACATTGTCAATTCTTGATAGGCCATAGGCATCCAATAAAATTTTGTTGGAAACATAGTGACGAAAATCTGAATGAGCGCTTCTATACATATGCAAGCAGGCTCGGAGCATTTCCATGTAGGACGGGCTAATGTTCCACCATACTGAACTCGCTTAAGTCAAGATTGGACGGATAAATGCTTGGTAGCATACGACTTTCACATCGGACCTCAAACTGCTGGAGTAGAAAAGAGCCTTAAAGGACATAAATGCCGCTTTTGCTTTTCGTAACTGAGTAATTATGTATACTTTACATTATAACTCAGAAATTTATCAAGATACACACCTAAATACTTCACAACGCTTTTTAATTCCATGTGAAGGCCGTTCGTACTCGTTATACTAAGTTTTTTCCGGTTCCGCCTTAAATCTGAGTTACCGCGTCTTATTGGGGTGCGGAACAGTATGGTTTCCAAATGATTGGAGTATATTGTACTTTTCCTGAAGTTTGCGTTGAATATCTAAAATTTTCGAGCCACTTACGTACAAGATAATATCGTCAGCAAACGCTATCGAATCGTCCAATTCCCAAAGTATTTCAGCTAAATATATGTAAAAAAAAGTATGGGCGCTGAAACTGTGCCTTGCAGTAGACCATTAATAGCATTAAAAACCTTAGTGGTTGTGTTTTGGCCGTCTGTTACTACAAATTTTTTACCATATACCATACATGATATCATTTTCAGCAGATGAATTGGAAGTTCGTATCTAATTAGTTTGTACAAAAATCCGTTGATCCAAACCGTGTCGAAGGCTTTTTCGATATCCACTAGACATGCAGCCGTACATCTTTTTCCATTAAGATTCCATTCGATATCTGAAATCAATTTAGTAACAGCGTGCACCGTCGAGTGGTTTTTCTTGAACCCGAATTGGTTCCGCGGTATAATGTCCTTTCTTTCACACATAGACAAAATGGACTTATTAATTATTATTTCAAATATCTTCCCGATGTTAGGCAGGAGACTGATTGGCCTATAGTTCGAGGGATCTGAAGGATCCTTCTTTTTCTTAATTATAAGAAAAACCTTCGAAGTTTTCCAGTAGCTCGGGAAATAAAAGTTGTTTAACAAATTATTTAATACTACACAATATTGCCGTATAACAGCGTCGGGTATATTCTCTAGAACTATATTTAGAATGTTATCTAAACCGCTTGATTTTTTGTTGTTTAGTCTTCTGAATATGTACGTCAAGTCATCTAGTGTTGTGAAATAGTCCTCTGTCTGTTCCTCAGTCAATTGGTCAGCTTTTAGTCTATCGGAGAAACTTAACAGATTTGGCGTTGTACTGTTCCGGAATCTTAAAATTTCCGCATTTACTTCATCAGTTTTGCAGCTTTGGAGATCTCTAGCATGTACTGTCTCAAAGTGTGAGCCTATTATATTAAGTTTTTCTATTCCGTTGTCAATGATTAGAGACCATCATGATGCACAACCAGTAAAGCATCTTAGATTTGACACCTCAAGTCCTACCGTTGATCCGCTTACAGGCCCACATGACCTTGGTTGCACGTTCTGTAATGGACTTCACATGCCGCGTTCAAGCGATGCTAAATAAAAAGTCCGCAGACTTGTCTAGCAGCTGCCAGCAGCTCCTTTAAATAGTTAATAAGAATTAACTTATGCTGATTTTGTGGTTTATGGAGTTACACTTACTCAGGGGATTACCCATGAGACGGAACTGTAGCAAGCTCCAGTAGCTGGGGTTTTCTGCTTCATCCACCTTCGAGTGAATTCAGAAACTTCAAATATTCGTGCAGTAATACGGCATCACTTCCCTTTTGCGATGCTGATGCGATGCACAGCTGATGACCGTTTTTTCATCAGCTTTCCTTTCAAAAACGATACATGTTCCGGCAGAATTGCGACATTGCTTATGTTTGGAAAAAATATAATCATTTTTTTTTTGTAGCATTTTTATTTTCTTAAATTTTTAACTGAACTTAGATTTGTATATGTACCATCGTCGTATATCCTACAAAAACAATAATTTTATTTGTTTTAAATACTAAAAATAAATTGAATATATTTAATAATTTACAAAATATTTAATAACTAAGACATAACTATAATTTATACTAATAAAAACCCGCAATAATCACAAATAAGTATACACTTCTCTGTATGTAAAATAGAGAACAAAAAATTATGCAACATAAAAACATTCTAATTAAAAAAATATACAGAAAATAAAAAAAACAAATGGATTGTAAAATTAACTAAAAAAAAATCAATGTGGCATTTTTCAAACGAATATGCGTTGGTAAGCCAGCTTTTGTATACAGGTTAATAAAATATTATTTATTTTGAGAACACAAGACATCCGGTGTCCTGAATAGGGTTGTCTTTTATCGCTGTGTTTTTAGGTTTTTGGTAGCAATCGATTAAACCAAGTGTACAGTATCGTTTTCGAAAACAATTTTTGACATCTTTAAGATGATGGCTAGCTGATTAACACGTTCAGCAAGAATAAATGTTTTCCAATCATAATGGTTGTTCAGAAAAAAAATTTAATTGTCCGTGTACACTTGGTTTAGTTGTAGGAAAAATAATTAAGACTAATATTCTGTGTTTTGTTTTGTGTGGAAGAACACAAAGTGAAAAAAACTATCCAGCTTTTTGGGTTTGCTTGGAACGTTGATAAGCTTCGTAAGCTTCCACTTCTTTCTTTTCCTTCTTCTTGTTTCGATGTTCGAACTCTAGCCGGTGAGAGATTATACGTTCGACTATGCGTTCCGTTGTCATCGTATTACCAGAGTCGATTAGCATGAATATGCCCTTTGTTTTTGGAATTGCGTAGGGATCTGTTTTGCCATCCTCTAATGTAATTGGTGTTTGCCCGTGACACACGACATCGACTTTAAAATGATCGATTAGGTCTTCGGTGACGCAGTATGGTGCTCCAATGACGACTTCGTTTACAAACTGTAATTAAAAATGAATTAACAATTAAATTTAATTGCAAATGTATTTTTTAATTCATATAATATGTAAATGGAATATTTCTTACATTTATTAAAAAATAAAATATGTTAGCCCGATTTCGGAGAGGGAAACTGGGTAGATGCTTAATAACAAAACAAATCTGTCGGCCGAAACCGAAACCGTAACCGAACCTTCGGCCTCGGTCTTAGTTTCGGCCGAAACCGAAACTGGAACCGAAACTTATTTAGACATGTTAAAATTGGTATTGTATCAAATTAGTTTATTTCTACACACTCAGAAAGTTATCTCGTCTGAAATGACACATCGCGCAGACGCTTACCTAGACATTTATGCAGAAGAAAAAACACAAATTCAGCACTATCACGCCGGCCAGATGGTGACCATACAACATCAACATCGAGCAAATCATCACACGAAGTTAACCGTGCTAGTCGAACAATAAACAAAGTTTGTGTTGGTTAGACTTAATGCAATTTCGCCATGTTAATTTTAGTCACTCCACAATTTCTGGAGATATTTTCCCCTCCCTAACAGCTAGAGACAATAAAGTCTTAAAAACAAAATTCAACTCCAACTTCGAAAACTGTATACCGTGGGGGGCCCGCGGCTAAGTGGTAAGTGCGACAGCTGTTGAGCGTGAGGACCCAGGATCAAATCCTGGTAAGACCCTCTGACATTTTGCCTCGGCACCGAACCTCCTATGAGTACAAGAAAAGGCTTCTGGGGCCGGTTGGAGTTAGCAATAAACTGTAGGTCTAACCCCCGTCATTTGCGGAAAATGTAACACGTCCTGGTTTTTAAAAGAGCTGTCGCGTCACCAATTTTTTTTTTGTGAAGCACCGTGAACTGTGGGAGGCAGGTTTCTCAATATCGGCCGGCTTCATCACGATATCAAACGATGGGTCAAAACTGGAGCATAAATTGGAAGCTTGTCTTTTCGAGTAATCTTGGTCTAGAACTCTCCTTCCAAGACGTACCACGAACGCAAAGTGGCTGCTAACATCTAAGCTTGTTAAGGAAGGTTATCGCTTAAGGAGATACCGGACTTTTCAAGATTCACCTCTTCGGGGTGCCAGGACATAAGGATATACACGGAAACTGCAGAGCAGAAAAGCTTGCCCGTGCAAGTACAATATTCCCTCACAGATGCGCTTCAAAATATATTGACATCCCTTAAACTACGGTCAAACTAAGAAATAAAAATAAATACATCACCAGACAAACCTGGAACCTCTTTAACAAACAGAGCACCAGAAAGCTACCTCAATTTGCGTCGCAATCCTTATGTGTGTTCATATCTGTTCTCATGGGACACTGTCTTATTGATAGACATGCGGAAAGGCTAGGTGTGCAGTCAATTGATTTCTGCAGAAAATGCCTAAGGAGAATGGCACTCATCCCCATCATCTGTAAATGCCTCGTCATTGCAATATAGGGACATGGAAATCTAGATATGTTTCCATTTCTTCACAGCGTCGCCGCAACTTGTTAAAGCAAACCCAGAATAGCTCTCCAGGTTCATTAGAGAAACAAAATAGTTCTCTTCATCTTCTTCTTCTTCACCACCCAGAAGGTAATACTCTCAAAATCAATTTCCGCCCCAACATAGACAACGTTAATCCACATAATAATCTTTGTATCACAATGGGTCAAAACCCATGTTTCTTAACCTTAGCTAACCTTAAGCCGAACGACGTGTTACACTGCACGAAGCCTGAATTTCGACCGAAGATTCGGTTTCGGCCAGTTACGACCACAGTTTCGGTCGAAATTCAGGCTTCGTGAATGTAGCACTTCACTAAAATTCCGTCGAATTTTCCTATGCAAACGAGGGGTTCCATGAAAAGAACAAGCTGACGAACTAGCGATTGGGACGACGTCAAAGCGAAAGTAATTCCCCTTCTTTATAAAATAGACAGGCAAGTATATTATAAATCAATCGAGAGGCTGTATTTGAAAATAATGGGGCCATCACTGATGCTTTATGTGAATAACCTCAATGAAAAAGAGAAACTCCCATCCGCCAACTTTTTCATGTACAGATGTTGACGTTACGGGCCCCATAGGCGTCAAAAATTGTAAGTAAAGCGTTTTCGCTCACTAACCAAGCATCAACACAAAACATCACTGTTTTCTCTCTTAAAGATATCCTGCGAAGCCAGAAGGTTGCCATACGCATTGCAAAGCTAATGCCTCCTTTACTTCTGAAAACGCGTCGTTAGAGGGTCAACTCATTTCCCTTGTATGGGAGGTTCCCGGTCACAGGGACATCACAGGTAATGAGAGGACCGATGAACTTGCTAGGTAGGGCTCTGCCCTTCAGCGCTCACCTGCAGTAAAGTTTTTCATCTCACTGTAAGCAGTTGAGACTAATATATCCTCATACTTCCTTGAAGCAAACAAAAGATCCCGTCATGAAATTTTTTTAACTCTATCAGTACTACTTATAAAACAAGCTTTGTAAGTGACAGTGTTACTCAGAGTAATACCCATCTTGTCACAGTCATCATTTAGCGTGGTGCTAACCTAGTGGCGGTCTGCACAGGACACTAGCCGATTGGAAACCATGACGTTAAGCTAGGCATCCCACACAACTCACATTGTCGCAGCTACAAAAACACAGCTGAGAGGGAGACCATAACACGCTTCTTTTGTGCCTGTCCGGCCCTTGCTAGAGGTAGACCCTTCATTAATTCAATCGATGATAAATAAGGTAACAGAGCTGTGGCACTAAAACGGCACATATTGCTTATTAAGTTCTCACTGAACCACCAATTTTATCTCACTTTAAAAATGACTTTTAATTCATTACATGTTCAGAGTGCCCCCTTCGTTTATTTTTAAGCCATGTCCAGTAAGATGCAATAGAAACAATAGGTAAAAATAAAAAACATCGAAAACATCGCAAATGCTAGTTACAAAGTGAATCAGATCCGCATACAATGATGAGTAGGACTGGAATAAATGCAGGACTAGCAACCTAGCCGCAGTGGCTTTCAGGCTAGTCTCATTGTCCGATTAAAGAGGGGTCTCTGCTGTTTGGATAACAAATTGTACAGCGAGAAATTCACACATGCCTCAAGTGTATTTGATTATAAAGAGGATGGTTTCGGTAGCGATGGAAAATACAAACATAAGACATTTAATATTGCTGATGGGGAATCAGAATTGACTTCCCCCTCGCCGTGCTTGGACATCATTTTAATACAAAATAAATGTTTTATCTTACCTTGCAGGCTAAAACGCTCAGTACACGCTCATGCAGATTCATGATTGGATAATTACTGCCTTTATACGCGTTCACGATAGGATCTGTATGTAGTCCAACAATAAGGTAATCACCGTGTTGTTTGGCTTTCTCCAAGAAATCCAAATGTCCCACGTGAAACAGATCAAATGCACCAGCAACATATACCTAAAACGAAACGTACGATTTTATGACTTCATTCATTAATAAGATGGATAAAAAGATGAACTTACAATTTTATCATCTGGCTTAGGGGCTTTGCCATCACTAAACTGAATAATCTTTTGGGTAGTTGGCAGGAATTGACTGCAACCAGTCCATGGACTCGAGGCAGTTGAATCTTGACCCATATTCGATGAACCTGGTTTCAATTTTTGATGTTTTAAAATTAGATTTGCAATTTCATTAGCTGATGTTTTCATTTTGGTTTTAGATTTACAAAGGATACACAGATAGTTCCATAGAAAGAAAGAGAGAGGAAAGGTAGGATTTGAGGGAAAATTTTGATTAAAAACAAAAAAAAATGTGTAAGTGCAATCAATCAAGGAAGCATTTCATTATTTGGATAAAAAAAATTACAACAAATTGGATGTGAAATTCAACGTGACGGAAAGAAGCAAAAGAAAGGAATACCATTAAGTTTTGCATGCAATGAATTTTGTATACCATATTATTACCTTCTTTTTCAATTGAGTATTCCTTCGAGCCTTGGTGAAAATGGTTCTTTGTTAGTAGCAGCATTCTGCCGACTAAATCTGTCGTGGACACACCAGCAGTACGTTTGACTTCTCTGGAAATCAAAAACAAAAAGGAATGCGTTAAAACATATCAAATAAATTATTTTGGTTGAATGTCAGAATGAAAAAATCAATAATTAAAAGAATTGAATTTCGAAGGTGTAAGGTGAGGTATGTTTATGAGTCCTTGCAGCCCGTTCAAGAGCTTACACAGACACATTCCAGTTACGTTGCTCCGATATTGCAGTAACATGATTGCCAACAGAAGCTGTCTCGTGTGATTCCGACATCTTTCATGGCATAGTTGCGGTAAAAAATCAAGATTCAGGGAGAAGACGGCCTTAACCATTTTTCCACTGAAGTTATTTAGAGGAGTTTTAGGTACGCGGTTCGTTACAAAAAACATCTTAAGATTTAAGACAGATTGAATTTTTTACTAAAAGTATTTCATTTACGACAAAGAGGAAAAGGTTTGTCTTCTCCTAGCAATTCATCTCAAGGTAAATATTATCCTTGATGTACTCTTTCTTAGGTGTGAATTTACTGTTCCACTTTTCAATGCTCCATAATCCATCATTTTTTACTACACCTTGATGACTATTCGATCAGCAAATTAGAAATAGCTGAAAATGATTCCGATGCTGTTTAAAACCAACGAAAATCAAATAAGTATACGCAATTAAACGCAAACATCTGCCATGTGGACAAGCGGAGAAAAACGAGTATTCCGAAAGCGAATATAAAAAGCAGCATTGCTAGGGTATAGCTTAACCATTTTTATGTGCGCCTTATATTTTTTGTACAAAGGGGAGAGGTTAAGACCTACAGTTAACTGCAGAATCTTAATTTCCGCTGTTCCTGTTTACTATTAACAAAGTTTACATACGAAATTCTTGAATATGGTTCTCTCATAAACAAATATTTCATATCTGAGCTCTTACAGAATACATAGTTTTATTCCCCTTTTTCTGGAACTTATTTAATGGATGTTCAAGTCTGAACCGTGACATTTGTTTTTATGAATATAAAAACGCCTCACCCAATGAAGTTTAATATTCGCTGTTCCGTCTTTTTCGATCATGTTTTATTAACAACGTCTACATACTATTAATAGCAACACACAAATCAACAAGTGGAACCGCATCATCACAGCCTCCATCGAAGACGAAACAAGGGAGGCTTAAGTCATAGAAGGAACACCCCAAGGAGGAACGATTTTGGTCCTCTTCACAAAAAAGACCAATTGACTTCTACTGGAGGTAATAAACTTGAAATCAAAGACAGCGGAAGTACTTTGGGTTTATAATCGATAAGAAACTGAAGGAAAAACCTGGAGAAACGCACTGCTAAAGCCAAGAGGGCATGTTGGATATGCAGGAGGGCATTTATGAAGTCCTGGGGACTGAAACCAAAACCAGTCCACTGGATATACAACTCTATAATGAAACTAACCCTTCTTTACGGCATTATAGTATGGTGGAATACGAGGGCTCACTAAAGTGCAACTTTTGGCATGCGTGGGAGTAACAGGCGCTCAAAACTTCACGCCGACCGCTGCCATCGAAGCAATTCTAAATGTAACACCAGTACAATAGTGAAGTGAAAAGAAAACCAGGACTCTCGCCCATAAGACTCAAGGCACTGGGTCCATTTGACAATAGGAAAAACACCGGGCATAGGAAAATTGTGAACACTGTTAGTTAGGGCGATGACAGCACAACTAGATCAACAAAGCGACCAAGAGGAGAAAACTCTCACCTTAAAAAAACAATTTGAAGACATTTTTCCAACCAAAATTTCTTGGACGAACGCTAGCACGATAGGAGTTATTGACAAAACGACCTAGATGAGAAAACTCTCACCTACAATAACGATTTCAAGACAATTATCCCAGCCAGAACTTCTTGGATGAACAGAAAAATGAAAAGAGACCCCGGTGTTATCGCAATTTATACAAACGGTTCTTACATATCGTCTGAATCGGGGACGGGAATCTACTGTTCGATCCCACCGATAGAAATATAAAATAATCTTGAACCAATCGTTACGGTTTTTCAAGCAGAAGTTTTCGCAATAATAACTGGAGTAGAATAGCTCACCGAACTCAATATACGGGAGAAGAAAAAACTCATCGGCACCGATTGCAATCAAAGCTATTACAAACCCTCTATCAGTATGGACACTGGTAAGGAAGTGCAAACACAATTTTAACAAACTAGGAAAACTATACGACATCAGTCTAAGTTGGGTCAAGGGACCCGAAGGTGTGACGGAGAACTGGCTAGGCAAGGAGTAGGAACACCAAAACCCTGTCTCAACCTTGTGGAACAGCAAAATCGATAATAGGGAAACCGACAAACAAGTCAGCGAAACGAGCTCTGAACTCCAGCAAACGGAATCTAAGGCTTATGGTGGGACTGGTACAGGGCACATTTACCTTAACCTTCACTCACAGAATCGGACTAGCAGAAACTAGAAATAGGGAAACACAACGGGTCCAACCAGAGGCCTAAGTGAAGCGCTAATTAAGCTCACCCTTACTAAACACTACCAACCAACAAATATGATATTCTGATAAACAAATCTGAGTCATAACATTGATGTTATCTAACAGCATATATTTTATCAGAAAAACTAGAACCGTCTAGCAGACGCTTAATCTTACTTTTCGAGGGCAACAAAACCTAAGACTTTTTGTAATCACAACGCTTCTGACCTATGAGCGTCGCACTAACGACACGCGACAGAAGTCAACAGCCTTTCAAGAATATTTTTTATCTGCAAACAGAGATTTCCTCACGCCATGTCGTAAAAGACACCATATATTTATGACGCTATATAGCATCATTCAAAACGACAATCAAGTACAAGCTGAATGGCGATAAGGATAGTTCGAGCGAAATACTATCACCTAACGAGACTTTGGAGCTGCCAACTTTTGCTTCGTAGTTATCAAGGTTAAAGTTTAGTATGAGGCATGACATGTGTCTTAGGATAGGTAAAAAATCATCCCCTATATTTTGATCATTGTTTGTTCAGAAAATAGTTTATTACTTGGCTGTTTAACTTACTGGTATCTGTTTGCTGCTTTTACAAGATGATACGTATCTATACCGTCAGCCGTCATCGTTAGATCGTCTACAATTAGAAGGATTAGTTATGAATGACTTTTGAAAGTAGGACAACTTACCGCCATGTACACAGAAATCACAATCGTATTGATCGAGTGTTTCCAGTGTAGTCACATAAGGAACACCTTCGATGACCTCATCGACCCATTTGATTCCTCGAACCATTTTGTACCTTTTCAAAAAACAAAACAAAAAAGAACGTTCTTAAGTGAATAGAGTTCAACAATAAATTCAAAATGTTCTATTTACCTTTCTTCCTGTGTGAACACTGGGGGTCCTTTGTGCTTCGCAATCTCCTCATCGGTGTGTACGCCAACTATTAATTTATCACCAAGAGCTTTGGCTTGTCTTAGCGAGTTCGCATGACCAAAATGCACCATGTCGTAGCTGAAAATTGCAAATAGGAAACATTAATTTAAAGAATGTTTTAAAAAGATATCAATCTGGATTGCAGAGAGATTTAGATTAAGAGGTGGTTGAGGTGGAGTTTGGAACAATTCTTCTATTTAATGCGAGGGAAAGAAGTATTGATACCAAACTCTTCAGTCGGCAAAAGAGTTTACAAAATGTGTGGACAAGTAAGACATTGAGAGGAAGGTTTTTCAACCCTTCGACCAACGAACTTAATTGCTTTAAAATTAGAATAAAATAAATATTTCAATAATTCCGG
The DNA here is from genome assembly GCA_963555765.1 of Orthonevra nobilis. Lineage (NCBI taxonomy): Eukaryota > Metazoa > Arthropoda > Insecta > Diptera > Syrphidae > Orthonevra > Orthonevra nobilis. Next base: position 70,596,335 of record OY743226.1, on the reverse strand, counting down.
GAAGGATTTCCGACGATCCACAAGTGTATAACGTATTCGACCCCTCTTTGAATCGATCTTAACCCTAATATGTGTGAAACTGAGTAAATTGACACCGCCTTCTTGTATCCGTTTAAATCTGTTCATGGCCCATTTTGTCAAGGCGAATGTATTTAGTGGTAAGCTGACATTTTTTATTTTTGGAACTTGCTTCTTCAATGCTTGAGCTTGGTCTTCCCCTCTTGTTGTCTTTATGTGTTCCATATTTGGTCAAACCTTCAGCCAAATCAGCGCGGAATTCTGCTAAGCCTTATGGGACTTTTGGGGTTAACTACTTTTTGTTTATTAACTTTCTGATAAAGGACCCAAGATGATAAAAAATTCTAAAATGCCACCTTCTTCTTGACACGGTATCGACCTAAAAAGCTGTCCATCAAGTCGACCCAACCCATATGAGAATTATACTATTTTATAACTTTCGGGCAGGAGAAAGACAGCCTTTTTTTTCCTCTTTTTTATCATATCGCTGAATGGTTTCAGAACGTTCAGCTCCAACAAACGTCGACAGGAGTATAACCTGTTCATTATCTTTCCAATTAACTGCAGTTACTTCTGTTCCTTCATCTAAGTGTCCTCTAAGCATGTTAGTTTTTTTTTCTTAATTTTTTTGTAGGTAATTTGCAATTCTTATCTAATCTTGTTCTTTTCCAAGGCAATAAATACCATGTTAAGTAGGTTGGTATAATAATTATCAAAATAAATTATATGGTTACGATCTCTAGGCACTCCGCGTGTTAGTCTTAAAACGATATCTGATACAGCGCCAAATTCAGGCTCAGTTGTACACATGCTCAGCAAATAACAAATAATTTGAAGCCCCATTTATGTTGGGTAAATAAATTGTTTAAAAAGTGGCCCAGCTTTGTGGCACACATTTGGTCATCCAATGATAGTCTTTGCTCTTAGGGCAAGGAACCAAATGTTCAATTACTGGTCTTAGTTTGTGAAGTCGTTCATGATTGGGATGGTCTGTAGGCAAATGTTTGTCATTATCATTGAGATGGAGAAAATTTCGAATATTTTCAAATCTTTTTAGTGGCATGGTCTAGATATAGGCCCAAATGCAAATGTTGTACACCAGCAGGAGCGTATGTTTGGATAAGAATCCCTAAATATTGTCGCAACTCTGTAGTTGTAATAGTATCCGGTCGAGCTGGATTCTTTTGTATCTGCTGCATCTATTGCAGTAGCGATCCCCAATGCAGCAATGAAGACTCATGGAGTGCGTGTTGATTGCGCGTGACCAATACCGCATATTTTGTTTATTGACGGAGCCATGCAGCCAGAAATGAGCCTCATCGCTGAAGATGATTTTTCGATGAAAATCCGAGTCATTTTCAAGTTGTTGCTCAGCTCAATTCACGAACATACGACGCTTCTGGTGGCGGCTTCAGTTCTTGCGTCAATTTAATCTTGTAAGGATGTTGGCCAAGATCTTTTCGCACAATTCGCCACAACGACGTCACAGAGATGCCCAACGCTTGAGAACGACGTGTGAGAGACACATTTGGGCTTTCTGCAACTGAAGCCTCAGTGGCAGCAATATTCTCGACACTACGAGCACTTCTTTGTCTCACTGGCACGGGAACATTTTGTATTGTGCCTGTGGATTCAAATTTTTCCACTAGACGCTCAATTGTTGATCTACTAGGACGATTATGACGACCATAAATTGGCTCTTAATGTTGAGGCCACTGACTCCGAATTTCGGTAGTAAATTTTAATAATTTCGACTCGTTGTTGGCTCGTATATCTTTCCATCATGAAAAGGCAAACCTTACTGAAGAGAAATGTCAAAAGAGCGGCAAGAAATATGGCGTCGTTTGCTGTCCCTGTCGCTCTACTCATGAGTCAAGACTCCCACAAGTGGAAGAGAGAAGGCAGATTAAATAAAATGAGATAGAAGATAAACCTCCCAGTGAATCGTGGGTAGAAATTTTGTTAACTCATTTTGAAGTTTCATACTTTTCTTTATTTCTGTTCATGAGCCCAAGTAACAGATTGCTTGACTTGACTCTGGAATCAATTTCGAATTATGAAATGAACCGAACCCAATTTAATGTAATCCGATTCACCCAGATTATAAAGACAGTGTTTAAGAATCGAATGCATTTGAGTGCATATTAAGAGAGTTCGGGATATGGAAAAATCCAAAAAAAATGGAGCTGGCCTGAACGATGTTTACGAACCAAAACTTTGGTATTTCGAACAACTTTCATGTCTGGTTGTTGACTTCATATGTTATAATATTGAACTTCGAATTTATGTTCTGTCAACTTGAATTTGGCTAAATGGAAAATACCTTTAAATATGTGTCTCAAATTATTCCAAATAGCTCTGCAAACTTCAGGAATGGATTTGCTGAGAAAAGTCTGCGATAATCTTGTTTGGTAATCTGTGCTTTAGTACGTTTCACCCGTTCCTAGGAACCGCAAAGTAGCGGCTTATCTTTTCGGCTGGTGAAATTGCGTCTCATAAAAGTGTTTTTTTTTATATCATGTTCAATTATGGACCAAAGCAGCTGAAATGTGTCTTCATTCATTCTTAAATAGTTTAAGAAAGACGCTTTGTCGTTCCCTTGAAGTTCCTTGCGAATAAAATTGAATGAGCTTTGCTTTTCTCTAACTTGCCTCCGTGTCTTGATCCTTTTCTTCTTGGGCTCTTTTTTTGCTTTCACAGCAACATCCTTACATGCTTTTAGCAAATCAAGCACTATTTCCTCATCCGTACTGCTATCGGTTTCCATATTCTCCAAAGCCGTTGCTGCACAACATTGTTATTTATCCAAAATAATAAGGTTTTTCACCATTTCCTTTTTTAGTTTTAACACTTCAACACAGAATCAAAATATTTATGCTGGACCTTGATATTTAAAAAAAAAGTATGTTTGAAAATATGCTTTAAATTAAGTGTTTTTTTTTATTCTCTACGCATTTAATGGTTAATTGGAGTTCAAAACCAAATTTTTACATTTCCTTTTATAGCCTTTTCTTTGCCTAATCCGTCTTTCTCACCTTCAAATATTGCTATTCCTGTAGGCACGTCCAGCAACTAATCACCTGCCTCTAGTCCTACTCCATGCAACGCGTCGGCTATTGTTCAGACGTTATCCAATCCAATATGTTGTTACTCAGCCTCCTCAGCGTTGACAATTTAGTGCTTTCATCGTTAATTTCAGTGCTCAAAAAATTATTTCAGTACCCAAAATGTAATTTTAGTGATCGGGCGTTCTTTTAGTGCTTTCATTTTATTTTAAGTGCTTCATTAACTCTGCTTTTTGACGCTGAAACCTACTTAAATCCTTTTGCAAACATTTGCAAACTAGCCTTGAAACTGCTTTGTTTGCCACATTCTAATGGCGATGTTGAAAGGGTTTTTAGTCAAGCAATTCTAGTCAAAAGCAAACTAAGGAACAAAATGGCTTTTGTGATGATAAATGCAATTTTGCAAAATAAGCTTTTCGAATATTCTAATACAGTAATTCCACTCAGGAGCTCTATAGGACTCTTTTATTTGTTATTCTAACAGCATGGTATATAACGAGGATATTGGTCGAGTTCGATAAGCAGCCATGTGCGTCTAAATGCAAAAATGCCTGAGGTGATATGTGTCCCTTTTCTACTGAGTTTTTTAAAATATCCCGGGTTTGGATAAAACAATACCGATTTGAGTTCGTTCTCAATTACATTTGCCGATCGCACAAAATGATTCCTCAGTAAGCCCATGATAACGTTGTCAATCCTAGACACTCCGGAAGCATCCAATGGTCTTTTGTTTTTTGCTCATGCCGGAAGTCGGAATGAGCGCTTCTGTTAACCGCGTGCAAATTCGCAAGAACTTATTTTCGAAAACTCTTTACTATGTTCCAGCATACCTGACTCGCATAGATCAGAATTGGACGCACAAAGAACTCAATAAGTGTTTTTTTTTTTTTTTTTTGAGAAACTGGAAAATTCATTTTTTTTTTGTTTTGGTGCCCAAGTATCAAAATTAACGCTGAAAATATTAGGAACGGTGCTTTGGCTCAGAAAAAACTTGGCATCACTGAACCTCTTTACTTATTTCGTGAACTCTTCTGAATCATACACATTTCATCCTCAGATAAAATTAACAAGGACTGAGTTTGGAGTTTCGTTTTTTTCTTCGAATTTATATCCGTGGCCGCTAAATCCGTTCTTCACACATGGCGCACTTCATCTGGCCGTTGATGTTCTCGGCGATATCAATAGATCCGGATGATGAACTTATTATGCCACAGATCCATAGGACTCCTAATTTTGCTGCTGCAATAAAGGTAGGATACTCGATCGGTCCACTGTGCTACGGACGGCCTGAGCTTGAGTTATTATTGGTAAATAACTCAGGGTTACCCAAGCCTTTGAAAATGATCTGAAGTTCAGGGCCAGTTTTATTTGCGTCTTAACTTATTGAATTCTCAATTGAACCGGTCAGTTAACTTCACTTTTATTTTATTCATTTCTTTAGTATTGATCAAGTACCCTTATTATAAGCAATTAACCGAACTCATGCACAGGGTGCCCTGTTGCTGATTTATGTTGTAAAATGTGAACATTTTAAAATGTTAAAAATACAGAAAATTCGGATATTGAACGATGAACAAGCCTTAATTTTATTCGATGATGAGTGCCTAGGTTCCGAAAAAACTTCTTCATAACTTAATAGAAGTCAACCAGTACTTGTACTTTTTACCACTCCCAAACTGTATTGCTCATGAAATTTAAATGAGAGACTAACGTCAAGAGTTTAAACAAATTATTGTAGTTTTCACAAAAACAATGACTAAAATCGCATCTTCTATAGCCATGACTACTCTTTTCCATCTGAAATGACACATACACTTATGTAGTTACAAAAGTGAACATACGACCACCATGTTTTCAATATTTAAAAATTTATCTTAGAAAACTTTTTTTCAATGGAAACAATAAAGAACTCATTTAAGTTCACTTTTGGAATTTTACAAAAGTCTACATACGAAAATCGATTGTGGTTCGGAGATTACGGAGGGTAATCTAATTTCATCCTCATATTATAAAATAACCACACTTTGACTACTTTTGAGGAATGCTTCGGGTCATTGTCATTGAGCAAAATGGACTCACCGGATAAACAAAGTTTATGTATGCTTGGAACATTGGAACATAACTATCTCTTAATATTTAAATTTAATTTTAGCATACATATGCCGATCCAAAGTGCATTTTATGACCCTTAATATCCCAACTCCATTTCTATGTTTTTTTGATCAAGCCTTTTATTTGCTTTCCATCAAACTTTAACATATCCATCGTTTGCCAATATATTGAACTTACATTTATCCGTAAATAAAACTCTCTCCCAGAAGGATGGATTCGGTTCATGCAGTTTTTTTCCTACTTTTTAGCATATTCTTTTCTTGCACTTTTAAAGTGCTTTTTTCGAGCAACTCTTGTCCAGCCTTTTTTAAACAGCGCCATATTTTTATGGTCAGTATTTCGGATCTCGTAAGCATTCTTATCGCGCTCTGCTAAAGGTTTTGGGTTAAAGATGGAACAATTTTTCAGTCTGCCTTGAACAAATTCACTGCTCGATCTCTGCCATTGACTTTTCTTGACCGTATGTTGACCTTTGTAACTAAGTGTAAATAAGAAAAACAGTGGTTCTTTGGATTCACAAACCCGTCATTCGCGACTGAAACATCAACCAGCTCAAGGGTTAACATTTAGCTCGCCTAAGCCATGAATGAAATCGTCGAGAAAATTCCAGCGGACAACCCAAACAATTTTCAAAGGTCGTTTTCAACAAAATATTTTATTTGGACATCACTTACAAAATATAAAAGTTTTTGTGGGAAAAAATAACTAAATAAGAAAACATCACTTTTCACATGTATTTTGTTTCATTCTCATTCGAAAACATAAATGCGTAACCAGACACCCTGTACATGCCTAGGGCTCGCGAAGCAACACGACAGAGAAGTGATTGTTCAATTAGTTGACCACGTGCCGCCAATTCAAATTTACGCTCTGTTCGTTTGTTATTTTCGTTTTTTAAGTTAATAATACACGTTTAGAGAATAACATTAAAGCCTAATAAATCTCTTATTACCGGTTGGCAGAAATGGTGTGCGATGAAAAGCTTTTTTGTTTATATGCCGAATGCCCCGAGAGCTCCTAATTGCATTTATTTGAATGCGATATTAGACTTGGACGTCGTAGCTTGATCAAAGTTCATATTTGAAGAGGGCTGTTTTTGAATTTTAAGTAAGCCATTTAAAATTGTCGATAGTTGGCATTTTAAATGAGTTTAAACGAGTTGAACGTTGAATTGATTCAGTAAGGATTAAAATTTTAAACATGTGCAATTTGTGTATGTTAAATTACAAAAAGATCATTAATTTCATTAATCAACATTTCATTGAAGAGATCAATAGACTTCCCATACTTTGTAAATAACCTGATTTGATTTGAAAAAAAAACATTTGACACTTGGGGCCTATCACACAGAAGTTTTGTTCAGTGACGAAGATCTAGAGTAGAAAGCAATATTCAAGCAAAACGTCAGATCAAAGTTAGAGCAGAAAAGAACAACCCATATGTAAGTTAGTTGTCAAAATTGGTTTAATATATTTTGAGGAGCATTGAAACAACACAAAAATACAATTTGCATTATTGTCCCGTACTTTCTTTGCATGAAAATGTAGCACTCTTGAAATGATTTTGTTTTGTCAAACCGTGACCCCAAAATCAATCACCAACAACTTCATTTTTAAAATCTAATTTAAACAACAGTCACTGCTGATTTTGACATATACAATCTAGTCTGCTCTTTAGATCGTTTCAAATAACTATGCGATTGGAAAACTGTGCAGAGAGAGCAGGGAAATATTTGCCACGCCTTTGCTGCCTTGAATATTATGTTCATATATCGGCAGAACTTTCTCTTTTTTCATTGACTTTTTGTGATCCCGATTTTTACTTATATGACCTTTTTTTAAGTTCTACCCAATTATTGCAAGTAGTTAAGCTAAATATCCCTTTTTTAGGTGTGTATGAATGTGGGAGAGCCATAAGGACGTAAGACAATTATTTGACATGTGAACAGAGTTGGGATACCTTCACCGAAAGTATTGTCAATAGACCCGGCGAAGACTCGTCAACTGAAATGGAAAGCTATGGCGAGTATTATAATGATAACCACTATGATTAAGTGCTATTGCATTAAAAAATATAAATGTACAGTGGAGATTAATGAAATCGCAGCACCCTCAAAAAGTGAAAATTTCCTTTCGCTTTTTTTCTGAGGACTGCCGTTAGACTTATTTTGTATAAATAAGGCTTGCGCGTGAAACTCCTGTTCAACCCAGTGTAAGGGAAAATTAAAAGCGAAAAAATGATTAAGAAAAAAAGTATTAAAATGTCGAAATTGACGCCAGAAGAAAGTCGCGGATTATGGGTCTATCGAAAGGTGGATTATCTGCAAGGGAAATATCCAGGAGAATAGGACACCATAGCACGACGGTGGACCGAGTTTTGAAAAAAAATTTCGAAAACTTTCTCTTATCTGCTCGGAACTGAGTCTCTGAACAAAACTCGATCAACAAGCGCTTTTTTAACAAGTCAAATTCAAAAAATATTGAAGTTAGTATAAAAGTCTTAAAAGGATAGCATAAACTTCAAAGAAGTGTCTCAGGCGTTCGTTGAAAAATGTTGGGTGCCAGTTCAAGGTGTTGATCATCTTACAAATCTGCATCTGCCAAAAACTGGATTCCTGAGATTCTACTATATACATATACTCGCCGGCCAGTCTTAATGAGGCAAGGCAGCGCTAATTCAATGAAAACATGGCTTATGCCCCCTCAACCACAAGTAAAATGCCTTTCTTATGGTATAACCTAAAGATATAAAGGACAAATCACAATGTGGCGCTCGCAGGCTTTCTCCCAACTTACGAGAAACTCTGTCACAATACACGATCTCAAAAGTTGTAACACACAATGTTACTTCATGATATCACGCGTTGAGAGGTTAGGAATAAGACCGAATAATGTTTTGTTCCCATAAATTCGTAGGACACGAAATGTTCTCTTTTAAGTTGATTGGTAAGATTAGGAAACACAAATATAATGTGGATTTTTGTTCAGTTTTTTTCAAAACAGAAGATAGAGTTTTAGAACCTTTTTAAAACTAATTTTAAGCAAAAAAACGTTTTTCTGCAGCTAAGCCAAAATTATTGAACTCATTACAACACAATGGACAAGTCCAAGAAATTTTCCAATAAAAAAAAAACTGGTCGAAAGCTAACAAACGCGCCACCAATGAAGAGAGTTGCTCTACTTCGACATGGAGGTCGGGCTTACGAGATTTACGATCAAACATGCGAGGTCACATTTAGTGTAACCACATAAGATCTTATTGTTTCTACCCAATCTGTCAAAGAGCGAGCACGAGAGCGCCGCATTGTGTTTCTTATTTTACCCCCCAGCAGATTGTTTTTGTTTTGCGTTTTCCAATTTGGCATACTGGCATCATGTTTCCCTAAAAACATACCTGACGTCCAAACTTTTCCCTTAGGTACAGTATCTAAACAATCAGCCAACCTAAATAGTTCCTGCCATTTGACACTTTTATTCGTAAATCAGAGAAAGCACCAAACAGAATATAAATATATAGCATGTTTGTTTTTCCAAATTTGGCTCAATATCATAGGACTACCGGTTGAAAATGTCGTTTTTTTTTCAAAAATCAATGCTTTATTAAGGAAAAATAGATATAAATTCAATATTCAAAGTATTGCCCATCGCTAGCCACACATTTTTCCCATTTTTCTGGCAATTCATGGATACCCGTTCTGAAAAATTCGACCGGTTTGGCCGCAATCCACGAATCGATCCATTTTTTGACATCATCGAAATGACGGAAGTGCTGGTCAGCCATGCCATGTTGCATCGATCGGAACAAATAGTAATCTGATGGCACAAGGTCTGGACTATACGGCGGGTGGGGTAGGACATCCCATTTGAGCGTTTCAAGGTAAGTTTTGACGACATTTGCAACATGTGGCCGAGCATTATCATGTTGTAAAATAACTTTTTCGTGTCTTGCGACCGTTTCCGGCTGTTTTTCCTTCAGTGCTCGGCTCAAACGCATCAATCGTCGTCGGTAGTCCTCACCTGTGATTGTTTCATTCGGTTTTAGCCGCTCATAATAAACAACACCCTTCTGGTCCCACCAAATGCACAGCATAACCTTCAGGCCATGAATATTATGAACGGCCGTCGATGTTGAGGCATGTCCGGGGTATACATACGTTGTCCGAAGTTTTGGATTATCATAATGTACCCATTTTTTATCACCAGTGACGATTCGATGCAAAAAAGACTTCTTTTTGTGGCGTTCGAGCAGCATTTCGGACATGCAAAATCCAAGATCCTACCTTTCGGATCATTCCCATTGCTTTCAAACGATCGGAAATCGTTTGCTGAGCGACGCCAAGTGATTTTGCAAGTTCTTCTTGCGTTTGTGACGGATCTTGATCGAGCAATGCCTCCAATTCATTGTCTCCAAACTTTTTCAACTGGCCGGGGAGTTCTTTGTCTTCGGTGTCGAAATCACCATCTTTGAACCGCTTAAACCACCGCTGACACATTCTAACGTCTATAGTATAGCCCGGGTAAACTTCGGTAAGCAATCGATGCGCTTCGGTTACTTTTTTCTTTAAATGAAAGACCCATATTAAAACTTCCCGCAAATGTGTTTTCACTAATGACCAATAACCTAGACTGAAATAACACTGAACACTGACATGAAGTTTCTGATGTGACAGCTGTCATAGTCAAAATTCACCTCAGAGTAATAGATATGAAATAACGACATTTTCAACCGGTAGTCCTATTATGAATGCAAGCTTTCACAATATTCCACTTACTTAAATGTCGTTAAAATCCGGGTGAACCTTGGCTATTGATGAAAATCTCTCATCAGAATAGTCAAATATTTTATTTGGAAAATCGTTGCGCTACATTTTATTAAAAAAAAAGGCAGATCATATGTCCAAAGACTCTTTATTCTACTTCAATGCACCCGAAAATTGTTTTACATATTTTCAACGTAATCGTATGCATATTTTCAAATTGACAACGAACGAAACGGCGTATTGCCGGAACTTGATTCTAATGCGCAACTGAGTTTTCGAAATAAACAAGCCAAAATAAATTGAAAATCCAACAATCGATGACCTTTTCGAAAATTATTTAAACGATTAAATAAATAACAAACCTGATATGCGGATATTCCACGGTTAACAACAAATTCGTAAGAAATTACGAAATAATAATCAGACATCGAAGGCGGGACGATGTTCGTCATAAAAATCGTACGACTATTTAAAAAAAAAAAAAAACAAATTCCAAAAATTCCAAACCAAGTGCGACTAACAATAAGACAATCTGTCTGGATAAGGTGCTAATAATTTTAATTGTGATAATAGCAACCAAAGCTGGGCTCTCTGTATTCATGATCGTAGTCATTAAATTTTATTGAATCACTGACCGGAGATAATAATATTTTCATATTTTGATTATCGATATATGATAAGGACAACGTGGAAATTTTGCAAACACATTGTAGCCGATAAATTTGCAAAAACGAGTGCACATACATATAGGCAAAGGGCTACGCCCCTTCATCGGGGAGTGAGCCTTTGTGGGTTGTTTTTAATCTCGGTATCAATGATGTCAAAGTCCAATGCAGTTCTCAATGAGTAGACATTCCTATCACTCAATTCATAAAATGTTATCGCATCTTATGAATATAAGTTGGCAGAAGCGACAAGGGCCTTTGATCACAGACTAAGCAGCAAACAGTCAACGAAAACCCTCGGCTCCAACTGTGTCGCAGTGAAAATCAAAACCAACACCCAATGGATTTTGAGAACAAAATATAAATACTTCCCATCCCGGCTTCGGCATTGTAATAAAGGGTTCTCAAATAAGGGCTTGACTTGAATTGCCAACCTGAGAATGGAACTCGACCTCGTTCATATGGCCACTGCAGGCACTTGAGGCATTAAATCGCATGAACAGACGGCTTATCGACTGGCCCATTTCTTGAGATAACACGCTCATCAAACTTACTCCATCACCACCATCCTCTTGAAAACACATGTCGCCCAAGTCCATGTCTTTCGATTCGAGCCAAAAATAATCGGTAATCATGGCGCGATAAAGCTGGTCATTGACAGTAACGTGTGACGATCATTATCGTGGACGAAAAAATATGGCCCAATAACGCCGCCGCCGTTGTGATTCATGAAGCAAATGTGGATTTTCACTCGACTAAAAACACATGTTTTGCTTATTGACGAATCCACTGAGCCTGAGCTTCGTCACTGAAGATGATTTTGCGATGAAATGCATCATCTCGGCGCATCATCTCCAGAGCCCAATCGGAGAACGTATGTCGCCTCAAATGGTCCATGGGCTTCAATTCTTGATTCAGCTTGATCTTGAATGGGCGTAAACCAAAATCCTCATGCAAAATACGCCATAATGTGGTTTGAGCGATGCCAATTTCTTGAGAACGCCGTGGAATTGACTGATTTGGGTCGTGTGGTTATGACGCCTGAACGGCAGCGATGTTTTTGACAATTCGACCAACCCGTTAATATTGCCTGGCTAATAGGGCTAGAATTGCCCTATGACAGTTCGATGATTAGTGAGAGGGTGTGTTCACAAATTAAATTCAAAGTTGTCAAGTTTGAAAACCCTTTATTTCGATAGAACAGGGAATAATTTCGGTGCTAATACCTAAGCACGACTTAATTCCGAACCAAACTCTGCAGCTTGTAGAAAAACTGGAGTTTCCTTCTGAAATACGCTGCAAGGATACGATGCCAGACCAAGTCTCGTTCAAAGCATACGTATTAACCTATGTTTATGCCGTATAGAACATCGATTTGGTTTTTACCTCAGAAATTGCAATTGATAACGAGCGTGGACTCAGAATTATTTTCTGGGAATAATAAGGAAGCGCCTAATAAGCCGGTGATTGCAATCCGCGCGTTCCTTAAGCCGTTGCTTACTTACTGCAGAATACTAGACAAGTTCCCTTTATTTTTGTAAGAGTTTTAAAATTATTGCAGTCGGTCATTGTCAAATTTTATTGCACTATTCAACGTTCTCCTTCAGGGCAGCTGTAACTTTTCTTTGTCATAAACCCCGGAAAAACTGATTATTCATCATTGTTTTATGATTTGTTTTCCTTGAACTTTCCTTCCACTTTCCACTAAGCTTTCTCATACTCGTGTTTGATTTTTCTTCTCTTGACCGTATTGTCATCAGTGACGTATACTAAAGTTTACTGATTCCATGGCCATCATAAAAATCCAATAAAGCCATTCTGAATCATGGAAAATTATGGCTCTTAGGGAAAAAGATCGATTAACGAAATGACTTGTTTAAATGTGGCTGGTGAGTAAAATGTAATTCAACGTTAAATGAGGAAAATGTGTTCGATTTTCTTCAATTCAAATCAAATCAGTTAAGCATTTATGGATTACCATTTTCAAGATTACTTCTCATCTCATTAACTGGATTCCAAATTAGACTTTAATTACACTGTTTACTTATTATGGTGTCAGTCATAAAACATCAGACGGCGGGTCATGTACGAGGAGTACGGTTCTTTCATTGACACAGTTTAGTCCATCACAGAAAGCAAGAGATAGTTCCGATGCCGATAACCTTTAAGTTGTTCAATGGTCTCATTTGTTACGTCAATTTCTAAGCCGGATGTTTTGTGAAAGCTCTCATGATTTTATTTGAGTGTTTTTTTTTTTTGCAGACGGATTGACTAATTCATATTGTTCTTGGGTTTTTGATAAGAAAAGCACGTTCTAGTTTGATGTTTATTTTAAGACTCCTCACATTGAAATATTTGCCTTTAATAATCTAACCGATGGTGGGAAGAGCCTCATTCAGTTGGCACATGTTCACAATTTTGACCTTCAGCTTACTGTATGTCTGGGGGGTCATCTAACAAGAGATAATTGCATTAAGTTGTCATTTCGAATAAAAGGAATTGAAGTTCATAATGTGCCATTTAAGATTCTTTATCTTAAATAAAAAATTTCCTACACTAACATTTCATTTCCGTTACCTATTTTACCCTATTAAGGGTGTGCGGAAACTTGTCCCACATGGCAAAGCTTAACTAGAACACCTGCAAACTTTTCAGTGACATGCTCGTCCAAATTGTCTGGAGTGCAACAAAATAACAAAACATTATTTTACGATCACTTTTTAATGTAAAGTGACCATGGAATCAGACGTATAATGATGTCAGTTACTTGCACCCGATGCAGCGTCTAGTTTTATTGTTTTTTTTTATTAGCGCCTATTTTATTTGTTTGTATTTTTAATTTCAGATATTTGTTTTGTTGCACTTTTTGAGAAGGTCACTCGATTTGATATTCCCCAGTAATGTAAAAACAGCAGACAGTCTGACTAGCAGTGAAGAAATAACAAACATTCACTTTTTTAAAAGTGCTGATCTGACAACAATATGTTTTTTCCTTTCATGTGAGCTTTTAGTCGATATTATATTTAACACAAATGTACTAATGCAAAAAAAAAATACTGTGAATTTTGCAAACAAGTTGAACTTTCAACAAGTTCATATTTTTACCGTAACATAAAAAAAACCGTTACAAGTTGTGGGAAACAAAAAATTGAGTTGATCAAAAAGTTTTATTTCATGGAGTCGTCGAATGAGCAAGGAAAATAAAATAAGTAATGGACTACCGGTTGAAAATGTCGTTATTGCAGACAACTTCATATCTATTACTCTGAGGTGAATTTTGGACATGACAGCTGTCACATCAGAAACTTCATGTCAGTGTTATTGGTCATTAGTGAAAACACATTTGCGGGAAGTTTTAATGTGCTTCTTTCATTTAAAGAAAAAAGCAACCGAAGCGCATCAATTGCTTACCGAAGCTTACCCGGGCTATACTATAGACGTTAGAATGTGTCAGCGATGGTTTAAGCGGTTCAAAGATGGTGATTTCGACACCGAAGACAAAGAACGCCCCGACCAGGTGAAAAAGTTTGAAGACCATCAATTGGAGGCATTACTCGATCAAGATCCGTCACAAACGTAAGAAGAACTTGAAAAATCACTTGGCGTCGCTCAGCAAACAATCTCCGATCGTTTGAAAGCAATGGAAACGAATTTTTCAGAAAGGGGATCCATGAATTGCCAGAAAAATTGGAAAAATGTGTGGCTAGCGATGGGCAATACTTTGAATATTGAATAAAGCATTGATTTTTGAAAAAAAAAAAAAAAAAAAAAAAAAACGACATTTTCAACCGGTAGTCCTATTATGTTTATGCATTTTTATAGTAGAATGTTCAAAGGAAACTAATTATGAGCGGTGCACCCTTACAGATGGGTGAGCCCCGTAGCGACACTCCGCGTCATCTAGTTGAGTCACGCCACTGAATTCGGTGTTTCTCTATGTTGCGTTTGTACTGGAAATATTGCTGTAAGCTTATCATTGCCAATTTCTAAGAACATTCTAATCAACATATATCCTTTTTTTGCCCTAATTTTTTTTGTCCCCTTAGTACTAACGACAAGTCGTTGAGTAGTCGTTAAGTAGTTGGTTCGTTTAAATTTGTATAAAAAGAAAGTTTTTAAACACGTCAAAAAGTAAAAAAATGGATGAAAACGGCTTCCGAAATGATGTTTAACCAAAAGAAGATCCAAAATATTTAAAAAAAAAAAATACGCAAAAATGGATTTTCTGTCAACAAAATTGCAAAACGTTTGAACCGCAGTCGTTTAGAAAACTAAGGGTAAGGTAAGCATATCAGCGGTTCCTATTAGAGAAGCGTTGGAAAACTGGCGTCTTCACCGATGAGAAACGCTTTTGCCTTGATGGAACCGACGGATTTGGTCATAATTTTCATGATTTGAGAAAGAATGAAACAACAAGGTGGAGGTGGATTCATACCAAAATAAGACCCAATATCGGCATCATAAACGGCAGGATGAATAGTCACGACTAACTTAAGATCTTAGATAAAAAGATCTTGCATTATCATGAAAAATTTGCCAAAAATTTCATCCTGCATCAAGATAATGCAGCAATCCATACAGCCTGGAAGGTAAGAGAGAATTAAGAGCGTAACAACGTTTCTGTTCTGGCCTAGCCAGCAGTGTCTTCAGAGCTCAACATAATTGAGAATGTATGGGAACATTTGTCCAGAGCTGTACGACAATTCAATAACATAGGAGACCTTAAAGATGACATGACAAATTTAATGGGACAAATTCCCACGAAAATTCATTGAGACAATTTTAACACTCTTCAATCAATAATGTTTGAGGTTGTAAGTAAAGAGGGAAGAAGTATTCATTGTTAAAAAAAATTAAACCATTGTAATAAAACTTCTAATTTTGAACTTATTTAAAAACAAAACCATCCCGTCTCAACCACTCGTCGCGGATAATTAGTGGCAAATTGCAAGAAAATTAAGACAAAAAAAATGGATTAATGGTGATTAGAATCTTCTTCGAAAATGATCGAGAACCACCGAAATCCAGGTGGTTGTCTCAACCAGTTATCGCGGAGTTTATATAAGTCACAAGGACTATGTTTGCCAACTGCGTGTAATTCCATAGGTAACACTACTAGATCGGATGATATATAAATGTGTCTCAGTTGTCAGCATCTAGACATCAGAATGTGATACGGCAGAGAGTGATGCTGACAAGATTCGAATGCTCCACATCTCTACAATCTCATTATATTAAGAAAATAACTCGTGTGTTTTCGAAGGCATTGTTCAAAAAACATTAAATGAATTTAATTTTACGATACGATTGTCCCATTTTCAGAATAAATGCATTTATTGAGAGTCATTTATTTAAAAAGGAGAAAATTGCATTCACTTATTAACCATATAATTTAATTCAAGACGTGCTGGTCAAGGTCACAGTTTACATTTACTGAACCTATTTTGCGCGGCAAAAAAAAAATAAATAGAAGATATTTGTTTTCGTTAAATTCAGGAGATTCAAATGTGTCCATTGTTCTATCGTTTCCATTTTGATGTACTTGTATAATTTAAATAATTGTAAAGATTCATGGAATGCAAAAGTGTGGACAAATATGCTTAAAAATAACCAGCCGCACCGCGGGTTGCGTACAAACCTGTAGGTATACAAGTAAACGTTCACCCACCACGACAATCTATAAAAAAAAATTGCTTTATGCCAAATTACAAGAATCTAGGGCAATGGTACTACCCCTTTGGTTTGAGAGTTTAAAAACATACGGTTTAAATGCGGTTTCTTTTGATTGCGTTGACATAGACGTTATAGACCTGAATATTTGATATGAATTTCAATTTAATACCTTAATTAATTCCTAAACGCGCAGGCAGCAGATTGGCTTTGTCTAGAGTATTAATGAGGGGAGTTTCATTCGAGATGAGCGTCGTCGTTCTTATTATTAGGACAAAAATTGTTTGGGACAGCTGGGAGTTTTTTTTGTCCATGGGAAACTTTCACGCGTCGAAGCTTTTTTCAGTTTTTCCTCAGCAGGGTTTGTCTTATAAAACCGAAATCTCAACTCTCTCAGCCTGACAGCATCTTTGTAGCTCGAGTCGAATTATGAGTTCTCCTTCGGCCTTACTTTCTTCACCTTGTTTGGGATGAAGTCATTCAAGCCTTGGAGAACCAGTTTAAACTCTTAAAAGAGTTATTAAGGCCGTCCAAATTGTTTTTTTTTTAAAGTGCCAAAGTTTTCTCTTTGAAGTGCGTTCTTTAACTGAGTGGTATCTTTAACTGATACAAAGGTATGATTTGACTCTGCAAAGAGTTCAACATACCTTCCTTCGGGTGTTGTCTGACCAGAATGTAGAAGCCAATTAGAGTTTGAAAGTTCAACAATAGTAGACGCGCTGTTCAGGTTTGGACTTCTATAAGTAAAGCAGTAAAGAAATGTTTGCTTATGGACATAGAATCTAAGCCATATGAAATTGAATTCCGGATTAAAGCATTGGCTGTATTGTGGTTGAAGCTGATAAGTAATATCATTACGCACATATATCTATGGCGATACCACGATGTGAACCGAATATTTACACTAAACTATATCCAGGCAGTTTTCCTGAACCTGTGTTTCGCAAAGTGCCAAAACAGCTGGTCTTAATTGATGTGTTTGAGCGTGCACAGCGAAGAAATTCTTTTTAAGACGGCGGATGTTAGTCTAAAATTCCCACACATTGCAACCTACTAACAGATCAAAACTCAATTCTCACTATATTCTTATTGGAAATAAGATTGCCTCACTGTCAAGCTGAACCTTACGTTTATTTCATTTCACATTGTTTTACATGTTTTTTATAGAATAAGGAAATAGTAATATTTTTTTTTCAAATAACACCCTACTGTGTTCAAATCACGATCATTGGCAAATTATCATCAAGATTCAGAACATTTTAATATGAAAAGCGTGGAAGAATACATTTTTACTTCGAATCGATAAAGAGGAGAATTTTAGTATTTGTATTCCGTACAACCTTGCGACACAAACTTTGTTAATTTTATCAATTGATTAGGATATATAAATTAACATTCAATTGCGATGACTAGACATGCGTTAACGGAGACGATCTCACTCACCATTCATTAAAACGCAAAAAAAAAACAAACGCTCATTAGAGTTAGAAAGTTACCGATGCATCAGTATTTAAATTCTAGGTTAAAAGGATTTCAAACGAGCAACTCGTTTCAGCTAGAATATATGACAGACGAGTTCAAATGGTTTCATTACAACGGTAACTATTATTTGAATGCACACGCAACTTAATAGTTGAATGCAATTTTAAACCCACTCACGCATTCAATTTATGAAGCGTACTGCTAAAGACTTTACGCTTTGATTGTTAACATAAGAGAAATCTGATATGCATAATGCGTTGTCCACGGTCCGATAAACAAAATAAATTTATTCATAGTTTAAATTTTTTTTTTACGTGCACTTATAATGATTGTTATTTAAAAAAAGGATAATATACAAAAATCGAAAGCTTATCAAAGCAATAAACAATCAAGGGACCACTTTAACAAAAAATAAATGTTTGTTCTCTAAAAATATTTACTCGATGATGAAGATGAAACAATAACAATAACATTCGCACAAACAGACTCAGAAGTTTTCTCATGACAAATTTACTTCGAGGACTTTCGTAGTCCGACAGTACACAACGTACACAAAACAGTAAATAATACGAATCTTTTTCTATTAATATGCTTATGTTCAGTTTCGCAGTGAGAATTAAGGCTTTAGTTTAAGGACACTTATTGGGAGTTTAAACTTTTAGTTTGACTCAATCAATTTCATTGTTTTAACTCTAAGCTTCACAGTTAAAAAAAGCAAAGAATGTGAAACTAAAATGACCCGATATCTTTTTGCCAATATTATTTGCTACGATTCAGCCCGCCGAAAGTAGGCTAGTGCGTCAATAAATAAGCAAATTCGTCAGGTGGTATTAATTATGTCCCTTTCGTATGAATTCCTAACATATTCAGGGCAAGGATAATCCAAGACTCACAAAAGCTTTTTTCAAGAAACATTCGTCCGAAATCAAGCTGACGGGAAGGCACGTCATATAGTAAATATTTTATGAACTTTATATTTTTGTTTTAAAGGGTCCGCCAAATAACTTTTATTTTTAAAATGCTATAAAAAAAAAAACTGCTGAATATTTTCTCAAATTTCTTTTCTTATTTGAAAGTACAATCCTTCCGGTTAATAATGAAAAATAATTTCAATCAAATGGCTACCTCGGCTGGCCATGCAGTAGCCTACACGATCGGTCCAATTTTTAAGCACATTATCGATTGTGTGCAGCTGTATTTCACCAATGGCTTCACGAATATTTTATGCCTCTGGACCAAAATCCGCACCAAACAGTGACTCGTTTTGGGTGCATCGGCTTTTCAATGTATGCGTGCTTGTTTTCTGTGCCCCAAATGCGAAAATTTTGCTTGTTTACATACCCGCCAAGATCAAAATAAGCTTCACCTGAAAAGATGATTTTTTTTGGCAAAATCGGCATCTTATGTAAGTCGATCGCAGGCCCACTTAGCGAAGCGAAAACGCATTGGATAGTCAGTTGGCTTCAACTCCAGAACCAATTGGACTTTGTACGGCGTCATACCAAGGTCTTTATGCAAAGTTCGTCTCAATGATGTCTCCGAAATGTTGAATT
Organism: Orthonevra nobilis; assembly: GCA_963555765.1. Classification (NCBI taxonomy): domain Eukaryota; kingdom Metazoa; phylum Arthropoda; class Insecta; order Diptera; family Syrphidae; genus Orthonevra; species Orthonevra nobilis. The sequence continues at coordinate 70,577,011 of OY743226.1, read as the reverse complement.
GTTGAGGACGACGGTGAATTGATGTTGATGGCGCTTCACGCACACTTTCTGCCACAGCAGCAATATTCTCGGGTATACGCACTGTTTTTGGCTTTTCACGCTTTGGTTTATCGATGAGGATGTCAGTTTCTTTCACTTTTTTCACAAGATAACGAACATACGGAGCTGACGGTGCTTCTCTTCTTCCAAAATCCGTACGCAATTTTCGCACACATTCTGCAACATTACCATGATTTTCAAAGTAATGTCGCAATATTTCCCAGCGTTGTTCAAGCGTATACACAACCATATTCGTTCAGCGGAAGAATAAAACTAATTATCTGTCAAATCAGACATGAGCTAAGTGTTACCATTCACGAAATAAGCACTAGTTGGAAAAAAAAACGTTAGATGGCGGACAAGATGACTTTTTGGGCGTCTTTCGATGAACGTCTTGGAAGCTGCTAATGCTCTCTGCTCAATACATTTAGTTTAGTTTAGTGCAACTTATTTTCTTGATAGAATGAGTCGTATCATTAGCCCTATGATAAGGACTATTCTCCTTAAATATTTTTATACTTTTTATCCCCGGTTCAATCGAAGTGAATGAGGTCTCTAACTTTAAGCGGAAGTGAAGCATTCGTAGATCATAACAGATACGCCTCCATACCTCACGGTTGCGATAACATACAGTGTGTGACAAAACAAAAGCAACTTTTTATAATAGAGCGCAAAACTTTTGTTGTTTAAACGAAATATGTCCAAAACGTGTCCCTATATTTAACAGGCAGCATACCCCGCAAATCAACTGCACGACAGGATCATATTATTGTACGAGAGTTAAAAGATCCTACAACATCTTCACGGAAAGTTGTAAAGGACATGTGACTCAATATTCATCCAAGAACTGCAAGCAGAAGGTGTGTTAAGGTGGGTATAAGTGTTTTAAGGCTGCGAAGAAACCATTTGAATCGAAGAGAAATAGGATAGCGCTTATGTTTAAATTTGCGAAAGAACATCTAAACTGGTCGAAACAGAAATTGAGAACAGTGCTATGGTATGATGAATCCAAATATAACATCAGGGGATCAGATGGAAGACCGAAAGGAAAACGCTTGGACCCAAAGTATTGTCAAGGCACATTAAAACATGGCGGGGGCAATATTATAGTGTGGGCTGTTTCTCCGGCCAGGGAAAAGGGGCATATCGACCAAATTACTGGTATTTCAAATAGTCAAGGGTAAAAAGATATACTGAAGGATATAATGTATTCATATGCGGATGACAACATGCCCTAGCGCTGGATATTCATTCCAACATGAGAATGACCCCAAACAAAAGTCTATGCTAGTCACGGACTGGTTAAATTTGGCTGGATTGTGTGTTCTGGAACGGCCAGCGCAATCACCAGATCTCAATCCTATAGAGAATCTATGAGGAAATTGTAGATCGAAAAATTCAGACTCAAAATAACTCCTCCAAGGCCTCTCTTTTTGCAGTGGACAATTTAATTGAATTCATGCCCGCCGAAGTCACTATCTTTTACTTATTTAAGATTATTTTTAAGTTGCTTTAGTTTTGTCAATGCCAAATAAAAAGATAAAAAAAAAGATAGTAAAATACTTTTAAATAAGTAAAAAAAAAATGTTTTGTAAGAAAGAATATTCAAAGTGTTTTTAAATATTTAGTTATAACTTTTTCAAATAAATTCTTGTTCTCATGTAAAGCAGAAAGACAGATAGAATACTAAAAGTTGCTATAGTTTTGTCACACACTGTAACTAGGAAGCATACATATGTCTTCGCCATAAGACAGCTGAACGTTAGCTCTCCTTTTGTTCAAAATTTTTGACTCGTGACCAGTAACTTAAAATCTACTCCTTAAATTCATTTCCGCAATCTATCAGCCTTACTTTGCTTTGTGACTTCAAAGGCTGGAGTTCCTAACGGATGCAATATGTCAACAAACATTTCTTTGTATCTAGAATGGAAATTTTTATGAAATTCAAATAAAGAAAACAATAATCATAAACAAAAACTGTCTATTGTCAACAAGTCGTCAACGCTTGTCATTGTAGGTATAAATCAAATAAACAAAATCGCCCGCGTAATATCTTAAGCATTGAATTGCACTTTTGGCGGCTACACTAAACGAACCTTGAACAACCGATGGATTTGTCATCAATCCATGAGAAGAAGTTGAGATTTTAACACACACTGTTTAAATGTGTGAACGTTTCTAAATATTAACTTTTTTGTTTTCATAGAATGAAATCTAAATTTACTACAGCCTTAAACGTCAGCACAGAAGAGACAGAAGAAAACTGAGTTAAATAATAGAACCCTCTTAGTAGTTCTTGCAGCAGAAAGAACTCAAGACATATTTTTAAACACATTTATATTTAGCTCGCTTTTTATGTAACAAATTTTCACGTGTGGAAATTTCTTCAGAGACGAAATGTGTAGCACCCTCTTCAACAAGCGCCACAGATAAACAAACGGAAGTTAATTGCCCTTCATTGAATTTTAAATAAAAAAATAAATATTATATAAACAAATGTGACCTTCATTTATGACATTACATCACCAGATATGTAAACTACTCAAAGAAGACAGACGGTATTTATAACTAGACAAGGTTGCCATCTATATTTTTTATGTCGAAGTAAATTTTTCGTTTGTAAGTTTTTTTTTATCACGCTATTGTATGTAGTCAACCTGCATATCTTTGCAACACGTTCGAATTTTAAAAATGAAAAAGAATTTGCACACTGATTCTATAAAACACTTACTCACTTTTCATATATAAATTTTCTTTCTCTCTAACTAGTTGTCTAATTTATGAGTCTCTTTTCGTTACTCTACCCGGACTACCGTGGACGTTACCACACGCCTTTATCCACTCCCTTACGAAAGCTGCCGACTTTGGGAGCAGAGTATTAAAAGTACTTAAGCACTTTAACATACTGGAGACACTCTTTTCTAAAAATTTGCAGGCGTACCTGTCGAAAAAATTCATATAAAACTCCGTCTCCGTTTTCAAATTATTTGTCAAAAAATCCATCAGTAGTATGTAAATAAATGACCAAATTAAGGGAACCCAATAAAGAAAAAAGTTACTTAGGTGATTTAATCTCAGGTATGTATATGCATTAGTATTGGCTGTCAATCTAGGCATTGCGGTGAGATCGTTTACTCTTCTTTATGTCCTAAAAATGCAGTCCAATCCAATACTCTTCTGTGCGAACGGTTGAACTGGGAACAGATTTCTGGAGCTGTATGCTGTCGACCGCTCTCCATTATTAATTGCATAGTCTAGTCTAAATGTTTTTATCTCGATTTAGGTCTTTGCTTTTCTTCCGAGTCTTAAAACATAAACATAAGTAAGTTTTGAATTAAATGTTCGCTCAAGGCACAACATTTTTTGCATTTTTTGTTTAGTTTCTAAATAAAAATGCAAATACAAATAACTCATTGGAGTAAAAATTACGGGTTGAAGAATTTTCGAAAACATATCCGCATACATAATTTCAAATGTGTGACTGTGACTTTTTAACTAATTTGACTAAAGTTTAACTTCTAAGAGTCCTGAACGCGCGCATTTACTACGTTACAAGGGAATGCTATCAACAGTGACGTGTCTTTCTTTTCTAATGGCAATGCTGACCAACTGGCGCGTCTCAAACCACTATTGCAAACATTGCAATGGTACACGTTCCCCAAGTGTTCCCATGACCCATGAAAATAACACAGATTACACGGGGAAAGAGTATCGCGTATGTGTATGTATATGTATATGTTAATGCTTGAGGCCCACAGATACTTCCGGGAAACCTTGAAACTTCAGAAAATGACCGGTTTGCGAGAAACGGTAAACATTTAGCCTTCGCGGATTGCACTCAAAGTCAAGGTCACTCAAGGTACAGATTGGTAAAAAATTAAATAAATGTCAGTGTTACCAGACCAGACAACAACAAATATCATTATTTAATAATTATTTTATTTCATTCAATTGTATTCAATTAAAATATGACAATGCAGCTAAAAATATGTACTATATACATATGTACATATCGGTATGAAATTGCTTGTCTTCTATTCGTCAATGGTTACATGGCCTCCAAAATACACACAATGATAAGATATATAAAAGAAAAAGTTAAAGAATCGAAGATCGAAATTAAATGGGTTACAATTAAACAAAAATTGAAATGCGTTAATAATTTATGGTATTTGACGTACCTCCTATGAGACGGTGATAGGAGTTGGCACAGCCTAAGTAAAATGGAGACAACAGGATCAAAAAATCTATGATTTTATGCTTATGCAAATGTGTTCATTTTAGCGATATAACATTTAAATACCCGCTATCAAGACTGTAATATTTAGTTTCTGAAATTGCGCAATTTGAGTAAAAAAAAATTTTTTAAACAAAATTATTTGTTTTTGTATATGAATCTGTTACATATTTATTTACATCAAATTCAATTCAGTGCATTTTAATTATTGCCATAACTCATTTCTTAACAGATGTTTTGTACACGCAAGTTCAAAATAATCAGACGCGATCAGTTCGGAACGTCACGTCTTATTTTCCCCCATCAAAATATGTATATAGATTTGCAAGCCATTGCCCTACATAGAATCCAATTATATTATCATATTACTTTTTCGTGAGTTATCAATATTGCTAGTCTCGATTTTTTTATTTCCTTACTTTTTTCACGCAGCCTTAGACGTGCTAACTGAATTCAGATACCGACAAATTTGATAAATGAAGCAACTGACAGTCGTATGTTGACCAAATGAGGAGGCTGTAGAAAGCATAAAGAATGAACATATCCACTGACTTGATACAGTACAGCAAAGCGACACAAAGTCAGCTTAGACAGAGTTTGAAACACTGCAGCAGACTCTTATTATTGCGCACGGGAGATAGAAATGTCATGAAGTGTTAATTTGCCTAATGTTATTTATCGACGACTGGTTGGATAAAGCGGAAATCACCAACAGCCATCATTTTCAGCTACTCCGCTGATAACGCTAACTAATGCCAAGTCAAAGGTTGGGTTTAGTTTAGTCAAACTTGATACACAAAACGAATGTGGCTGTACATAAATCCAGACTGGCCTCCAACTGATAACGATGTTTTGTATTTGGAACGAACATTTTAAATAAGCAATGAACTTTTATACAACATTCCAAAGCATCTTTTTTTTTATTTCGAAATATTGATTAAACTGTTGGTGAAATGCCTTTGCAGGTCTGAATGCAAATTTATTTTCTAAGACCTGATTAATGTGGTTTTATATTATATTTTATATAATTGGTTTTTTATTGAGAGCACAATTAAATCTCTATTGCGAATAAACTGCGCATTTAAAATGAAATAAATCTTCGTATATTTTGAGTGCAAAGTGAGCTAAAAAGGAGTTCTAAACAAAATTAAAGGAAGTTTATTTATTTATTGTAACGAAATATGTTTAGAATTTAAAATACAATAAATACCGCAAAAGAAGAAAAAGAAGTAAAAATAAGAAAGGCAATGGACTGACAAATTCCACTTTCATATACACACAACTATTTCAGCACGTGTCGTCTGTGGCTAGTTCTTCTGGATGAGCTGTGGTCTGAGTAAGTCGACTATTGGACGGAATATTATTCGACTCGATTATGCGAACGCAAAAGAAATCTCCATACGATTTTAGCCGCTTCATGAGTCGTACTTGTTTTAACACCTTAATTAGTTGTTTTAGTGCTGATTCACAACGATGACCTAATTTTTCACAGCCAGGTAAGGGAATATTCTATTAAAAATATAAAGCATGGCAGGTTCTGAAATATAATAAATTTTAAATAAATAAATAAATATTCACAAATTTACTTATTTCAATGTATTTGCATAATCATGAATTTGTGCGGCAGCGTGCTTTGAATAAATGACGATCCGTAAAGAAACTAAAAATTTTGACTTGAATTCAACTCGCAATTTAGTTGATTAAATTTCATTTGTCGTCAGTTTATCTCGAGGATCACAATTATCGGTCTTAGAAGTTGCTAATGACTTCTGACACGGCGAAATTTGTGGATTGAAAAGGTTTTTTCATAAAAGTCTCACTTGATTAGCTTAAAAGTGCACAAAAAAAAAAGATGAGCGGTAGCTGGAAGTCTTTTCGCAGTAAAATGTATTTGATGACAGTCAAACCGGATGGATTGAAGAAAAACCACGATCAGAAAAGTTAGAGCAACAACTAAACACGAAGATCGGTTTATAGTCACAAAAAGAAACCAAAATAAATCACAGATCTTGACAAGGTTGTAACGAAAATCGGGAGAAGTTTATTGTTAGAAAATCTCATGCAAGTAAACGGCAAGTTTAGGTCCAATTAGATTAAAAACCTATAACCTGATCGGAAGATTTCAGTTCGGGGGACTTTGCACAAAACGGAGGGTTATGTTTGACACAGCGGCGAACAAAAAAATATGGTAACTACCGCCAAGCAACTCCAGGTGTTCTGTTTCTCTTCCAGCGAAGAAAGATTTGTTACAAAAGAACGTAAAGACTTTGCTTTGACTACCTGAAAGCGAGAGAGTATCAAGAAAGCCTAGATGTAATAATATGGCCACAACAGTCAACCTGATGTGGGAAGAGCTGAATTAAATGGTCAAAGTTTAAGAAAGTCCTTCACCAGAATCGGCGCATTCTAGTTAACTAAAGCAATATGACAGGGACAAAAACAATTTATAATAACTTGAAACTATCTGTCAAGAATTGGTTAACATTAATCGAATTCTAATTGCCCTATTCACCCATAATGGGTTAAAACATTTCTTTCCTTTTTAAAAAAATGCCTGTTAAGAACAAAATATTGGTTTCCCCCTTTCTACGTGATTATCATTATACTCTACTTGAAATATTTTAAGTCCTTTTAACTTGTTAAAATTTACATAAACATACTTTTAAAAAATTAATCGCCTGAGAAAAGTGCCAAGTTTTTGTTGATGTACCATTGATACAAAAAAAAAAGAATATGGCAACACTCGGATATTAATGACTCAAAACCCGCGTCGACTTCTCATCATCATTAAATGTCAGTTGTTTATTGATTTTACATTTTCAATAAAATTATTCAAAATTTACTAAAAAAATAATTGGAATTTTTTTAAAATTAACTCACCATCCATCGCACCACACACGAGTTTCCTTATTTTTTTCAACATTTCCATTAGTTAACTTATTTTCACTCATTTCTATTTATTCAATTATTTCACACACACCCGCGCTCAAATAAAAAATATATATATATGGATATTTTGTTGAAATACAATGCACAACAAAATGTATATTTTTTTTATTGATTTTCACTTAAAACTTTTCGCAATATATTTATTATTATTCTTTCCTGTGGACGCAAGACCGAACGCACAGCCGACAAACTAACTTCTGAAAATCAAAAAATGCCTTCAAGAAATTCTCGACGCACACTTCTCGTTCTCTTTCTCGTTGATTACTACGACTACGACTACAAGTTGCTTTGATCGCCTTTTATAGAGTGAAATCGAAAACAGTGTTTGGTTTGGAAGATTTGGAAGGAATTATAATTTAAAATGTTGGGAATTACAAAAAGGATCTATGTGCATAGAATTATCCATCCAAAGCAATATAATTAAATTAAATCTTTGGAAGAAAAATATATGTCGCATAAGAAAGTCATTTGGTTACCGTAATTTTCTTTTATCATAGACGATCAGGGGTAAAATCTTACATGAGTTAAGTTGGATATGCCTTCCACACAGGAAGGATGGATCAAAGTTTTCGAAAATAATATTTGAATTTTTTTCTCGTGTCACTATATTTACAAAAATCTTACACAGTTCATCTTGTTAGGGTCTACGTTCACCAAGTCCAAAAGGACCCACAAACATTTAATTTTTTTTTCTGATGGACGCACGAACCCCTGACATGTATAAAGTTTTAAATTTTGGCTTATATTCCTGATGAAGACTTATTTTACAAAACGCTGCAAATCTTAAATACTATGTATGCACATACATACATAAATGATATCCATCTATTAAAACACCCAGAAAATCTGATCTTAAAGAGGCTTCTGCTTCTAGGCTTGGCATATATTCAGAAGGTACCCTTACAAAAGGGCCATAAACATCCCCCAAACTTAGAAAATTTAATGATTCAGTCGTATATTTCCTCCTAGAATCGCTTTTTGTGATAAAATAGGTACGAGGTCTGTCCTTAAAATATCCGACTCGCCATCATACATCTGGTCCAGAACGTTCGAACGTGTATATGCTTCAGGATGTGGAAATACCGATAGGAGCGTGTTTATTAACCGAATGGTTAGAACTTTGAAGGGTGCCAGATGACGAAAAATAACACCATATGAAGGCAGATCGGATACTTTTCAGACAGACCTCGTATTCTACACTAAAGCTCCAATAAAAAAAAAACTCATTATTTTGACCTGAACGAAATACGTTTAACTTGAAGTTATGGAATGAGTAAGCGATTTAGGATTATTTTTTTTATTAATTTTTTGAAATAAATTATTCATTTTATACAAAAAAAATATACATACATGTAGTGTGAAATTCGAAATACGGAACTGAAATAACAGAGCAGATGGTTTTAAGCTTAATTCCATGGAAATACATATGACAACACTGTTCCAAAAATGTGTTCGAGTACAAATACTGAAAAGGGGAGTCAGACTGAGTGTATTGCGAACAAATTCTTATCAGCGACCCACAAAACATCAATTAACGTCTGTAGGGTCGGGCGCGGCCACGGAAACCAGAATTTAGGTGGCGCTCATATTATTAGAAATAACATAACAGCGTGGACGAATCAAGTTAATTGATTGAATGTGTGCAAAATTGTAACAAGAGTGACGCAAACCCGCGATAAAGATAGGCCGGCGAACTGTCGCGCTCAATTGGAATTGGACCTCGTAGATTGTCACGCCACATTTTCAGATTGCCACTCCGTTCCCATGTTGTCTCACAATTATTATCTATAAAACTTTGAGTGTTCTTTTTTTCTTGCTCGTATGATTGATTGGCAATGAGTGTAACTCAAACATTCAGTGTTGTCGTGGGTTTTCTTGCTGATTAAATCCTACTTTATGAGTATATTTATATTGAATCAAATGCTTAAGAGTTATTTGCGGTAGATTTGATATTTAAAGGGAACAGAATATGCGGTTGCTGGATGCATCGTTCGTCTAGACTAGAGTAAGAGTTTGTTATCTTCGGCATTTTCTTAGCAACTATTAGTGATATATGTACGTTTATATAATTTTATGGATTGAACTTTAACCCGGCGTGAATGAGGCCAGGTATATCATACCCGAGCCATGCAACTCTCATCGTCTCAGTAGGTGGAGGTAAGGTTAATATTTTTACGCATCTTATTTCTCACCTTATTTACGCCGGATTAACTAAATACAAAGACTATTAGAACATGAATTTGCCTTAAACATTTCTCCGCTATTAGTGTTTTTCAATGCTTTTAAATTGATTTTTGAAACCTATTAACCCAGCGTCGTGGGAAAGAAATTTTCCAACTATGGGTATTTCGCTTTATTTATGAAAAACTAGAAGAATAGTGCTGATAGATATGTAAGACTTTTAAAGGAAATACAAAATAATAATATAGACAAAATATATATGTATTTTATTTTTTTTACCATGGGGTACATCACATCACGCGTAGTTTTGAAATCACAAGCAATTGAAAAAATGGCACTTAGCTTTGACCCATTCCACTAACGTAGAAACATCTTCCGCTGTTTTTTATCCTGGGAGCTAGGAGGCATCTCTCCTCGACTTGTTAATAAGCCTTTCGACCTGAGTATAAAAATCACCAATATCAGGTGAATTTCAGCAGCTTTAGCGCTACCTTATTAATATCCTAATGGTAAAAATCAAGGAAACATTTTTATCGAGATTAATTATGCAATCAACGCTCAAGAATGCATAAAATCAAATTTGTAATTTGCATAAAGTTGAAAAAAATGAAAAATAAATTCATTCTACTGCAAACGGAAAGATATCTGGAATACAAAATTTTAAAATACTTTTATAAGAAACCAAAATGTTTGCCAAAAAACATAGACGAAAAAAATGTTTGCAAATTCTTCGGGAGAGAAGAATTGTCAAATTGAATCCTCTTTCGATCTTTCAATCCGGTGCAGCATATACCCGGATTGAATCTTTATCATATTTGAATTCGATCCCTCAAACCGGGCATATTAACAGGGTAATTATTACGCCACTTTTCGGTTACGGTCAAACAAAAAATCTCTTTTGTTTGCCAAACACTTGCCGTTGCAATGACATGACTGGTTCAGTTGTTGAAGGCTTTACTATTCAATGGTGAAAAACGATTAACATCCCACAACGCAGTACAAAACATAAAATTTATAAAACTCGCCAATTCTATCAGAGGGGACGATTTCCTTGATTTCGAGAGAATGACCTCTGACAACAACCTGAAACTGTGTGCTTGAATGGCAAAATTTCACTGGAGCCATAAAGCACTAATAAATATATAAGTGGTATCATTGATCTTCTACCAGAGAAGCTAGGGCGACACAACTCGTAAGAAAATACCTTTTGGCTGCAGTACGAAGCAACAACAATTTTTGTGGAGGACTTTTCGTCGTCGTTGTGTTTGCCTGACATACCTTGCACCATGGTCAATTTCCTTAAGCTTATTTGCAATAAAAGCCTTAGGACTTAAAGGACAGGGAAAGTGAATTATCGAGTTCATCTTAATGTTTATTCTCTTATTATTTGTGAACTTAGTAGTCAATATAAGAGATACAAACTCACTGTTCAAACCACGTTTGATAAATTCAAATTGATTTCACCACAATCCTGAAGTCTTTTTTCTGTTAGTTCAATTCAATTCAGTGCATTTTTATTAGTTCATTAAAATTCCATTCCATAAATGCATAGACGAAAAAAGCTTGAGTCTTGCTTAATTAACTTAACTTAGGTACTGGTCCTCTGCGAGTGCTCTAAGTTAAACCCAACCAATAAAAATAATGTCTTTTGACTTCATACTGTTTTTAGATAAAAATAACAATGACTAAATAAGTCAAAAAGCTAAGAAAAAAATATATTTAAGAGAAAAGACTTAGCAAACGGACTTTAGGTGTTTTATATCGTAATCTTTTTAACCTTGAACTGAACTTAAATTAATCTTAAACCAAAAAAACTTAACCTTTTTTAAAATAATCATTAAAAATACTAACAATCTACTTATTCTACCTTAAACATATGTAAGCCGGCCGAGGCTGACAGAACATTCAATTTTCATTGCCTGAAGGGCACTCATAAATACGAAAGAGTTCATTATCCGTCCAGCCAGGGCCTGATACCGCCCTACTATACCGAAGAATCTCCGTTGAGCTATTGCGAAGTCTTGGTCGTAGTTGACTCTTGGTGTTGCAATGTAACTTTGAATTAGTTTTATCAGAAAGTTATACTCTCTGATCAGGTTGGCTCCGTTGAACAAGACTTCATTACTATAGATTTTGTATTCTCAGACTCTGGGGTTCTTTATAAATGGAGACAAGTCCTTAGACATCGTCTCTCGAGAGCCTGAATCTTTTTCATTAAGCTTGTTCCGACGTTGAACCAAACGGGACATCCATAGGCAAGGACCGGCCGAATGGGGGCAGTGTGACAGATCACCTTTACTTTGGGATCGAGTTGACTGCTGAAAAACAGTCTCTTTTTCAACGCAAAGGCCTCTTTGGCTCTGGCCAGAGCAGTATCTTCATGTTTGTTAAAATATAAATAATGATCTAGCAAAATCCTAACTTCCACTTCTTTCTAGTATTTCTAGAAGACCCAGGCAACGGAGTCCTAAATAGAATGGTCTCGCACTTTTAGAAATTGATCTTCAACTTCCAATCATCGCAATATTCCTGAATCTTTTCGAAGTCACGTTGCAAAAGACTTACAATGACCTCGATCTTCGCTTGCGAAGATCGTAAATAAAATCGGCGGTTTTTTTCTCTCCGAGCAACATGATTCTTTCCTGACCTGGTTAGAAAATTTATTCACGAAGGAATGTACATAGCAATACTGTGAGGTATATTTACAATCTTCGAAGGGTAATACCATGTCACTGGCTCGTTTCAATTTCAATTTCAAAGGAATGTTCTCCTTATAACTGATAAACTATTATATTAAGAAAAACAGCACTCGCTGTATAGTCCTTATATAATTATAACAGCACACTTTGTTCACCCAGTCTATATTCCAACCTTTTTTTACTTCGCCATTCGAGGCAACACTACCTCCGTATGTCATAACTTAATTTGACCATCAAAAAAATAGTTATAATCTAATCATGAAATGAAATCAGTCATTAATCTTATCAACAAAACATCATATATTATAGTTGTCATTGAACTCCACGTTTTCCATTAATTACAGCCTCCACTTTAATCTGACAGTGGACAGTGATGATTTTCTATGCCCTGCACTGTTGAATTACCTTTATCCTCTATCAAAGAGAAAATATTCTCTTCTCACGAAATATAGTGTTCAAATTTCGTATTGGACCTCTCTCACTTGAGCTGCTTTCTAAATTTCTAAAATGACTTTTCTGTCAGTTGTCAGCTGTCAGTTCTCAGCGTAGCATTTTCGGTTGTGGTTGTGTTTTTATTTTTCTTCTGCCTGCATCGCTGGAAGTAAACTGCGATATAAAAATATAAAATGTTTTTTGTTTCTTTATAAAAAAGAATAAGTTTTGACTTTGAACCCGTTTAATTAAAAACATTGTGTTTTTCCTTGTTCCATTTCGGTTAAGTGAAACTAGTAAATTAACTTTTACATAATCATGACGTCGGCAGATGTTCGCAAACGAAAAGTAAGTACCTACCAAATAAATATTTGTACTGACTGTTCATAAAATAAAACTAAACATGTAAACAAAGCGATTTCCATCTATAAATAACCCAAAACATTATTTGTAATTTTATTTTATTTTAAGATACAGTAACTGGTTTACATTGCTTGATTTCTGTTTAATTTGATAAATGACAATTGTCATCACTTTGAACAGAGCAATCTACAGGCACGGTAATCAGAGATGCTAATGCTAAAATCAAAAATCTGTATTGTTTCTACATATCGTGTTTGATTTGATAACGAATGTGTGTTTTGATAAGGAAGCCGGTCGGCGTGTTCGCAAAAGGACTTGAGGGAATTGAAAAAAAAAAACGAGCGGTTGGCGATGCGATAAGATTATTTTGTAGTCACTGTCAGTGTGAAATGTTTTAAAGCTTACACGACACAGTATTTCATTGCGAAATCAATCAATTTATAATGCAATATTTGCGTGACATTACATATTTTTGTATTAACATTAGAAGGCGCTTATCATGAATCATCGCTTTTTAATACGTAGGTAAATAGGTAGTCGTTTTTCCCACGAGACGCCCGTAACAAGTGCTTTTTCAAGGTGACATAATAGTCGTTCAATTGCTTGTTCATATTTAAATTAAGTGAGAAATGACTCGGACAAGGAGAAAATAACTTCTTGGCAGAAAATTGAAACTCATACTCATCAACGTGGACAGCTAGTCCAAGACAATTTTTTGTCAATTCGTTTGATGTTTTCAAGTCAATGTAGCTTTTTACTAGTTTAGGGGAATACTCCGACGTTGATATGGTTTTCACAAATGACATCTCATTATATTTCTTTTCTAAAAAAATTTAAAAATATTTTTGAATTCCTCAGTGTGCTGGACCAGAACCAAACATTTGTTAAACATTTCATCGCGTCAAAACCTTGCAAAACATTTGAATCGCTAAATAACGTTTTAAATATTTTAAAATCAATTAGATTATCAGTGACTGTCACACATACAGGGAACATACACAAATGACAAGGGAAAAATGTTCTCAGTTTGCTTTTAATTAAAGGGAATTGTTTAAAATTTGAAGAAATGGCTTCAGCTAGTTGAATGTTCCCGTCGAATTGCATCCAGTATCCATCAATATTGAGCTAATGAGCATTCATCCCGGATTCTTTTATGCAGAACTCCCCAAACCCGGTTAATAAGAAATCAGTCTGATGACCTGTAGGATTTTTGTTTTGTTTGTTCAGCCTGTTTCATGTTGTCTTGAAAATGCTTTGATGTGTCTTTCGAGTCATAGATGATTCTAGAGGTTGTGCCCACTACTACTATGCTTACTGATTAATTTATCTCACATCGTGTCATTACAAAAATGTAGTTCAAAAAGTCAGACCGAATCTTCAAAATTAATGGAGCTATCACTGGACTTTACCTGCCATAAAACATTCCATAAATAGGTGATACCGAGAAATAGTCATGCTATTGTACTGTGGGAAGAATCAAAAACACCAAACTTTGTTCTTTACTGTCAATATTCTTAAATCCATTTAAAAAAAAACTATACAAACTCTTTTTGGAACAATTTCAATAACGATCTTCTGTCTGCTTCATCTAATCCAATACACTCATTCGCTGATGATAGGACTCTCAGTTTTTCATATTCGTTTTCAAATTCACGTCCCTCATCTTCGGCCGTGGAAATGGAACGGCAGCGTATGATTAACTCATTAAATACCGATATTAACAGCGTACTATCATGGAGCTCTACGAATAGAGTGGAATTAAATGCCTCCAAAACTCAATACTGTCTTCTATCACTAAAGCGAAACGAAAACCCTCGACCATTATCCATGAATGGCGCTTGAATTGCTGAAGCCGAAAAACTTTCAGTACTTGGTATGCGTATCAATAACAACCTCGCTTGGAATGGTCACATAACCGTCATCACCAAAAATGCTGCGAAATGTCTAGGTTTCTGGAAGCTATGCAAGAAATACTTTACTTACATTCGTCCAAACCGAAATACAAATGCCATTTATGGGCAGGCGTTCCAAAGACCATCTTGAGCCTGCTTGATAGCATTCAAAATCGAGCGATAAAACTCAGAGGGGACAAAAATTACAAAGTCAATTGACACTCTTCACCACCGTCGTAACGTCTCCTGTCAAACCATGTTTTATCGCTTCTACCATAAGCAGTGCTCTAGCGAATTAGACAGCTGCATTTCACATCCTTATCACTTTCACCGTAACACCCGTCTCGCCAGGAATGCTTATCAATTAACCCTCAAGCCCAACTTCGGTCTTACAGTCAAGTATAGTGACTCATTTATTAGCCGCACAACACGAATGTGGAACGCTCTACCATGCACCAGTACTTATCCCTATGTCCTCCCTGATCCCTTCCACTCGCGTTATGTACTAACATTTTAAGGGTAGTCATAACCCCTTGTACGCGCGTGTTCGTTTAAAAAAAAAATCGGATCTTTTGTTCCCGCGCAATTTATGAAAAAATTCCAGCGCTTCATAAACCATGAGTTAAAAATCAAAGTTTTGGATCGAAAAGTATGCCTTAGTCACGAGTGTCTTAAAACAGCACACTAATAGTTTTAAACAAATTTTGCGAATTTAAAAACAAATTGCCAGTCAAAATAATGCAACTGCAGCTGGTGTTTACAAGCTTTCTGATTAATAACCGAACATTTTATTGTGTGTCCTGTACACGGAGAATATTGCAGCTGCTTCTGAAAGTGTGCACCAAAGCTTGAGAACAATTTCGCATGAAGATCTCGGACTATTAAGTTACAAGTTCCAATCTCAAATTGAAGCAAAATAACCGCTGTTGCTTCTCGTTAGAACTTAAGAGCAGTTGAAAAATGAGGGCAGTGCCCGGAAATTGCTGATTCGACCTTGAATATGCTTTGGTTTCAGCAGGATATGACTTCGCGCCAAATAAGTTGTTCAATAATCGATTATTAAATGAAGTACCCTGATCGCTTGAGAGTCAGTTAAGAGCAAAATCGGTCAAACTTAACGTGTGAAACTGGAGAAGAAAATACTGAGAATGTTTTGAAAAACTGGGTTGACGGGAACCGCCAAGTCATCCGCAATAATATTTCATAATTGATCGGAAAAAAGTGTTTTTTTTTTAAAGCAACAATCGTAGAAAATAGCCGTTTTTGAAAAGAAACCAACAGATGGATTTATCCTACATATATATACTTGCAACATTTTATAATCATTTTTTAAGATCAGACAATTTGCAGACACACAAGACGTTTGTGGTCGTATTAAGGAATAACAATAAATCAAACACCAGCTGTAATTATAAAAACAAAACTGATTTCCAGGTTTAATAAGCGGAAACACCTACAAAAATATATTTTACAACTTTCCTCTTCTTCACAATGCATTTTGTCAACATACATACCACTTTCTTTCGATGTTTTTTTTGCCGCGTCAATGAAATCAAGCGTCCGTTTTACTTTGAACTATAATTTATTATTAATAAGTTTGTTCTGCAGCCTGCTATGCTAATGTTCGTGGGATTTCTAACATCTGTAAATATTGGCGTATACTTTGCCAAAGACAAACATGAATTTGCCCTTTGCCTTGGCCTGGGTTCATTAGAAACTCGTTTTGCATTTTGCATACCTCAATACTTCAGTCCAAGTCCATTATTTAGGGCAACTGGAGTGCCGCCTTCGGCATTTTTATGATTCTATATTGCAGAGCAAATATTTAGATAGATTATGGACGCTCTCTGTGATTTCACTTCATCTAGCCGGTAAATCCTGTTTTCTTTAAAGATTACTTTGGATGTCTGTTGCATGATACCGGCCGGCAGATGACATTTATTCTCAAGCAAAGTCTTTTGTTCGGAATTTCGTATAAATTCCTTAGATTGCAGGAACAACTGGAATCGAACCTGTTTCACTTAAGAGCAAAATTGTGTGCTACTCGCTCATTTTGTGTTGACTTGCCGAGGTCGCTCAACAGAAACACACACACGCAAAGACATTTGCAGCAGCGCGCTAACTGGTGGCAAACATATATGTATATGTAAATTGTTTTGACATTTCGCGTCAGAAAAATCTGTGATTTTCGCGACAAAATCGTTTTGTTGAATTAGAAATTGAAATATCATTAAAATGTAATTAAGGCGTAAAATAAACAAAAGAGTTAGGGTAAATAGTGATAGAGAATTTACACACATGATCAAATATTTAGTTAAATTACATTGAATCTAGTCATGAAGGCTGAATATAAATTGGTTTGTGCACCCAAGTGAATTGTGTAACTGATTAAATTGAAAAAAAAACTTGTTTATTTTTAGCTAACTCAATCGGATGAATCTGAGAGACCGTCTGCTAGACGGAAGTCACAGGCGCATTCGGGAGGAGCAACTAGCGGCCTAAAATTATCATTTCTCTGCCTTATTGTATCGGTGGTTCTGATATTATTTGTGTTGGGTAAGAAATGTCAATGGCACTGTGAATACTGTATACAAAAACGTGTCGAATATTTTGTTTGTTGAAGGTTTCTATATGGACTCAATGAGTCCTATCTTTGAGAAAATCGCTTCACAATTTGGTTATGATAAGGCACAGTATGCTGTAGTAATCGATGCTGGTTCAACAGGAAGTCGTGTGCTTGCATATAGATTTCACCGAAGTCTTATTGGTAATTGTTTGCTAAAAAAAAAACAAAAACAAATCGGTGGTGCAAAAATATTAAGTCACACTCTTTGCAGATAATAAACTAATATTAGATGAAGAAATCTTTAAAGAACGTAAGCCAGGTCTTTCGTCTTTCGCTGATAACCCATTAAAAGGATCGCATACGATAAAGCTTTTACTAGACGAAGCGAAGGTGTTTATTCCTAAGGAGAAATGGTCAGATACTCCACTTGTGTTGAAAGCCACAGCTGGATTAAGACTATTACCTCAAGTAAAGGCGGAGAATCTCCTAAATGCCGTTCGCGATCTATTTGCCAAGTCCGAGTTTAACGTGGACGAGCATGCGGTGGAAATTATGGATGGAACAGATGAAGGAATCTTTTCGTGGTTTACAGTGAACTTTTTATTGGGTCGTTTGTCAAAGTCAAATCAAGCTGCTGCGTTGGATCTGGGCGGTGGCAGCACACAAGTCACATTTTCTCCAGCGGACCCGGAACAAGTTCCAATCTATGAGAAATACATTCATCCTGTGCAGACACTTCATAAACAAATCAATGTGTTCACACACAGCTACCTCGGCCTCGGTTTGATGGCAATAAGACATGCTGTGTTTACCCGTGACTACAAGAAGGGGCAAACGGTTTTGGAAAGTTCATGCTTGAACCCGATTATACATAATCGGACTTGGACGTATGCAAATATTGAGTACAAATTAAGGTTAGTGAAAGTGTTTTAAATATTGTCTATAAGTATTCTTCTTTTGAATGTATCTGGAAGACATGATGATTTGTAAAATTTTATTCAAGTTTTTATTCAAATTAACATTCTTCTTTTAAAATATGGTAACTATATTAATGTCTGGAGTTCTGAGGGGTCATTGCACGAACTCAGGTGGGGTAGGTAGAAGCTACTGTCCTATTGAGTGATCGCGTTGCTAAGTTCTCTTTATTGACGGTCCATGAACTCAATTCAGGTTTAAGTTGGATGTTTTGAAAATATAGGCAGCATATTAGAATTTTGGAGAGTGGGCAGCAATATAATTGAAAAAAAAGTATTCAAGCTTTGTATTTACAATCAGTCAGCGCAAAGTTTCTTAACAAATTGTACTAAAATCCAGCGCACATTACTGCTGAAGGTTAGTTGGCTTCAGATACACCATATTTGTTTTAACTTTGTTTATTCAATGGCGATAGACAAGACCACGTGGTTATTATTCATGTAGTTGTAAGCATTCCTATTGATAAATTGTGGTTCGTCAATTCATATAAAATAATGGAAGTAAAGTTCTTTGCAATACAACAGTGGTTACTAATTCGTTTTTGTATTCTTTATCTAAATTCTTATCTCAAGCACTTGTGATTATCATGCAGTAAGCTCTAAGCAAATTGTATGAATATGATGAAGCTGTCTAAGCTGATGCTCATAGCCGTACAGTTTTTTTATAATTCAAATCAAGTGTTTGAACAGCTTCTGTTAAGGCTCGCCTGCTTTGTTTGTTTTTGTGTTGCAGCACCAAAAACCATTAATTTAAAGCAATTGCGTCTTCTAAGGGATAACCTAAAGAACAATTAAAGAACAAGATGTGTTCGTTTTTTGCGGCCAAATAAATCTGTTCACAAGAGAAGGCAAATCACTACGGGATGTCTCTAAGTCATCAACACAAATAGCGCACGGGCACGTTAAGCGTTGTCAGAAAGAAATCCATAACATTTTCGTTCACGTTCATGGTTCTAGAGTGGTATAGAAATGGTGGAGGTAGGTTTAGTTCTAGTGTCCAAGCCATTCAGTGTTGGTATGAATGGCTATGGACTCTATAACTTATTAGAGAAAAACAACAACATTACTATACGATAATATAAATATGTTTTACACAAATTAGGGTAGAAACTTGTTCTGATTTGTGGCTTTATAGAAAAGCCAGATTACGACCTTAATGGTTGAGAAACGATGCACTTAATTGACTGAAATTAATCGACATGAAGTTATATAACTTCTAAATTTTCTCAAGTGAGGAGCGAAACTTGTATATTATATTATTCAGCAAACTATGTTGGCTTGTGGTAATTGGAAGCGAAGAAATGTTTCCCTCCCTGCAGCTTTCCAAGAAGGTTTGATATAACGTAGCATCAATTGGCAGATGGCCTTTACTGCTAGTTACGATTCAGATAATTTAGGTCTAAATTCTTCGCTTTAGTTTTTATGGTAAGCGAATTAGACTTTGATTGATGTGATGCTTACTCCCTCCTGTCTAATTCGTCATGGTAATTTTCTGTTGGCAAATCTGTATGTAAACTTTACATACTTCTTCTACATCGTTTTCGATTTAGTTTGCGACCGGTTATGAATATCGGATTTTCAATAAGTTCAGCTTTAATTCGAGATCCCTTTACGTGATACCTATCGTCCATGTACGCAACGACTTTTTTCCATTAATTCACTTAAGGGATTTACGATTGCCTCCACTGTTTTGAGTCGTGCCACTGTCTTTTAACTAAGCGTTTTAAATCCATGAAATAACATTGAAGCCCCGTATTTTCCGAGTGCATGACAATCCTCCAACTTAAATGGTCTCATGAAAAAGCTTCTGGACAAGAAATTTGTTTTTTAGTGCTTTTATCTTATCTCTGGGTAACTGGACACTTAACTGTTCATGACTCCTTTCGGTTTTAAATATCATGTTTATACCGACATGAATATCCAAGTTTATTATAGCTCTTTTAACACTTAAATGCAATCGAAGAGATAAGAAATGATTGCTTCAATACTATCAGCAAAACGGAGCCAACCTAGGCGTTATCATTGGTTGGTTAGTTAGGGTGTGCTTTGTTAGCTTCATTAATGCCTCTGGTTGGGCCCGTTGTTTTCCCCTATTTTCTGTGTGGATGTTGTAGTGGAAAGAATGTGCGTGATGACAGAGGGATTACGATGGATAGTCTGGATTTGTATGGTCGAGAAATCTTTTTGTTTGTTATGCGAACTTCATGATCTCACCGATCCCTTTGAGGTGCGAAAAATCCGGTGTCAGTGCTGACCCCAGTATTTAGTATCGCAGTGTCGCTGTTGCTGGGCAGTGAAAGAGGAAGTCCACTAGATCTTCCTCTTCCTCCTCGCAGCTTTAACATTTCGAGCTTTCTGCTAGTCCGAGTCTATGTGAGTAGAGGTTTAGGTTAATGTGCCCTGTTACCAGTCCCAGCATAAGCCTTCGATTCCCTTTGGTGGAGTTCAAAGCTCTTTTCGCTGTTCTGCAGGTTGTAAGGTTGGCCCAGTAATTTTTGAATTCCCCGGTTGCCCATTCGTTTTTCGTATTTCCTTTACAGGGTTCTGATGGCTATTTCCTGATATTTTCCTAGCCAGTTCGTCAGCTTTTTCGTTACCCGTAACACCTTGTGTCGCGACAGCCAAGTTAGACTGACGTCGTTCACTGTTGCTTTTTTGTTAAGTTTGTGTTGCATTTTCCTTACATATAAAAACATTTTGTCCGAATGTACATAAATAACCGGGTACTCTTCTCTGTTCGTCTTTGAATTTGGTTATGCGGTTATATGATTTATTGTTTAAACAAGAACCGTTTCAAAATCCCTCTTCCTAACTTATGTTTTCATATGATAGGGTGTCATCAGAACATTGTTTAGAAGTGCTTGAAGTAAAAGTGCACGTTTATGAAATCTTGACTAATTCCTTTTATCAAAAAAAATTTGTTACTCTAGTAAATTATTTTGTGCGACTGTGCAGCGTTCATCATTTTTTTTTTTCTTTTATAGCGGCAAGGACAATTCGAAATCAACATTAGAAAATCCTGTAGTGGACTTCGAAGACTGTTTGGAATTAGTAAAGAGTCAAGTAATGCCACTGATAAAGCCCAAACCGTTCACTCTTAAACAACACACTATTGCTGCGTTTAGTTACTACTTCGAACGAGCAATAGAATCTGGTTTAATCGATCCATTTGCTGGGGGTGAAATAACCGTCGAGAACTATCGTAAAAAGGCCCAAGAAGTCTGCGCCATTCCCAATGATGACCAAGCGTTCATGTGCTTCGACCTGACTTTCATATCTGTTCTGCTGCGTGAAGGATTCGGACTTTCAGACAATAAAAAAATAAAGGTAAGACTATAGAATTTTTACAGTTGCAACCACTAACAAATTATTCTTTCCATCTTGTAGCTGTATAAAAAGATAAATAATCACGAGATATCATGGGCTCTCGGTTGTGCCTACAATGTACTCACAAATGACGAACGATTCCAGGCCTAACAAGTTGGAAATCTTTCAAACGAAGATATGAGTGGTGCCTTATTGAAAAGACATTGGATTTACTATTGTTCGTCCAGCGCGCGCACATCCACAAGAAGACATTTACTTTTTCGTGTCCCCTTATTTGGATTTCATAAAACACAACGAAACACAAGCATTCTCCATTCGTAATTTGTTTATTTTTTATCACTCATCCTATCCATATCAAACTCACTTTTTGACTTATTTCCAATCGTGAACAATGCATACATTGTGTCACGTTAACTGTAAGAATTCCATTTTATTTCTAAATTATTTGTAAAGTGATGGGCTTTTTAAAAAAGTCAAAGATAAATGACATACTTATTGTATTACGTGTTAATATCCCCCCACTTCTCAACTGACTCTCTGTTTATTTGATCCATTTATTATAGCGTAAGGTGAAAGATTTTGAAGCGCGCATTCAGTTGGGAGTGTGGTCTTTTTAAGTAAATGGTAATTTTAAATTTTTGGTTTGTCCAGAAGTAGGAAAATTTTAGAAAATTTTTTTTAGAGGAAATAAATTTGTTTTCTTTTTGTTAAAATTGTTCTTTTATTACTGGAACTCTACGGAGTCGTTGAGAAAATGATCACTTTAATTTTAGATATTGTAGCACAGTGGCAAGATATGCCAAGCATAAATCCCAGTGGACCAGATGGCATAAAATGTACACTAATGTAAGCTGTTCAAATACTTATTTGAATGACGACATAGCAAATTTCGGTGTGCATCTGATTTCTTCCTCATATGTAAATTATCAGGTAAAGGCACAACACCCAACTGGACCCTAGTTTCATTATAACATAGCCATATGATGAAAAACAGATTGGAACCGATGTGATAAACCTGCTTTAGTGCTGCCTCATGAAGGGCACATTCAACGTAAAATTATTTGAAAGCCCTGATTATAATATATCCTCAAAAACCGTAAGGGACCGTTTTAAAGGAATAAAAAAAAAACTGCCAGGATGTGTTGCGCAGCTAAAACCACTTTCTTTTTAAAAAAAAAAAAATGAAGGCCAGGTTAGAATTTGCCAGAACTCATCAACAAACCACAGGGTATTTTTTGGAAAAATGTGCATTGGAGCGATGAATCCAAGTTTGGCTGCTTCGGATGGCTAAAAATAAGTATGGCGTCCACAAAACATGCAGCACGATCCTAAGTATTCAATTAAAACGGTGAAACATGGTAGTGAGAATGTTATGGTCTGCGCAGCTTTGTCGTGGCACGGCGTTAGACCCATTGTCAAAATTGATAACAAAATGGACCAGCACATGTACAAAGGTATCCTTGAGAACCAGATGATACCAATTTCTGAAGAAAATTTGCCACTGTCTTGGAGTTTTATGCACGACAATGACCATAAGCACACTTCAAAGCTTGTGAAGAGTTGCTTAGAGCATTTAAATGAATTGTGGCAATTTCTTTTACAATTCAACAATAGAATTTAATACTTTGGCTTTACTTAAATAAGAGTGCTAAATTCTTGTCCACCACTGTAAGTAGTAAGTGAGTTCAACAGCTGTAAAAATTAGACACAGAATTGTTTTCGCGTTACTTCTTATTGAAATCTTGGTAAAGTGTAAGCCATTGCTCGATTTGATAAAGCCAAGTGTAGTCTTTGAAACAAGTATTCGGGCTTCTTCTTAGTTTAGAGATCGAACGGAATCAAAAGTACTTTAAGATCCAAATATTTTTTGAATGCCATTATTAACCCATTCGACCCCAACGTTGCCTGAGAGCAATTTCTGTTGCCTTACGTCTAACGGTAAGCCTTCCTTTTGTATTTGTCTGCTGTCTCTTAATGATAACGATAGTTCTATGTGTCTACTCGGAATGTGAGCAAAAAAATTCACATTTGAAGGTCATTTAGAGAAGTTATTTGCAATAGACTGCTCTCGCGTAGTAGAAACTATTTTTGTGAAATTCGGAAGAGTTATATAAGTGAGCGATTCACTCTTATATTAATTTAAAAAAAATGTACATCTATAAATGTAATAGTTTTCAGCAAAGATTGAACTTTACGGTGTAAAAGTTTAATTTTATTAGTTTTGAATTATAACCAGGTGAGTAATTTTTAAATTTGTAATGTTGCTTGTGGGCAACCTTGGGCAATTATGGTAAAAAAAAATATTTGTACTTAGATATGTAAGACAATGCTAGAAGCGAAAACAATCGTTGATCTTGTTTACTCTCGCTGATTGCAGCGTAGAAAAGTTCTTTGTCGACCATGTGTGGACCCGCGTATGAAAACAAAAACAGGAAGACATTTCTGCAGTGCTGGAGAAGAATTTGGAAAGGATCGTGGAAGGAGGAGAAACTTTAGAAATAGGCCTTCTTGAAAATATGATTGCAGACAAAACTGAGCAGAAACCTTGTGTCTTTGCTGATAATTGCTTCGAAAAACTTGATTCAAAAACATTTAAGTGGAGAACAAGGCAATTTGATGCTCCCGAGAGTATTTGGGACGAAGACAATAGTTTGAAAGTCGACGAAGTGATGACGCCATTAGAATATTTCTGCACATTTTTTGATATCCAAGCTATTGATTTGATCACACAGCAAACTAATTTATATGGGCTGCAATAACTCGGCATAGAGCTCAAATGTACTAGAGAGGATACCAAACGTTATATTGGTATTTCGTTGTACTTGGGTGTTTTAAAATTGCCGCAACTCAAAATGGCATGGTCAAAAGACTTGGAGCTTACCGCTATAACAGAGTCAATGCCGCGCGGTAGGTTTGAACAAATAAAGCAATGTTTACAGTTCAACGAGAATGCTTAGCAACCCGAAAAAGGAGATTTGAACTATGACAAGCTGTACAAGATACGACCTCTACTAAACATTCTCAAAGAAAATGTTGGTAAACTTCCCCAGGAAGAACATCAAAGTGTTGATGAACAAATCATTGCGTATATATTCATACATTTTATAATGAACTTATTACTTAAATTTTTGACTATAGGTCGGTCATCATAAAAGCAATATAACCAAGCTAAGCCTCACAAATGGGGTTTAAAAATGTTTACGCGTGCTGGAACATCTGGATTAGTGTACGACTTTACACTGTATTTTGGTGAGAGCACCTGCCCGTCTTATGGTTTGGCAATATCGTCGGATATAGTCTTATATTTGGCAAAAGGTCTTCCCACAGACAAACAGCTTAAACTTTATTTCGACAATTGGTTCTCGTCAGTAAGCCTTCTGATTTCTTTGAAGGAAATGGGCATATTTGCTACAGGTACTGTCGACCATCAGACCGTTGGGATATGCAAACGTTGGAGTCCAAAAGAAAAAGCTTTTGTTGATATTGCAAGGCCGGCGATTGTTGCTTCTTACAACAAGGGAATGGGAGTAGTCGATTTGGCGGACATGCTCATGGAGCTCTTTAAGGTTAGCCACCATTCAAGAAAGTGGTACATCCGAATTCTTTATTGGTGCCTGGGAACATCCGTAACAAATGCGTGGCTGCAGTACAGAAAACATTTGCATTTGCTAAACCCGAGGCAAAAGCATATTTCTCTGATTAAATTTCAAATGGAAGTTGCTTATGAACTATTGCAATGTACTGCCACTTCTTCGGTCGGAAAAAAGAGAGGTCGACGTCCGAATGTAGGAACGGATAGCCCAATAGTATCCCTTGGCAGTGTGACTTCGCAACAGTAAAAAAAAGTACAGGTTCCAGTCGAATCCTTCAGGCTCACAGCGCTACGATAAAATGGAACATTGGGTAACCGATGTCCATATGTAATACCAATAAGAACTGTTTCTTATCATATCATACCTAATTTTTCAAAATAAATAAATATAATTGCAAACGGTTTCAAAGAATTTTAATTTTGTTTACATACCACTATTGCCCAACGTTGCTCACAAGCAACGTCTGGTAGCGCCCAAACAGATAAGCGTGGCGACTTAAAATTTAGACCCAATTCTTATTAAATGAATACAAAAAGATTAAAACTAAAAAAAAAATATCAATTTACAGGAAAAAAGTTGTGGTCGAAAGGGTTAAACGCAACATAAGTTTTTCTGTTAAATGAGCTATCAAGATCACAAAAAAGCAGGTTGGACGCATGTAATTATATAAATTTAAAGATAAGGAAACGTTGGGAATACATTCCTGCGAACCGAAATCGTCCCCGGTTAACCGGTAGCCAGCTGTCGGAATGTTGCCGGCTTTGCTCACTGCCACAGCCGGCTGTCGAAACAGGGTAAACGGGTCTCAAGTCACTATTGGTTACATAAAATCAAATTGCATCTTCACACATGCCCGGTTGCCGTAGTCGGTTTTCAGTTTCCCATCTGTTGTGGACAAGATTGGGATATGTTCTTTCGGTGTAAATTGTTTGCTTTTTGTAAATTTGATAATACATGCTTTCTTTTAATAGATATTTACATCGAATTGATCAGCTCGGTTGAAGCAAAGGCCGTTGTTTTGGACAAAACAAAAAATGCGTGGGAAGAAGTCTTAAATCCCAATCGCCTAAGAACCAAAAACAATGGCATAAGATGATTTCACTCCATAAATACCAACCGCCTCAAAGATATGAACACTTAAAACATACTGTCGATCGCCACTAATGGAACAAAATTCCCATTTAATAACTAACTGTCTTCCGGCTGCCGGAGGTGTGTGAAAACACACCATTTTTTTTTTAGAAAACCGGCCAAACGGGCGGATAACCGGTAGCCGGCTAAGTGAGAAAGAGAGTTATATATAATCATTATTATTTAAAACAATAAATTGGAACAACATTTTTAACTTTATTAAACTACATTTCGCTTGTCTTGTTTACACCGAAAGTCGCATTCACCCACCTTTATTTGGATCTTTGCATCATCCTCACTCATGCTGATGGAAACCCTACAGCCAGATAATTTTTTTTTTGTCATATTCACATGTTACCAAAATGTTTAGCAAATCCTCAAATAAATAAACACGGTTTTTTGTCTTTTCAATTAAATATATATTTTTCCGCAAATTCATATAATTTTTAAACTTTTTCTCACATTCCCAGAAGTAGCTCACTCAAAACAACACTCCATCATTAACTATAGGTCTTTCAACGACATAATATCTGCGCTCTTATACCAAGACGATCTAGAACATGCTGCGGCATGCAAAATGTTGGATTGATCTTCTTCAAATTGGGATAGCCAAGCAATGACAAGGCTCCCAATCCAAATAACGTATGGAAAATATCCGGCAAATTACCAGTTCGATCACTAAAGCCTCCGGTATCTGAGTCCTGGCACGACAATATAAAACAGTTCAACTTGTCTGCACTTATCCAGTGTGAACGTCCCATGATAGTTAACGAGGCCAAGACCCACCACGAATAGCAAACATCTGGAAGTTTCTCTGGTCTTCCGTTTAAACCTCCACTTGGTAATTGCCTTTCACACAGCCACCATGACAATTTATCACAGTCCAACCGGTGCAGTTGCTGTGTAATTGACAGGAATCCAACACAGCAGTAAATAAGGCCAGCATGTGACTCTGCACTTGGTTTCGATCCAAAGCCACCATCCGCATTACAGCAAGAAAGTACGAATTCAATTGCCTTGGAAACTTTAATTGCGTCCATACGATCAATGAGGGTAAGTATCGCTACAGCACAAAACGAGAATCTTGTGTCCACTTCACCCCATTTGTCTCCGAAAAAACTGCCATCCGATTGTTGCAGACTGACAACATACCTTGCCACAGCATCACAATCAATCTCATTGATAGCGTCATAAATGCAAAGTATTTGTACCGCAGACAAAGTATAAAGTATATGCGGATCATGACCATCACATGCAGCCACTCCTCCAGTTATTGGACACTGGCACTTCTTAATGAACTCAATTATGGATTGCTTGTCGAGACGGGGAAGCTGACTCATGATATCCAAGGCAGTAACTCCCCAATATATACCAGACATCCGCAGAAACTCCGTCATACAATACTCGAAGTCGTTTTGGTCATTTCCATGATTTGCGATATACTCGACATGTTTCCCATAAAAGAGATCCTTGGGGTCGGGGCTTATTTCTACGTCATTCACTACAAATGCCATTTCAATAAACCCAGGTACTTAAAGACAAGGTACGTTGATATACTTGTGAAATGTTATAAAGGTAAATATTATTGCTTGATAGTGAATGAACTTCAAAACAGAGGAAATACTTCCAAATTGATGGAAAAAATAATCGATCACATTTATCACCACTGACATTTTACGATTTTTTGAGTGGTACGTGGTAACACTGCAAACACATTGAAACTGCTGGAAAATGTTCAAATCGTTAGGGTGGAAACAGCTTTGTAACAAGTGAAGAGTAAACATTTTATTTCTTACAATTAATAAACGATTACAAATTTGTTTGGTGGTATGACAATTCACGCTATGCTGGTAATTGTTTTCTAAAATAGAGGAAAATTGTGATTTTAAAATCAACCATTAAACATCCGATTTGTTTAATTGCTAATAACATATTCAGAATCAATTGGAACTTTGTTTCTGCAGCGAATTTAAACGAAATCTTCTGGGAATAGCAAAGTCGGTGCTATTTTGTATCAACAGACTACAAAATGGCGCCCTTTTCAGGTATTTGAAAATGATTACTTTTTGACTGGTTCAATTTCTGAATATATTTTTTCTGGAAAGATAGGATTGAAATAAGTTTTTCAAATTTAACTCAGCCCAGCTAATGCAGAAATAATACAACTGAACTTCATTCAACAAATTGATATTTTGGAATAATTCAAAGCGTTGAGTGCTGAATTCCAAAAGATTTGTAGTCGTTTACCTCTTTTAACAGATAATTGAATCAGGTCTATAATTTTTTACTAGGTTTCCAAATATCCGGAAATAAATCGCAATAAGTAGATTTATTGAATATTAAAAAGTGTTCAATACGATGACTTATACTCTCGTCCACTGAAAATGTGGTTCTTTTTCCTGTTTAGGGCAATGAAACACACAAACAAATGTGTAAGAAAAATAAAGAACGAAACCCACATCGTTTGTGGTAATTACTTCTAGTCCATATAAAACAGATTTATGAAGACGCATAAAGGCACACATGCCAAAGCTTGGAAGACCTCATATCTACAAAACATTTTTTTTTTTTTAAATAGTGCACGTGCTCAAGGGATTGGTTGGACCCTTATAGTGAGCTCACACAGCACGAGCAGAAGGAAAGTTAGAAGGGAGAGAAAGAAGGTAGCAGTGCACATTGGTCTTAAAATGCTGTAGGTTGCAGTGCAGAGGAAAAGTAGAGCGAGGTAATGCATTCCACATGCGCGATGTTCGGCGTATAAAGGACTCTCTAAATTTCACAGTACGCCCGAAAATAGGCGTAAGGGTAAACTGATGAGCATTCAATGATGTGCGGGTGTTGCGAATTGTTTGAGGGGCGGAATGCAATTAGCTATTTCTTCGGAGCATTGGTGGTAAAAGTAGCGATAAAAGAGCTACAGGCAGGAAACATTTCTTGGATGTTCCAGCGAGTTTATTGATTTTGTAAAAGTGCTGTCGTTTAGAAGTTTTACCGCACGCTTTTGGACTCTATCTAGCAGGTGCAAAGTGGTTTTAGGTGCACCTACCCAGATGTGAGCGTTGTACTCCATTTTTGGCCGAATGAAAGCCTTATAAATTGTAGCTAAGTCAGAAGGGGTAAAGTAATTCTTGCACCGGCTATGGAAACCTAAACATTTCGCGGCATTCTTGGCGACATCGAATATGTGGTCTTTCCAGCGTAAGTTAGAATTCACGCACATACCGAGCATTGAAAGTTTTTCGGTTTCATCGACGCAAGTGCCATTCATGGACAATGGCTGGGTATAAGGATTTCGCTTTGATGACATAAGACGGCATTGTGCTTTGGGAGCATTAAATTCTACTCGGTTAGCTAGACCCCATTTGATTATGCTGTCAATATCAGAATTTAATGTGTTTAACATACGTTGCTGTTTGATGTCCACGTCCGAAAAGAAGGGCGTGTATCTAACTTGTACTCATCTTACTTACTCATGTACTTACATTCTTAGTAATTGTCAGTTATACATCAGAAGTTCCACATACAGCTGTGTTATATTCTCGGTCCTATCATTGCTTCCGATTTCTACGAACTCTCCGAATTTTTTATTATGGTAAGTATTCCGATTGGTTTATCGTAGAAAATCAGTCATGCGTTGAAAATGCGATGTATGACGGTAAAATGTTAGAACTGCAGCAACGTGTCTCAAAGTCATGCGATGAATACCCTGTGTTCGGTTGTCTTTCTTGTTCGATTGTCTCCGACAGCACCATCTTTGTTAATAGGAAGAGAGGTAAAAAACCAATAAAATATTGATTTACTTTTAAATTGATTTTTTTAGCCCGTATTCAAGAAAAAGTTTGCCCACGCGAAATTTCTTTCAATATGTCTTTCACTTTGAAAAATTAACTCTTATTTTTTGACATATCAGTGAATACCATGAATGAAATGAATGTTCCTATCGGAACTTTTCTCATCGAACGGATATGATTATTGGACAGTCTATGAATGTAACAATGCCCTTAAAATTCAAAATATCTTTTTCCTTGCATAATCATCATCGCCACCTAGCAGTCAGTACAAACAACTATAGATACTTTCATCTCGCTTCCTCTTTGAACATCCTCTTTTTGTTGGCAGAGCTGTCAAAATACGCACGGAGTCGGCCCTGCTGAAAGAGGAGAGCACAGCAGAAAGAAAAAAAAAAGAAAGACAGAAGGCAAGTCCACCCAAATGGTTTGTTCATGAGTTCAATATTCAAGAAAATCTGGAATACTATAGCTGCACGCAAATTCACAGAGCCATATGGAATATTTATGAATAATTCTGTGCTGTACGATAATCAGTTAGTGGACTTTTGGAAAAATAATGTCCAATGGTGACGATGTGCTAGACAACTGGGAAGAAATCGACGAGGCTGGGGTGAGTCCAACTTTTCCTTTGCTTATCGAACTTGCTTCCATCATGTATTTGTATATTATTTATTTGTTTTCTTATATTTTTGCTAAACATCTTCTGCTGTTTGTGCTTTGTGGACAATCGAAAATGTTGAGACAACATTTGTAATATTTTTTTCAAGCACATGGATTTTGTTTACGTTCGCGTTTCTTTTATTCAATTTTTAAGCGAAGCAAATGTGACATTTTGGCGACTGGTTTACTTGGTTTTTTCATACTTGTGAGTAATACGGATTATCTAAACCCGCCAGGCATGTTTGCAATTGTCCAGTAACTAAATTTAGAAAACTTCTGAGCGAAAGTCGAGTGCTCTTGATGGGATAGATTTGTGCAGAGTGCACTGCGACTGTTTATTTGTATTGAGTTAGCACCTCAGACCACAACAAATCAAATTGTTAAGAAATATGAGACTGGTGAAATAAAGCCAATGTTTAATCTTTGTTCGTGTTTGCAAAAAGTGTTTCCCCCCAAATGTACATTTTAAATAGTGAAGTGAGAATACAATTACTAAGCATGCAATTAAATAATAACTTTGGCATATATGTACGTGAAACTCTCACGGGTATTCTCACACATTTTTTGGTCAACGCCGATTGATTTCAATAATTAAAGCATCTTTATGATAAGATGATGAGATCTTAAAATTTTTACGCTGCTAATATTACAAAAAGCTCACTAGTCTAAACCCCAGTTTTTTTTTATTCTTTTTGTTTGCTGAGGCAACTTTTCTGATCATTCATTCATTCATTCATTAATGGTTAAACATTAAATCCTTATCAATAATAATGCGAATGAGTTAAAATTTTCCCGCAGTTACCGATTGTTATGTTGCTCATTGTTAATACACTCCGCGACAACTGGTCGAGACACGATTTTAACAATGGTTTAATTTTTTTTTTAGGATTGAGTTCTTCTTAACTCCTTTTGATTCACAACCTCAAACATTCTTGATGAAAGAAATTCCAAATGTTTTTGTTTAAGCTATTTTCAGGGGTGTTATCCCATTCATCTTTGAGGTCTCCTATGTTTGCGGATTGCCTTCCGTTTTGGTATACAGCGTTGATTGAGGTCTGGACACAGGTTCGTCAGTCAAGAGCAGGCTATGTGGATTGCTGCATGTTCGCCATTTTTTTTTGTTTATATGCACGGTCTCTTCATCTTGGTGCCAGGCGAGCTTGATTTGCCGCTCTATCTCTCAGTTCGTTGCTCCGTATGCCTTCGTGCCCTGGAGTCCATATTAGCTGTAGTTTACCGGCTGACCCAATAATAGTATCTCGGATTTGCAAAACAGAAAGGCTGTCAGAGCAAATTATACATTTTTTTGAACCGCCTCAAGTGAAGTGAAGTACTGAAGTGATATTTGGTAAAATACACGACTGCAAAGGCGGTGATGTCGGAATTTTTCGAGCTAACTGTAAGAACGAAGTCCCTTTGGAACCCAGTGTCGAGTGCAACTCGAGGAACCTGGATCTGTACATTTCAATAGTTGTATTGAGTTATTTTTACTTATCTTCACCTTGGATCTTAAGATAGTCGTCATTATGCATCCTGCCGTTTATGAAGCGGATATTGGTCTTATTTTCGTATGATATTCCTGCCCAAAATCATGACTCCACCTTCACCTTGTTGTCGTCGTTTTAAAAGCTGCTCGTCTTTCCTTAAATCATGAAAATAATGACATAAGCGTTTCCCATCGGTGAATATGACAATACTCCAAAGCTTCTTCTATCTCATATGATATCTGGCAAAGACCGAATGATCATCTTG
This sequence comes from Orthonevra nobilis, assembly GCA_963555765.1. Lineage (NCBI taxonomy): Eukaryota > Metazoa > Arthropoda > Insecta > Diptera > Syrphidae > Orthonevra > Orthonevra nobilis. Next base: position 70,544,425 of record OY743226.1, on the reverse strand, counting down.
ATGGCGATGTAGTACAGCGGACTTTAAGATGTTCCGCAGTCCTTTATTTTTTGTTCACATTTGACATCCCTGCTGATACCGCGATTTGCGTTGTTGTTGCTGTAGAATTAGACGCTTTTCTGAAAAGGGACCGCCGATCTGCTTGTGTCAAGCTATATTTTCGTCCAGGTACAAATCTTTTTCCGTAGTTTTTCTGGATCCTTTAAATAATTTGAAACAAATGTACGACTGCGTCTCAAAACTTTGCAATTTTGATGACAGAAAATTCATCTTGGCAAATATTTTGAATCTTCGTTTGGTTAAGTATCTTTCTAGACTCACTTATTTAACTATTTTATTTCAAAGACGTGTTTAGAAAATACTTTTAAATCAAATCACTAAACTATATGGAATTCAGTAATTCAGATTAAAATTCCTAGAAAACTAGACCTCATTGCATCTCTAAGGCTACCGAACTTTCTTGTGTATCTCGAGCGAAAATTCATTTAATTTTCTTTTCATTATTTTTTTTTAGTAATATTCTAGCTACTTTAGTTTTGATATAATAAATTATATATTTTTTTAATTGACTTATGTTGTTTACAATTTTAAGTTCTTTGGGTAATTCATTATATATTTTGATTCCTTGATACCTCAAAATGTTTTGTGCGAACTAAAATCCAATCTGTTTCTAACATTATATCTAAGTACATCATTAACATATGTTAATATATCACCAAGGGCAATAGTCCGTTTTTAATTTTATGCCCAAAAATTAACACATTCATTTTAGTGCTTTGATTTATACTCAATCAGGTTAATACATTTAACAAATTGGTGTTAGCCAGCTGCATCTTAAAACTAATCGCATATCTCTGATCTGCAACTTCTGTAATCCATCTATTATAGAACTGTTTCCCATTTATAACACTGTTGAACAATACTCAAAGTGGGGTTTTATAATAACATGTACACATTTGACATTCTTTTTCTATTTATTTTTTTTAGAGATATTTTTAAAATGTTCTTTGAATTTCAGTTGCGATTCTATTATAATTCCTAAATACTTGATTTCACCTAATATTGCACTATCCATAACAACTCTACTGTCGGATTCATCGTTTATAAACATGTAGATTGTTCTTGATATGTTCATTTATTTATTTAGTTGATAAATTTATACCAAATTAAATTTAACTTTTAATAATAATTTTTTTGGAGCGCTAGCAGCATCGGCTTTCGGCTCTACATTAAAAGAAAGCTATTTACATGTATTCTGTACGGATATTATAAACTAAGCTTAATTATAGCTAGCAATTCATTAAATATGATTTTAATATTTTTTTCATTGGGTTCAATTAAGATTTTAAGTATACTGAATTCTGAGTTTAGGGGAAATAGTTTTTTGTGTTCCACTTTAGGTGAGAGAAGTTGGAGGTTGTTCTGTTTTGATGAGATGCTGATGTGTTAGCATTGTATGGCCAAGTCGAAGGCATATAAAGTTAGTGATTAACTTAGCTTTTGGTAGATTTGTTAGGTAGCTTGGATGGATGTTTTTCAGATTAATTTGTTTGTGGTGGTGTTTATATTGTTCCCAATTTTTGAGTCGTTCGAACTCAATCTTTTTTTTTAATGTGCCTCTTTGGGTCAAGTTGGGTGTAGTGATCTACCAAATAAGTAGGTGCCAGGAAAGCGTGATTTGCTGCTCTATCTGTCAGTTCGTTGCCCCGTGTGCCTACGTGCCCGGCTGACCCAATAATATTATCTCGAATTTGTGAAACTGTTATCGATTGATGAGTGCTTGCAAAACAGAAAGGCTGTCAGAACAAATTATCCATAGTTTTTGAACCGCCTCAAGAATGGCTACGGCTTCAGCCGTAAATACTGAAGTGATATTTGGTAAAATACAGTGTCTCCAAATTGATAACAGTAAAAACGAAATCCCAACCTGTGAAACTCAGTGTCGAGTGCAAATCGAGGAACCCGGATCTCTACATTTCATTCGTTGTTCTAAGTTTTCTACCTTCGCAAAGTTCAGATGATACTAAATTTGTATTAAAGTGCCAGAGAGGATACGTCGGTATGTATTTTAGGTTGTTATGTCTAGTCTATTGGCTGATTCAAGGATGTAATATATTCAATATTTTGGCTTCATTGGGTAGCACGTTGACTAGACGGAAATACCTAGGCTTATCAGCATCCTTTATTATTTTCGACTGACGAGAAAGGAATTCGGAATACAAGCTATTTCAAAAACTGAAATCTTTATCGAACAATAATTTTGTTAATTCCATTGACAGCCAGCGTGCGGTAAAGGCGCTGGAAATAAAAATTTAAGGCGGTAATGAGTTGATGGTCCGATATGCAGCGAAAAATTTTCACTGGCCATTTTTTTACTTTGAAAAACGGCTGGAGTTGAACGAACTAATATTTGCGAGTACTTCATACTTCATAGAATGTTATTCTATACACTTCGTAGGATAACGAATCGCTTGCAAGAAAGAAAGTTTGAAGAAAAATGTAATGTTATGTTGTGATTCCTTATGATTCCTTTCCACTTGCATCCATTTTAATATCAATTCATCTAAGTCTTATTTTTTTAGATTACTTAAGGGCATTTATATACGAGCCATTTCAACTTTCACAGTCTTCTGTCTTGTGACTTAAACGTACAATTGTTTAGAAAACGATGAAAGAGATTTTATTGGAATGAAGAATGAATGCATTCTGAAAGAAACCAATGGACCAATGGAAAACGAAATTTATATTTTGCTTTAAATTTGTTTTTCATATTAAATTGAATGTTGCATATTCAGCGTTATGAATAGGATTTACAGGAAAGGACGATTTCCAATCACGAAGTGTTAGTTAAAATAATGCGCAAGTTTTTTTATGCCAAAGAAAGGAGTTAGCAGTTTTATTTTGGAAGACTTCGACGTGCTGGTATTTCGAATAACTTTTTTCTTTATTGATAAATTTGAATATAGGAACAGGGGCTATATGATTTTACAAATGCAACACATACGAATCCATATAATATTATCTAATTTCAGGATTCAAAAGCAAACAAATTTAAATCTCAATCGGAAAAAATGAATTTTATCTTTTAGCTTGACAGCAAATTGGACAAACTCAAAAGAGAGCGGGAAGAGCCCAGCACGAATCAGCTAGAACAATACCAGGAACAGAACTTTACCGATACAGCGATGTCTTTCCAAAATAGTATTCCAATGATGATGGTTATGCAACAAACCGAAAATGAATACAATTCGTCTAATTATACAACTCAGACGATGCCAGCAGTAAAAATCTTACGTAGGCCAGCACAACATCACTCTGGTTCAAACAGAGACAACGGTATGCGTCCAAAGCAACCGATCAAAACACTTCAACAGCGGGAACAGGAATATGCTGAAGCACGACTGAGAATATTAGGCTCAGCAAAAAATCCCGAAGATGATTTAGAGTAAGTTAACTTTTCTTTTTTTTTTCAGAGAGAGAAAGAAATATTATTTATGTTGTTGTTTTAGGGCATCATCTGCGACCGCTACGGTAGTACCTAAAGCGGGTCAAAGGCCGTCAGCGGATATTCCAAGCGGAGTTTGCTCCCAACCAACCCCACTGTCACCGGCGTCCAATGTTATTCAGTTGAATAGTAGAACATCGCTGCCAAGTACCCGGGCACAACCAACAATGGTGAACACCACCGGTTCCCCAACCGGCGTGATGCTTGGACTCAGTGGTGCAGTTGGTGGCGGTGTCGCTAACTTTTTTTCTCCCACTTCCACGATGATGGTAGGTGGGATAAATACGCGATATACCGAGAATGTCTTGCGCATGCCCAGAGGTCCAGACGGGACATCCGGCTTCCAGATGCGGCGGTAGTGCATCTACGACTCAGCTGCCAATGCGAGGATGATTTTTATAATTTCCGTTTTTTTTTTATTTTTCATTTTATATATAATTTTTTTATTATTATTTTCCTAATTTAATTATACATTAAAAAAAGTTTCGGCATTAAATCAGATTTGTTTCTGTGTTAAACGAAAACTCCATCTCGTTGTGCATTAAAGTACTCTTTTGGAGTTTTTGTATTCCTTACTTGTCCATTTTGAGTACATTTTCAAAATTGCTGCGTTGCATGAAGATCCGATATTATGTTATTTTTCTGAGGAATTTAAATATTATTAAAAAAAATGTATAAATCGAATTAAATGTAAAAGGGATGTGTATGTAAGTTGTGTATTTTGTTCATTTTGGGAAAACAACAAGATTCTCTTCTTTTTCTTAATTTCATTAACGAGCAGCTATTAACAGGAGTCTAAGTAAAATATTAGAACCCATTTTGATGGTGATACCAAACAAGTGGGGAATAGTTACATTCGTTCAAGAAGAAAATACATTACTTTGAAGATCAAACGCTTGAGCTGGTCCTCCTCTTTTATTACAATACCAATCTTTCTGATCTGAACTAAATGGTATTTATTGAAAAAACTTGCTTGCTTTAACATTTATGGCAGTGATTCACTACGGTGATGGTGGGCATTGATGCCGGGCCTTCCTTTCTAACTCCAACAAGAACTTACTCGTATCTACTTGTGCTTATCGTGGCCATATCGTAATTTGTAAGTTTCTTGTCTTTCCACTGTTTTCGGTAATCGCCATAAAGTGGTGACGTGTTTAAAGGAAATCAGAGATCACTTGGTTTTCGTTAAATATTATTTTTTATGCATCTCTTTCAATCCTTTTGTCAGAGACGTGCATTTTATTTCTATGCACACTATAACACCTCTGATCCTTGATAATTTCATAGACATACAAGTTTGCCTCCAGCTTTCTTTCTTCACTCATTGGTAAATTAATCCACTTATGACATAAATATTCTTTTAATATATTTTGAACCTCGGAAAGAACTACTGAAACTATAGGTTGTGCCATTCCAGCATCAAATTCCTTCCAGTACCGGTCTGATATCCGCCCTCAGCCAGGAACTTTAAACGTGCTGCCAGTTGTAATTCCGAAATCAATGATGTAGTTCTAACCACAAGTGGTACTTTTAAATTTTTGCAAAAAACAAATCTGAAAGAAACATGCTTTAGTTAATGTTTATTACAAAAATAAATAATTTTAACTAACTGATCATCTGGTACCGATAAAATATCTTTCGTCCTGCATCATATTTTCCAGCGAATTTCTCGCGAATCATTTTCTGCTCCTACAAAATCCACAAAAATCCAGTTCTATCCGTATTATACGTTGGTCCACACGTTAGATAATTATTCTTCAGAAATAGCTGAAAGGATCGATAAGGATCTTTTGCTGACCGTTTATGTGGTATCCGTCGGTTTCTATTATAGGGTTGAACTCCGCAGTCAAACCGCCGTTTTCAATAATCGGCATGAATATAGATAAATTGCATCTTTTGTTCAACTTTAAATCATTTCTATATAAAGCTGTGTTTCTTCTTCCATTCATTCTTAAGTTTTTTGCCCGCAAAATTATCTTTTCTGTTTGTTTTTTCATACAATTGGTTCAGTATATCTCAATCTTGAGACAAAGCTTTTTGCTCATTTGCATTTGCATTTAGCTTATGAAAAACAACCTATTGATTGAAGCCCTTCGGTGAACATAAATTCAGTTAAAAAATGGAAAACTGAAGACACGACATTTTGTTGACTAGCGATAGAAGCTTTCCAATAGACCGACCCAACTCAGATCGAGAAGTGGAGTCGCTTATTCGCTTCGGCGTTGTTTACAATGGAAAATTTCGTTATTTACAGCTGATGAAGTCAGTCCATGCAATATCTTAAATATTAGGAGTTTGTTATTTATATTAAGTGGGCTAACTTTATGTACAAAAAAGGTAGCACAACAAAGGAAGTTCGAAAGCATTGAGAAATGTTCGAATCAACAAAATGAGATAAAGAATACTATGGAACATGTGTGTCCTTGATCTTATTTATTAAGGCCCGTGGTACAGTCCGAACTTTTATTAAGCTTTAGTCAAGCACAAAACACTTAAAACTACAATAAGAGGATGGAAGGAAATGGTTTAGCGAGTAAAGGCAACTTTTGAGAGAGGCTTTAGAGAGATGGAAAACAAAGGAGATATTGGTTGTGCGCAGCGTTCTTGACATAGGTCCATAGTAGCCGTAGTTTGTGCGGTGGAGAGCCACTGAGATGATTTAAGGCAGACCGATCGATCGATTGGTGTTATAAAGGATATTTGTAATAGAAAGGGGAGACAATTGCACCGGCTAACAATTGATATATAAAGAGTGTGTCGAAAACTTCTCGCCGTTTAATAAGGGTTTGTAAATGATCAATTTGAGCCGATTTTCGTACGGAGGCAAGTTGTAACTATCAACCCAGGGTGAGACGCGTTAAGCAAAACCGATAAATATGCATTAGACTGCTTCGATTCTGAGGGAATGTGTGCCATAATAATAAGACCAATCTTGACTGGCATATTCGAGAAGTGGTCGGACAAAGGTGACATAAAGAAACTGAGAGGGATAAGGATAAAAGAACCCTTACGACCATCGTTTTATAAAACCAAGGGCGTCCGAATATTGAGCTCCCTGTCGCAAAGAACACCAAGGTGACAAATCTATTCAACTAGGGGAACAGAAGGGAATGAGGAGTATGGACAGGCCAGAGTTTTTAAGGATGCACTCGTCGTCGTTAGTGAGAATAAAAATACTTCAGATACTCCAGATGTAGGGTCTACAGACTCAGGCACTGAGGATCTGAAGAGAACATTATTCTGCTGATTGTCTAAATAAAATGAAGAGATGAAGGATGGAGAAAACGAAATGCCTTGCTGAAGTCAGTGGCTATAGCATCAATTTCTGTGCCATGTTGTAGTGCTTTAGATACAAATTTATTAAGATTTGTTATAGTAGATTAACCTTTTACGAACCCGTGTGGCGTTGAGAAAAGTATTGACGTATTGAAAGTTAAAAGAGAATTCGAATATGGGACCGTAATTCCAAACTTAAGGGAAGATAGGCTGCTAAAGAGGCACCTGAAATAAGGTTGTTAGTGGCAAGTATAACGCGTTCGCACACTTCGTAGAACTACGGCAGTCCATCTGGACCTGGCGAATAGTAATTTGTATGCTTTTATTTTTTTCAATCACGTCAGTAATGGATATATCGGCTGATACTAAGGATGTTTGTGCGCGGTTATACGGCGTGGCTAGTAAACGCTTGGCTGAAGAAGTTATCGAAAATGTAAGCAATTATTTTGAGTCTTTAGAAGATGTGTCCGAGTATTGAAGGGTAGAGGAGTAGCTATCAGTTTTTCGTTTTGAGTTAATAAACTGATAAAAACTGCTTGCAAATACCTACATATAACGAATATCAAAAATTGGAATTTGGGCTGTGCCACTCTTTTTTGTACTGCCTTGTAACATAATTCATATGCGTGTTCGCATAAAAGTTTTCAGTCTTTGCGAGCTGGAATCGTATACAATCGGAGTTCTTGACTCTGCTAACAAGGTTATTATCGTTGGCTTACCACGAGTGTATATATTTCTATGGGCACAAGCTCTTTCAAGTCGATACCAAAGTGCGTCGGACACGCGGCTTACGAGTAAACCAGTGGCTTGTTGCGTTTAATTTACTCAATTTCTATATGGCTAAGTGGCTCAATGGACCTCATTAATCAAATGTAAACAATCTTTTGTTTTAGGTTCTGGAGCTTCATTTTATGAATAGTGTGGTCCCAAAAGTGTGCAGCTCAAAAACTCAATTTTTCCAAGCAAACTTGTATTTCCTTATTAAACTTACAAATATACTTTCTAAATCCAAACGTTTCACTTATCGCATAGACGTAGTTGCTTACAGCCCTCAAGAAAGCATAGTTATAAAAATATATGAATCGAATAAGCCTTTGTTTAGAAATATTCCAACGTCATCTGCATCGTGCTCAATTTATTTGTAAGCTTTGAATGTCTGCTATCTATCTATAATCTTATTCGAAAAACATCATTAAGCTGGTATAAAAACAGCAAGGTTCTTACGTTCCGAATCAGTTTGTACCCCTAACGAAGGGCTATCGCAAAATGCATTATCAGTTGACCTCACGACAGCAAGTTCGATTAATCTTTATAAATATTTTTCTTATTTCGTACTTGTAAACATGGAAATTGATTGATGAAATCCAAAAGCGTTCCTACTAGATAAGCGAATAAAATGCATTGAATTTATTTCGCGAAAACATCAAATTTTAAATCTTGCAGCTAACGTAATGTTTTAGGAATTTCAATTGAGGGTCCGTTCGATGTAAATAATTTAAGAAATTTTCAAAAGGATACCTTGTCGTTTAGTACAATAATCATAACTATAGTACGAATAAACCAGACACTTTCAAGTAGTTTTAATATATTGAATCTTACTTCCGTAAACAGTCTTGAACTTGGTTTTATAAAAACAAAAAAAAACTAAAAGATCTTTGAATACATTGAGAATAACAGCTCTTGCGCATCAATGAAACATGGTTTTCTCGATAATAGAGATTTTGTTTTCCCACTTTCCGCAAAACAAAAAGAAAAATTTAAACTTACAAAAGTTTACAAAATGCATCCACGATAATTAAATTTCCAGACCTGGTATACTTACGTGTCCATTATAAAACTTAAATAATTATTTTTGAGAATACGTTTTATGTGGCTGCTATAGGCTGACTAGTCTAGACTTTTCAAAGTCACAATAAGATTGCATTGAATCTTGAAAGAACAAATTTTGTCTGTTTTCCCAGTTAAGACGGCTCTGAAAGTTTTATCTATAACCCCATGTTTTCAATACTTACTTACTTACTTAAGGTGGTGCTACAGTCTGGGGTGAACCTGGGCCTAGACCAGCAAGAGTCTCCAGCCAGCTCAATCTTCTGCTAGCTGCCTCTAGTTACGCCCGTTAGGTTTGTTGAGGTTCCTTTCCACTTGTGCCACCTGTCGCGGTCTTCCTCTGCTGCGCCGTCCCTCGGGGGTGGATTCGAAGAATTTCCAGCATTGGTTTCCATCCGCTCTACATGACCTAGCCATCTCAATCGTTGGATCTTCACTCTTCTGACTAGGTCGGTGTCGCTAAACAGCTCGCAAAGTTCGTGAGTGTATCTTCTCTTCCACTCAGCGTCTATGCAGACTGGACCGAAGATCACCCGAAGAATTTTCCTCTCAGTTTCGTCCGCTTTTGACAAAGTCCATGCCTCCGCGCCGTATAGCAGGACTGGAACGATTAAGGTCTTACATATTTTTACCTTGGTTTTTCGAGAGAGGGCTTTGTTTATCAATTGCTTTCTCAGCCCATAGAAGCAACGTTTGGCAAGAGTAATTCTTCGTCTGATTTCAGCGCTGGTGTCGTTTTCAATACAGATGTTTTATAGCTTTATATTGCAGAAAATTCTTTCCGAATCGGGAAGCAGAAGATTGTTCACGTATGCCACGATGTTAAGAAGGCTGGTGGTTGATAGGTCCCATAGGAGATAGAGATTCTTGGGATGCAACATCCGATTAGTTTTCATACAGATAACCCACATATGAAAATATGTATAAACTTCCCATCAGGAAGTTCTTTTAATTTACATATCTCCGCATATGGAGTTTCCAGTAGTCGGATTACATTGCGTTTCTGTGAGATTCTACCGTACAGCATACTCCAGAATAAATCAAGCTTTCGAATTCAAATTGGTTCATCCGAAGCGTGTGTGCATAAAGATCACCTGAAAATAAATTTAATTAAATTGTTTAAATTAAATGACAAACAAATTGTCAACAAAGGGACAATTTCACTACTTCAATTAAAATCAATTTTGTTTTCCAATAAACTAGTTCAAAATCAATTTAATTTAATTTATAGTTCACAACTTAACTAATAAAAAATATTTATAAATTCATACACTGCCGTTCGTGAGTTTCCGGGCGAATTCATTTAAATTTGCTTTTGTTCAATTTTGCTCAAAAGTTTCATCAATTAGCCCATTGACTAAATTAAGCTTGTTTTAAGTTGGTATTAAGTTATAAAGACTAACTTAAAGACTTAAACAGTGTTAAGTTGAGTCCATTTTAAATTTTGATGTGCCCCTTTGATTTTTTTTTGATCCACGTTCCCTCGGAAGTGCTTGGAATACTTAGATGAGGCAATTGCTATTGTAAAAAAAGAGTGAACAATCTCTAGAAATCAGCCTGGAAACAGATATCAAAATCTCCAACGAAAACTAGACTATTGTGACACTCTTGAAGCCACATAAAAAAGAAAAAAATAATCCAATGGTGAGCAGTTCCACGCTCGTTAGGAAGTGGTGGTGGAAATCTCTCTAATCGGTTTTTCGTTTGGCCGACGGATTGTGGTAGCTAGGACGAGGTTTCCACACCTCAAAATCCACAAGGGGTCACAACGGTCTCTTGATCAATCACTTAGATATATGCTGTAAGCTTAGATAGCTTAGCGCTGAGATCAAATGAAGAATACATACCATATTGCTAATAACTGTTTTTTTGGGCAAAGAAAACAATTGAGTAAAGTCCTATCTCGAAGCAAAGCCTATAGATTGCCCGACTATTCCAGGGTTTTTGAAGCGGAACTTTTTGCAATCCGGAAAGCATGTCGTCAAATCAAAATACATCCAAATAACCTCCGAAGTCAGAAGATTGCCATATTCATTGATAGTCAAGCAGATATCAAAGTTAAAACCTCCTTTACTTCGATTTCAAAATTAGTACAGGAATGCCAAGCTGAAAAAGCATCGTTAGAAGGTCAGCACATTTCCATGGCACAGTGATATCCCAGGTACTGAGAGGGCCGATGAACTTGCTAGGCTTGGATCTGACCTCAATTCTTCTCACTACATGCAGTTAAGGCTTTTATATTCTCATACTTCCTTGAAGCAACAAACCTTAAACTGGCCAGTCTGGCATACTGTGCAACATCAAGGAAAACATCGCCTGAATACAAACAATCAAAAACAAAAGATCTCCTTCGCGAATCCGTCATAATATTTCTAAACTAGTGGCGATCTGCACAGGGCACTGGCCGATTGGAGATCATATCGTTAAGCGAAGCATCCCATACAACCACCACTTTTACCTACCTACCTACCTCAACCTGCTACATGGTGCAGAAGCATGGACACTTTCAAAAGTGGATGAAGGCGATTTAGGTGAGAAATGTGTGATCTATTAATGTTAAATTCGCAAATCTTTTTAAAACGATTCAACGGAATGAATGATGTTTTCAAAACACAAATAAAATTTGTTGGTGGCGGCAAATAAAATAGCACCTTGTCTTGAGATGGAAAGTTGATGGTATGGGCAGGCCTACTCGCAGCCAAACCAATTTTTAATTATTTTCCGCCGCAATTGGCTTTATTAAAAGCAAACCAAATATTCAAAATTGCCAAGGAAGTGTCATACTTGTGGTTGAGTGATATTTAATTTATACCTTAAATTTACGTTACAAACCTTGTATCTGCGATTTTGTTGGCAGATACGAGATCATCTCTTAGTTTAAATATAAAAATGCTGGTGGATTTCTTTAACTTTTCTTTTCTTTCTTCTTTCATTTAGATGAAAATGTATCTAAAGAATCCGAGTCTCCATGAGAGTAGGTGCAAAAAAGGCTGAATCGAATGAAAATTTCGAATATCCTTCAAATTAAAAAAAAACCCATCTTAGCAATAATTGAGTGCCAGTGGGCGTTCCACCACTTCAAATTAATTTGCGGTGATCGGTTGAATCTCCATCTTCAAAAAAAAAAAATACTAATTACTTTGGATGAACCCCTCCTCGTGGGAAATTCCATGCTTTTTTTTTGTTATTTCTCGTACAAACGCCTCCGATGGCACAACTCAAATGTAGTTACCACACAAGATCAATTTCTTCAATGTTAAAAATTTGAGATAATAATGTTATACTTATACGCTACGTATTTTCATATGTTTTTGCCTTTAAAGTTGTTGACTATTTGCGCGATGTTGCTTCGGTTGTTTTTTTTTCCAACGGCGTTGATAAGCCCAAAACCCATAGAAAAGCCGGATTAACTTCAAGCAATTGAAGCAATCTCACTCAGTTTCAGTTCGTCGCGGCTTTCCATTCGGAGTTGGTCGTGCAGTGTATTCTTCGTGTGTGCGATTGTCAGTCAAATCAACCGGTTCCGTTTGAGCAACACGTGGGTTGAATTCATTTGGAGGAATAACAAACAATTTAAATAATAAGTTCGCGATTGCAGTCTCGTGAATCAAGTTCGTTTATTAGCGAAATTGTGGAAGATTTTATTTAATCAAGCGCAGTATGACCGGAAAGCGTGTTTTGGTGATCGGCTCTGGGGGCCGGGAACACGCAATTGCATGGAAGTTGTCCCAAAGTGCCAAAGTGGAAAAAGTTTTTGGCTTGCCTGGTAGCTATGGCATGGAACAGGTGGATAAATGTGTAAATTTAAATGGAGTCAACGTGAAAGATTTCACTGTAAGTACTCGAAATAAGGCTACCTCTTAAGAATGGAAAGAAATAATTTTTCTTTCATATCTTTATTGGTTTGAGAGATAGAAACACAAAAACATTGGACTTTTTTTGTGGCAGATTCGGTAAACAAGACATTTTTGGAGAATGATTGCATGAGTGCTTTGTTATATGTACATATATGTATGTAGAAACGTATATTCGTACACTGCGGTTCAATGGATTGCTAGCTGAGCAATTTGGAAAAGAAATTGATATTTTCTCAAAATACTAAAAACAAGTTAACCAAATCAGTGGAGAATTTTTCGCGATTTTTGTGGCATACATAAGAAAAAAAAGTTGGTTAATTTATTTTCTATGATCACTCGTCGTAGGCATAAACTCAGGTTTCCAATATGGGAAATTCGCAAAACTAATAAATTTAATTTTTTTTTTACTTGAAATGGATTATTTTGAGATATGATGTTCAAAAATTGTGGACAGGAAATTTCTTTTTCAATTTTTTATTAATTTTTAAAGTTTCGGTTTTGGCTGTGAAAATGCATTGTTTCCGTTATGTGAACGAAATATAAAAATCATTGGGTGAAGAAAACCTTATTACCAAAGTAATAAACAATTGAAATTTTTGAAAAAAAAACCGAAATTCTGTTAATTTTCGGGATAAATTCCAACGTGACATGACATAGGCGCTTGGCTTGTGAAAAGGATATACCCTGAGCGGAGTGACGAAGTCGCATGAGCGTGGACTGACTACGGAAAGAGCACCTAGGTTCTGTTTAATTTGCACCTAACTTGAATTCTTTCCAAATTAAATGCACTTTAAAGTGAGTCCATAAAATATTCAGAGCGCAGAAGTGCTTATTCCGCTTATTGCGAAGCACGTTCAACGGGGGACACAAATTCACACGGGTTATTGGGAGGTATATGACTGCCTGAGTGCACAGGGTTTGTGCACAAAAAAGTTGATGTTGTTAATCCGTTCGTGGCAGCCAATGGAACTCAAGCTCAGAGGATTGAGCCCGGGTAGCGTCTTGTAAAACGAGAATATTACAACGACAACTGTTCAAATAAAATCACTGATTGGATATTAGAGTACCAGTGGAGGAGACTGTTAATACAAATTTATAAAAAAAAGTTCCTTTTGAGGAGCCATTCTATTTCAATAAAAAAAATTGAACAAGAAAGTTGTTTTTTTACTTAAAACACTCGATGTGTTGTTTTTTCACCCTATTAACATTATTAAATAATAGAAACACGATTTAAGACATTATTTTGCAGAAACAGAACCATTTTTTTTTTAGTATAATTTTTGTTTTTCTGCTTTTTTGGCTTTTTGACACTTAAAAAAATTTGAAAGAATACTTAAAAATATTTCCAATATTGGAAAACCCGCACGGGGATTTTTTTTTGCGAAAAAAGTGAGATTGGCATACATGAGCATGTTAGCTCCGATACGTGTCTGAAGTTTACTCCTTAAAATTAAAATTCCATATCTTACGATATTGTTTTTTTAACTTTATTCACTTTACTTTTTCTAAATCGGTATTTTCGCTCTTCACAAGCGAAGAAAAACAATATTGAATCATTTTTCGATTTTTGAGAATTGGCTGAACTTGGAAATGTGACATTTAAAACATTTTTTTTTATTTCTACAAACCTTCCTTTTGATACCAAATTTTTTAATAAAAAACGGGCTTTTTCAAACAATCCCTTTTCAACTTTATGTATATTCATCTCCAAAACCCACGGAATGTCAAAGTAATATTCAAATAATGACAATAATCAAATATTACGCCATAAGCTGGAGTATGGCGCTCAAATTGACGTGAAATCATTGTTCCTCTTTTATGGCTCCTCGTCATACACAAAAATCGGAAAACTGTGTGAAACCGAAGTTATCTAAATTAAAGGGTATTAGGGTATGCGATGCTTAGGTATTAACTAAGCGACTTTATATAATTGGTATTGGCTCAAAGGTCTTGATGTTGCCCCGAAAATGCCGGAATTGAAAAATGTTCATAGTTGTTGCGTGATAGCTTATTTAATAACCATGATCTATTTTTCAAACGAATGGAGGTTCAACCTCGCGTAGAATGACAAAAGTATAATGTTGATTCCCGGGCTTATAATAATCACCATTAACCATCTGAGCCACGGACACCAATAAACGGTCTACACCGAAACATTTGGGACTATATCTTGGTGCAGTGACTGGCTGCGCAAAGATAACAGGTGCCGCAAAATCAACAGTTAAAAGCAAAGTCAAAGTGGTTTCAAAACGAAGCTTAATTTAAAATCTAAAACAAAAATATAAAATCACCAATTCAATGACAAGTCCGATGGACAAGCTTTATCCGCAGTTTTTCTTTTTCCCTTTTGGAGAGAGCCGTCCAACAATTTCTCGTAAAATTGGTAAAATTGTTTGTCGTTGAAATAACTAAGTACAGCTTGATTATTTCCGCTTATCTTAAAACTTACAGCACGCTAAAGCAAACCTGCCAAAAAATAAACTGCTATTTATGTCCTCGCAAACAATGTCAAATAATTTTGTTTGTCATTGTTGATGAAATAAGTGATTTCTTATTATTGTATTTCACCTAAATAAATTTAATTTAAAAGAAACTACTAATGAACCGAAATAACAAATCCTCCAAGCTGTATTTGTTATATAATTATTCTTTTAAAAAACAAACAACTCTCTCGTTTAGACTAGCTTGGTTTTTCCTAGCGATAAACAAACAAGAGCAAACAATAAATTAAGAATAAGTTGCTTCTAATCTTATAAACCGCAGTGTATGTACATTCATATGTGTATGAATTGTGTCTTTAGTTCTAAACGGAGATGGGCAAAGGGAACCAAAACGTGGGAATTGGGCAGGACGTCCCATAATTGACTAGTTTTGTTGAATAACTCGTTTCTTGGTTTATTTATAAATTTTTTTGATAAAATTAATTACAAATGCAGATACTTAGATGAGTCTCTTCTGCACAGCCTAGAACTGGAATTTGCGCATTCTATGTCTACTTCTTTCGTTTCTGTTTGCTCTCTTGCCTTTGCATATTACGAAGTGAAGCCGTACAACTAAAATGAAACCGCGAATTCAATGAATATCATGTATCGGGCATCATTTTTGATTTGTTAGCTTATCAAAATAATCAAAGTTAAATTATACAGTAGCGAGCACAGAAATTGCAACACGAAAAAAATCCACATTTCTTTTTAGTTGTTCGTACTTTGTCAATGACAAAAAAAAAAACAGGGAACCAATTTGTCTTTTGCAATAATTGTTTACCAACTTGTACCATACTTTTTGCTGCAGGCACAGAAAACCAGCAAATTGGGATTTAGAATAAATTGTGGAAAGAAGAACAACATTTCCTTTTTCAGAATTTTTTCAGTGTAGGCTATAAAATATGAACATTTTTGATATCATGTGCAGAACACTTGAATAGGTGAGTGAACAGTACAAGTATAATGACTTATTGTTTAACTATTCATTCAAGAACATATTTGGTAATATTGATACTTCAAATCCCGCATACATCATTGTACAGAAAAATGAATAGTGTTTAGATGAAGTAGTTTTTTTCCGTTTTTCTCAAAAGTTATATTTTGTACATGTACTTTGTATTCATACAATTTGTTAACGTATCAATACTTTTTGGCACCTCATTTATTTTTAATGAAGTCATGATTCGTTCATTGATTCTTTAGTCTGTGAAAAAATTTAACTGATTTTTTTTTATTTGATTTAATATAATTAATAGGGGATCAAAGCACAAAGTGCACAAAGAAAGTGCCTTACCATTTTCGAAGAGTCGTATACAAAAATCATATCGCCGGTCTCTGAGAAATGCATTTCCATTGACGGTATCAAATGACTGTTCAAAATATATTTGTATAGTTCCGAGTTAACAGTTCCTTTTAAGAAAAACACCTTCATATCATTTACCATATCGTATTTTAGTGAAGCGCTTTCCAGTTCTTCGCCGCATGTGCTGGATTCCATCTGATCCGTAAATGCTGAATTTGCTCTCATCACCAATTTTGGTCCAAGCCAGCCGAGATTTCATCATCTTCGATGTCATCATGGCATGCTTTTGTGAATTTTTTGTGACGACACAGTAAAAATTTCTTTATTAAAACCAAAAATACAATAAAGTTTGACATTTAAAGAATTTTGTATAAAATTTTCACGAAGAAATATCAAAAAACACGGCAATGGCAGCAATTATTCGGACCTGTCTCGGGAAAAAGTAGAATTGCTATTTGTTCGGCTAATTTGTTATTGTAAAATAAAAATAAGTTATAAATATGAAAAAAAACTAACCAGCGTTACCTCGTAAATTATGTACAGAAATAGTGTGAATAGTGAAAGGATCGGTGCAGTACTTTTGTAGTTATGAGTGACAACGACTTTGAAAACGTGAGTTGTGGGGAAAACGTTTTAAAGTTTTGAACACGAAAAAATCTGATGTAAAACATCATCCGACAGGTATAAAAATACTCGTAACTTCGTTAATTTTGCTCCAATCGAATTGAAAGTTTGACACAATGCTCTAAAATATTGTACATTCAATTAATAATGTACAATTATAATAAAATAAAAATAAATAAATTTAATACCTTAGCTCCCTCGTAAATAAATTAAAATGCATTCGAACTGTATTCGAACAGTGATAACTTGGTTATTCGGACAATTAACAACAAGAGGAAGTCCTTGTCCGTGGTTTAGTGTTTAGTGCGAGTAAATGGTGAGCGAAAGGTTCCGTTGTTAGCTTAGAGCAATAACATCTGAAAGCCACAACGAAGCAATATAAGCGTGCCCTCGGAATTTGTATCAATAGCAAACAAAGTTGGAAAAACAAGCAGCCGGTGCAATTAATATGTTATCAGGTCTGATTTGGCTGCCATATGTTGGCAATGTTAAGTAAAGATATCATGCCTCTGCAGGTACTCTAAACATCATCCTCAGCCTGCGCGACTTTTCTCCCTTTTTTTCAAAAGTGCTTTAGAAATTATCTCTCATTGACACTTTTTGCAAAACACCCACCAGGAATCCATACCCGGTATTTCCTACTTTTTCTACTTTAGAAAAATTCAAAACCAACGTACATCATTATTATAAGGGTATTCATAAGCCCATGCACGCGTGTGTATTTTTTAAAACAAACAGTCTTATTTTTATGCGAAATAACAATGGACCAATTGCCCACCGAGTATGCTCCATGATTTGAGCGCATCCTCGCTTAACCTTCTCGCTAGCTTAAAGGAAGGCGCTCACACATGCGCACTTGATGGACAATGCACAAAGAGTATGTTTGTAAATTAACTGCAGCACGGTTGAAATTGCTTCGTAATACAACTGGAGTAACAATACTTGATCCAATGAGGAATTGAGGGCTTCGCGTAAGGCTTCTTAAGTTCGGATCCTATCAAAGCTTGTAAGAATGAAAGAAAACGATATCCCCAGGAGGTTATAATCTTATGATGCTTTACGGTTCAAAGAAGTTGACTCACTTCTTCAAAATCAGTTTCTGACCACAAAATATTTTTATTTTATTTTTTTTAATGACACAATGCTATTTTTATTTTCGTAATAAAAAGTTTCCGAAGATTGCATTTTTTTGATGGGATAATGGGACTAGATAGAGGATCATTTCGTTGTCCGTCTATCACCAGCTTTTTTCTCAGGTACGCGTGGAGGTATCAAGGTGATATTTATACCAAATACTAATGACTGTGGCTTAATCAAGCTTCTTAATCGAGACAGTCAAAAGATAGGGCTGTTTATGCGGCACATTTTGTTTTACTCTTTGACAAGAAGCAATATCTTAAAGCACAAGTAAAGGAAGAAAGACGAGAACCTTATATTTGTTCTAAGTATTTCGAGTACTTATACTAACAATAAGAGCGCTTGTTATAGAATATAAATTTGACTCTTTCCTCTTTCAAATGTATTTACAAGTTTTTATTATTATCTTTTTTTTACAAAGTTTGCGATTTTAATGTTTCGTCTTGGCCCACGGTCATTACCAGACTGCCCAAGCGTCGGAAATCCAAGCGAAGCCATGCAGCGGTCCAAAGATAAGGCCTGTTATTGTTTTGGTGTTGCCGGGAAAAAAAAGGTGAAAATTAGGGCTGATTGGTTGGCTCCATCCGATGCTAAGCCCAAGCTGTTGTCAATCAGATGTTAATCGCTTGTTTACTTGGATTAAACATTTGATGGGAATGTTGTTATGTAACTCTTCCCCCCTTAAAGCGAACTTAAGGATTCAATGTGATTGAAGTTCTTAGTTCGTGAATGATGGTTCGCGTATAGCAAGGGTACTCCTTGATTGGTGTTCTATGTGTTGCCATGTGTAATAAGCTTATCCAAAGTTTCACTATGTATCTATCCATCGGTACAAGGGAGGGTTTTTTGTGTGGGATGTGGGTGGGATTTGGTTTAAGGGTTTAGGTTGTTCAAAAGCTCAAAAAAAAAATCAATATTTACTTCTTTTTTTTCCAAAATCCATCAATAATTCAGTATTTATATTGCGTTATTTTTTTTATTTAATTTTTTTTTAATTTACTTTATTGTACTTTTAATGTTATGTTTAATGTTTATTTAAAGTAAAATATACTTTTCCATTATGCTTTTCGTAAGACTTAATAAGGCAATTGACAGTTCACTAAAATTATTTTTATCTAACCGTGGGTTTTTTTCTTATTATTTGTTTATGCACCTTTCTTTTATTAGTATCTACAGTAATTTTATTATTCTTAAGTACCTTATGTTCATAAAATCTAGGAGCCAGTTTGTTTCTTCTGTCATCCGCTTCGTATATATTGTCATTTTGTACAAAGTCAGGTGGATCGATACGTCCCTCATTACGCTTGTTTATAATATTCTGTTTATGACTTAGGCTACGCTTATGAATTAATTCTGATAAGGTTTTATAGTCTTTGATATGCTGAAGTAAATAGTCTTGTTCAGTTTTTGGGGTTTCTTTTATAGATAGTGGGGTAGGTTTATTTATATGTCCATTTAGTAATTCGAAGGGTGAAAGTTTAGTTGTAGAGTGAATACTGTTGTTATATGTGATGACGGCTTCATCAACGATTTCATGAATTGGCTTACTAGCATTTTGTGATTTTATTATTCGAATCACTTCAGTAATTGTTGAATGGAATCTCTTCACCGGAGAGTTGCCATTCGAACTTTTTGCGTATGTTGTATGCAGCTTAATATTATAAATATCTAAAAATTCTTTGAAAATAGAGGAAATAAATTCAAAAGCATTATCAAATATGATCAATTCAGGTACTCCATGATGCGAAAAAAAGTGCTTTAGTGACTGGATTAGATTTATGCTGTTCCTGGCGGATACCCAATAAACACTTCCAAATTTGGTAAATTTATCGATAATAGTGAAAAATTGTTCCTTTTGTACAGAATATATGTCTACATGGATTATTTCTAATGGTCTAGAAGGCGTTTGTGTGATTTCGAACTTTAATTTTTCTCTTTTTCTGTCATATTTGTATTTCTGACAAATGTCACAATTATTTATTATACGGGTAATAGATTGTTTCATGTTAGGGAAATAGGAAGATGCTCTAAGGTTTCATTAATGCCTCTGTGATTTGAGGTCTTATGATATTCTCGAATAAGTTTTTCTTGTTCGTCAGCCCCAGTTATATCATCCAATAGAACCTTACATCTGACTAATTTTGGATAGTTAGAATTGCTGAAATATTTTGAGTACACCGACTGAACAGTTCTAAATGTAGTGTCGTCTGTTATTATGGCAGATGTTCTTTTTGTGTTGAAATAATTTTTAAAAATATTGATCATTACTGATTCATTGTTCAGATCATCGTTTTCGAATATAATTCTTTTTTTCCTTTTAAATAAAATCTTTAGTTTTGGACTAAGTTTCCGTTTGTTTACGTTAAGGTTGAGAATAATCTGATTTGAGAATTCGTTCAGAGGTCTTTCGGAAATCGGTATGCCGTCATCCATATTTTCCAATCCAGAATGTATAGTAGATGAAATGTCTTGTTCGTCAATGTTATTTTGGATGGAAATACTGTCTAAATTTTCTACAGCTATTGTATCGTTAGTATTTAGTTCTATCCTAGATAATGCATCCGCGTTTAAGTTTTGTTTCCCCTTTTTGTAGGTAATGTAAAAATTAAATTCTTCCAACTTAAGCTTCCAACGAATTAACTTAGAATTAGGTTCCTTTAGGGAAAAGAGCCAAAGAAGGGGCTTATGGTCCGTAATTATCTGAAATCTTCGGCCAAAGAGATAAGGGCGGAAATATTTGGTGGCCCAAACGATTGCCAAAAGTTCCTTCTCTATGGTGCTGTAGTTTTCTTCACTTTTGGATAATGTTCGGCTTGCATATGAAATTGGTTTATCCGAACCTACAGGGCCTTGCGACAATACTGCACCTAATGCAACGTTACTGGCATCAGTTGTAAGGTTGAAAGGCTTGTCGAAGTCCGGGTATTGAAGTATGGGATCATTACATAGAAGTGCTTTGCAGGTTTCAAAGCACTTTATGTATCCTGCATTAAGAGTAATGGTATTATTTTTACGTAGACATGCAGTCATTGGTTTGGTTAAATTTGCAAAGTCTGGGATAAATTTTCGGTAGTATCCGAGTAGTCCAAGAAACGATTTTATTTGCTTTTTAGTTTGTGGTATTGGGAAGTTTTTGACTGCGCTAATCTTTTCTGGATTGGCTTTTACACCATCTGGTGTCACTAAATGACCCAAAAATGTGACTTGTTTTTGCAGAAAGACGGATTTCTGTAGTTGGACTTTCAGATTACCAACCTTTAACCTTTCAAATACTGCATCTAAGCTTTGGATGTGTTCTTGTAGTGAGGTGGAGTAGATGATTATATCATCCATATATACAAGACACACTTTACCTTGAAGGTCTCGGAGCACATTATCCATCACTCTCTGAAAAGTAGATGGAGCATTTTTGAGTCCAAAGGGCATTCGGACGAATTCGTAATGCCCGTTGAAAACGCAGTTTTTGGAATATCTTCGTCTTTTATTTCAATTTGGTGGAACCCAGATGCGAGATCCAATGTTGTAAAATAGATACATCTACCTAATTTATCCAAAATATCGTTAATGTTTGGAAGCGGTTATCTATCGTCGACTGTTTTTTCATTTAATTTGCGATAATCAATAACTAAGCGCCATTTTTGTACCCCATTAACATCTTTTTTCTTGGGGACTATCCATATTGGAAAGGACCAAGGCGAAAAGCTAGGTCGGATAATGCCATGGTCAAACATTTCGGTAATCTGTTTTTGAATTTCCTCCTTGTGTATGAATGGATAGCGATATGACTTTGAATAGATAGGTATATTGTCTTTAGTTTTAATTTCATGTTTTATCTGATTTGAGAATGTTAAGTCCTGTCCTTCTCTAAAGAAGATATCCTCGTATTTCCTACATAGTTTATAAATAGCGCTTTTTTCTTCTTGATTTAAATGCATAGTTGTTATAACGTCGAAGATGCTGGTATTTTCCATTGTTTTGTTGTTATTGATAGAGAGGCTATTAATTTCTATAAACTCGTTTGATGCAAAGGGTTGAACTTTTATAGGTTGTTCTATAAAAAAGGTCTGAGGACAATCTGATGTATTAATTACTTCAACGGATGAGTACCAGTTCTTTGCTTTGTATATGCCCTCAGGTATACTTAAGTTCTTTTTTATTGTCTTTGGCAGTATGTATATGCTGCCAAACTGAACATCAACAGGAAGATAGCTCACTATTTTGCTACGCCCGGGTACAGTATAAATCTTAGATCTTATATTTGGCTTAAATCTTAATGGGATGTGTACATTTTCTGTCTCTAGTAATGCATTTGGAATATCTATTTTAATTGAAAGTAGTTTCATAATATCAGTTCCAATTAATCCGTCAAAATAATTATGAAATTTAAATAATATAAATGGTAACGTTTTATTAGTTTTAAGTTCTGATAGGCCTTTCAAATTTATCTGTTTATCAACTATTTTTGTATCAAAAATTGTTTTAATTTCTAAGGGTTCTATAGAGACAGTTTGATTTATTTGAACAATATCCGGATTAATGAAGGATTTATTACTCCCCGTGTCTATGAGGAACCTAAGGTTCTTATTGTTTATGCTTTGAATATTAAAGTATGGAAGAGGAAACGTATTATTGTTGTTTATTTCTAGGTATCCGATTGGTTGGCCGAGGCTTGAATGGGAAAATTTCTGTCATCCAGAGCGCCTATATTAGCCTGACTTGATGTACTTGGCATGAATTCATATTGATAAAAGCTTTCAGGCCTGTTGCCCTCAATGTTATATAGTCGCTCCTGTCTTTTATAATAAGATGATCTTCCTGTTTTTCCACTATATGTATCCATTGGCTCTACAGGGGGATACCTATTTTCAGGATATCGGCTTTGACCGGAGTTACTATTTTGTCTAGAATTGTTATTTTGCCTCATATTGTAGTTCTGTCTGTAGTTTCTCGTTTGATTAGAATTCCCGTCTTGTATAAATTCAATATTCTGTCTGTTGTCGTTTTGTCTGTAATTGCCTTGCCTAAAATTGTTACTTTCTCTAAAGCTATTATTGAAGTTTGAATTATAGAAATCTCTTGAATATTGCTGTTGAGGTTGCGGTATAAAGTTTGGATGAGTATTATATTGACATGATACGCACGTCTATTATTGTTAGCTCTAAATTGGGGATTTTGTTGTCTGTTTTGGGTGTTCTGTAAATAGTTGTAATTTTGTTCTTGTTGGCAAAAATTAAATGCGTCCGTTAGTTTCGTCGGTCGCATTGCCCTAATCGTAGATCCTAATGGCTCCCTTAGACCAGACAAAAAGGTGTTAAGGCACATTTCGTGATATAAGCACCGCTTTGCTTCCACAACTGTTGAATTTCCTTCATGCAATTTCACGTGGTTGATCATTGCAGAAAGAAGTTCAATTATTTTGGAGTAAAAGGTTGCGACCGATGTTTGATTTCGCCTGAGTTGGTGCAAATCTCTAATGAGGCTTGTTTCATTTCTCTTGTCCGCATAGTGAACTATCAAATTGCTTTTAATCTCGTTCTAGTCTATGGGAGTTCCATACATATTTAGAGCCTCGTTGGCTTGTTCGACAACCTTATTTCGAACTGCTCTTATTATGATCTTTTTGTAATTTGGGTTGTGATTAATTTGAGGTATGAGGCTTAAAATTTCCTCCATATTATTAAGAAAATCAAATAGTGATCTTGGATTGCCGTCAAACGTTGGAACATCTTTAATTGCATCCGGAATTCGGAGACAATTGAAAATGTCCGTAGCAATAGCTGCGTTTGGAAACATTATTTCTGGCAAGGTTGGAGTTATATAGGCCGCAATAGTTTTAGAATAATTGATTACGTGATCTACTTTCTTATTTCTATTAATTTTTTCTTTCTCCCAACTTGGAGTCAAAATGCGAACTTTTGATTTATCTTCTCGAGCTTTTGATTTTAGGATGGGAGGCATGGGAAACCGATAAATGATATATACATAAATGAATTTTGGACTTACCTTGTCACAAAATAGCTTGCTTTCAGGTGGTTTCCAAATGATCGGAGTGAGCAGGTTCTTATATCCAGGTTCGTTGTAGCTACTAACTTTTCACTAATAATCACTGGTATAATTTATTTCGACTGCGCCAGTTATAGAATATAAATTTGACTCTTTACTCTTTCAAATGTATTTACAAGTTTTTATTATTATCTTTTTTTTTACAAAGTTTGCGATTCTGAATGTTTCGTCTTGGCCCACGGTCATTACCAGACTGCCCAAGCGTCGGAAACCCAAGCGAAGCCATGCAGCGGTCCAAAGATAAGGCCTGTTTTTGTGTTGGTGTTGGCGGGAAAAAAAAGGTGAAAATTAGGGCTGATTGGTTGGCTCCATCCGATGCTAAGCCCAAGCTGTTGTCAATCAGATGTTAATCGCTTGTTTACTTGGATTAAACATTTGATGGGAATGTTGTTATGAAACTCGCTTGCCTTTCAATAGATTGATATTGATAGGTCCCAGGTTCGATTCGTTGACTTGTCTGGTTTTTGAATCTGGTCCAGTCACCGTTTGTCATTAAGATTAAGTTAATGACACTATCACTGGATTGGTCGGCGTTGTTGTAGTGGTTGTTGTATCGGCTTAATACCTAGTTCGTGTTGTCAAAATAGTGGTTTGTGTGTAGATGGCTCTACTGTGAAGGCAAAACACTGACAGCGGGGTGTTTAGCTAAATCTTCCAAACTAACAAAGTTCTTAATCAAAATAATGTCCAACAAAACCCTGCGAATTAGACCAAAAGCTAATAGGTCGATATAAAATAATCCTCCGTCCCGTTTCGGGCTCAACCCAAGGAATTGAGTTTAAACCAAATACATCTGAGTTTCTCAAACCACTACATTATCTTTCATTCTTCTCCTAACTCAAATTATAAGAGTATTCATATCCTCTTGAAGAGAGACCCAATTATTAAGAAAAAAAAGAACATACAATTTTTTTTTTAAATCGCAACTCATGCAATATATGCCTACAAGTTTGTACGGAACGTTTGTTGCGCGAGTCCGACTCGCACTTGGTCAGTTTTCTTAAAATAGATAAAACAACAACAAGTCTTTCATGATCTCCAAATTAAATATGGAACCTTTTGTATGCTTGCGAAGAATAAAAATGTTCCTACCAAAAGGACAAAACTAATAGTTAACAAGAAGATCATTACGCGAGTGATGACATACGGATGCCCAGTTTGGTCTTCAAAGCTTGAGAGAAGAATACTCCGTTCATGGATAGGATTGTGGCAAACGGAAGTAATATCCTAACACCAATCTTAGCCCTCGGGTGATCATCAATCTAAGATTGTATGGGGTGATCAATTTTGAGGAGAAACAATTCTACGATAAAGCATTGGTTCATTCATTCTATAACCTGTTAGTGGTTATGTGAATTTTAAGGATGTTAAAAAAATAACTACCCATTCATTTTCTTCTTGTCTCCGCGAGGGCCGGGCAGGTATCTAGGTGGTGAAGTACACTTTCCTCCTCCTCATCATATCTACAACTTCTACAGAACTCATTGTAGGCCGCTCCAAGTCTTCTGGCTTGCAGGCAATGATCTGTTATTACACCTTCTAGCTTTGCTAATACGCTTACTATCTAGCGCAAGGAGAGTTTTAGTTTTCGCTCGATCTAGTGCAGGGCACATAGTTTTCGAAGCTCTGCAGGTGTCCAATTCCGCCCATCTTCAATTGGTGATGTTAATGGAATTTTCTTCCGATCCTTCTCAGTATCTGCTCTCGGGTCTATATGGCGTTTTCCAGAAGCAAAGCTGTTACTGCTTTCAATTGAAGTGAAGTTTCTCCTGATTGTGTGAAAATGATAGACTCGCCCCCTTTCTTGCTAATTCATTGGCTCTTTCGTTACCCGGAATACACTTGTGCCCAGGCACCCAGCATAGGGTAAGGTTGCATCTGTCCGCTATCTTCTCTAGAGATAAGTGGCACAGTTTCACCATCTTGGAGTTAATCGATGGTGTTTCCAGTACCTTTATGGCTGCCTGACTATGTAAATAACAATAGAACTACCGTCTATCGGCGCCATTGAAAGCCGGAGGATTGCCTCTTGAATAGCCGGGTCCGGGAGACGCAGAGGTAGGGATAATTTAGGATTAAGGATCCTGTACCTTCCTCCGACTTGGAAACGTCAGTGTGTATTTCCATGGTATTCGAGTTGCACATCTTATCTACGTCCCAGTCAGCTCTTGTGGGGAAAGTTGTTTTGTGCTTTATTTCGAAGTCCTCAAAGGGTGTCATGTAGTCTGATTTTGTTGGAATCTTCGAGTTTTGACGAAAATCTATGTGCCCTTTGATGTGGGCTTCTTCCCATTGGTTACACTCTCTCTCTCTAACGAAGCAGTAAGCTTCCCGTATATGTCCATGGAAAGAAGATTTAGTAACACTTCTAGGGTAGCCGAGGGTGTTGATCTGAGTGCACCCATAATACAGATGCATGCCGATCTTTGTATTCTAGCCAGATTTTGTTTAGTCCGAAGTGCCTGCCACCAAACTAGGACTCCGTAAGTCGAAACTGGTCCACATTAGTACTAATATATTTTTCATTATTTTCACCATTAAATACAATTTTCAAAATGTTAGGAAACTTGATTTGAGTAAAAAATTAGATAAAGTCTTCAATATAATAATTGTGCTTAGAAAAAATATTGTAAATTTAAAATTAGAAAACCGTCGTGTCCTTTTTGTTGGACAAATAAGAGATTTTTAATCCTTTCGTGCTTCGGTGTTTTTCTTACTTTTTTTTCGATTACAGGCTATTGCTGATTGGTGCAAGAATAATTCCATCGATTTGGTAGTTGTCGGTCCAGAAGATCCACTCGCCAATGGCTTAGGTGACTATCTTCAAAAGTACAAAATTCCTTGCTTTGGGCCCAATAAACAAGGAGCTCAAATTGAGTCTGATAAAAAGTGGGCCAAGAACTTTATGATGCGGCATAACATACCAACAGCAAGATTTGAATCGTTTACGGATACGAAAAATGCAAAAAGTTTTATCAGAAGGTAAAAGCGTTAATACTTTATTGTAGATTAATAATTGAATTATATTTTTTTTTATAAACAGTGCTCCGTATAAAGCACTTGTTGTGAAGGCAAGTGGCCTTGCAGCTGGAAAGGGCGTAGTTGTTGCAAATAATGTGGAGGAAGCCTGTCAAGCAGTTGATGAGATTCTAGGGCAAAAGAAGTATGGAGAAGCTGGAGAAGTGTTGGTTATTGAAGAGCTTTTAACAGGTGAAGAAGTTTCAGTTTTGGCTTTTGTTGACTCGAAAAACGTGCGTGCAATGCTACCAGCGCAAGATCACAAGCGATTGAATGAAAGAGACGAGGGGCCGAACACTGGCGGCATGGGCGCTTACTGTCCATGTCCTCTCATATCAGGCATGGACCTGGAAATGGTTAAAAGGGATGTTCTTCAAAAAGCCGTTGATGGTCTTCGGTCAGAGGGTATAAATTATTGCGGCGTACTTTATGCGGGTATGATGCTCACTCCGGATGGGCCAAGGGTTTTAGAGTTCAACTGCCGTTTTGGTGACCCAGAAACTCAAGTCATTCTTCCATTGCTGGAGAGCGACTTGTATGAAGTGATGACAGCTTGTTGCGAAAATAAACTGGATGAAGTGGAACTCAAATGGAAGAAAGATCTTTCCGCGGTTGGTGTTGTGATGGCAAGTGCTGGTTACCCAGAAACCTCCACAAAGGGTTCTACAATAGATGGTATGTGTTTTATATGAAAACTGTAGACTCAAAAGTAATTTTTTGTTTGTATCTATTTATTCAAATTTTGTAAGGTATTCCGGAAAACTGTGAAAATCAAATAATTTTTCATAGCGCTGTGTCAGCCAGTGACGAAGGGAAATTCGTTACAAACGGTGGACGAGTCTTGATTGCAGTAGCTCTACGTAAGGACCTCAGACAAGCGGCAGAAGAAGCGACGAAAATCTGCGAACGAATAACTTTTGCTGGAAAAGGAGCTCAGTTCCGCACCGATATTGCACACAAGGCATTCAAATTGTAATTATGTATTAAATGTACTTGAGTATTATCATGAATAACATTTGCCATCATCATAACTTGATGTATATCATATATTTTGTAATTTACTAATCTAAATAACCCTAATCGCTGCCTAAGAGGAAATCTGCTCTTAAGTCGGTGAAAATTTCAGCTCCGAAATGCTGAACATACTGCGAAACTTGGAAATGTGTTTTATCTTAAGACTTCAATCTCGTCAGCTTTTTCTGGAACTATGGTGGCTCTCGTCTTATGCAAATGGGTACTGTTTCTGCGAAGGATTGATCCATCCTCGGTTTGTACCATATACGAGCGTGGTGTGTTTGCTGGTTTAATAACAGTTCCATAGATCCAGTTTCGATTAGGTTGTTGAATACGAATTTTTTCACCAGGCTGAAAGGGTTTTTTTTTCTGCTTCTTCTGTCAGCATAGAACTTGCTTCGATTCCGTACTTCAATGAGGTTGTGGTGTACGTTTGGTACCACGTTAGGTTTAAGCGATTGTTTGGTGGATGGTATTGTTGTTCGGATTTTTCGGTTCATCAAACGTTGATTGGGTGATAGTAAATAGTTGCTTCGAGGCATGTTGGGATAGTTGAGTAATGCAAGATAGACGTCCGACTGGTCTTTGTGAAACTTTCTTAGTAGAGATTTTGCTACCTGGACGAATCTCTCCGCAAGACTGTTAGATTTCGGGTACCTCGGGCTTGATGTCTGATGAGTAAAGTCCCATTTTTTGGCAAACGCTTGAAATTCTTTAGAAAAAAAATTGGGGGCCGTTGTCGGATTCCAAAACAACAGGTATATCATGTACTGCAAATATCTTTGTGAGTTGGAGTATGACTTCTGCACTGGACGACTGCTTCAACTGAACAAAGTCGAAATAACCGGAATAGCTATCTGCAACGAGAAGATATTCAATGTTTTTAAAAAAGAATAAATCTACAGCAGCTCAGGAATCCTTTGATTGATTATTGGCTCTTTCGGTTGAGAACGTTGCTGGCTTTGGCATATACTGCAGGATTCGGCGTATTTCGTGATATCTGTCGATATCTTGATCTAAAAAAGTTGTTCGCGTGCACTGTTGAGTGTCCGCTCGATGCAAAAAGACCTTGGTGAACCTTTTGCATCATCTCCTTCTTCATGCCGTCTGGAACGAAGACTTTGAATCCCTTGAAGAGAAGACCTTAATCACTGCTGAGTGTTTCTCGAAATATCCAATAATGTTTTGTCTCATTCGAAATATGTTGAATTGTATCAGGCCTTTCAGTGTTAATGTAGTTCAGAACCTTTTGTAGATTTTTGTCGTTTTTTGTTGCTTCTTGTAGTCGTTTTTTTTATTACATCTGTTGGTTGTAAAATTTCGTGTATCTCTAGCTCGTCATCTTTATCTGAATTTTTTGTGTTGTGATAGTCACGGCTGAGTGTATCTGCAACAGGTATATCTTTGCGCTTTGAATAAATTACCTTTGGTTGAAACTGCAGAACTTGGAGCATGATTTTTTGTAAGCGAGTAGGAGCGAGGTGTATGGGCTTCTTAAATATCGTTTCCAATGGCTTATGGTCGCTTTCAATGGTAAGAGGTTTTCCGAATATTAGGCCGTGGAACTTTTCACAGGCAAATTTAATAGCAAGTGCTTCCTTTTCGATCTAAGGAGCTAATTTTTGCGTCTCTGTTAACGCTTTAGATGTGTACGCTACTGGGTGGTTATCTTGAAGTAATACTGCACCAGCGCTAGACTGACTAGCATCAACTTGAAGTTTCACCGGGCGATTTAGATCGTAATATTTTAAAAGTGGTATTTTTGATAGAGACGACTTAAGCTTATTAAAGGATTCTTCTTGTTTTGTACTCCACTGCCATTGTGTGTCTTTTTTGAGAAGTTGTCGCGTCGGATCTGTAATTTCTGATAAATTATTTATGAACTTACCTTAGTTGCCATTCTGAGCAATCGTTGAAGTAAGGTTTTATTTGATGGTTGTTTTAAGTTTTTAATTGATTCGATCTTTTCAGGATCTCCTGCAATTCCGTCCGATGTGATGATGTGCTCTAAGTATCGTATGCATTTCTGTTTATTTAACTTGATTCCTGCTTCATCAAGCTTTTTAAGCACTTTATTGGTATGCAAATTTAGTGTCTTTTCATCCGGTGCATGAATTAAAATATCATCCATTGAGACCTCTGTGTTTTCACAGCCTTCCAGTAAATCATTCATTATTTTTTGATATATCTCTGGGGCAGAGGCAAGACCAAACGGAACACGCAAGAACGACACTCTACCCCAAGGTGTGGCCATGGTTAAATAAACTTTAGTACGATCACTTACTCTTACCTGCCAAAAACCATTTTTACAATCCAGGATTGTGAAAAATTTAGAATTCTGAACCCTGGCCGCAATCCCATAAATGGATTTAAGAGGATGGAATCTTCTGAAAATGTTTTTGTTAACATCGGTGGGGTGGTCGAATCATCTGATACTGTCCTTGAATCCGATTCACCTTATTTAAAAAAGCTTTTGTTAAGATACATGTTACATTTAATCTTCTTTACTGATAACTCGATTTAAGTTTCCCGGTATGTTAAGTTTCCCGGTATACGTTCCTCACTCCTGAGGCATGGAATTAAGTGCGTTCAGGAGAAATCAGGAGAGACTATTTGGCCTTAAATCTAATAAGTTTGTGAGGCTTAAGTTATTCGATTTGAGAATAAATATTGTCGTCAACTCGCTTAAATTTTTCGTTTCTTTTTCACGAGGTTCTGTGAGTGAATTTCCTCTTCCTCGCTGGGGTTACATCCAGATACTCGTGGATTGGCGTTGTTGCTATAACTACCTGAAACGATGCCTTTCCAGCAATCATTTATTCAAGTTTCCTGTCTAGATTCTATATTTCTATATTTTTCTTCGACTCGAGGCTTCAAGTTCCTTTACGAATTTCTTTGATTCGGTCTTAGGAATCTAGTATCTTGGATTTAACATCATATTTTTTCTAAGCTTTCATAGCCTTGAAGTCCACCAGACAATGCTTGTACTAAAAAAAAAAACACTGTGGATTATAAATATTTTTCTGTTAATGTAGCCAGACTCTTTCCTACAAAGACAGTGGCGTTGATATTGACGCAGGAGACGATTTGGTTCAAAGGATAAAGCCTTTAAGCCGAGGAACAAATCGCCAAGGTGTTGTTGGTGGATTAGGAGGCTTTGGTGGTCTGTTTAATCTAAAGGAGGTAAGTAACACATTCAATGCTAGAACTTATGTTTATCCATTTTTTTTAATGCCAGTTGCCTTATTCAAATCCTGTTCTGTGTGAAGCTACTAACGGCGTAGGTTCCAAAATAAAGCTAGCACTGGACAATGAAATATACGAAAGTATTGGATACGATTTGTTGGCAATGTGTGCAAATGATGTTCTCGAATCAGGTGCTGAGCCAGTCGCATTCTTGGACTACATTGCCTGTGGAAAATTACAAGTGCCAATTGCGGCACAAATAGTAAAGGGAATTGCTGAGGGCTGTCGAGCTGCGAATTGCGCCTTGTTGGGTGCGTTTTGCAATGAAATAGAATATTTTGATAATTTATATAAACGGATTCTTTTAGGAGGCGAAACGGCTGAAATGCCGTCAGTTTACGAAGTGGGAAAATACGACATCGCTGGCTATTGTTTGGGAGTTTTAGAAGATGGCACAGAACTTCCCCAAGATGGGCAGTATGCTGATGGTGATTTAGTAATCGGCTTGCCATCAAGTGGTCTTCACTGTGGTGGCTTCGATATATTGTATTCTGAACTTAAAAAAGTAGGAATAGATTGGAGTAGCGTAAATGAACTTGTGGATGGAAATAGAACATTGGGTCTGTTGTTTCTTATTTGCCATACCGATTTCAAAATCTTACTTCAACGTTCTCATTTCACAGGTCAATACTTGAGTGAGCCTACGCGTATTTATGTAAAAGACATGCTGCCATTAATTCAGTCCGGCTCAGTCAAAGCTATTGTTCATGTATCTTCGGGCTTAGAAGAAGCACTATCAAAGCTTATGAGTCCCAACTTTAACCTCTTTTTCGACTTGGGCAATGTACAAGTACCGAAAGTATTTGGATGGTTGACAACCAAGCTTGGACTTTCCTGTAAAACCCTTCTGGCAAATTTTAACTGTGGACT
This sequence comes from Orthonevra nobilis, assembly GCA_963555765.1. NCBI lineage: Eukaryota > Metazoa > Arthropoda > Insecta > Diptera > Syrphidae > Orthonevra > Orthonevra nobilis. The sequence goes on along the minus strand of OY743226.1, from coordinate 70,512,202 downwards.
AGGATTAGTTTTTGTCGTTTCCAAAGAAAACAAAGTATGGCAGAACATACAGTGTGCTAAAGTGATTGGAGAAATAAAAACAGGCACTGGATCAAGTCCAATGCAAATATCTAATTTTGAAATTGCTCTAAATAGAGTGGTAGTTGAATGTAATGGTAAAGTAGGTACAGTGGAGCTTCCTGAGAGATTGCATTCAGAAATTGAAGATGACAAAAATAGAAGATTACTTACTGGTGTGCAGCATCGTCCAGAATCATTTGTCTCTAGAGGCGGAAAACGACTCACTCGGGTCCCGAAAACATTTAAAAGTCCAATTTTAATTATTGGCACAGATGGAGTTGGTACAAAGATTAAAATTGCCCAGGAAACAGCACTTAATTCAACAGTCGGTATCGATCTGGTGGCTATGTGTGTCAACGATATACTTTGCAACGGCGCTGAACCCTTCACTTTTTCTTCGTACTATGCTGGTGGTGTTTTGGAGCGAATGCCTGCCAATAATGTGATAACAGGCATAATTAATGGATCACAACTAGCTGGCTGCAGTTTGATTGGTAAGTGCATAGCACGAATTAAGAAGATTGTTTTATTTTTAACAGAAATTAGTTATTATATTATATATTAGATTAGTAGGGATGGTTTTAAAGGGTATTTTTACAGGCAGTAGTAATTTAAGAATATTCCGAACTTGGATAAGACTTGTGCAATCGTTTGTAAAGTCGTTGTTTACGAGTATTGTAGTAGTAGAACCGTACATAAATCTCTGATTGAATCAGCCAGAGCTGAGTGTGGTTGTACAGGCAAAAAGTTGGTATGATTAAGAAACTAAACGTTTTATCTAAAATAAGCCTGATTATAGTTAAGCATCGTTTTAGCATTTTTCTGTAGAGGAGCGAAAGGCCTTTAATTCTCATGTGAACTCATAAATTTTACCCTTATTTAGGAGTATTTTTCTTTATTTAACATATTCAATTCAATTTATTATTAATTCAAAAGTACAAATAAGACTTGTGTCTTCTATAGAACATAAAAAATCGGCTTATACAGGCGTAAACATAAAAGTTAAAAAATTATAATTAAACTTAAAACAATTTTGCATGTTATAATTGTAAGGGAAGCAGTTATTAGCAAAGGAAAAGAATAGGGAAAGAAGGGAAACAGGAATAAGGAAGAAAAGAGAAATAAAAAACATAAATACTAAAATGTGTAGGAATCAACAACTTTTTTTTGAATTCGGTTCACCAAAATATTTGGTAATTGCGGTTTTAAATTTATTTACTCCAGTTATTTGCTTTAATTCCAAGGGAAGAAAGTTCCAGAGCCTGGCGACGTGGACGAGGAAAAAACGTGACGAGTTTAAATATCTTGAGGCAGGAGTTATCAAGTTACATGTTCGGGCCGACTGAGCAAATTTAAGCTTTTCGGTGAGGTAACCAGACTATTGGTTGTGAATGGCCTTGTGCATGAAGATGCAGCATCTTATATCAATATATTCACCTAAAGTGCACCCAAGAATTGGCCGATGATATTCAGAAATATGGTCATACCTCCGCAGTCCGAATACATATCTTGTGGTGTCATTAAAAGCGACAAGTAACTTATGCTGGGACTGGGAAAATATATATATTTTATTTTATATTAATTTAACTAGACACCAAAAAAGCAGGTCACTGGTCATGGTAGAAGCGGCTGTTCATCTTGTCTGAAATGAAAAAATCGAATAGATTATTGTTCAGTACGTCTGTCGCTATCGTTCCTACCAATCAAAAAAGTGGCGGACTGTGGAAAAAAAGTTACGAAAATCTTTTTTTTTTTTTTGCTAAAAATCGTTTGAAAAAAAAAAGAATATATTTTCGAAAATAAGTTATTTTGGAACGGACGATAACTATAAATGAGAAGAATATACATAAGTAAAGCAATCGGTCGAGTAGTTTTTTTTTAGTACCATGACCGTTTTAGAAAATGATGTTTCGAGAAAAATGAGTTTAAAGATTCAAGAGGAAAACTTTCTGAAAAATTTATAATTTCACTTATCTGCTATGGCTGGACCATACAATAACCCTCCGGTGGCTTCATACGCATCATTTTCTGCCAGTTTTTGTGACCTGAGGGAAGCCCTTGCCTTTTTGGAAACCTCGGACGTGCATCGCTTTGCACGGGTTATTCGTCGTTCGTCATACTCCTCAGCATACTCGAAGGGGATTTTGCGTACCAAAAATCTCTATTATTTTAAGGATGTGTGAAAATCCTTCATTAAACATACATGCAGCTGTCAGTGGTGTTGATACTTTGGAACAAAGATCCAGATGCAATACTTGCATCTCGCCGTTGTTCTGAGTGTACTGTGTGCTGTGAGTACTGTATGTACTGATAAATTTGTTGTAGGATATTATAAAAATTCACGACAAAAAATTATATACACACAGGTAGGTAATATACTTAAGTTAACCGTCAGAAAATACGTACCCAGGTATAAAAGACCGATCAATAGAAATATAGAAGCTTCACGCGTGGCGCGCGGCAGACAAGTCCCTTACGACTATGAGTTGTAACTTATCTAATACTAGGAATTTCGATATGAATTTTTCATTTAGTTACATAAAAGTGTACCGATCTACTTCTTAGCAAGTCATATTGATCAACCAGCAGCAAGGCATTACAAATCACCAGCAGCAAGGCATTACAAATTGTATGTAGCGGTTAGCAGAATGAGTAATAGTACTTGGATTTGCATGCAAAATAAGCTAAGAAGACAATTATTTTAGCTCTACTTAACTTAAATTTATGTTGTGTACCATGCTACTGGCGCATAAAAGACAAGCTATTAACGTTTAAAGGGTGATTTTTTAAAAGCTATAGGAAAGTTTAAAAAAAAACACAAAATTCAGAAAAATGCATGAAATCTTTAAATCTTTATTTGAACCGATAGTACGGTCCATATAATTTAATGATTGAAGATTATTTCATGCAAATGTTGACCTTGACTGCGCCTCAAATGGTCTATCCGCTTAGTCCAATTTTGGCATACTCGTTCCAACATTTCGGCCGGTATCTCACGTATGAAATGCGTCGATTAAAGCGGGCTTGTCTGTATAGACATGAGCTTTAACATAGCCCCACAAAAAAATGTCTAAAGGCGTTAAATCGCACGATCTAGGCGGCCAATTGACCGGTCCCGAACTTGAAATAAAATGTTCGCCGAACTCGCCTCTCAATAAGTCCATTGTTGCGCATGCTGTATGGCATGTGGCACCGTCTTGTTGAAATCACATGTCATGCAAGTCAAGCTCTTACATTTTGAGCAAAAAAAAATTGGATATCATCTCACGGTAGCGCTCACCATTCACAGTTACGTTACGATTCGCATCATCTTTGAAGAAGTACGGTCCAATGATGCCACCAACCCATAAACCGCACCAAACTGTGACTTTTTCTGGATGCATTGGTAGCTCTTGCAATGCTTCTGGCTGATATTTACTCTAAAATCGACAATTCTGCTTATTTACGTACCCATTGAGCGAAAAATTAGCTTCGTCGCTGAACACAATTTTTCGGTAAAAAAGTGGATCTTCGGCCAACTTTCCAAAAGCACGCATTTTGATAATAAAATTCAATAATTTGCAAGCGTTGTTCGTTTGTAAGACGATTCATGGTTAAATTATAGACCAAACTGAAGATGTTTGACAGTGAAACAAAACACGAAACGTGCGTCAGCTAAAAAATCACCCTTTATATCCATATAGTCAGCTTAGGTGGAAGTACTTATTTCTTTGCTGCACTTTTGTTAAATTGTAAAGGCTTTCCCTGCAAAAAGATGTGCAAATGCACTACCATGAAGTGTTTCCCCCATTGACTTTGACTGATTTTATAGATTTCAGTGAATAACTCTTCTTATTAGCTCTTGGATAGTCCATCAGCTTATGATGTTTTCTTCACCTACTTTAGCGAGGGCTGTTTGAATAGCTTCAGTTATAACGTTGTTTTGGGCCCTTCCTTCGAATATAAGTTTTTAAGATTTTTTTTTTTTAAATTGGCAACGATTTGAAAATGTCTTTTTCAATTTGTGAATTTTATATAACGTCTCATATTCTTTCAGATGTGCATACTTTTTCTGTTCCACTATTGTACCCGCCGAAAGTCTACGACTTAGCTGGATTTTCACTTGGTATAGCTGAAAATGAGCGCATTCTCCCAAAGACAAATGCCATATGCGAAGGAGATTCCCTGATTGGCATTCCATCGAGTGGCATACACAGTAATGGTTTCAGTTTGGTACACGCGGTTATGAAGGTTGCTGGTGTAACTTTCTTCGATCAGGCTCCTTTTAGTGAAAAAACCTTTGGTACTACTGGTATATATTTGAAAAAACGAAGCTAAAAACTATTTATTTCTTTTTTAGGAGAAGAATTCTTGAAACCTACTCAAATATATGTGAAAGCAATAACACCCCTCCTTTCAAAAGGCATCATCAAAGCCCTTGCGCATATCACAGGTGGCGGTCTAATTGAAAACATTCCACGCGTTCTAACTAAAGACCTGGGAGTTCGGCTAGATGCCAAAACGTTTGTTATTCCGCCAGTATTTGCATGGCTTGCAGCTAAGGGCAACATCAACAGTTATGAGATGCAGCGTACTTATAACTGCGGCCTTGGAATGATCCTTGTCGTCGATCCAAAGCACGAGACTGAACTTTTAGATCATCTTCGGTTCGCATACAGGGCAACCAAAGTTGGATGTGTTATACGAAGAAAGTCTACAAACACGCCGCGGGTCATAGTGGAACATTTCGACGATTGTTTAATGAGTGTGCAACGTCGTTTGGAATTACCTAGAAAAAGAGTTGCGGTTCTGATTTCAGGCTCGGGAACAAACCTCCAGGCTTTAATCGATGCAAGTAGAAACTCAGCGATGGGTTTGTTCAGCGAAATAGTTCTTGTTATCTCGAATAAGGGTCGAGTGATGGGTCTTGAGCGTGCTGCTAATGCATGTATCCCGTCTGTTGTTATTCCCCATGCAAAATTCGTCAACAGAGTTGACTTTGAATTGGAATTGTCACGTCAACTGGAAATGCAAAAGGTGGATATTGTCTGTTTGGCTGGTTTTATGCGCGTTCTCACAGAGGCATTCGTTCGAAAATGGAAGGGAAAACTAATAAATATTCATCCCTCGTTACTTCCAAGACATCCAGGACTTCATGTGCAGCAAAAGGCTCTAGATGCTGGCGATACTGAATCTGGATGTACTGTGCACTTTGTTGACGAAGTAAGTTTGTGATTTATTCTCCGTCTCACTTGATTACGAACAGGCAGTTTTTTTGTTTTAATGATACGATATTTTTCAAGCGCTTTGCTATGTTGATATTGTAGACAAAAAAAGGAAATTAAAACAAAAAAAATCCTGTTCGTTATTTAGTTAGACGGACTGTAGATGCAAATGTATGTCCAAATGTACATAACCATTTTTTTCCTAGGGAGTTGATACGGGGGCAATCATAGTTCAAGAAAGGGTACCAATTCTGCCCGGAGATACATCTGAGATTCTAACAGAGAGAATTCAAAAAGCAGAACACTTTGCCTTCCCGCAAGCTTTACGACTCGTTGCAACGGGTGCAGTGGAAATGGACAAAGATGGAAAAGTTGTGAGAAGGGAATAATAAAATAAAAAGCAAATTATTTATATAAGTATTTTTTTTGATTAATTTGTTTTAATTTAGTTTTCGTCTTGTGAAAGATCACACTTCCTTTTGTTGTGAATATGGGGCATAATAACGAAAACAATCACCCCGTTTATATGACGGCATCGAGGGATCGAATTCAACTAGGATAAGGATTGAATCCGGGTATATAAACGGGGTAAATGGCCAAACACAACTATCAAAGTATTATTATTCACAATATTCAAATTTTACTCACAATAATCTTTTCATGATGAGCGTTGATGATCTTGCTTGTTCAATCGACCAAATGTCTCAATTAAACAAGGCTATATTTAAAAAAATTGAGAATAATCTTTTGAAATTTAAATCGCCTGACCCTCGTGATACATCCGTTAACAAATCCTACTTCGAAGATATAGTTCGTTCAGAGAATGAAACCGCGAAATTAATCAACTCTCTACGGTCAGACCTCGAAGTGTTTTTTCAAAATTCCTCGCATCTCTCCGTTAGCCGCTCCTCCAACTCAGATCTAAATGATTTAAATAGTAAAATTGACGTTTTAAGCAACGAGCTTGAAATTACCCGGAAATCTATCGGTAATATTGTAATGGACTTAAGGTGTAATAAAGAAATTCCATCCACAAACATTCACGCCGAACTCACTGCTGCTCTATCACCTACAAATCTTCATTCTCATCAAAATTCTGCACCCTCGCGCCAGCCGACTATACCACCAACCTACATGAACGACTCTGCCCCGTCTCCGAAACTACCTGCTGATCCTATTCTAATCAATCGCTTCGACACCATGTGGACCATCGAAGAATGGAATGAACGGCTCGATAGACTTAAGAAAACCAACAATCCGGAGAGCTACGTCACTTTGACTGTCAAAGGCACACCTCCTCTTGCCGACTCAACATGGGTTCGGAAGTTCTTCCGACAGAACTATGCAATCCAAATATCCCAATGCCAAAAATCCAAACAAGCCAGCTCATTTAAATTTAAAATCCCATTTAAGTACGGATGGCTTTTTTCAAACGGCATGCGCTTGGGAAAACTGTACATAAACATGTGGTCTCCTTCAATCAACAAATCGGCATCGAAAAACTTCAAGAATAAAATAGTTAAGCTTACTCCTCCCAATAAAACAGACCCCAATTGGAGTTTTAAACAAGGCGTTTTCCCCTTTTTCACCCGACAATTACGCCATCCATCTAATACGTCAACTTTAGCCCCCTCACATAACACGCCTGTTCCACTTAATCCTGAATCCGATGCACCTCACAATAAAATCAAATCCAACCCCACTCGAAATCGTGTCTCATTTAACCTTCCGGACTCCCATCGCCCTACTCAACCAACCATAATCGCTACCAGTGGTACCGCTCTATACCCGAACTTCATTCGTTCCCATACCCTTAACCCCTCGCCCCCTCCCTCCACAACCTCTCCCACCCCGACTCCTGCTACATTGCCCTCGTCTCCAATCTTTGACCCCCTACTACCCCCTTTGGCTAAACTCACTAAGCAATCGTCTGATCTTGGCGATGATGGTCGTTACGTCCTATCTCGTCTGAGAGATCGTCGGATCTACGAAAACGTTCGGCTTTACCTAGCATACCTACATGACCAACCCGACTCTTGTATCGATGGAACTACCAGAACGAATGTAATGGTATCTATCCAAAAAGAAGGTCTTCCTACTGATCTCAAGGAGCTTAACAAAATTTTTGTCCGCTACCACGAGAATTTCAATATTTCACCGAAAGATGTTGCGAACGATCTAGCAACTTATGCTTCCCATATCACCTCTAAACGACTTTCTCATCTTCAAAGAACTCGGTCTCAACTTCAGAACTATTTTCGTCCCTAACTCCTTAACTTCAGTTAATACCCATTCTCCGGCGTTTCCCTCACTTATTTCCCTCTACTACCAAAATGTAAGAGGTCTTCGCTCAAAAATATCGAACGTTCATCTTAATTCTCAGAAGCTGCCATATGATATATTTGCTCTCACCGAAACTAATCTTTCACCAAGTATTTACAACCAAGAGCTTTTTCCTCCAAACTTTAACGTTTTCCGCGCTGATGGAGAACTAATCGGTAACAATTCTTGCGGACGCGGAGTATTAATTGCCATTAAAGACAACTTTGACGCAAGCCTAGTTAATAGTACCACCAACTCCTTTTTCGAGTATGTTTGTGTCAAGATAAAATTTCCGTCCAGATACATCTTTATAGTCTGTTGTTACATCCGCCCTTCACAGCCCCTTCATGCCTATCAACTTGCGGTTGAAGCTATTGACTCGTTGTCCAACTCATCCGGTCCCAATGATGAACTCTTTGTAATGGGGGACTTTAATCTGCCGCATCTCCAATGGTCTCCTTCTGACGATCAAACATCTCTTCATGCAACTAACGCCACCTCTGAAAAAGAAATCCTCCTAACTGACCGTTTTTCTGACTCCAGTCTGTTTCAAATCAATCCTGTCTTAAATAATCTTAACCGACGATTGGATCTAATATTTTCCTCTGACCCTGAAAACTCAATAGTAACTGCAAGTCCCCATCTTCTATCTTCTTTGGACCACTTCCATCCACCTCTCCATCTTAAATTCGCGTACAATTTGGATAACACTCCCAAAATCTCTGAGACTAGTTATCACTTCAATTTCCGTAAGGCAAACTTTACCAAGCTCAATAACCTCTTAATGAAATTAGATATTAACGCTTTCTTAAAACATAATCCAAATGCAACAGTTGAAAATGCTACCGAATTCTTTTACACCGAACTCTTTAAATGTCTAACCCTCTCGGTCCCTTACGAACCTATTAAAAACTGTTTGTCGTCGCCACCATGGTACAACAGAGAGCTTCGTTCACTCCGCAATCGTAGAAACAAATTATGGCTCATTTTCCTGCGTACTCAGTCCATAATAGATTATAACAACTACCTTCAGCTTTACACCCGTTTTTCCGAACTATGCGAGTCGCAGTACCGCAATTATATCTCGAGAATGGAGACCAGCTTATTTTCTGATCCCAAACGCTTCTACAAATTCATCAATACTAAAAGAAAATCTGATGGCTTTCCCTCAACTCTCAAATTGTCTGATGCATCTTCCTCAGACCCACAAATAATTGCAAACCTCTTCGCAAACTTCTTCAGCCAATCGTTTACCGACCACGTGCAGCATCCCGACATGAATTATTTCTCCTATCTTAATAAATGTCCGCAAACATCTTTCACGTCCATTCATATTTCAATTAATGACGTCATTGAGAAAATCAATGGAATGAAGGATGACTTCTCCCCTGGACCAGACGGAATACCTCCAATTGTACTGAAACAATGCGTTAACGCGATATCACAGCCCCTTACTGCCCTCTTTCAAATTTCTCTCACACAATCGGTCTTCCCGAAAGTATGGAAAGACGCGTATATTATACCCGTCCACAAAAAGGGACGAAAAGATGATATCTCTAATTATCGTCCCATTGCTAAACTCTCTTCCATTCCTAAGCTTTTTGAAAGTATTGTCTACGACTCAGTATACTTTCATTGTAAATCCATATTTTCCGCCAAGCAACATGGATTTATAAAAGGGAGATCCACAACCACAAACCTAATCGAATTTACATCTAAAGCATTGCAAGCTATGCAAGATGGCAAAGAAGTTGACGCTATTACCACCGACTTCAGTAAAGCATTCGATAAAATCTCTCACCGAATCATCTGCCTTAAATTCAAATCCCTCGGCTTTCCCCCCTCCTTCATTGAATGGATAATGTCATATCTTACTTCTCGACAATACAGGGTCCTCTTTCGTTCTTCTCTATCCGACCCGTTTACTGCTACCTCTGGTGTCCCACAAGGCAGTCACTTAGGTCCAATCATCTTCATATTAACGATTAATGATGTTGAACGCATTTTCAATCACTCTGATCTTTCCATCTATGCTGATGATATGAGAATCAGTAAACTTATATCTTCCCCTTCTGATTACTTACAACTGCAAAACGATCTAAATAGTTTTTACATTTGGTGTACCAAAAACCACTTAGAGCTTAATGTTGCCAAATGTAAAACCATCACTTACTCGCGTAAACGTCTTCCTCCACCCCCACGGTCATACTTTTTCTCCGGCGAACTTATTCCTTCAGTTGATTTTGTGTTTGACCTTGGAGTCCTATGTGACAGAGAACTAAATTTCCGTTCCCACATTGATTCCATAATACGTAAAGCCAACTCTTCCCTTGGCTTTATTAAACGTTGGGCGAAAGAATTCTCAAACCCTTATGTCACTAAGTCTCTTTATATTACGTATGTAAGACCGATTCTTGAATATGCTAGTCAAGTTTGGTCTCCCTTTTACGATACCAATTCACTCAGGATTGAAGCTGTCCAACGAAGGTTTATACGTTTTGCCCTCCGCGGTCTTCAGTGGAATGAAAATCACAACTTGCCACCGTACGTGAACCGGATTAAACTGATCAACCTTCAAACCCTTAAATCACGTCGGGATGCTGCCGATGCTTTATTTGTTCATCAACTTCTCTCCGGTGCTATTGATTCCTCGTCTCTCCTTCAATTGATCCACCTTAACACTAATCCCCGCAATCTCAGATCAGTGCCTCTTTTTCGTCTCCCAAATCATCGTACAAACTACGGTTTCTTCGAGCCAATATCCAGAATGCTTCGCACTGCGAATAATTATCTTGACTTCCACCTCCCCAAATCATCCCTGAAAAATATACTATTGTCTGACAATAGTACCTCCCTCCTCTCTGACTAGCCCACCCGCCTCTACCTTCTCTCTACCGATTTAACCCCAAGAAATACTCCCCTTCCTTCTGACTAGCCCCCATAGATTTAAGTTAGTTTCTAAGTTTTGTTAGTTTCTAAGAGTTGTGTCTTAGTTTTAAGTGATAGCTTTTACTAAGCCCAATAAAGAAGTCCGGGGTGTACCCCGGGCAACAAACAAACAAACAAACAAACAAACAAACATTCATCGAATGAGATACACAATGCCAAAGCTTTGATCAATCAACGCAATCGACAATGATCGTGACGATCGCTGAACGACACTCACAATAGAGGTGCAAGTCTTAGCCAGAAAAAGTTGAGAGATGAGAGATGCGTCTAACCCTTTACAGCTGGGAGGAATTGTATCAGTGTTGTTTGTTATACAAAATGTATCTCACGTCTATTTCCGACTATCTAATGAAGCATTTCTGTAGCAACATGGAAAAACAGCATAAGTCGAATTATGTCGAAATTGAATTTATTATCTTATTTTTCGTATTTTTATCTCTTATGGCTTATGAACTGTTGACTTAGGAAAACAAAATAATTCATTCTCTACAATGGCAAAGCAAACTTTCAAATTGCTCTCTTGAAAACTTGCGCAGCTGGCTTATGTTGTTTATCCTTGGTGCCACAGATTAAGTGATCTATTAATGGAAATAGAACCAGAAATTTGTAGTATTCTTCTCCCATCGCTTTTTCGCTTGGGTTTTAGTGAAAATTCCCTTAGCGATGTCAAGATTTGCTTCCATAAACCTTACTAAAAACTCTTATTTGTCACCAGCTTCGCTCTGAAATTGAATTCATATTTGTTAATTTCTTTAATAGAAATTTATGTGATTAAAATTATTTACATTTCGGAAATAAAAAAAACTCTGCCAAAGTATCGATCAGGAATTCATGAAAAAAAATAGTTTGTTTAGTTAGTTAGTTAAGTTAATTTATTTCTTTAAAATTCATTCCAATAGTTTCTTAAAAATAGAAAGAAAGATTTCATACATACATTTTTAAGGAAAACAAAAAGAAATATGAGGCATTCTATATTTTTGTATGATAATAAAAAAATAGTATTGAATGCCACTTCAATGGACGTAATAAAAAAAAAGTCAGTTTTTATATTTTGGGTGGGGTGACCCTTAAAAAACAAAACAGATTAAACATTTTACGTAGTTCAAGAATTCGAATAATCACAAATGTATTTATTGTAAGAGCAAGATGGAGTGCATGAATAATGAGAAGCTACAAAAGAATAAACTAATTTTTAAGGAAATTAAATTACTTAATAAGAGCGCAAGTACAATGCAAAGATATAAACAATTAAACCAGATTGTCATACAGAATGGATTCGAGATTAGAAAAGTTAATATCCAAGAGTCACTGTTTTACAAGTTGTGTAGGCATTTCGGACACTGATATTGCTCTTATAGACTGTGGAAGCTTATTAAACAGACGATATGAAGACACTCAATAAAAATTACGATAAGCAGTGGTTCGATAATGTGGCAAAGATACTAAATTCAAAAGGTTTCCACGCAAATTATGATTCGAGATTACTCGAAAGTTTCGATTACCAGATTTCATAAAGAATTTCCTTAACATTTTAAATCAGTACAAATGACGAACTGGCAGGATCTTCAGGTCACAGAACAAAAGAAAACTGGAATGCCTAGCAGGTTTATGGCCAAGTTTTCGAAGGATATACTTCTGCAATATTAAAAGAGGTTGAATTTTATTCTGATAAACACCTCCCCAGCAAACAATACCATACTGCAATTTTGAATGGAAAATACCATAGTAAATAATTTTTAGAAGCATTGTGGAGCAGATATTTCGCAAATAATAGAAATGTCGTAGAGTACTACGGAGATATTTCTTCAGAGTGTCGACATGATTTGAGAAACTCATTCTAAAATCTAAGGTGAGCCCCAGGTATTTAAATTCATCAACTTTCTCGACTACAGTTATCACTGCAGCTCAAGTTGTTATAAAATGTGGGAGAACATGGACTGGAAGCACAAATGCAATTAGAGAGTCTGTATTTTTGGCACTCTGGTGCATGATAAGAGACTTTCCCTTCTTCATTTTGAAAGGACGACAGACTGAAGAACATTATCTTTGTTTTAGAGCTAATAGCCAAATTGTGTTCCCCAAACCAGTTTCTCAATAAAGTAAGATCCCAATTAATATCACAAACAAGATCCAGAGGACTATTCAAACCATAAGAGAAACCTATATCATCCCCAAAAGCAGTAGGTGAGCCTTTAAAATTAAGTGTAAATAGTGAATGTATCTAGATGAGAAACAAAATTGGCCCCAAAACAGAGCCTTGAGGTACACCCAGATTGGCTCCTGACCTCATCTTTCTTCACCCTTTGCGACCTATTCCTAAGGTAAGACCCAAACCAATCAAGCATGAAACCACGAAAACCAGCTTTTTCTAGTTTTCTCAGCAATATGTTGTGGTTGACCATATCAAAGGCCTTAGTAATATCAATAAAAAGGCCAGCCGTAGTCTTTTTCTCGTCGAGGTTAGACATGATTTGGGCACAGAACTGCAGGAGTGCATCTTCAGTCGATTTACCTCTCTGAAAGCCAAATTGATTTGCGTTAAAGAACTTAGTTTTATTCAAGAAATTCACTATTCTTTCTTTAACAAGTTTTTCAAAGACTTTGCTAAAGACAGAGAGAAGTGATATTAGCCTATAGTTGCACATTTTAGTAGCAGAACCTTTCTTAAATAATGGTACAACATCTGCACATTTGAGGGCTTCTGGAAAGATTCCCACAAATACACAACGATCAAATATATCTGCCAAGACATCAACCAAAAAACATCCTACTTTTTTGAGAACCATACTAGAAATGCCATCAGCTCCAGAAGAATTAGAGTTCTTTAGAGTCCCAATAGCTTTTAATACCTCAAGGGAAGTTATGGACTTAAACACAAAGCTGTTTCCCAGCGGTTCAGTTTATCTTTAATATTTTTTTTGTTTGAGTTTGTTGCTAAATGCAATCCTTAAGTATAACTATTGTTAATAATTTAAATACTTTTTTTATATTGTCTTCGGAGGGGGTGTTTAATAAGTCTACTAATGTTGTTGTGCCGAAAAGTTTTGAAACCATTGTTTTTATCTTTGTGCAATAAACTAGTATGTGTTTAATGAATAAGATTTCATTTGTGCTATATAATGACTGTTTGAAATGTTTGTATGCCCCAGACGAAGTCGTATGAAGCATTTTATCATATTATTTGGACAATTTGTTGGAAATATGCCCTTGTCTGCGTTGGGGTTAACTGTGGAGTAGTGGTGAATATACTGTTTCCAGGATTCTGCTCTTTTGCTGTGTAGCTATTTTTCTAGCGCCATGTTTAAGTCCTTCGCATTGTGTATATAGAAGGTGATGAGCGGCCCTTTTGCTGAAGACTTTGCTGCGCTATCAGCAGTCTCGTTGCCCTTGATACCGATATGTCCAGGTATCCACATAAGTTTTATTCTACCCCTGCTTTTAATTAGTCTATCTCGTATTACTTCTATGACAGGAGTCTTGTTGTTTATGTTCTTACTGCAGCAATGGAAGAGAAGCTATCTGTGCATATAAGCGTTTTTTTCTTGACAGCAAATTGTGGCTTGTAGTATTGCTATCGCTTCAGCAGATAGCAATGAAGAAAACTGTGGTTACAACCCTCTTACTAGTATCTTGTAGTTTTCGTCGACAACTGCAAATGCAGTACCAATCTCATTTTTGGTTTCATCTGTAAAAATAAATTGCCAGTTTTTTCGTTTATGATTATCTTTGATTTCTTTAAACATTTCTTTATAAGACTCTGTGTTAGTCGAAGACTTAGGTTGTGCATTGAGCCGAGTTATTGTAGATTTACTGTCTAGAAACCATGGTGTATGGGCAAGGTAAGATTAAGTTTTGATTTGGAAATCAAATGAAAAATCCAGGTTTTTGGAATAGGGCTTCGTAAATGGTTGAAGGGCGCTTTGGTGTCTTTGTACGAGAGAGCACCTTCGCCGCATCCTCAGTTATTGGCGAATTGTTTAAAGCCGGAAGTTTAGGTAGGACGCGGGAAGTTAAGGTTGACAACAATTTATCCATTGTGTTAGAGAAATAAATAAATAAATTTATTACTAAAGTATCTAGTTGTATCACAATTGAAAACTAAAATAAAGACGAAAACAAAGATAAAAAATCCGACTTTGGTTTTGTTTGGTCTGGTTGTGGGGTTGGTGGTGGTTCTTTGTTCCTTGGAGGGGAGATATCACGTAAAATGTCTTCAGTTATTTTCTCGAGGCGAATTCGAAAGAACTGATTTTGTAAAACAGGCACAATCAAGTTATATTTGTCTATTTGCTTATTAATTTGCATAACATCAGAGCGGTACTTGCTTATGGTCAGTTTCCATTTGATACCCTCCTGTTCATTACTAAATGGATATTCTCCAAAATCTGCTCTGTCGATAGCTATGTTTTCCTTTAACTTATTTATAGAGTCTCGAATCTCTTTTTGCAGTATTATCCATTCTGGAGTAAACCCATTGTCAAGCAAAATCTTATTAAGTTTGTGCGTGGTGAAATCCAAATAAGGGTTTTCTGATTTCGCTGACAATGGTTTTCCAGTACCCGCAAGATTATCAAAGTCGCCTTTGGTCATTGCTTCCTGGATAAGATCCTCTACCACCCGATCAAAACCGTATTTAGTCTTGATTGCATGATTCTTGTAGAATGTACCCTTTTTCATAAGTGTTTTATCGCCAGCTTGCGATTTTTCCAGTCTGTGATTTAAAACTCTTTCCTGTGCTTTCATTGCCTTCACCTGCTGGTATTGTTTCTCTCGTTGAAAGGGGTTACCAATACCATATCCTTCATGGCTTAGGTATTGCCGATGCTGCGGTGCAGTATGCCTGATATCGAAGACATCTTCTTCTTCGTCTTCCTGTATGCCACGACGACTCTTTGCGAATTTCTCTTGAAGCACTTTGAATGCTTCGTCGACCATTTGAAAACGATCGGCAGAAGCATCTTCGTGTCCGCTATCCGGATGTACTTTCTTAACAAGCTCAATATAAGCTCTACGCACGGTGTTCTGATCAGATGTGTCATCGACTCCAAGAATGCGATAGCATTTCTAGGACAAAGTTAAAATTTCAAAGATTCGTGAATTTTCATAAATTTTTTGTTTTATCTTACCTGATACAATTCCAAGCGTTTGATTTGTATAAAACGTCTAGCAATAATGTGCAAATTACCTCTATTTCGTAACAATATGTCGATTCGGAGCATTTTCTAGCAGCTGAGATTACAACGCAAATCCCGGTTTGAGGCTGTTATGCCATATGGCAGTCGTAGCAACGCAGACTATACAAAATAGAAATATGCAGAGTAGTTTTTTTTTATTCGAAATTCAAGCCCCAATTGACGAAAACAGAGAAATTCATTTATTAATATAGGTACAGCATTAAGCTGGAGGCTGTCAGAATATATCGCTGAAGGAACATTTGTTTTGTTGCAATGATAACGAATGACATAAACATCTGATTGCGTTTCATTGCAACCAATTCGTTTCGGGAATATGATGGATTTGAAGCATATGCACGTTCCTGCATCACCAAAGTGGCGTTCCATTGCCATTTTTGTTGTAACTCGGTTCCTTTTAGGAAAAGTGTCATCAACATGGTATTACCATGATATTTTTTTTTACCCCAATTACGTTTTTCGGGAGACGAAATCGACTCAAGTCGGATGTCGAGTCGGGTCGATAAAAAAATCTCTTTTCTGTTATTTATTCGATCGAGAAATTGTGTAGTAGATTATATTCGACAAGATACATTCACGTTTTTCATTTTTTAAGCTCATAGTTCAGTTTAGAGAGAACTTTTTTGTGTGAAAATAGGGAAAGTTTTTGTTTCTTGTTTCTTAAGAGTCAAATCAAAAACAATTTTTGAATGTTTAAAGCGGTTTCGCGCAGTAATTCGTAGTGTCAAAACAATCATTTAATGTTTATGAAGCCAAACATCCTTGACTCGAGATCATCTTATGCATATTTTCAACCATAGCTTCCTCCATAGCAGGAAAAAGTTGTAGATCAAATGGAATTTCAATTTCAATTTCAATTTAAATTCCAATTTATTTATTTAAAATAAGTGGTTTGTACATTAAGATCATATCTTTTATAGTACGAGAAAATATTTGAATAGATAATGCATGTTTCAGTATTAGTTATAATTTCAAGTTTCCATTTTACTTTAAATTAAATAATGATTAAATTTTAAATTTAATTCTAACTACGTATTCAGTTAAATTTTAATTTTAAGGAGTAGTTTAGTATTTCATTAATTTATTTCAATCCTTTTATTTATTATTTATTATTTTAGTTTTTGTCATAATTTAGTTCCAATTTTAGATAAAACTCTAATTTTACTTCAATTTTAATTTCAATTCTATTAATAAATAAATAATTAAAGATAGCAGTTTTAAAGCTTGCGGTGTTCGATAAACATTTGATGCGTACGGGATAGTCTTGTTGCATTAACGAAGAAGAGCTGGGAAGAATTCAAGTATGTGAAACGAGGAATTATCAAATTAAAAGTTCGCAGAGAGCGAGCGAATTGCAATTTATTAGACAAGTAAGCTGTGGATTTTATTTGTATAATGTTATGTAGGAACATACAGTTTCTTGCGTTCATATATTGTTGAAAGGTACAGCCTAGTTATATGAGCATCCCTACGAAGACCATATATATAACGAGCTGAGTCATTAAAAGCAACTTGCAGTTTATATTGTGATAGCGCGTCAAGTTTACAGTATACTACCTCGGCATAATATATGATGGGAATTACAAGAGTTCGTACCAATTTACGTCGCACTTCAGTAGGGGTGAAATCAGCAGTTATCCATAGTTTTCGCAGGCAGGCATATATACGACCTACAACATTATTAATATGCTTGTCACAGGACAAGTTTCGTGTGATTGTAAAACCAAGGTTGGTCACCGAATCAACTAGCTTAAGTTTGCTATTAGCCAGCCAAATGTCCGGGACTAAATTCAGGTCAAAAAGTGTATTGGAAATTGGGATAGCCTGACATTTTGCGGGGATCCCATCAATGGAACAAATGGCGTCGGTTTTCAGTCATCAACGACAATTTTCATTTTAGTGATTAAAAAGTAAAAGGAAAATTAAAGAAAGAGTCGAATAAAAATTGGAGTCCTTGATACACCACCATGTATATCAAGATGTCCGATTCTACCTGGCTTGAACCTCCCATTCTAGTGAGATAAGAATCACTCCAGGACATCATCTTAGCATTCATATCGATCATGTATCAAGAAATGCCAGAGACTATTGATTGTTGTTTGAAATATACATAAACCACAAGGCGGTGGAATATCAAGCAGGGTCGCTATAAACGAAGGTTTAAAGAAGAACTTCATTGCGCAGTTATAAGTATTAAGCATCGATCCACAAGACGTATACGTGGGAAAATCACTTTAATTTTTTAGAGATATAAAGATGAAATAAATCAGCTCAAACAGATCAAAACGCCTTATTAATTATCAAACAAATCCATTTCATGATTACTCCAAATAAATCTTACACATACAAAAGTTTTTTTTTTTAAATAAAACAAAAACGGTTTTGGATATCAATGAAATTCTTTATTCCTGTGAAAGTACGTTCGATGCCATTATGTATGGAACTCGATTATTTTTGCATGGCCACCACATGGCTGAACCCAATTTTCGACGGTTTTCAAGCAAAAATCGGTCGATACTGCTGCAATTTCACGTTCGATATTCGTACGAAGTTCATCAATCGTCGCTGGTTTGTTGGCATAGACCATAGACTTGACGTAGCCCCACAGGAAATAGTCTAACGGCGTCAAATCGTACGATCGAGGCGGCCAAGCGACTGGACCATTTCGTGAGATAACACGTTCTCCAAACTTGGTTTCCAATAAATTGATTGTGACATTCGCTGTGTGGCTTGTGGCGCCGTCCTGTTGGAACCACATGTCCTCCAAGTCCCTTTCATCTAATTGGGGCCAAAAATATTCGGTTGTCATTGAATGGTAGCGATCCCCATTCACAGTAACGTGCTGGTCTTGATCATCACGGAAGAAGTACGGCCCAATGACGCCGCCGGCCCATAAATCACATCAAACCGTTTTTTTTTCGGGATGCAATGATGACTCTTGGAGTACGTGTGGATTGCTGCCTGACCAATACCGCATATTTTGTTTATTGACGGAGCCATTTAGCCAGAAATGAGCCTCATTGCTGAAGAAGATTTTTCGATTAACGTTGAGGCCACTGACAAATTTCGGTAGTAAATTTTAATAATTTCGACTCGTTGTTGGCTCGTATATCTTCCCATCATGAAATGGCAAACCTTACTGAAGGGAAATGTCAAAAGAGCCGCAAGATATATGGTGTCGTTTGCTTTCCCTGTCGCTCTACTTTTGTAGCATCCCTGTTGAAAAACCCGTTACATAAAATAAGAACTGACAAAATGGGAAAAATTTTGTGTCATAAAATCTGATCGCGTATATTAATTCCATTTGTCAACGAAAAAATGACGGTCCATTCCTCATCTCAAAATGTATGACGTTCAACAAAATATCACTTTATAAGTGACACAGTTTTTCTGATTTCGACAACGCTGTGTATGTGTCATATTGTCATAATACATTGATTTATATGGATCGCTATGACTGCTATTACACACAGCATGTTTTGCAAGATTCAAATGAGTGCAATAGAGAAGGAATGTGAAACAGCGATAGCTTAGACCGTAGAATTTCCCTTGCATGTTTTTGACGTTTCCTTAACACCTTCTTCTTTATTTTTCGCATTTGCTTCATTTATTCTCCTCACTCTTTGGATACACAACAGATTTGCTTTGGTTAAAAATTGTTTGGCACCTAATAAATAGACGTCAAATTACCAAGAACTGCGCAGCGCAATAGCAGTCTATACACGAGACCTTAATATAAATCTTTCTTTTAACCGAATCGAACGTCACCATTAAGGTATCTATCTGTAATGACTGTTCGCATTCAGTTTTGTTTCACCATTTCGTTCCTGTCAAAACAAAAGTTCCAAATTCCAGGCACCTCTAGGATTTTCTCCAGCAGCAGTTTGATTGAATCACTTCGTGCAAAATGTCTGAGAAAAAACGATCAAGGCGACGTAAAGATGTAAGTTTTGTTCAATATTTTCATCGCTTCTTTCCAAAGCCAACAAATATATAGTGACTTTAAACATAAATCGTTTATTCTGTGATAATTTTAAGCAAAATTACACTCGAATGTGGCGTTAAAATTGGTGAAATCTGTGCACCATCCGTTTGTGTGACGTGACAGTTCCGTAGAAATTAGTGGAGCATGTCGTATTGTGGGGGGACAGCTAAGTGATTTGGTGAAAACTTTGTTACAAAAAACGAAAGAATATTTTTTTTTAAGAAAACAACAGACGGTTTCCTCGTGATATCGATGTGTGTACACGAACGTTTTTCATAAACATTATTTGCGTATTAAGTTGAGAAATGCTTTGCGTCAGACCTTCCAAATTTGTTTTGAAGAAACTTCTGAGTGCTGGGCAAATAACTAGCGATGCGGGGGTTTCCTTGAGAGTTTTTCTTCATTTATGATAGTGGAATGGAGGGTTAAAATTCTTGCCTGAGGTTTTCCCCTGTGATTTCAAAGGCTGTAATCTTTTTTTTTTTTTTAATTAGACGAGGTGCTGTTGATGTAACTTTCACAATCCAGTATGGATAGCGATTAAAACTTGTTTGTTCACATTGATTGCATTGATGACTAGGAATTAGAGCTAAATTTTGAAGAAAAAAGTTAATGAAGTAACTCAAAAATAAGCCAGAAGAGCGCATGTTCTTACTTGCGAGCTGTTTGATAATTTGGAGTGTACATGGATGCCTATGGCTGTGAGTTGTGGCCTTATATTTTTTTCTATTGTGTATTTCCTCAATTCTCTTCTACAGTAGCTAACGAAAGTTTTGATAACAATGAGAAGACTTGTTTATGAAGTTACTTTATCTCGCTCTCGCCGTACATCCATTTTAAAACATGTGAAAGCATTTGTTATTGACCGTGAAATCTGCATGTGTTTTATTTACTTGCACAGCTGTTATATATAAGGATTAAGTAGGGCCGCAAATGCGGGTAAATGTATGTCGTGCGTGAAAGGCATTTGTTGCAGGGGTTGGATGAAGTCACTCGCAACCAAGTACATGGGATGATTTGTTAACTTGACCTTGTGTTGGCCTACGCTAACTGAGCGGGCTATCAGCGCAATTATTCAACGAGGAATTGGGTTTACAGTTTTGATATTTTATGTTATCACTGTTAATTTTCTAAGAAGAGCATCAATGCTTAACTTTACACTAAATCGTAATGCGTTGTACAGTAGATTCGCGTTAACAAAAATACCGCCTTACTTGAACACCGGCTAATGTGAACATAATTTTTATGAAGACAGCTCTTTAACGTGAACAGTTTCATATGCATTCAACATAGAAAACGCTGCATTTGTCGGCTATCCTTATCGTTGTTATAAATGTGGAATGCCTGCAAGATGTAAGTCTAACAGATAAAAGCGGCCTTAAACCTCTTCGCGAAAAGGCCGTGTTTAGTAATTTGCAAAAAAAGAAAATCCCATTTTGTTTTCCAAGAAATTCAATATTTTTTTTTGTTTTAGCAGAACAAAAGGTATGAACAAACTAAAACACAAAAATAAAAATGAATTTGAGCTGAAGAATTACACCTTCGAGAACATGAACAACTTCACGAAGGTGAACACGTTCGGATTTTAATAGTTCACGTTAGCGCGAGTCTTCTGTATTTCGTTCTGAAATCACCTTACCAATTTGACCATAATCTATTTGGAAACTGAGGTGGGAAATCCATCCGTCTAGTAACATAAACGTGGACCTTATGAGGCTACCCTGAGTAGAAGACACGACGAAAAAGTCCCTTCTTCAATCCATCAAAACTGTTAAATTCATCAAAATACAATCAGCCGGAGATTCTCCAGTGATGTTTCAATTGATTTTTCGAGCTTTTGGGAAGATTAACAATAATTGGAATATCAGACAATCACCACTGGATGAGGTATGGTTGGAATATAGACGCTAAAGCACGCAATTTCTTTGCATATATTTCTATGGTAAGAAGCGCCAAAGATCTGATTATTCATTGAAACCAATACATTTGCAGTATACTAATGTACATGCATTTAAATTAGCTTTAACACATCTGCTTCTGATTTCTGACTAACTCATTCAGTCTTAAATGACCTCAAAAGAATATAGTATTTTGTCCCTTTAACGTTATTTTCAACAAATTGAACAGTTCGCAGGCAAAGGCGTCTAAGAAAATGTAGTGGTTTGCTATTGAACAATACTGAAACAACATATCTTTTATTTCAATGAAACAAACCTGCTCCCAAAGAGTCCAATGGATCTATTTCACTAAGCCTCCACTGTCCTTCCGGCTGTTACAGAGCTGTATCTCATAAATCGTTATAGGTAGACACTTGCAATTCTCACAGGACGTGTACTGCTATTGCCTCTACAAGAACAAATAACACAAATGATATGAAGTAAAAAATAAGTGGGAGTTACTTTATAAAGAAAGTATTTCGTTAAATCGCAATTCAGCGCCTGAAGTAGACAATAAGATTCATGGAGCAACTTAACAACTTTTCCATTTATTCCTTCCAACACAATGTAAAGGGTTTTCCAATAAGGACTTAACAACGCTATTACGCGGTTAATAGTGGCTCTGAGCTCTACCAACGTCGTCGGCTTTTTGGTATAAACCAATGACACGTAGTCCCAAAGGAAATAATTAAGACGCGTTAAATCGACGACGAACGAGGCGGCCAATCGACTGTCCAATTTCTTGAGAAAACACGCTCATCTCATTTTACTCTTCAATAAATCGATTGTAAGGTGTGCTGTGTGTTGTGGCACCATCCTGTTGAAACCACATGTCGTTCAAGCCTATATCTTCCAACTCGGGCCAAAAATAATCGGTAATCATGGCGCGATAGGGCTGTCCGTTCACAGTAACGTGACGATCGTTATCATCGACGAAAAAAATGGGGCAAATAACGCCGCCGTCATGCAAACCGCACCAGTTAATTTTTGTGGATGAAATGGTAATTCAGGAAGCAAATGTGGATTTAAGCCAATAACGCATATTTTGCTTATTGACGGATCCGGAGAACGTACGTTGTAAGCCAAGATCCTTACGCAAAATACGCCATAATGTGGTCTGAGCGATGCCCAATTCTTGAGAACGCCGTGGAATTGACTGCTTTGGACCGGTTGCTACGACACTTCTACCAACCCGTTGTCTCACTGACACGGCAACATTACACAATAAATATGTAGATTCAAACTTGTTATTGCCTGTCTACCATTGCAAGAATTACGTACGAAAATTGGAGTTAACGCTCTTAAAGTTGCGGTCACCGACTCGTTTTTGTACTTTACCGATTGGAAAACCCGATAAAAACTCGAATTCCAATAAAAACAAAACATTTTGCGATTTGTGGAACGAATGTCGAAATGTTTCCACCCAAACAAACAAAGTATCACATCCATTGTTGTGTTTTCGTGGCGGTATTTTTCTCAATCCGAAAAAAATAATTACAAAGTCATTTTTATAAAAAAAAAATATTTCATGTGATTTTGATGTGCTTTTGAGTTATGATTGCTCCAGCTCAATAAATCTTGTATGTAACAGAGGATTGCAAAATGAAGGAACAATGTTTACATTGAATGAAGTTGTATGTGTTGATTTCGCATTTAAAGCACACAAGGGTATTCGATGATAAGATAAATTTTTTTTTATTTTTCAATATTTTCCAACCCCTTCTTTAGAGCAATTTCTTGAATATGTTAAATACTATTACTTTAACACGCTCCACAATCATATGATATACTTGTGTTTCTTTATTTATGTTCAAGCACCATAATAATCAATATTTTAAGTGAAGATAACAAAACACGTTCACGTTTGTGACACGCGTTAGGGTGGAAAATTGAGGTTCGCAACTATAACCACTACAATTTGACTTTCAAGAACGAATTCCGAACCAATTTTCATTCGGGTTGCGATAAATTCCTTGCATGAATTTGCCAACAAAGAATGTCAGAATCATAGATTCACACGTTTCTACAATAAGTCTGCTTCAATAATCTTTTGATCTTGCTATCGTTTTAAGTCCTTATTTGTGTTTAAACCTTTGAATTTTTCATCTGGAAGTTATCATTTCATTAAAATTACAAGTAAACCGGTGTCGAGCTTTTACTTGGTCTGGCCTAATCTTGCATATTTGTGGGCGATGCTATGAGAAATCTAAAATTAAAGAAACATTGTGTTGCGTAGGCGCGGAACCCTTCGTGTGAGGGTCAACTCTCACTTGGACACTTTTCAACACTGAAACTTTTTTATCCTCTCAACTTCGCCATTCATAGTTCTTCTTCTTGCTTCTAAAGAATGTGAACTCAACTCTTAATTTGTAAGTAACATTTTTGCACTTGTTAAAAGTAATTGCAATTTTTTTACTAACATCTGAGAGCTCTTTATTCCAAAGTGAAGTGTGAATTTTGTTTGTATCGAAATTTTCGTTGAAGAAGAGTGCAGCTTAGACCCACATACCCCATTGAGTTACCACTGGTGCCTTACGACAATTTTTTTTCATTGACTACATCAGTTTGTTTACTTTACATGGATTGTACTTCTTCATCGAGTCGATGTACTCAGTGAGCAAAGCATGTCACACGAATCAAATGGGGATAAAATATTATACGTTGAGGGATTTGGCTGCCTTGATCATGTAAGTTGCAGCATCAGAGAGAAATACAAACACTGTTTCATCTGCAGAATCCCCCATTCGCAAATCTCGCGATTGTACAATAATTTGTCTTTTTAAGTTCTTTGCAGCCCACCAAATAGTCAGAATATGACTCTAGTCTTAATGCACCGACAATTAAATACGAAATGTAGCGGCCACAACTATCGGTAGTTTCATCAGCTGAAATACAAACAGTGGTATCCTTGCGTTTTTCTTCCAGATCATGTTAAAAAATTTTTGGTGTATAATTTTTACGCAGTGTTGATTCGTCTGGTATATTCTGATTCAAGTTATATTTTTTCAGAAGATCTTTGCAGGTAGGATTTGAAAATTTGTGAATATTAAATTGGTTGCTTTGTTTGATTTTGAAAGTAGAAGCACTACTGCTTGCCGCTGATAAAAGTTGTTGTTTTGGGCCTTTCTTTCTTTCTGCTATGCAACGCAAATTCACAATCGTTGATTTTAAAACACTTAACATATGTTCTGCCATAGATATCACTGTAATCATTAGACGGCTTTGGTAAACGTAAGATATCAATCATGTATTTACTTTCGTACCCTTAAAAATTTCAAATGACGCGAAAATATGCATCATCACAAGATTTTTGGTAAAAGATGCAATAAAATGGAAATTGGCCAAAATTTGTACATGTATATGCAACTATGCAATTGCATATAATCTAGTCATTAATGTACCTTTATCTCAAGTACAAAAGTAAAAATATGGTACATCCCCATTTCCGAGTCATGAAGATGCAGTTAGGAAATTAGAACATCGCGCGGTCCCAAGAGTCTTCGAATCTGCATCAAAAGAAGATCTAACCTTCAGAAAACTTATTGGTTTAGGTCATGGTCACCCGAAACTGTAAGTAATTCATAAATTGGTTAATTTTTAAAAATTTTCATTCATAAGTAACATTTCTATTTGTTGGTAAATATTTCTGACCTTCTCTCAATGCATTTGATTCTTGGCGAATATTATTAGTAGATGTTTTCGACATGCATTAGCGTATAAAACCTTAATACAAAAATGCAAGTAAAAGTTAAATGCAAAATCGAAATTAAAATTCGAATAACAGCATGAATTGACTGAATTTTTGAATAACATTGTATTTAGTGCTGATACAGCCAACAGATAGGGCACATCTATACTGCCGATGAACTTTTTTAGTCGCACATTTAGATTGTTTACGAATTTCTAGAAAAGCCAAAGTTTAAGTTGCGCATTATCATTTAGAGGTAGTGCAAACAAAATCAGCGTTTATTCGCGATTTTTGCTGATCAAGCCTTAAATGAGAATATACCAGCGATATACAAATATGGGGGTAAAAATATCAAGTTTATTTGACAAAGACTATTTTGTATCATCCAACAATGGATTATTTGCACACTCATTTCTATAATCATCTTAACAGATGTATTGTGGATGCTGCTGATCCGTCACGGTGCTGTGGTAAGTCACCTACGGTTTTTAGTGAGTGCTGAAATGATTCTTTCAATAAAGAACAATGCAACCGAAAGTCACAGGTTATTACCTAACATTTAAATAACTTACCTGAAATAATTGCTGACCACTTCTGGCTTATCCTTATTTGAATATTCGACATATCCCGGTAAAGTTGTTTTGTTAATTCGTCGGAACAGCCTTGAAAATATTATCTGTAATGTATTCCAAAGCAGGCTTTGGTGAGGCAGTGACTAGAGACCGAATGAAAGCGAAATAATACAAAGTCTATCTCCCGTTTCTGAATTCTGTAGAGAAGAATCCGTGCTGGTGTGAAGTAATTATGTGCTATAGCTAAAGAGGTAACAAAATTTGCTGGATGCTGATTTTATTATTTTCGGGATGAAAAAGTGTCATGTTTTATCATCAGAGTTGACTGCAACGCGTGGTGTCATAATGTTGCCCGCTAGAAGTTGTGGTTGCTTGTCGACAAAGCAAGACTAACAATCTAGTTTATCAATGGCCCGACTTGGCTGTTGATGAACGTATAGATTTCTGCAACACAACAGCATTTACGATTCTTCAGTGGGTCTGGTCCCATCAGTTCTGTTCAAAATGTTGTAGCCAATTTGAACCTTCATGTATGTAGCCACGTTGTTATGGTAAGTAGTCGTGTTTAATATGATGATTTAAGTACTTGATCACGGTTTAGTTTTTAGGGGCTCTTTTAAAGTTTAATTTGATTTATGCTTGTTTGTGGGAGTTGGACCTATTGTTATTATTATTGTAATCTTTCGTAACTTTACTTATTGAGCAACGAGAAACTAGACATTTGTCTAAGCCAACACCTTTTCAAATTCGACAAAGGTGTGCTCCATTTTTAATGGAACATGTTTTCCTAAGAAATTTAAATTGAATCCAAACTGATGTTCGCAAAAGATACCTAATCACTTTGCCGGGAATTGTATTTGATGCGAATACAATTTTTCGAATTCAACAAATTTTTATTAATTCGTCTGATTAATCTAAAAACCAAACTCATCAGTCCCAGAATGGACACCACAAGGAGGAATTATATCAACTCTTTTTTGGGTATAATAAATAAATCATGCAGGAAATCCTCACCACCGTAACTACATGGGCGATTGAAAACGGACTTAATGTTAACCCTGGCAAAACGGTTTTGGTTCTCTTCTCAAATAAAGACAAAAATAAGTGACTTCTATATCCCTGAGATTGGAGGTCCTTAACTTGGAATCAAAGACAGCGTGAAGTACTTAGGGTTGATAATCGAAAATAGAAAATGATACTAAAGCCAAGAGGGCATATTGGATATGCAGTAGGGCATTTGTAAAAGTCGTGGGGAATGAAACCAAACGACTGTGTAATGAAATAAACCCTTCTTTACGGCATTATAGTATGGTGGAATACGAAAGATACAAATTTGTAGCCTACATGCTCGCTAAAGTGCAACGTTTGGCATGCCTGCGATTAATAGACCCCCAAATCTCCACACCGACTGCTGCCATCGAAGCAATTTAAACATAATAGTTTTACTGAAAGTGATAAGACCAGCAGGACTCTCGGTTATAAGACTCAGGGCACTGAGTCACTTTGACAACACCGACCATAGTAAAATTGTGAACATTGTAAGGGCGAAGACACCACTACTAGACCGCCAAAGAAACCTAGAGAGAAAACTTTCACCTTCAAAAACAATTTTAAGACAATTTTTCCAACAAGAGAACCCGGTGTTATCACAATTTATGCGGATGGTTCTTATATCTCGTCTGAATCGGGGGCAGGGATCAACTGGTCAAACCCATCGATAGAAATCTCCAAACATCTTGAACCATTCGTCACTGAGTTTCAAGAAGAAGCTCACCGAACTCAACACACCGGAGAAGCAAATACTCATCTGCTCCGATAGTACTGCAGCTATCAAAGCCGTTACAAACCCTTTATCAATATCGACACTGGTAAAGAAGTGCAATCTCAAACTAAAAAAACTAGCAACATGGGTATCTGACCACGAAGGTGTAACGGGGAAAGAAAAAGCTGACATACTGGCTAGGAAAGGAGCAGGAAACAGCCACTCAAACCGTGGAACGAATGTGCAATCCAGGAACTCAAAAACCTCTAGGTCAACCTTACAACGTGCAGAACAGGAAAATCGTTAATAGAAAAGAAGAAAAAAAGAAGATCTGGAGCACTTTCCTTTTCCACATCGAAACTGCGATGCAAATACTGGGGTCAGCACCGATACCACATTTTGCGCACCTCAAATAAAATGGGATCGGTAAGATCTTGGATTTCGCAAAACGAACGAAAAAGATTTCCCGACCATAAAAATTGAGACACTCCATAGTAATCCTCAAGCAACATAGCAACACTCCCCTTCTTCCGCTACAACTTCCTCACTTTTACCAAAAACTTCTCCACACAGGAAATAGCGGAACACAACGGGGGCAACCAGAAGCCTAAGTGAAGAGCTTACAAAGCTCACTCTAACCAACCAAACCACCAAACTCATCTGAATTAAATTTGTTTGCGTTATATTTTAATAAAAATCGTTCAATGATTTTGCTCCCCACTGTATTTTCAATCAGTGTCGGGTTTTATGCTAATGTTAGTTAATGTGTGTCATGTTTTACATTCTCTTTTCTCATTTGACTTCAGTGGCTAGGTGTCCATATGATGGAGAAAGTTCTATCGTTGTTGGTGTATTCTTGTATCGGTTTATTTTCTTGTTGTAAGCCAAAGAAGTTGCGTTCTGCTGTTGCTGCTCTCGTCCGAAATTGTTGGTTTACATTTACAAACCAGTTCTATTGTATATACCAGTTGTAATCATTTCACTAATTAGCACGAGTTTTCTTTTTGTATCAAAATCGAAACAACTTGTTAATTGCGTGCAGGGTTAAGTGTATAAATCTTCGACTGGTAATTGAATTCAATCGATATTTTATTTGAAGGTGTTGAGATATTTTCCATGTGGATTGATCTTCCTTTGATCTGATCTGTCGATTTTCGATGTTGCTTGTGATTGATTATTTAATCCACGTTTATCTAAAGTAATGCGCATTCTCTGAAAGATATTCCTTCCCTCTAAACACGATTGAAAGGAAAAAATCAGCTAACAAATAATTGATTTAAAGGGCATGTAGCTGGGGTTCTCGTATCGTCAATTATTTGTTTGGAATGGATATTTATATACACTATAATTGACTATCTAAATAAATTTCAAGTGGGCTGTGAGGTAGGAAGCAAACCTTCATTGTTTCAATTATATTTCAAGTTTACTGTCACGAACGTACACTATTGCAATGCTTACATAAGGCGTGTGTCTAGTCTTAAGAGAAAGATAAGAGTTTTGTCGGTAGTCTGAAACAGAATGCGCATATATTAAAACGTACACAGTTTAAGTGAGATACATTTTTGATGCTTGATTTTATTTTTAATTTATAAAAACAAGTACGTTTCGTGCAAAAAAGACTTGAGTTGCAAAAAATGGAGGTAGGTTAGTAGGAGTGATTGTCACCGCTGAAACAGTTGTGATCCACTTAGATCCTGTTTGGATCCAGTGTGTTATCACTAAACGGTGATTGAAATACCTAAGAAATACATGTTGTCTCTTCAGAGATTCTCCACTTTGTTACCTTAATTAAATTTGCTTTGTTCTGAATCTTGACGTCTGACAAATCTTCTACGTTGCCGAATGAGTAGTTTCCTAGGGTACTGTTCCTCGATTTTGCGATGGCTAGACAGGTGTCTAGGTGATGTAGCATGCTTTCTATTTCTTCCTCATCCCCGCAGCTCCCGCAAAATTCATTGTAGGCGGCTCCCATTTTTATTGCATGTGAACCCATGATACAGTGACCTACGAAAATTCTTACGACGTAAATGATTATATTCCTGTTAAGGCTAAGGTGTGCACTTGTCTTTTTAGGATGAATGAGAGACCATATTTGCCTCGAAGTCCTGCAAGTGTCCCATCTCCGATTGGTGATATTGATGGCATCTGAATTTAGCATGGTGTTTATTACTTGAATTGAGTGATAAGGGGTCTCCCGATTCATTGCCAGTGGCAAGACCAACCCTGTTCTAACTAGCTAGCCGCCTCTTTCATTTTCTGTGTACGATTACATCTGACCTGACATCTGATGGTGCAAAGTTTTGCCATCTCTGATTTAATTGATGGTGTGTCCTGAGCTTTGATGACCGCCTGGCTGTCTTTGTATGTACCGAGACTTAACCCGTCTATCGGATTCTTTGACAGTAAGCGGGCAGCCTCTTGGATAGCTTTAACTTCTGCCCGGAATACACTGCAGTGGTTGGACAGCCGAAGGGTCAGAGAGATGGATATCTCCAGCGAGATCGCAGATACACCGAGTCCGGTGCCTTCATTCGTGTGTGAACCGCCCGTGTAAACTTCCAGATTGGCAGATATTTGGAATATATCCTTAGCCCCATCGGCCCTATCTGGGATCAGTGTTTTGTATCCCGATACGAAGTCAGTGGTTACACTCACTCAACCTAATCGCTGCCTTGCTTTCAGTTTCCAGAATATGTCCATGGAAAGCAGTTGTAGCGTTATTTTCATAGCGGCTTAACTTAGTCCTTATTCTTCACCTTTGCTGGACTTCTTTGAGTACGAGCTTTGTTTTAGACGGGTTTACATGTAGACATATTTTAACTGTCCACTTTGCTAGCTTCTTTAGCGAAGTTTCCATCATCAATGAAAAGGCTATTGGCTTGCAGCCGACATGACAAAGTATCATTAGAATTTCGTTCACTACCAGTATCCAGAGGAGTGGGGGGAGTACACCTGCTTGTCGGGTTCCTCTCAGTGCTCTCCCAATAATACTGTAGTGTCCATTGTTTTCAGAAGAAATGATGAGCGGATAATGGGTCTGAAATCCTTTGGTGATCTGTATGTGGCCTTCCAGCTCTTTGGTACGAATATCATTTTTGTTTTAATTTTCTCCATATTTTTGGATTATTGTAAACATCTGCTGAAGATGGCCATGGTAATAGTATCTCTTGACCCTGCTGTAGTTCAGCCGGCCTGACGCCGTCCAGACATGGATATTTAAAGGCTTCGAACCTATAAACCGCCAATTGTCTTGGTCGGTACAGCAAGTGTTTAAGGGATCCTGATTCCAAGGGAAATGAATGTTAGTCAGGAGTTTGAGGGTCTCCTCAGCCGATTCCGTCCAGAAAGAAACTTATGCCGATTACAATTCACAAGCTCGTCTTATTGTCTGATCAAAGGATCTAAGATAAAAGACCTGTTCCCGAATCTTTCGAATTTCGATTTAATTTTTTTGCAGCTTTTTTATAAATAAGAAAAACCTTAACGACAACTCTTATGTACCACTGGATACCTCTTCTGAGTGAAATAGTTAAGGAGTTAATTTAATCAGAGGGATTGATCCACGATAAGCAATAATCGTATTTTACAACAGTCATAGGGTTTTCTCGATCTCCTTGTCGTCAGCTTGAAGTATCCTCGAAAGAGTGCTCACACCGCGCATATTCTACTTTATAAGCACAACCACTCCGTGTTCCTCCTCTCCACAAACCATTTTGCTTAGCACCAAGGTGCGGCTGTTCATCAAACATGAGACGCGTAGGTTGGTTACTACTCTTAAACTGCACACCTGAATTTTCTATCCGCGTAAATTTTCCTTGATCATGTTTATAGCTTGGATAATTTAAGGATAAACTTTGTTTTTGAAACGTTGTCGGCAAATAAGTCTAGTTTTACAATGCAAAGTGGTTTCATTAATTACTACATGTTATCTTCGATCATGAAGACTCGCTTAAGGCTTTTCTTTTCTTACAGAAACGCCAGAAATGAATTTTAAGAACAATAGGCTCAAAGACGTCCAACTGTTTCTTTATCCTTTGATCTTTCTGTAGTTAAATTTCAATGTCCAGTCTGTTTTTTTTTTGCGTGGTGTTCGTGCTGCAATGACTTTTTCCATTTGCTGTACCGCGTATTTATAGTTTCACGAACAATGGGCGACAAGTTGAACACATAAACGCAACTTAAAGTATTTGCAACATGTATGAGCAAACCAGATCTGTCCATGATGTTTTTTTTTTAGAAAAAATTCTAAATGTTAGTAAATTTCAATCAAAAGTACACGTGTGTGTCACACTATAAATGAGTATGTGCTCTATTTTCCATGGTTATGTATCACCTTGCCTTGTTGATCTTATTAACCATGAAACTGTCGCAGCTTATTTCGTTTATTGTAAACACCGTATTGGAGACACCGTTTCTCCATTTATCCTCTACTTTAACTGGAACGAATTTGCTTGTTCTTTGCACAGTTGTTTCAACAAATACCAATTGTTTCTAAAATCTTGCGCAATGAAATCATTTACTGTTCGATTTTTACCTGCAACACTTGTTCGAAATGGATCCCTTTTCGATTCCCGATAAAATTCCCAATTCGACGACTCCAAATTCGATACCACAACCGTCCTTGCCAGCAAATCTAGCTCCTTTACCTGATGTAAATAGTTTAACACGAGTTTACTTAAAACCACTCATATTTGTTTTGTGTTTCTCCTCAGGAATATGTTGGTCCTGGCGAACAAGATGCAGAGAAGCCATCGAAGCAGGAATACAAGATAGCTAAGTGGTTGCGCAGTAACGTAAAGACCAAGAAAACAAAGTTTCTTAGCCACAACGTGGAATACTTCACTGCGAACAAAGCGATTGACGCTCTCATGAAATCGAAATTTGCTACTGGTGAGGAGCCAATGTTCCCGACACGTGAACACGCTGTCATTTTGCTCGACGTCATGTTGGAGCATAAATTTTTCCATCGTGCAAAGAAGGTGCCCGTTTCAATTGAAGAACTTCGATCAGGTAAGTCCACAAAACAAAAAGAGAACAAGGAAACTAGTAAAGAAGTGAAGGAGCCGGCAGAAGAGAACTCCAAGGAGGAGAAAACTGATAAATGCTCTACAGTTGAAAAAGTAACCGATGCGGAGAATAGCCACGTGGAAGGTGGTACTGTTCCAGATGAAACTCAAGGCAAGGAGAAACGCAAGCGGAAAATTCGCCTCGACATGCATCCAGAACAGGTGTTTGTTGATGGGTCCGAGGCATATGTTTGGATATACGATCCTATTCCAATCCATTACTGGATATATGGCCTTATATTATTGCTAGGGGCTATTGTGATATGTCTGTTTCCATTGTGGCCCTTGGTACTACGTAGGGGCGTGTACTATTTGAGTGTGGCGACCGCTGGATTCCTGGTGTTTATTTTGGCATTAACCGTAATAAGGCTCTTCATCTTCACCTTGGTGTGGGTGGTGACGGGTGCAAAATGGCATTTCTGGATTTTCCCCAATTTAACAGAAGATGTGGGCTTCTTTGCTTCATTTTGGCCCTTGTATGAGGTGAATTGATTTGTGAAATAAAAGGAAAAAACGAAAATTTGATTTTATATCTTTTTTAGAGTAAATACATAAGCGAAGCAAACAAGGGAAAAACCGATAAAAAATCAAAAAAGAAGAAAGATAAAGACAGCGATGACGGAGAGGACACGGTTGGAGATGTTCCACCGCTAGAGCCAGAGAAAATTGAACAAATCAAGGAAAACGATGCGGAAATGATTTTGAGGCGAAGAAATGTGGGCGACTGCAGTCCTGGCGATA
The DNA here is from genome assembly GCA_963555765.1 of Orthonevra nobilis. NCBI lineage: Eukaryota > Metazoa > Arthropoda > Insecta > Diptera > Syrphidae > Orthonevra > Orthonevra nobilis. Next base: position 70,478,724 of record OY743226.1, on the reverse strand, counting down.
ACAGTGGTGCCGAAAGTAGCGATTGCCAACAGGAAAATTCTGATGCCAAAGGGTAAGGGAAATATAGACATCGACAGATGACAAATAAACTTTCTGTGTTTTCGTATTATTAAAGCCGTATGGGGAGCAATGTGCTTCGTCTTAGATAAAAAGTTTAATTGATTGGAAGACAGATTCGATATTTAAAATGATTACTTCAAAATTACATGAAGGGTTTTTATTGTAATTTCATTGAAACATTAACGTTAGTCACAACTAATCTCTCGAGTTTGCCGAGGCATATCAAAGGTAATTTCTTTGAAAATAACTATGAATTGGTTAATGAATATTTATGCTGGCGATGACTATCGGAGATATCAAATATTTATTGTAAATATTTTGCATGTATATTTGTTCGAAGCTAAGATGATGTTGCGGACACTAAGTTTTGATTTAAGTTATTTGAATTGAAAAAAATGGATTATCATAGAGTTCATGCAGACCAACTCGAAATCAATTTTCTGAAACATGATGAACCTGGTAAAGGATTTTATAAATCTTATTTCAGTTTTCTTGCACGCTATTTGCTGCTTTTTTCAATTTAAGTAATCAAATAATATTTTGAATTTAAAGTTCGCAGATGTGTTTTACAGGGCAGATACTACATATCTTTTTGATAAGATTGACATAAACGGATTCTTTTTCTTTTCATATAAATCAAGGCGGGATTTGAAAATGGATGTTTATAGAATATATATCCACTGAATAAGCTTAATAGTCAACAAAAAAAATTTAAATTGTTATTATTTATTTTAGCTTTATGTAACTTTAAAAAGCAAACAAAATTGTAGACCGAAATAGTCATAAGATTGCATAGAGTGTTTGGAAACTACGAACGTGATTGAAGACAGTGAAATAGTAACATTCAAAGATTACAGAATAACATGCTTGAGTGTTGTTTTTGATATCGCTGCATTATTTGCTTTTTTTTAGAAATTACAGGGTCTTTGGATTGAATTAATCAGTCTAACTTATCAGAACATCGGTCATAAGAAGATCAAAGCCTGTGTAAGAACTGATTTCCATCCTTCCCAATCAAGGGCAAGCTAATTTCAGTTGGTAAGACGAATCTTCATGGCATCCGTGATAGCTTGAGCTTTGAACCGGAATTTCGGTTTTCGTTTTATCACCAAACCTTAGCTAACTTCCTCTTATTGCGTACACCAGCAAGAGTTACGTTCCCTCTGAAGTCTGGACTATCTCTTGTCCATCTGATTTGTTTTGCATGGAACCGGGTATAACCTTATCTAATTGTCTTAATGGCATCAGACTTTTCACTTTGCAGAATTCGACATAAAATGCTGGGTATCTTTTTTTTCATCCCAAAATTCTGCATAACTATCTTCATCACCTTTTGCTCCTTTAAAAAGCACTGCTAGATGTCCATTGGCTCCAGTAGGCCAGTTGGATTTGCGATTGCCTATCACCCACTGACCTCATTTTCAAACAGTTGGGTTGTGTCGTTCAATAAAATAAGCATTCGAACTGCCAGTAGTGTTCATCATTGCAGTTGTCGCTTTGCAAAAGTGCCTTTTCTGCTACAATGTGGTTTTGTTATGTTACTAGCGGCCGCACACGACTTCGTCCGCGTTATTTTCATGCACGTGGCAATTAACAGACTTTTACCACAACAAAGCGTTCTTCTTGTCCAGAAAATGTCAATAAGCAATTTTATCCATGGATAATAGTCATATTTAAATTATTTGTTCATTAAAGACCTTCAACAACTTTTCAATATAAAGCAATCAAATATCTCTTACCGTTGAGGCAGCATAAGGAAGAAACGCTCCACCAGTTTTTCTTAAAGTACATAAAATTTGCGATAAAAACTCAATGTTGTTTGTACCTTTTTTAACTTCGGTTACAATTCGATAGCGTCCACAATGGTAATACACTCGGCGCCACTTAAGAAAGCTAATGGCGAATGCGTAAAAGTAGATAAAGAGAAAGCGGATCTCTTTTAAGAACACTTAGAAGACACGTTCAAACCGTTTGACGGAAAACCATTGGGCGAAGATCCCAACGCCAATTGAGGATCGGAGAACTTTCAAAACAGTATATCTGCCTGAACTTCCACGACCATACGGAAATAGAAAAAAAAGAAAACAAAGCTCCGTGAAACGAACTTATTACTGTTGAAATTCTAAAGGAGGTACCTAAGAAAGCGTTAGTCTAGCTTTTATATATTAAAAAGGCAATGGAAAGTCACAGAAGTTTTAATGGTTCCGAAACCGGGAAAAAGTACAAACGACAAAAAATCATATAGGCCTATTTCGCTCCTGCCGATAATATGCAAGGTCCTTGAAAAAAATTGCTAAATCGATTGCAACTGGTAATTGAAGTAAGACGATTAATACCGGACCACCAGTTTGGTTTAAGAGTCAAGCATTTTACAATCGATTAGGAAAACAAACGTTATTGAAAAAGTACTTGATGGGAAAATATTTGCTCTTGTGTATGTCTCGAGGTATCGCAAGCTTTCGGCAAGGTATGGCACAATGGACTTAAGTATAAACTAAGGCTTATTTTACCGAAGAAATGAATTAAAATATTAGAAAGCTACCTTGAAAACAGACTTTTCCGTTCTAGATACTGGACTCAGATTTCAAAGAAATTCGCGCCGGTATTCACCAAGGAAGTGTTCTGATCCGATTCTGTTCGGTCCGATTTTCGAAATTCAAAATTTTTACAAACCATATATCCACGTTTCCAGGTCCCAGTAGTCGGATTGCGTACGTACGTACGTTTGTGCCGATTATTTTGTACAGCCTAACTCGAGAACAAATCAAGCTATAGAATGGTTTCATTCGAAGCGTGTTTTCATAAAGATCACCTGAAAAGCTTTTGTTTTTGGTTAAATCTGAAAAGGGGCAATTTCACTTCAATTAAAACCAATTTAGTTTTCCAATAAAAAAAAGTTCAGAATCAATTAAATTTGTAGTTTATAACTATCTTATCAGTTTAAAAAATATGTACAAATGTGTATAAAATTTTTTTTGTTCAACTTTACTTCCAAAAGTTTCAACAACATTATGTTTTTTTAGCCAAATGACAAAACAAACCATTTTCATTTCATGTTTTGATGTGCCTCTTTTTCTTTTTCTTGATCCACATTTCCACGGCAGTGCTTGGAAACTTGTTTTAGAAATGTGAATCATGTAAATCTTTTTCATTTTTCATGATTCAGAATGATGTCTATAGCACTGAAACATGGAAACATCCTTAGAAAATTATGGAGCCATCAGATTTTTTCTTCAAAACCTGTTCTGATGTAGCTTGACGCTTTTTTAACGTTAAACTTTATCATCAAAATGAAACTCATAGGGCAACTTACCGTTCAACAAAATTGTAACTCTTTATTAGTGATGTTAAAAACAACTGTCAACAGTGAATAAAAATTCAACTTTCAATGTTGACGTTGTTGTAATGGAATCGATTTTCGCAACACTAAATTTGAAGCATCTAACTTCTTGAGATGGGAAGTTCATGGTATGCACAAGTCTACTCAAACCCAAACTAATTTTGTTTAATTGTTAAGATAACAATTCCCTTCCAGACTGCATGAGTATAAGATTTAGATGTTTGCTGATTTTTTATGCAACAAACCTTTTAATGAATTCTTTCTAATGAGGCCGCTCAAAACTGCATTTTTGGGACTGAGGTTAAAAGTTTTAAAAAGTTTTATAAATTCGATACGCCCGACACATCGCGTATTAATATACTTAATATGAGCTTTCCTTGTTTTAAAGGTTACGGATATCCATATTTTTGCCGAGTCTCGTTGATGTTGTTTAATTAATATATTCTCAAATATAACCAAAGTTGTACTCGTTTTGATGAACGAGAATCTATTTCATTGGTTTTAACTTATTATTTGCGGTCCAATCGAACGAAAATGCTTATCGGTTTAATATTAATTTAATAAACGTAGCCAATTCGTCCTCTGTTTGTACTAATTACTTTTAAGCGCCCTCACGTAAATAAAGTTGCGCAACAAATCACATGAACGATATTGCATGCAGTCAGTTTTGACGCTCGGGTACACTCACCTTGATGGATTTCAACTATCGGAATGAAAAGATTTCGATTTAATTAACTCGTGTTTTTTGGACATCCTGGTGCTTATGTTAAAAGCATATCCAAGGGCTAACTTACGACTTCTTTGTACTAATATAACGCAAGGGGCCTTTATATAATAAACCACTGTTATTTGACTTGCTCAGTACATTTTATTTAAACATATAGTGTGTGAAAAAACTAAAGCAACTTTTAGAATCCATCTGTCTTTCAACTTTGCATGAGAACAAAAACTTATCTGAAAAAGTAATAACTAAAAATTTTAAAACATAGAGATCCTTTGAATATTCTTTCTTAAAAAACTTTTTTTTTACTAATTTCAAAGTTATCCGACCGTATTTAACCACTCAGTTTCGAGCTTAGACTTGTGTTTCATTGTCATTGTCATCCAGCGCAAGGGCATGTTCTCATCCGCGTATTGATACATTGAATTGAATTGAATAGATAAACAGCCTCACACCATAAAATTGCCCCACCATGTTTTACTGTGTCCTGGCAATACTTGGGTCTACGCGTTTTCCTTTCTGTCTTCTTATGTGCGCTCTTCCATCTGATCCCTTGATGTTATATTTGGATTCACCATAGCACTGTTCTCAATTTCTGTACCGACCAGTTAAGATGTTCTTTCACAAACTTTTTGCGCGCTATCCTATTTTTATTTTCTTCGATACAAATGGTTTCTTCGCAGTTTTAAAACGTTTGATACACACCTCCTCACACCTTCTGCTTGCAGTTCTTGGATGAATATTGAGTACGAAGTCATTCACAACAGTTGTTCTTCGGGATCTGCTGCCAAGATGAAGTGTTTGTAAGGTTCATTCAGACACGTTTTCGACTCATTTCGTTTAGTCAACAAACGTATAGCGCTCTATTATATAAAGTTGCTTCAGTTTTGTCACACACTGCACATACAGAATTGTTCAAAATAAAAGGGGAACACCACTCATAATCAGTAATTTGGTCTTTGCGCATTACCTTTTCCAATTAGCGCAGTTATTTGCACAGCTGCATTGTTTTTTCTATGACGGGATAGTTATCAGTTAATCATTCATGTTTATGTACTGCTGCGGTGTTAAGTACAAAAAAAGTGTTAATTAGAGTGTCCAAAATAATAGGGAATTTTCTTTTATTTTTAGTATTTATATTCAAAAACAACACTCAGTTAACAAAGGTGATTGTTTTTTTTCGTTTTATAAATAACTGACTATACGTAATTGTACACATATTTTTGTAGATTTATTAGAGATTGGGCGTAACAGGCACTGTTCTGCGGAGAAGGTCACGCTATCAAAGAACTGAGAAACGAGGAAATACTCTTATGTTTATTGCAAACGCGCATCGAACTGATCACTCCTGATATTGTTCTATTAGCAAAAAAAAAATCCCTTTTTGTCATCAAAAGGAATTGCAGCTGAACTTGACAACATAGTCAGTGCTACAACTGTGCGAAGAAGATTGTTGCAAAATCAGCTGCCTGTGGAAGGATCGCTCGCGAAATTCCACTCTAGTAGGAGAAATATCAGAGCTAGAAAGGAGATATTTTTTAATATTAAATATAAAAATCAATAAATTTGGTTCTGACAGAGAAAGAAATGTTCGGCGAGCTCAGGGAAAAGAGTTCCACTCCAAGTTTACAAAAAAAAAAAAAAAACGTAAAACATTGTGGCGGGAGTGTCATGGTGTGGCTATCAACGAGAAAAGCTATTCTTTGTATCGAGCCTGTGTTTCCGATTGATCTGATTAGATGACAAGCATTTTTAATGGCGACGATCTCTGACTGAAAGATACTGGCGTCATTTGGCAGTCTAAGGCTTTACATAAATTCAGATCCTCTGAAAAGATACCTGCCCGACTCCGCAATTCATCTTTGAACTTTCTGTGTAGATTCTCACAAACGAGATGAAATTATCCTAGTTCTCTTTTGTCGGAAGAATGACGTCAACGTGTTTTTCAAAATCATAATAAGATGGATGATTCTAGGATACATCTGTGTCGATATGGTTTAGAGGTCCATCTATTAGATTCTCTGAGTCTAACTGCACTATGTATAGTTATATTATATATGCGGAGGTCTATAGGCAACAGATGGCGCATGACTGTCATAGCACAGAGCACTTTTAGTCCCTATGTATGGCATTCCTTGTACTTTGTTGAGTTTTGCAATAGTATGTTTTATCTTAAGAGCCGCTCAATCTACTATAATGATCCGTAAGCGACGGTTGAACTTACTACGGCAGTGAACATTCACTGAACTTTTTTAGGCCTTAGGTCCGACTTTTTGCCAAAGGTGTTGTTAAAGGTACTTTCTTGACCCGTTGATTAAGGTTAAAGGATGGAATTAACTTTTTCTTGATGAAAAGCATTATTTCCGTTTTGCCAGGGTTAATACTTGGGCCACAACTTACAGACCAGGTATCAATTTTCTTAAAGCAAGTCCCATGATCTCGCTGATGACGGTAGGAAATTTTCCAGACACAAGAATCACCAAGTCATCCGCATATGCTTCTATTTTGATCCTCTCTCCACCTAGTTGTAAGAGTATTTTAATACTGACAATGAGTCAGAGAAGAGATAACGCCTCCCTGGGGTGCTCCTCTGCTGGCTATTCTTGAAATGTTATAATTCCCTAACGTGGCGTATATTTCTGGTTCTTAGCATTGACTGATATGATATCTATGCTCAAACTTGTTAAGGACGCATAAATTGTTTTCGTATGTACGTTATTAAAGACTGCTTGTGTAAATTCTTTATAGTAAAGAGACTTTTCAACAGTTCTCACCACCTCGTGTAGTGCTGTTTATTTTTAATTTACCTCAAAAGTAGGCGTGCTGGGGTGTTGATAGATGCGTTTCATCTTTTGAGTTTCGTATGTTATTGTCGAGAATCCGTTCAAGTGTCTTCATGACAAAGGATTCGAGGCTGATTGATCTGAAGTCCTTCGCATTTACATGTCCTCGTCAACTCGGCACCAGAACATCGGTATGTAATAGATAAGGATGCAGCTTATGAATCATGTTTGCGCAGATTCCAAAAGGTTATTAGGTAATTTAAAAACATCGACAAAAATGCAAAAACAGTTCTTGCGAGTCCGATACAAAGTAGAACCAAATTGAATTCTTATAACAACAACCCATCAGCAACCGAGGCGGGTCCAAATAAATACTCGCGAAACAAATACACGAGTGTGATGAGGGGAATATGACTTATAGATTGTGTAAGGATCACATGCGGTTGGAAAGTCCAGAAGCACAATGGTCTTTTTTTGGGGTAAAAATAAAGTGGATTATCCCTTTTTCTACAATGATGAGATATTTTTATCGTTAATCGAGTTCTGTTATAATAATTTTTTCGTTAACATGCGTAAAAAATGGTTTTCGAAAAGTTTTCAAACGCAGGGTTGAGTCAAACGCATATGTTCATACATGTACGGGGCTCTGTAGATATCGTGATATCGTTCTGGTAGAGTTTTTGAAGTAAATGCGAATAATCCACCGATAGCCTTTTTCCGAATCGCCCATCTTGGTGCACTGTTTTCGCCTGAATGGACAAACGTTTTATCATGTAACATTTCCCAATGAAGTCCCGTTTCTTCAGCGTTGAATATCGCTTCCTGAGATAACTGATTCTCGCTTATTACGGCTGCTAATGGGTTTTTGAACGGCTCAACCAGCTCGATTTGTGAAGATAATGTCTCACCTGATTGCTTAAATATTCAGATTCCAGACCTTTTTTAAATTTTAATAGCCAACGGTCTTTTGTAGGCCCAAAAAAAAACTTGGGACAGTTTTTTCCGTTATGTTTTTATATATCATTTCAAGAGACACACTTTTTTCTTGCCGTTTGTAGTGCTAGGTCCTTTTTCAGTATCAATTGTTTAAAAAAATGGAGAAAAAGAAAACATCAATTGATATGGAGGAACTCATAATAAAGTTGTGGAACGAAAAAAAATGTGAGAGAAATTTCTAAAATTTAAAAAAACCTAGATAAACATCCAAGTGTTTAAAAAAATGGGCTTTTGCAAAGCCCCAGTGGTAGTGGACGGTCCAAGAAAATTTCGCTTTCTCAAGCAGAACGAAAAATTGTCCGAATAGTCATTAACGATCCTAAAATTTCTGCGGTAGCCATTGCTAAAGACCTCCAGGAAAATGCAATTGTAGATGTGCACTCACAGGCTGTTCGAAATTTCTTAAATTCAAGGGATTTAAGAGCCCACACCCCCAAAACAAGCCTCTTTTGTCTGCAAAAAACATAAAGAAACGCCTGGAATATGCCGAAATGTATGTCCGTGAACCTTCAGATTTTTTTTTTTAAATATATGCCCTGTCCAAGTGGCGGACACTGCGTTCTGAAGGAAAAGACCTTTTGTATCTTGGGGAATTTTTTTTGGGCTAGCAGACATTCCATCCTTCTAATGAAAGTCAGAATATCTTTAGCATTGGTTTACCTTATATCCAATAGGCAGCATATCTCTTTGAGGAAGATTCGCATTCTAAACCAAACTAGAGCTCGACATTCACAAAGAACATGTGCAGCAGTATCGTCGTCTTCTAAACAGAGTCGGCATTCGGTGGTAGTACTGAGCCCTAGTTTGGTAAGAAGTGATCTCAAGCGGCAATGGCTAGAGAGGAAGCTCACGAGATTACTAATGTTCTCCTTGTTGAGGCTTAGGATTTCTCAGTCAGAGAAGGAATTGATTAGTAATTTAGATTGTCTGAGCACCGGTAGATTTCTCCAGTGGGCAATGCGTAGCTTGTTTTCCCACTTATTGCTCAGACCTGTATCCGTAGTCCAGCTTATGCCATAGAAAGGTTCCGGACCAGTGAACGCGGTTTTAGAACCAGCCCTGACTAGTTCGTCCGCAATTTCATAGCCTTCGATTCTATGATGACCTGGAACCCATCCTAACCTAACTATGTTGCGTCGGGCCAGGGATTGTTAGGCGTCGTAGCAGATTCAACAAGACTGGATGACAATGCCTTGAGCGCTGCTTGAATGTCTGAATATATTAGAATTCTGGCCCCATTATGACCTTTTGCAAGGTTTTCTAAGGCACAGGATTCAATGGATTGTAGTTCAGCCTGGAAAACACTTGGATGTTTTCTCATGGGTATAGTGATTTTAGTGTTGGGTCCATAGACACCGGCACCTATTCCATTTGCCATTTTTGAGCCATCAGTAGACCAGATTAAGTTTCTGGGGTCGGGGGCAAGTGTGTTGCTCGACCATTGATCACGGTTATCTTCAGAATTCTGGAACTAGGTAATTTTCACCGACGAGTCAAAATTCAACATCCTTGAGTCAGATGGACAGCGATTTGTTTGAAGGAGACAAGGCACATCCTTAGGTCCAGCAAATGTAAATGTTACTGTTACGCATGGCGGGAACAGTGTGATGGTGTGGGGTGTATTGGGATCGAATATAGTAGGAAACATGGTGTTTCTTGAAGGGAATATGAACAAGATAGACTACCTAAATATCCAAGAAAACAATTTGTTAGCAACGGCAACTTAGATAAGCATAAGCAATAATTATGTACTAGTCATCTATTGTGCGAGAATGGTTGCTCAATTATGTAAATGTTCAGGATATATGGGTTAATATAACACCCAATGTTACGATGAAACTGGTCATATCTATGAATAGATAGCTACAAGCCGTTTTGGAAGCCAAGGGCAACCATACAAAGACTTTTTTGTTAAATTTTTTTCAGTTTTAGTAGTGAATTCCTCTTGTTTTAAAGTTTTTTTTTGATTACTTGCTTATTTTTTTCCGGTCTTTGATCTAAAAATACATTTTTTGAAAAAAAATACTTGTAACAAATAGTGACGCAAATGTGCGTCGGGTCTTAATATCAAATCAAATATGAAATTTTCGTTTGAAAGTAAATTCAGTATTTGTCTTAAAAACTGAAGAACACTGTTACATAACTACATTTAAATTTTTTCAATTTACTCAGACCGATAATATACATCATCATGTAGCGCCTTTTATGATTAAGATCAAGGGTAAAGTACATACGAGTATATAAAATAACAAAACAATGACGACTCTCAGTCGTGATATTATTGTTTTTTTTTTCTCTTTGATTACATCAGAATGGTGTTGACTTTGAACTGTCCTCGCCCTACAACTTTTTTTTGTGCGCACATAACTTAAATATACAAAAATATATATAAGTTCATATAAAATCATACTTAACGTGTTTTCTTTCTTTTCTAGTTCCAATACGCCATCAGAAGAGAGTGATGGCTCGGAGGTCTCTGGCAAGGACTACGAAATAATATATCCAAGTGACGTCCAGAACGTCAATTAAACAATACAACTACATTGGATTCTTCACTGCGATATGTATAAAAAAGCTTGTATGTCCAACTATCAAAACCACAACAACAACACGATGTGGATGGAGTCATTCAAAAAAGAATAAAACAAAAACACATTCAAACGAACCAAATGGAGACAAGTCAAGCACTCGTCTCTATTTCTGGACAAAAATTTCTAAGTGTTTCTCAATATTCTTAATGTTTACACTTTATAGAATATATTATTATTTTATAATTAAATCTTTAATTTAAACAAATTTTATATATATATATAAATAAAATATACACATATTTAAAACTCAACAAAAGAACATTCAGAAAACATGTATTTAACTGACAAATGATGACTGACCATTGGGCATATAAACGTTTCTCATTTTTGTGTTTTTTTCGTTAAAACTTTACTCCATTGAATATAAGAAGAAGAAGAAGAAGAAGGGCAAAACGCTTTGATAAAATCTCACACCTTTTTTGAAGAAATCAAGTGAGAATTTAAAATTAAATTTGAAAAACACATCTACAGTATATTGTTGTAACTTGCAATTTCTTTTTTTTACAGTCAATATATTTTTTTTATTTATTAGTATTACAAAAGAAAGGGTAATATTAACTGAAGAATAAAATGATAAATATGTAATTTTACCTTAAAAATAAATGAAAAGTGCAAGGAAGCCAAGTTGTTGCAAAAAAAAGAACCAATCTTGTGTTATATTCTGTAGAAGAGCAATGACTGCCGCCAAGTGTCCCAAGGTATAATTGCAAATATCCAATCGCCACCACGACGGTTAATTTTATGTGTGAAATAATTCGTTCGCAAGGGAAAGATTTCTCTCGAACCTAATTTAGCCACAAACAAGTAAGAGACAAACGCTACAGACATCTATACTTTCCGATCTCTGCACCAATATTTGAAACCAAAAATTATTTCTTTTAGATAAGCATATCTGTCGAGGTGATGTCCAGCAGATTTACTTGCTATTAAGAGCTTTTTCGATACTTCGTGCCCTGTGCTGCTCCATCTGTTTGTGCATATGAGCTGCATGTTGATACTTCTGGCGTGTTGTTCGACGATGTAGTTCCAGACGATGTCTTAGTGCTTCTCGGAGTTTGATCATGAAATGTCCTTGTATCTTTCGATCTTTTCATGTGAAGGAGAAACACTTTTAGTCAATAGTTTTCATGAATCTGTTCTAATTCAAATCGGTCTTTTCTTCTGACCAGAACTCGTTGCTTGCGAGAGAGGGCTCAATTATATATTTAGTATATTTAGTTCTTTTTTTGGAAAGTGCTGTTCTGTTGTTGTTTTCCAGAAAATCAAAAACACTTGAGTTGCTCGGTTGCTCGGTATCGCTGTGGAGATATTAGAACCTAATACATTTGGACCTTTGGCAGTGTACGCATTGAAGAGTGTTGCAGCTCCTGTTTAATTATTCACATTTAATAACTTTGTTTGCTGTTTTCGGGGTCAAGTACTTCTATGTATGCATAAAAAAGAGCGGTATGTAGTTCTAGGGAGATCTCTTTTCCGTTGCAGACGCTTAAATAGAAGTTTTCAGCATTTGGGGTGACGGAAAAGTATTGTACGCCGTGTCCTTAAACAAATTCTTAACAGTATGGTTTGGCTCCACTGCGAAGCTTCTTTTAATATAGCAATTACTTAATATCGCCGTTTTACATATCTTACCGCTTCTTTTAATAAAATCTTGAAGGTGTTGTAGCTGCTGATTAAGATATTGTTTTCGCTTATACGGGCTCTGCTTTACTCGCTTACTGCTGGTGGGAGCACCCTTGTGCTCATAATCCGGCGTCCGAGAAATACGTTGGATTTTCTGTCCATGCTTTTATGACTGTTGTTCCTGCTGTAAAAGGACGTTCGACAGAAGCAACAGCACCAGCAGGAAAGTGGTCATTTCTATTCAACCAGCTAAAATTTTGTTTAAAAGCAGTATACCAGTCAGGATAATAAAAGAATTATACTATACAGCAAAGAGAAACACGACAAGAGAACCCGGAGTAATTACAAAAATGGTTTTCTAAAAAGGGGCTTGACAACTTTTATTTTTAATAAAACGCAAACCGTTTGAGATGTTTCAAAAACTTAAGTATCGGCTTGAAGTGCAATCAAAACATTTATAAATGGAACTCGTTGGACGCAATTTTCAATGACTCGGCCACATATTTCGGCCGAAACGGCACCTTTTTCGCGTTAATGTTGGCTCTGAGCTCTTCCATCTCAGCCCCAAAGAAAATAATCTAGAGGCGTTTCATCGCACGAACGAGGTGCCCAATGGACTCTTCAATAAATCGATAGTAAGGTGTGCTGTGTGGCTAGTGGCACTAACCTGTTGAAACCACATGTTGTCCAAGTTCATATCTTCCAATTCAGGCCAAAAATAATCGGTAATCATGGCGCGATAACGGTGGCCATTCACAGTAACGTGACGATAGTTATCATCGACGAAAAATTATGGCCCAATAACGCTGCGGGCATGCAAACGGCACCAAAACCTTATTTTTTGTGGATGAAGTGGTTATGAGTGAAGCAAATGTGGATTTCCACCCGAACAGTAACACATATTTTACGAACCCATTAAGCCAAAAATGAGCTTCGTCACTGAAGATGATTTTGCGATGAAATTCATCATCTTGGCGCATCTTCTCCAGAACCCAAACTTGTCGCGTCCCCATTTGAAAACCCTTTATATATTCTCAAGAAAGATCGTTGTGCTACAACAGCAAAAGTGATGAAAAAGCAAAAGCAAGAGACACATGCATTCGTGAAATTAAGAAAATGGGACACAAATTTAATAAACTAATTTTTACCATTTTTATTTTGTTATCTAAGAACATTATTTTTTATTATAAAACGTCACTTAGGCAAATGAAAAACCACTTTTTAACTCCTTTACAAAAAAGAGGCGCTTATAGTGAACTCGTGATCATCAGAACTGGACGTTGAGACAATAGAGGGGTGTTATACGGACGCGATGAGTCTCGATTCGAGCTTTGTGTTGAAGTCTCGCGATCAAGAGTCTTAAGAATGCCAGGTGATTGCTTTCGACGGAAAACGAAATTTGTCGCTTCAATAATGGTGTGGGGATGTATGTTAGCTCAAGGAGTGGGCAACCTTTGCTTCATCGACAGCACTGTGAATGCCATTAGGTATCAAGACATCTTAGAGCACCAACTTTTACCCTGAATTCCAAGGCTGTAAACAGACGATGGCTGTTTTACATTCCAGCAAGATGGCGCATCATGTCATACAACCAAGCGAATATGAGCTGGCTTCGGGAACACAACATTACAGTTCTTATTGGGCCTGCAAATAGCCTTGTAAAACAAAATGAATTTTAATTGCGCTACGGCAAAACTTTCAATGCCATCTATATTTGAGTTAGAAATGTACCAACTATATATTTATCAAAATTTTACTTTTACCACACTTTTTGTTTCTTTAACTTTTCTCATACATTCTAACCACTTGAATAAAGTCCTTACTTGTAAGCAATCGTACATCTTTTCTTCTTCCATCCCTTAAATACGCAGCCTAATAACGATGGCGCATATATTGTACAGGTTATGGGCCCAGCTTTGTCAACTTGGAGAGCTCAAATGGAAGGAGTGTTGCATAAGTTTCGTCTTCTCAAGATTGTTCAAGTAGAATGAAAACAAGGTAGAGCAGGAAAAATGGGATGAAAAAGATCTGGATGCTCGTAGTGAACTTTTACTTGACTTTTAGTCTAGTCAAAAACTTAAAAACATCAAAAGAAATCTGAAATTTCTTGCAATCCAGCTACGATAGGAAATGTATGCGACAAAAAGTCGAGAAGTTCAAGAAATTATAAAACATTCATATGAAGAGTATTCAAACCATGAACGAATATTTGCGAGAATTCAGTTCTATAATAAGTCGTTTGACGGAGCTAGCAGCAAAACTCGATGATGTGCTCTTAGTGGTCATACTTTTAGATAGTCTCGACGAAAGTTATAAGGATGTACAAGCAGCTTTCGCAGCCCAAAAGGACTTCCCTTCGTTAGAAACTGTCCGCATAAGGATGGACAATCCCTGAAAACTGCTTAAATTTAGTGAAAAAACTCCTGAGTCCAAACAAAGATGACGTCACTCAATGGTAAAGGCCAGCTTTTTGTATTGGGACAACTTTTTTGCGTTATAAATGTTGGAATAATTTAATTTTTACACCTAGTAATTGAACTGTTACTTTTTTATTAAGTACTCTTTTTAAAAGTGTATACCTGACACTTTCTGTAATTTGGAGTGCAAATCTTTTATTCCAATTTCGTAAAAATTTGAGTTTGGGCTCTTATGAATATATTTTCGTTTCAAAGATATAAATAGGAAATTTGAGCTACTTTTAGTTTGCCACTTTACATCCAGAGCCAAAATGTGGAGCTAAGAGGCTGGCAGCCCTTATCACCGGATTTGAATATCATCGAATATGTTTGGCGATGGTTGACACGTTAAGCATACCCGAAGTTCCCCATGCCATCGAATTAGCTTGGAGCTCGATTCCGCTTGATTGTTTGGCCAATTTGTATGCAGCCCTTTCAAACCGGATGTGTGAAGTTATGTGTTTAATGTCAATTACGGATTGGCAGTGACAGCGCAAGTTGGAGGACTTTCTTTTTTTAGGAGAAGTTGGTGCGTAAGAGTTGTGTTTCCTAGTCGAAGTCTGTCGAAGACCGAATTCATCTGTTTAGATGTGGTGGTTGGGTAAAAAGGTTTGGATCCGTCGGTATTTATAGATTTGTAGGAGTGACGATAGTTGTGCCAGTCATTGAGTTTTATTTCTTCAACTTTTAAATTTAATAGCACCTTTAAATTTAATAGTAATACAAAGGATCAGAATTGTCCTATCAAAGAAAACAAGCTCAAGGGGTGTCCTATTCAAGAAGCCAGGATTGTATCTGCCGACGCTGTTCTAATGAATATGCAAGTTAAATTATTCAGCATCAACTTTGCCAGACAATGCATTCGTGCACTTCGTAGAAGAGTTAAGACACGAAAAGAGAAGAGTTAAGTCGCGTCGGAGAAGTTCTCAAATTCCTAAAGATCAGCAATTGTAATAACTTGTTCACCATCAAATAAATTTGCAGACCAAATCGCACACAAATCGTAAGCAAATCCATTTGTTCTATTAAGAAAATTACTTGTAATTAATCTATAATTCAATAAGAGTCTGTAATTTTGAGTTTAATTTATTTATTGGTATATCAGAAAAGTAAATGCTAATGTGCCTTTAAAAAAAATGTAAAGTGCTTATAATGAATATTAATATGGGAAAGTGCGGGTGAATTCCAAATCATTATGCGTCTTTGGTTAATATTCATTCCTGATACCCAAAACAGTGACAAATCAAACGAACTGTAAAATAGTATAATATTTCGACAGCACTCAAAACACTTGATCCCAAAAAGAAACCAGCGGTGCCTCCTATAGATACTGAAATAGACAAACTATAGAAATGACGATTGGGAAGTTTATAACTTACCCAACAAATCGGTTAAGCTAAAAATTATCTGGCGTCGATATCGCAATAGTGGGGTGCTTTCTACCATCAGATATACACCATTACCTTCAATAAGATCGCCGGTCTGAGTTATAGGCTGGAATGGATTTAAAATAATAGAAAACATTTAAATACTTTGTGTTTAGTTTTTGTGTTCATTGCAAGTCCATCGGACAACTAAGTGTAAGTTCCCAGGAAGTAGCACCAACTAGGTCTTACTAAAAATTCTCCGTGAGTGTTGCTGTCATGAGAACTACAACCCTAATCATAAAGCGTTTTTCAATAAGAGCGCTACAAAAGTTTTTTTCAATAAAATGGTTTTGGATATCAATGAAATTCTTTATTCCTGTGAAAGAACGTTCGATGCTATTATGTATGGAACTCGATTTCTTTTGCATGGCCACCACGGGCACGCTTGCAGAAGTCCAGAAGCTGAACCCAATTTTCGACGGTTTTCAAGCATAAATCGGCCGACACTGCTGCAATTTCACGTTCGATATTCGTATGAAGTTCATCAATCGTCGCTGGCTTGTTGGCATAGACCATAGACTTGACGTAGCCCCACAGGAAATAGTCTAACGGCGTCAAATCGCACGACCGAACACGTTCTCTTAACTTGGTTTCCAATAAATTGATTGTGATATTCGCTTGTGGCGCCGTCCTGTTGGAACCACATGTCCTCCAAGTACACATCATCCAATTGGGGCCAAAAATATTCGGTTATCGGTTATCATAGCGATCCCCATTCACAGTTACGTGCTGGTCTTGATCATCACGAAAGAAGAACGGCCCAAAGACGGTCCATAAACCAGACCAAACCGTAATTTTTTCGGGATGCAAGGATGACTCATGGAGTACGTGTGGATTGCTGCCTGACCAATACCGCATATTTCGTTTATTGACGGAGCCATTCAGCCAGAAATGAGCCTCATCGCTGAAGATTTTTCGATGAAAATCCGAATCATTTTCAAGTTGTTGCTCAGCCCAATTCACGAACATACGACGCTTCTGGTGGTCAAGCGGCTTCAGTTCTTGCATCAATTTAATCTTGTAAGGATGAAGGCCAAGATCTTTTCGCAAAATACGTCACAACGACGTCAAAGAGATGCCCAACGCTTAAGAACGACGTGTGAGAGACACATTTGGGCTTTCTGCAACTGAAGCCTCAGCGGCAGCAATATTCTCGACACTACGGGCACTTCTTTGTCTCACTGGCACGGAAACATTCTGTACTGTGGATTCAAATTTTTCCACTAGACGCTCAATTATTGATCAGCTAGGACGATTATGACGACCATAAATTGGACGTAGCGCTCTTAACGTTGAGGCCACTGACTCCGAATTTCGGTAGTAAATTTTAATAATTTCGACTCGTTGTTGGCTCATATATCTTTCCATCATGAAATGGCAAACCTTATTGAAGAGAAATGTCAAAAGAGCGGCAAGAAATATGGCGTCGTTTGCTGTCCCTGTCGCTCTACTTTTGTAGCGTCCCTGTTGAAAACCCCTTTATGTGCAAACAATTAAAAATAATATGCAAATTATTTTTTTCTTTAACAATTATTTACCTTCATTATCTTTTCGGGAATTTCCGAACTTCTGCAGTTGGGTACGCAGTTGCATGTTATTGGATCGCCTTCCAGAGCCAATTTCTCAATCTCGTTCAAGTGCTCAAAATATTCTTGAAGGGCAAAATATTGATAGTGTCGTTAATAAATAAAAGTAGTGAAGGAATAACAGGGATAAGACGAATTTCTTGTATTTGCATATGTCGCACCTAAAGCCAGCTTTTATGGCCGCGACTAAGTGGTTAGAGCTTCAGCTCCTGAGTTCAAATCCGGGGAGGAACATTGGGTATTTTCTACAGCATTATCTCTCGCAAGTACAAATGTAAATGTTATTAAGCCTTTGAGCCGTTTGGAGTCGGCAATAAACTGTAGGTCCAACAAACACCATTTGTGGGCATACTCAAAGGGGTGCAGTCCAATTAAACCCAAAATTGGTGCTAATAATTTGTGAAGATATTTGATGATGAAAACATCTTTGTTTTCGGAAGTCAAAGAGCACAAGTTTACCAATGAAGATAAGCTTTTTGCTAAGTGCTCAATGAAGACAATATGGTGTTTAGGAAAAGTCTTCTGTTCGTTTCAAGGGCACGTCTTCAAGCGATCTTCGAATCACTAAAGCAATGTTTATGTTCGAAGGACATATACAAATACACTGAGGAGCAAAACTGATTCAATGCACTCACAATATTGAAAAAAGTGCCCAATATAGCAAAAGCAAGCAAAAAAAAAATATAAGAAAGTGCCAAATAAAGGAGGACGGCCCCGAAAAATAACGGAAAAGGAGAGTCATAGAAAAGCTCGTTGGCTGGTATCAGGTCATATTAATACGCCAAAGAAGGCCAAATCGTTGCTGAACAACGACGTAAGCGTGTGGACTGTACGCCGGGCACTTAATCGAATAGGAATGAAAGCAAAAGTGAAAAGAAAGAAGCCAATGTTGTCCGCAAAAAACATCAAATTGCGTAAAAACTTTGCAGAAATTCACAAAGATTGGACTGAATTTGATTGGCAACAGGTAAATGTTCACCCGGTGTTACAAACATATTAATATTACTGTATATTACAGGTTATTTGGTCGGATGAAACAAAAATAAACCGGTATCAATCCGATGGAAGGGCCTGGAGCTGGAGGTGAAGTGCAAAACCAACATCATCATCGCAAGTGCAACAAACAGTTAAGCATGGTGGAGGTTCATTAATGGTTTGGAGGTGCATTACGCCGAATGGGGTTGGGCCAATTGTGCGAATTGAAGGCAAAATGCGTAAGGAAGATTACTTAAGCATTTTACAAGAAAACTTGCCCATCGCTACTGGTATGATGCTAAGAAACAGGGGAGAGATCATATTTCAACATGACAATGACCCCAAGCACACTGCCAAATTAGTGCGTTCTTGGCTTGATAACGAAAAATTCGACGTAATGCATTGGCCACCACAAAGCCCAGACATTAATCCGCTAACTAGCTAAACTTCCTGCAGTGTCGAAGGGAATAAATGAACTTTGGGAGAAAGTTGAACAGGAATGGTATGCGATTCAGCCAGAAATCGTCAGAAAACTGTACAACTCTATGCCAAAAAGATTAAATGATTTAGAAAAAACAAAGGGTTGTAGACGAACTATTGAAAACGATAAAAAGAATACAAAAAAAATTTGGGTGGAAAAGTGATTCAATGGAGTTATTTTATTAAATTAAATTTTACGTTTGTATCGGATATTTTTTGGTATTTTTTTTATGTTATTCTGCTAGTGTAAGCCCCCTCAGAGCTTACTGTGTCAGATCGCCGTTGATCACAAAAAAAACACTTGCCTTTTCTTATCTTCGATTATCTTCTTTTTATTTCACAATTTAATGCCTACTATGCCAGAGTGACTTTACAAATTAAAAGCTGGTGATTGAAAAAGCCCCGATATTATGTTTCAGCCCCTTTATACCCTCCTACGGAACCGCTGTTCGTCAACCGGTCAACATCAGTCGATTCGTCCACATCTCAATCCGCTAGTCGAAACATCTGTGGCGTCTGCCGGTGGACACAGAAACTTTGGTTTTGCAGTTGGGGTTTACACTAGTTTTAAGGTTACTAAACACATATTTGAAGAAAAAACACCATTAAATAAAACAGTTGCTTTAAAAAATTAACTTTTTGCACTTTTTTTGTTTATTGAATCGGCTTTGCTCCTTAGTGTATGTACACGATTGATTGCAAAGGTTCTCTTGATCTTGCCGTAACGTACGCAGATCAAACAACAATCGGGACGGAAGATTTAGGACATCAGATTGCCCTTTCAGTGTGATTTTTTTTTTTTTTAAATAGTGCTCAACTGCTCGAGGGATTGGAAGTACCTTATTAGTGATTTTTTCACAGCACTAGCAAAACTGTAAGGGAAAGAAGGGAGGTACCAGTGCACATTGGTTTTAAATTGTTGTAGGTTGCAGTGCAAAGGGAAAATAGAGCGAGGTAACGTATTTCACATGCGAGTTGTTCGGCCTATAAAAGTCTCCATAAGTTTCACAGTACGCCCGATATATAAAGCTTTAAGGGTAAACTGATGATCATTCAATGATGTGCGTTACGAGTGAATTGTTGAAGGGGCGAATGCAATAATCTTCTTCGTCGAAACGCTTAAACAAAGTGAAACTAAACACATTTCGACGGTGTTCCAGCGAGTGAATTGTTTTCGATATGTTGTCATCGTCTATGAGTTTTATCACTCGCTTTTCAATTCTATCTAAGAGTTGCAAGGTGGTCTTGGATGCACCTGTCCAGATGTGTGCGTTGTCCTCCATTTTAGGCCGGATAAAAGCCTTATCAATTTTGGCTAAATCAGAAGGGGTAAAATACTTCTTGCACCGGTTAAGAAAACCTAGGCATTTCGCTGCATTCTTGGAAACATCGAATATGTGGTCATTCCAGCGAAGGTTAGAATTCAAGCACATACCGAGCTTCGAAAGCTTTTTGGTTTCATCGACGCAAGTGCCATTCATGGACAATGGCTGACAATGAGTGTAAGGGTTTCGCTTTGAAGACATTAGACAGCATTGTGTTTTGGATGCTTTAAATTCTACTCTATTGGGTTGTCCCCCATCGATGTCCACGTCCGAAGAGCAGGGGCGTGAATCATTAAACGCATGTGTGAAACTGAAGGTACTGTCGTCTGCGAAGGAATATATTGGATTAGACGTGATTGACAAGAGATCGTTAATGAAAATTAAAAAGAGAGTCGGAGACAAAAGTGAGCCTTGGGGCACACCAGCATTTATATGATGAATTTCAAACAATACAACTTATATTGTACGACTCGAAAGTACGACTATCCCATATGCATGCATTTCGACAAAAGAGCTGGATGCCAAACTCTGTCAAATGCCTTTGAAATATAAAGTGAAACTAACTTTGATTCACCGAAATTATGGAAGGATTGGTTCCCCTTTTCAGTTGGACAGGTCATCAAATCGCCTGTGGACCTGTTGTTACGAAAACCATATTGCCGATCATCAAGGAGTTTTCGTGTTTCAAGATATTTCCTAAGCTGACGGATAATCAGCGTTGGGACGTTAGTGATATGGGTCTGTAATTGGAGGGAGGGACAGGCTGGATAAATGCAGTTTTCAATTTACTCGGGAAGAGACCAGAAAAGTAGGACAGATGATAAAGCTTACGCAGTGGTTTAGCCAGCTTAGAAGAACACCTCTTTAGAACTGTAGGGTAAATACCATTTGGACTAGCGGATTGGTGTATTTCTAGATCTTTTAGTACTCTTGGAACTGTGCGAGTGCGTAAATATATTAATCCTATAGAAAGTTCGACGCTCTCGAGCGTAGGTGGCCGCGAACTGTGCAGCAAGCATCATGGCTTTGTCATCATTCGAAATAAGTGTCGGAATCGATGACAAGTAGAGTTCATAAATTTTTTGATGAAGGACCAAAATTGTTTACTACCTCTCGGACAACGTTGTATTTTTTGCCTTAATTTTAATCCATGGGAGAACTTCGTTCATCGTAGATGAGCATTACTGTCATTGCGGACTCGTTGAAACATTTTCTTGTTTTCCTCTGTAGGTTAAGCGTTAATGTTAGTTTAAGGACACTCATGCTCTGATCCTTCCAGGGTCGCTGGACTAAGTAAGTAATTAAGGATTTGGAGTTGAAGACCAACCTTCATATATTTGAACTCCATTGTTTAGGATGTTTTGAGAAGGAAGAAATAATTTTCAGAAAAAAAAATCGACGGAAAAGCGGGCTTGAGACAAACCGAATTGTAGATAAATACAGAAAGCTCTAACTTGCTACGTGTCTAAACTTTTGTTTCAATGGCCGTGGCCTAGAGGCCTTTCTCCATTTGGATTCTTTGATTCAGATTCATTCGATGTGCATTTTAAAGCATCTTGCTGCCATTTATTTTCGGAATTGAAGCATTGCAGGTGCTGTGGCACTTTAAATATACGAATCGTGTTCCGAGCAGTTAGACAATTTCTTTTTTTATTAGGAAGACTAATCGTGGGTCAAAGAGCAAAGGTTCCTTTTTAATATACTAAGAACTATTTAAGAGTTTGTTTTTGCAAATTAATCATACCTGTATGTTTGAAGAGACAGCTTTTCAATACCTTATAATGACAAACAGGCCTTAAGCCATCGCGATTTGGATAAAAGTGGGGAATGCACTTGCATAATCTTAAAGCCAAATCAATCCGACATTGCTGATGACAAAGATTCATAGTGTATATGGGGAAACTCGGCAAAATAGCTTCATGGGGAAAACGGCATTGTCTCTGTTGCACTGTTGTTGATCTGGAAATGTCGTAGTTTTAATTTGAATTCATTCAATTTAATACAAACTATGTAAACATACTTGGCAAATTCATCTGATGCGGTGATTTCATAAACGTTTGCATAAATTTCTGTAGGCTCCTCGTTTAGCCCCACACGCTTCTCAACTTTCATTACCTCATTTGCTCCATGAATGAATATCTAGAAATCATAACCTAAGATAGTCTGTTAGCATGCGAGATTCATTTCAATTACCTGAGTTGGACCTTGAAATCCCATAAAGATGAGACCTCCTCCGCCATCGAACACATTCAAACTCAAGGTTTTGAATACTATTTCGTGCTGATCGTAATAATTGGACTTTGCGGGGACACCAAACAAAAGGTTACTAGTGGACAAGTCCTCGATTAGGAAATTATTTGTCGTATAGCAGATTCCCCATTCGGTAAGAACTTGCTGTGAATGTATGATCGTAGAATCTGCTGTAACTGTCACACGCAGATTGGTTGAAGAAATTTCAAGCAAGTTTGCAGTAAGGTTATAGATAAGGTACATGTAGTCCTTGGGATTGATGTTGAGCTTCTGCGGATACAAATAAAATTAACTTGCAATTTATGCATAAAATAAACTTACATCAACGCTGGCGAATTCTTTGATTGTATCGAAATTAAAGTAAGTTGAATTGGCAAGAGTTTCTAAGAATTGAAAAAGCTCATCCTTGTCCTGTCCAGAGATATTCCTAGCGCTAGGTATCAATAAGTGTCAAAAATTAATGGTTTGTAAATCGTATTCAATCGTTTTTTTTTCAAACTTGCTTATTTCCACCATAATTTTAACAACTTTATTAACTAGAAACAAGATAACCGCTAAATCAATAAATTTACATTTTCGTAAATGGCCAACTAAAAATTGGCTCCTTCTTACATATAATTTTATAATAATTACTTAGACTAATAGGATTACCGGTTGAAAATGTCGTTATTGCAGACAACTTCATATCTTTTACTCTGATGTGAATTTTGACCATGACAGCTGTCACATCAGAAACTTCATGTCATTGTCTAATTATTTCAGTCTAGGTTATTGGTCATAAGTGAAAACACACAAGTTTTTGTAAAGCCGTGAAATGTCTACATTCGTGCCATCAAAACAACATTTGTTAGAATGTGTCAGCGGTGGCTTAAGCGGTTCAAAGATTGTGATTTCGGCACCGAAGACCAAGAACGCCCCGGCCAGCTGAAAAAGTTTGAAGACCATGAATTGGAGGCATTGCTCGATCAAGATCCATCACAAACGCAAGAAGAACTTGCAAAATGACTTGGCGTCTTGGCTCAGCAAACCATTTCCGATCGTTTGAAAGCAATGGGAATGATCCGAAAGGTAGGGCATTGAGTATAGTATAAATTGAAGCCATGAGACGTCGAACGCCGATTTTGCATGTCCGAAATGCTGCTTGAACGCCACAAAAAGAAGTCTTTTCTGCATAGAATCGTCACTGGTGATGAAAAATGGGTACATTGGGGAACGCATGGATACCCCGGACATGCCTCAACATCGACGGCCGTTCAGAATATTCATGGCCTGAAGATTATGCTGTGCATTTGGTGGGACCAGAAGGGTGTTGTGGTGTATTATGAGCTGCTAAAACCGAATGAAACAATCACAGGCGAGGTCTAAAGACGTCAATTGATGCGTTTGAGCCGAGCACTGAAGAAAAACGGCCGGAAACGGTCGCAAGACACGATAAAGTTATTTTGCAACAATGCTCGGCCACATGTTGCAAATGTCGTCATAACTTACCATGAAACGCTCAAATGGGATGTCCTACCCCACCCGCCGTATAGTCCAGACCTTGCGCCATCCGATTACCATTTCTTCCGATCGATGCAACATGGCCTGGCTGACCAGCACTTCCTTCATTTCGATGATGTTAAAAAATGGATCGATTCGCGGATTGCGGCCAAACCGGTCTAATTTTTCAGAACGGGTATCCATGAATTGCCAGAAAAATGGGAAAAATGTGTGGCTAGCGATGGGCAATACTTTGAACATTGAATTTATATCTATTTTTCCTCAATAAAGCATTGATTTTTGAAAAAAAAACGACATTTTCAACCGGTAGTCCTATTAAATTACTAGAACATATTTTGATTTGAGATATTTTGTAATTTATTATTTTCGTTGCGAGAAGAAAAGTTGGAGGTTAAAAATCTCCTCATTATATTGTAATTTTTAACAAAGAAAAACAAAAAAAAAAAAAAACGAAAAAACAGTACTAATATTACAAACTAAGATAAAACGACTCAACCTAACTAAGCCTAAGTGTTAGCTTCTTCCCAATCTTGCCACCAGTATTTATTTAAACGCTTGAGTGCGAGGAGGATTCGTTTATCTGTTGCTCTTTTGGCAGCATGATATATGATAGGGACATTACTCGAGTCTGAAAGATAGCCATATGCATCCAGATAAAGGAATCCTTCAGGTGGTATATGTCCACTTATCAATGAATTTCTAAAATACCCAGAGTTAAGATAAAATAAGCCCGATATGAATTCATTCTCAATAACATTACTCGACCGCCCAAAATGATTCCTCGCAAGGTCTAAAATGACATTGTCAATTCTAGACTCGCCGGAAGCATCCTATAGTCTTTTGTTGGAGACGTAATGCCGAAAGTCGGAATGAGCGTGCAAAGCTTGTAGGCATTTCCTCTCAAAAAACATGGAGAAGTACAGTCTCCATATAAGATGGGCTTATGTTCATCCACACTGGACTTGCATAAATCAAAATTGGACGCACAAAAGCTTGGTAGCAAATGACCTTCACATCTGATCTCAAATAGTTGGAATAAAAAAGTTTCTTCAGCGCCATAAATGCATAAATGCCCTTGTTTTTTTTAATTGAATATTTACATGATCACTAAAATACAGGAATTGATTTAAGTAAACTCCTAAATACCTCACAACAGTTTTTGATTCGATTCGAAGGACATTTGAAGATGTTATAACCAAATTTCTCCAATTGCGTCGCAAGTCTGAATTGCCCTGTCCTACTGGGGTGCGGAACAGTATGGTTTCGCATTTAGAATTGTTTATTTTTAGTTTCCAATCCTCACAGAATATTTCGAGGGTATCAAACTTCAGTTGGAGTTCGTTTTTAATTTTGCAAATTTTTGAACCATAAGCATACAGAATGACGTCGTCGGCGAATGCTATTGAGCCATCCAAGTCCCTCAGCATTTTAGAAACGTAAATATTAAAGAGTATTGGTGCAGATACTGTGCCTTGTAGCAGACCATTAATGGCATCAACAATTTTTTCAGTCTTGTACTTTTACGATTATCACTGTTAGATGTTGGGGAAATTCATATCTGATTAGTTTGTCAATAAGCCCGTCAATCCAAACCATGTCAAAGGCTTTCTTGATATCCACCAGACAGGCACCTGTACTTGTTTTTCCATTAAGGTTCCAGTTTATATCAGATACTAGTTTTGTAACAGCGGTATAATCACCTTTGTTTCGCACGCGAACAATATTGATTTGAAAACAACTAGCTTAAAAACCTTCCCAATATTAGGCAGGAGACTAATTGGCCTATAGTCCGAAGGATCTGAAGGATCTTTATTTTTTTTTACAATTGGTAATACCTTTGATATTTTCCAACAGCTTGGGAAGTAGCAGTTGTTAAGTAAATTATTAAAAATCACGCAGTATTGCCTTTTTATTTCATCAGGTAAATGTTTAAGTGCAACATTTTTGGAATGCCATCTAATCCCGATGTCTTTTTATTATCGAGCTTCCTGAATATTGTTGTAGTTGTTTGTCTGTTCCGCTGTAGGTTCGTCTGCTTTCATATCTTCAGACAATCGGAGAAGAGGGTCAGGTTGTAAGTTAAACCGTTTAAATTCCTTGACTTGGGTGCTCTGTGGCGTGGATCGACTCAAAATGAGGACCAATAAGATTGAGTTTAGTCATTCCACCATCGATCACGTATTGGTTTTCCACAATTGGACAGTGGTGGTGATCAATTCCAACTTTATGAATAGGTTGTTGGGATGCCAACGGAATTTTCAATTTCGGAACATAGATAACATTACGAGGCTTAAAAATCTATATTATTATCGTTTTGTCATGCTTAATTCTGTCAAAATTTAGATAAGTATTTATGAAAAAAATACAAATGAATTGTTTATGTTCTGGCTTTTGTATTGCACTTATGCAAGTATGCTTATCGTTATCGTTATATCAATTGTAGTAGCGAATATATACATATTTTTTTGTCCTTAAATATTATTGAACAAGTTACAGAGATATGGTGGATTCACCTAACAGCTGAACAATTAAATAATATTAAACATTTTAATTTTGAAGTAAGACCTTCATAATCTTAAAAAAAAAAAATTAATAAATAAATAAATATAGTGTGAATATGTATATAGAGGGGTTTTCAACAGGGACCATACAAAAGTAGAGCAACAGGGACAGCAAACGACGCCATATTTCTTACCGCTCTTTTGACATTTCTCTTCATTATGGTTTGCCATTTCATGATGGAAAGATATACAAGCCAACAACGAGTCGAAATTATTAAAATTTACTACCGAAATTCGGAGTCAGTGGCCTCAACGTTATGAGCGCTACGTCCAATTTATGGTCGTCATAATCGTCATAGCAGATCAACAATTGAGCGTCTAGTGGAAAAAATTGAATCCACAGGCACAGTACAAAATGTTCCCGTGCCAGTGAGACAAAGAAGTACCGGTAGTGTCGAGAATATTGCTGCCGCTGAGACTTCGGTTGCAGAAAGCCCAAATGCGTCTCTCACACGTCGTTCGTCGTTGTGGCCAATTTTGCGAAAAAAACTTGGCCTACATCCTTACAAGATTAAATTGCCGCAAGAACTGAAGCCGCTTGATCATCAGAAGCGTCGTATGTTCGTGAATTGGGCTGAGCAACAGCTTGAAAATGATTCGGATTTTCATCGAAAAATCTTCAACGATGAGGCTCATTTCTGGCTGAATGGCTACGTCAATAAACAAAATATGCGGTATTGGTCAGCCAGCAATCCACACGTACTCCATGAGTCATCATTGCATTCCGAAAAAATTACGGTTTGGTGTGGTTTATGGGCCGGCGGCGTCATTGGGCCGTACTTCTTCCGTGATGATCAAGACCAGCACGTTACTGTGAATGGGAATCGCTACCGTTCAATGATTACCGAATTTTTTTTGGCCCCAATTGGATGATATGGACTTGGAGGACATGTGGTTCCATCAGGACGGCGCCACAAGCCACACAGCGAATGTCAAAATCAATTTATTGGAAACCAAGTTTGGAGAACGTGTTATCTCACGCAATGGTTCAGTCGCCCCCTCGGTCGTGCGATTTGACGCCGTTAGACTATTTCCTGTGGGGCTACGTCAAGTCTATGGTCTATGCCAACAAGCCAGCGACGATTGATGAACTTCGTACGAATATCGAACGTGAAATTGCAGCAGTATCGGCCGATTTATGCTTGAAAACCGTCGAAAATTGGGTTCAGCGTCTGGACTTCTGCAAGCGTGCCCGTGGTGGCCATGCAAAAGAAATCGAGCTCCGTACATAATGGCATCGAACGTCCTTTCACAGAAATAAAGAATTTCATTGATATCCAAAACCGTTTTATTAAAAAAAAACTTTTGAAGCGTTCTTATTGAAAAACCCTTTATAAACGAAAAAACCTAAAAAAATTATTTTATCTTATGTCAACTATGAATTTAAATAATATCTAATCATCTAGCCGTAGGCCATGGCAGCTAGCACTACAAACATATATATTAATATTATAATTAGCTTATATATTAATATGCTAATGACATAACATAACATAGCCAAAAATTAGAAAAATTCATGTGCTCATTCTGAACTTATGCTTCGAATGAAACAAATTTGGATTCGATAGCTTGATTTGTTCTCGAGTTATGCGAGACGAAAAAATCCTCACAAATGTGCGCACAATGCGCACAACCCACACACGAATCTTTCTTAAAACAATGTAATCCGACTCAGAGGACCACGAAACGTGGAGATATCTAAAAATTTGAAATCCCGAAATTCGTACCAAACTTCCAGATGGGAAGTAAGTAATAGAAGACTTCGTTTGGTGTTTGAATGTTTTTAGTACAACTTTAAACTTACGCACAATATTGATCAAATTTTGTTAAACTCAATCTTGTCATTGGACAAATGGTCAAGCTTGGCAACGTAGTATTCCAGTAGTGATGGTCTCGCTCAATTGATATAACCGTACTCTTCGTCTTGAACCTCTCCAATGATTCCAATGCGAAGGAAAGCGACATATAAATCGCCACCAACGTCAACATGCACCAAAGAATTCTGTTTAATAAGAAATAAACAAAATAAAGCAAAACATTGAAACATTAAAACAATGGAATCTTATGTACCACCTTTCCAGCACAGTAAGCCGCCTCATGCCTACATACGGTAGCCCATGAATGGCCCCCTTTTCAAGGAAAAGATGCAGAAATTTTGAATTCCATCGTCCTCGTGGACTATTCGTGTTTTGCTCCATTTTACCAACTCGAAGAGCAAAAAGTGTTCCTTGCTTTTTAGTTTAAAACTGGCGCTTAGTCAAAAATTCCGGTTGATCCTCGAAACAAACTGTTTTAAAAAAAAAAACTCTCACTTCCTGACTGGCTTATGGTTTCAGGAGTACTCAATTTTGCATCGTTGCACCCTGCTGACCACTTTAGTCTGTCTAAATATTCACCCCCTACATCGTTACTCTGTATAAATTTAGATCCTGAAGCCCAAATGTGTTCTCGCTGCCAGTGGGTCATGGGCAAGTGCATTAGCAGTTTATTAATTATGTAGACATTATTGTTGGCTCTTCGGCAGAACAAGTGATTCTGTTAAGTGAATTTTCGTGTTTTTGATAAGGATGTTGATGGCGCTAGCGTTGCAGAAACATTTGAGTATATAATAAAGACTGCGGCATGGGTTTATTAAAATGTTCTGATTGCAATTAGGCAAAACGAAGGATATGGACATGCTTTATATTGTGCCATGCTATTTTTAATTTCGAGTGGGGAAATAGTCATAAAAGAAAAGGTAATTGTAGAAAATCAATGTTTTCTATTGGTGTCCATGAAATGATTATTAATGAAAACCACCCATTGGGAAATAATACTAACATTCATTTTATATGACTTTAATAAATGCCGCGGTTTATCCGCATTAAAATCATTAAAAATTGATCTAGTTAGTGAATAAGTAAATTAAAATAGTGATCAATTTGACAAAAAAAAACCAATATTATTATAAAAATTTAAAACTCAAATTATATAAAATAAAAGTTTAATTACAAAGAAATATAATGAATAATACAAAAGAATAAAATTTAAAACTCAAAATGTAAAATTAAGATTTTGTAATTCTAACAAGGTTACTTCATATTTAAATTTTGGTAAAATGTAATCCACGGTTCGATTTGATTTAGCCACTTGTAGTCTTTGGAACAGGTAGTCGGGCATCTTCTTAGTTTAGAGATCGAACAAAAAGAAAAGAAAATTAAGATCCCAATATTTTTTGAAAGGCATTTAATAAACTCTAAATGGATATTCAGAGACGTGGTAAACCTCCAGCATTATTAAACGCAACATCAATTTTTCTCCTACATGAACTATCAAAAGGACAAACACTCAGGTTGAGCATACATCATTATGGATAACAAAAGTGATTTTATCAAAATCATTTTTTAATGTTCATTTGGAACTTTATTCTGTAATGTATTGCCTATTTTGAGCAATGACCTTTTGCCATCTTTCAGGCAAACCAGGTACGATTTGACATCATCATTATTATTGAAATTTTTACCATTCAAGTAGTATTGAAAAGATCGAAATAAAAAGTAAACAGATGGTGGAAAACATCCCAAACAAACTCCAATATTTTTTGCCGAGTGACTAAAGATGTTTTTTTTTTCAATTCAAAGCATTTTTATTTAATTCATTAATTTTCCTTACATGCTAGACAAAAACGCTTAAGGCTAGCTTAATTAACTTAACTATGTATTTATAAACTAACTTACTGACCCTCTTCGGGCGCTATAAGCTAAACCTATTAAAATTTAAAATATGCCTTTCGACTTAATAATAATTTTGGATTTAAATTTTAACAATTAAACAAGAACTTCCTGATGGGAAGTTAAAAATAAGAGAACTAAGAAAAAATATTAATTATTTACAAAAACTTAGTAAATGGACTTTTTTATGTTTTTTTTTTAAACTAGATCTAAATACTATACTACCAACTAATCTTAAATATAAAATCCTAACCTAACTTTAAACAACATCAAAACTACTTACACTACCTTAAACATATGTAAGCCGGCCAAGGCTAACAGGACATGCTTTCCAATTTGCCTTTAGGGCAATCAAGTTGAATACAACAAAAATAACAGAGTTTTACTCGCCGTTAAGCCACCAATAGTGTCGGTATTGCCTTTCGACATCCGCTCTGTCGCGGTCTGATACCGCCCTACTAAACCGAAGAGTCTCCGGTGAGCTACTTGCGACGTCTTGTTCGTAGTTGACTCGCCGGCCACAGCTTTTCGACCAACGTGGAAGATTAGCGGCACTGCCAATATATCCTGGACCAGACCTTATCTATCGAGATAGAGAAACGTTTCAGGGGGAATAAGGCCGTTAAGGCGCACGGTCTCATGGTGCATGTCATTGGGGTAAAAGGCCCCGGAGATCAAGTTGTTGGTCGAAGTCATTGCTTTTGCAACGTGACTTCGAATAAGTTTTATCAGAAAGTTATCCACTCTGATTTATTTATTTATTTATATATTTATTTATTTTTTATTTATTTATTTACTTATTTATTTATTTATTTAGTTATTTTTGTGTTAACTTAGTTAAATATTAATCCCTTTAATTATTTACACGTAGTTTTTATTTTTTGTTTCCTAGAACCTCTTCTCTCAAACCTCATTCATTTTTACATTTGCGAAGGTTTTTAATGTAGCTTTTCCTTCAACTGGAGTTTGTAAAGATATATATCTGTGATAATATTTGTACACCATTATAATAATTTTTAGTAGTAAGGTATAATTACCATATCTCTAGAAAAATGTGCAATATAGTTAAGGAACAAATGTACTACATATGCTACAATAAATACAAATATAAATTATCCACTCTGATCAGGTTGGCCCCGTTGTACAGGACTTCATTATTATAGAATTTTTTGTACTCAGACTCTGGAGTTCTATATAGATGGAGACAAGCCCCAAGACATCGCCTCTCGAAAACCCGTATCTTTCCCATTAAGCTTGTTCCGACGTTGAACCAAACGTGTAGCAGATCACCTTTACCTTGGCATCGAGTTGACTGCTATGAAACAGTCTCTTTGTCAAGGCAAAGGCCGCTTTGGCTCTGGCCAGAGCAGTATCTATATGTTTGTTAAAATATAGATACTGATCTAGCCAGATCCCAAAGTATCTGACAACACTGCGATTTGCTAATGGCTGTCCGTTTTGTCCAACAATAGAGAACATTCGCCACTTCTTTCTAGCATTTCTAGAGACCCTAGACAACGGACCCCTTAACAGAATGGTCTCGCACTTTTGGAAATTGATTTTCAACTTCCAATCATCGCAATATCAGTGAATCTTTTCGTAGTCACGTTGCAAAAGACTTACGATGATCTCGATCGTCTGATTTGAGCTGTACGCGATCAAGTCATCTGCGTGCGCTATGGAGTGGCGGAGAGATCCTACAAGATCACTTGTGAAGATCAGCAGACGTCAAACTGTCATTTTTCACAATAAACTGTCTGCTGGTGAGCATATCTAAGATTATATACAACAGCGGTTTGCTTATGCTCAGCTGATCTAACTTGAAAAAGAGCCATGCAACCAAATAAATTCAAAGGCCTTTTCCAAGTCAATCAGCAAAGAACCCCATTGTTTCTTACATCTGTTCCATTGGATATCCGATACCAGTTTAGACGCGGCATGTATGCAATCATGCCCCGCTCTGAAACAGAATTGGTTATCCGGAATAATATTTTTGTCCTCAAGCCACTCGGTCAAGGCTCTAATGATCACCTTTTCAAATACTTTTCTGATGTTCGGAAGGAGACTTATCGACTGGAGAATTGCCGGACCGGAGGTGTCTTCGTCTTCCGCTGTCTTCCAATGACCGGGATAATGTTCATTATTAAACAGGATAGTGTAAGTGTTTACCGCTTCTAGAGGAAGGTGTTTAAGAAAAATGTTTGGTATTTCGTCGATTCCCACAGATTTCTTACTTCTCAGTGAACCGAAGATAACCAGGAGATCTTCCTTTGAAACATACGGAGGATAAACCCCTTCATTGGCGATGACATCATTTGCCAAATTATCGTCATTGAACATGGTAAAACCAATGTTCTCCGTGCTCAATATCATTTTGAAGGTCGGTGTTTTGTACTAGGACGCGATTTTCCAAGACGTGGTTCGTGCGAGTGCTAACATACACCTTATACACATCCTGAAACCCCGCACCTATTACTTCAACTTTCTCCTGAGGATTTTCGATCACAAAAAAGTTGTCATCTTCAATCGCTTCTACTGGATCTATGCCTGCTGCAAGAAGTATTTGTTCGTTGTTGGTAGTTCGGGGAAGCTTTAGACGGAATCTCATTTTGATTTTTCCTTCGAAAGAATTTATTAATTTTCGGGAACATACTGGGGTTGCTAGCTTTAACAGCCCGAATTTTGTTATTCCAATGCGAATTAATTGAAGCTCGATAATTCTGCTGAATTAATTGCTGTAGGTTTTTAAGTTGTGACTTCAGTGTCCTAACTTCCGAGTTTTGTGGGTCAGTAAAACGTCTGTACAGTAGTTTGAGCCTTGTCAGCAGCCTACTCTTTTGTCGGTGAAGAGCGTCGATCGTAGCGGTGCGGTAAATGTTAACATTGCCAGTTAGTTCGTACTTAGGAATTGTTCTGTCCATTGTTTGTTTTATCGTATCGTCCATCTGTTTGAGGTAAGTGTCGATCTCCTCGTTGGACAAATTCCTATTGGATGGTGGGTTGAGCAAGTTCGAGGAGAGTGCTCTTGTCATTGTTCGGGAGAAGCGTGTCCACCGCGTCCTACTGTAATTGTAAGAATGCGTTTGAACATCTCCGTTCATCAAATAGTATAAGATGTATATATGAGCCTGATCTGGGATAAGACGGACTATCCGTCGCTTTTAAATCGAGTCGATTCTCGACACTATTCCGACACCACCAATTGAATAGTAGGTTCCCTCTAGTGTTTGGTGAATGATTTCTCCAATTGCTTGTTTGGCGTTTAGATCTCCGGCCATGAGATAATAATTCTCCTCCGAACCCAGACGTAAGTATTGAAAAAGTGTCTCGAGCTCTGAGATAAAACAGGTTTGTTGAGTAGCTTCAGTTGCACAGGCTGCGATCATATACAGCCTCTTTCCACTATGGAGGGGGATGCGTATGATGCAAGCCTCTAGCACCTGAAAACTACGCACTTCACCGCTGTACATTACCTTAAAATGCAGATTTTTCCTAATGAAGATAGCGACGCCACCAGCTCCGTTGGAGTTGGGTCTGTCGCTTCTTATGATATGAAACTGACTGTGCCTCAACTTGTTCTTCTGAGAGAGCTTGGTTTCGCTAACCAGAAGAACATCTGGACTTCGGTCTTCTAACAACTTGAAGAGTACAGCTCTTCGCTCGATATTTATTAGCGAATTAACATTCACTGAAAGGATCGTTAAGGGTTTCTCCACCAGTGAACATATTACGACTGGAGGCGCGTTAGACTCGGCATCAGAGTGTAGATAGTATATACGCGTGTCGCCTGTTCCCGTATTTGCTGTTGAAGCTGACTAATTTGCCCCTGAATAGAAAGCAAAATGGCCAGCAGATCAGCATCACTACTAGGTGCTCCAGGTTGTAGGGCCTGAGGAGCAACCTTTGGTGCTTGTTGTACCGTACTGACCAAAGATGTGTGTGGCCTTGCATTGTCGTGATGGAATACAACACCTATTCGATTTGTCAATTGGGGCCGCTTTTCTTCAACTGCATTGTACAATTTTGTTAGTTGTTCAATGTAGACATCTGAATTGATCGTTCGGTTGGGTGGTAAAAGTCCAAAGTAGACAATTCCTTTGTAATCCCACAAAACTGATAACAAAACTTTCTTTTGATGCTGTTTGAGCTGCTAAACCTGGCTTGGTCCATGATCTTTTCCGATTGACATTGTTGTAAACAACCAATTTTTCATCACCAGTTATCAATCGTTTTAAAAATGGATCATTTTCATTACGTTTCTTTAACAAATCGCAGATGTTAATGCCTTGTATAAGATGATTTTCTTTCAGTTCACGAGGAACCCATGTATCGAGTTTTCGTACATAGCAAAGTTGTTTTAAGCGATTTTCAAGAGATTTTCAATCTCACGTGTTGAACTGTGACGTCTGAATCGATTATTGCTTTGATTTGGTCGTCGTCAACTTCAACTGGACGACCAGAGCGTTTTTCATCTTTGAATGAAAAATCATTAGAACGAAATTTGGCAAACCAATTTTGACACAGCACACAACTTTTTGTGAGCTTGCGATGCGCCCTTTCCTTTCCGGAAATAAAAAAACAAAATACGATGTAAATGTTTGTTTTGATTTTCCATTTTTCAACAGACTCCAAACAAAAACTACACAACCAATCAGAACAATTTTTTTGCTGATTGACAGTTGGAGTACCAACTATCAAATAACAAAATGTGTTTGAAATTTCGACTACGCCAGCAAACCTTAAAATTCAACTTAAGCCATCTATGAGTGAAATCCGCAATTACTTAGTTGCTAACCCAATACTTTTCCTACAGAATACACAACGTGATCCGTCTCGAGGTAAATCTTTGGTTGAAATCATATCAAGATTTTTAACTGTATGGCAATAGGATACTCAAGCACCATTAATTTCAATTAAAGGAAAATATGTCGTATCAAAAACTTAACGAGGAATCACAATTGTTTGACTTTTTTTTTAAATTTAATTATAAATACTTTCTCTCTGACCATTTGGCGACAAGCGATAAATCTTTTTTTATTCGGGGCCGTTGCATCTTCACCCAAACCCAGGCGGGAGCTGAAATGGATTTATATGTCACTTGCGTACATTTGAATCTTACAGTGTTTCAACACTTTGGGCAATTAATTGTTGAACATTGTGAATAGAAGAGGACCGAAAATCGACCTTTGTTGGACTCCTTATCCATCTCAAGTCGGAAGTCTTCTAGGAAGCCCAATAAAGCAGTCTGTTTTTTCAAACACATTGGATAAAAATGTCAAGTTCGAAATTGGACGTTCACGATTGATGTAGTACTCTTTAAGAAATGTAAAAATTTTTCCAAAGATTATGAAAATTTTAACCCATAAGAATGCTGGAGGATGCCCTTTAAAAATTTTGGATTCATCCCGTCAAGTCTGATTTAATTGCAAATTCAGCTTTGATATCATCGAGGGCATTAACCTCTGATGTTTTAATAAATGCTACACCCCTTTACCTTATTACAAATATTCTTTTCAGAATATGTCCTTCGAGGTAGAATTAATTGCGCTTTTGCGGGAGGATGATAGGAACTATAAAATTATTGTGAAAAGGAATTTGCGGTGACCAGCTAATTTGAATTGTTATTGCCTTTTAATTTTTGTATGTGTATATAACTCATCGTCATGTCAATTGAGGACTGCAAACTAAGGTTTAAGAGCCTCCGTGGCCGGAACCTTACTGTTTTTGAATCCATCTTGACAGAAAAGGAGATATTTTAAAATGATCTTTCATAATACCTTTCTTTTCAAATAAAGTGGGAGTTATACAGAAGACGAAAACGGTATTCTGGATAATTCCGACAAGGAATTTATATGTAAAAAGACTCATTATTAAAATATGCAATTTCGTATAAGGAATAATTTTAAATTATACTTTTTGAAGAAAAATTTTTACGACTCGTTACCTGAACCACGAAAATTGAATGAATGACAGCTGACGCGTAATGCCTGATTCACAATGCAGCGCAAGACGAGAGCGGGGCGAGTCTAGCGCGAGTTGTCACATAAAATTTCAATCAATGCAAATGTATGAAACGATATATATTGGCGGCAGACTCGTCCTATCGCATCGCATTGTTTTTGAAAAATTAAAAAAACTTTCGCGGCGTTAAAGCCTGAAAGCGTGACAGCAGGCTGATATGAGTAGCCAGAGAGAGAAAGATGATGTTCGGTCGTGAAGTTTGTTTATCTTACAATTAGACACATAGCCTACATGAGCTCGCTGTCATAAATTTGGTTTTCATTGTGTACTGGGAAACGATTTTATGACGACAGCGATTTCTCGCCTCGCTCTGGCGCTGCATTGTGAATCGGGCATAAGAGTTGTCAACGCGACGCAGTCAAAGCGACATTATGAATCTTTTTTAAAGGAATATTATGTTCAACACGATAGGACCTTACGGCTTGCACATGCTTGAGATCTCTTCACCAGAAGCGTTCTTGGTGCAGTTTTTCATTAAAGCCATGTAGCTTAATGTTGACGCCAACCATCAATTTCTCTCTTTTGCAGAACTTGTTATGAGCCTTCAACTGAACGTCAGCAAATCGTTTCCGATTTTCGGTGCTGCACAATCTTTTTCCATTGTTTCACACACGAAGAAAACACGTCTTCTAGTCATTTTCTAGGTCATGCTTTTAACTTTCCAACTAAGGATTCTTCGATCTCGATGTAGCTATAGGCAGATGAAGACAATGGCTGTTGGTGATAGTTCTAACCTACCAACAACCATCATAGGTAATCCACTGTAGTATCCTAAAGCGTTATTCCCTCTGGAAAACGTCAAGCAAAATCTGACTGACAGCAAACTATGCAACGTCCGTCGCACTTAACTCGTTACGAAACGGAAAACACTCATTCGTTAAAGTTAGTTACATGAAAATGAGAATTTCACATTCGCTTAATTTAGCAAATAGTCCTACAGCCGGAAAGGAATTCCCTGCAGCAATCGCACACAATAAAAGCCTTATTTCCATGCAAATAATTACACATGTCTCCATATGTGTACTTATATATTATATCATGCAAAAACCACCCAGTATACCCTTAACAGGATTACAAAACCGTTTCAGGAAGAATGTATGCGGCGCGGTAAATGGCCTCGGTATCTAGAACAGAACGAGTATTTATTTTTTTCCCATCCTAAATATTTATCCACACAAATTTGCCATCATGGTAGCAACAAATATTTGCACATTTTACTGGCGGGCATCCGGGAACGGTGCTGTTGTTTCAAGTATTCGCATTATGTTGAACTTTGGTTAACCATGCGGAGAATTTAAGTTAAACTCAAATACTACCAACTGTCTGGGAATAAAAGAAAGCAGCCTGCGATATTTATAGTATGTGGCGGTTTGTGATAGGAAAACCAGACAAACACTCCCTTGTGCTTCTGGTTGGGAAGTTGAAAATTGTAAGTGGAAATGGAACCCACTCATGTGGTCCTGGATGACGAAAAAAAAAGCAATTAAAGGAAAGAAGACCCATAAGTAAAAAGAAAAAGGTTTAAAAATATATATTTTTTTAAGCAAACTGCAAGAACAATAAGAAAGTGGAAAAAGAGGAAAGCAGAGCGATAGAGGAGTCATGTCGTTGTTTTTATGGATCGACAGGTCACCCAAGTACAAGGACACTAGGGATATAAACAACGTAACCGATGTGTTTTTAAGATGCATCGAAATTTGAACAAACTCTTTGGCATTACTGAGCGGTTAAAAAGAGTTTCGAAAAGAAAAACTATTACAAAAAGGATCAGTTCAATAGAGTCATATGTCTAAGGATGGCGATTGATATGTCCATTTCTTGAGAGGATTCGCCCACCAAATAAAGGGGTTTTCAATAAGCGCGCTACAAAAGTTTTTTTTTTTAAATAAAACGAAAACGGTTTTGGATATCAATGAAGTTTTTTATTCCTGTGAAAGTATTTTCGATGCCATTATGTATGGAACTTGATTTCTTTCGCATGGCCACCACGGGCACGCTTGCAGAAATCCAGACGCTGAACCCAATTTTCGACCGGCCGAAACTGATGCAATTTCACGTTCGATATTCTTACGAAGTTCATCAATCGTCGCTGGCTTGTCAACGCACGACCGAGGCAGCCAAGCGACTGGACCATTTCGTGAGATAACACGTTCTCCAAACTTGGTTTCCAATTAATTGATTGTGACATTCGCTGTGTGGCTTGTGGTGCGTGTCCTCCAAGTCCATATCTTCCAATTGGGGCCAAAAATATTCGGTAATCATTGAACGGTAGCGATCCCCATTCACAGTAACGTGCTGATCTTGATCATCACGGAAGAAGTACGGCCCAATGACGCCGCCGGCCCATAAACCACACCAAACCGTAATTTTTTCGGGATGTTATGATGACTCATGGAGTTCGTGTGGATTGCTGCCTGACCAATACCGCATATTTTGTTCATTGACGGAGCCATTCAGCCATAAACGAGCCTCATCGCTGAAGATGATTTTTCGATGAAAATCCGAATCATTTTCAAGTTGTTGCTCAGCCCAATTCACGAACATACGTCAATTTAATCTTGTAAGGATGTAGGCCAAGATCCTTTCGCAAAATTCGCCACAACGACGTCACAGAGATGCCCAACGCTTGAGAACGACATGTGAGAGACACATTTGGGCTTTCTGCAACTGAAGTCTCATCGGCAGTAATATTCTCGACACTACCGGCACTTCTTTGTCTCACTGGCACGGGAACATTTTGTACTGTGCCTGTGGATTCAAATTTTTCCACTAGACGCTCAATTGTTGATCTGTTAGGACGATTATGACGACCATAAATTGGACGTAGCTCTCTTAACGTTGTGGTCATTGACTCCGAATTTCGGCAGTAAATTTTAATAATTTCGACTCGTTGTTGGCTCGTATATCTTTCCATCATGAAATGGCAAACCTTACTGAAGAGAAATGTCAAAAGAGCGGCAAGAAATATGGCGTCGTTTGCTGTCCCTGTCGCTCTACTTTTGTAGCGTCCCTGTTGAAAACCCTTTTATTCATTCCTCTTGTTTTCTTTATACTTCATTACATAATTATTCATTAAACAATAGATGTCCTGTGAAGCCATACTGACTTTTCTACAGACTGACTTTCAAAATATAATTTAATAAAAGTAAGCTTAATCTTTTGGTACATAACTATTAATTTAGTTTTTTGTTAGCAATATCAATGATTCAATTTTAGATATACTAAAAAGGGTATAGTTTATCGAAAAAAATTGTTAAATTCAAGAACTTGTGAAATATTAACATATTTACACATTTATTGGTTTAATTCGACCCAAAAATTAATTTTTTAAAAGTTTCTTTTTTAATATTAGTAACATTTCTCAAAGCTTGTGGAATCTGGTTCTGAATAGGTGGAACGCAATGTGTAAGTTGTCTTGTATCATTGTTGTTGTATGGGTATGTACTTGTACTTGTACTTGTACTTGTACTTGTAGCATACCCTGAACTCTCCTCGTTCTCCAGTATTCGTGGCATTGTAAAAATCTTTTGTATTTCAAGTAGTTTGTAGTCTCTTCTTGCAGAGGTGTTGGGAAGATATCAACCGCAGCATTTTGATGTCTTTGAAGTTTTGCAATGTGACTATCCGAAGCGTTTCTCCATGCAAGTATACTAAACCTACCATGCCATTTGATGCAACTAGAGCATAGTAAACTTGTTTTTAAACTTTTGGTGTATTTTCATTAGTACGATAGTGCGAATAGTGACCTCTTGAGATCCAAGCGAAGTTTATCTATATGATTGCCCCATATAAAGTGTCCATCAATGGTAACTCTCGGATATTTTATTTCTTCAAAAATATCTTTAAATTTCTTAATTAATAAGATAGATAGAGAGATAGATATTTATCTAAAAATTACAATGGAGGTTGTCCACACAAATCACACAGGGATTCGATATTTAAACTAAATCTTTTTACTGAAAATTAATTCATTTTAATTTAAATAGGTATGTGGTTGTCAAATAATTTTTTTGCTTAAGAAGGAAATAACGAAAAAAAACTTTGGTATGGTTATAAAAAATAAATAAATAAATAAGTAAATAAATAGATTAATAAATAATTAAATATATAAATAAATAAACAAATAAATAAATAAAGCTATATCTATATATGTATATTAAGAAATTAATGAAGTAAAAACTAAATAAAAAAAGCAATAAAACATGTGACAATGGAGTATATAAACATATAAATAAATTAATCAACACACAATCAACGAAAAAAACATGTTTAAGCAGTAAGCAAGTAATCAGAATAATAGATCCATGCGTACAAACTGCTCAGATGTACGATTTTTACCACCGGAAATTATAGACACTCTAAATTGGGCAATGAGCCTTTCAAGTTTGCGGAGCAGAACGCTTAAAAAAAATATCCGCGATTTGTACACTTTGCTCGAGAATAAGTCTGTGCAGAGAAGTCTTCCATAGTTAACCTTGAATACAAGCTAGTTCTTTCCTTTAAACTATAACACATTCAGAGTGCCCCTTACATTAGTGAATTAAAAAAAATAGTTGGATATAGTTTTCCAGAAATGTATTCTTATTTTCATTTATATGTTTAATCATTCCTCATTAATAGCAAATTTATGGGATATTACATTAAATGTTACTTGTTCATAAATCAGCAACAAAAAAGAGGAATTATTTCATCACAAATAAAAAAAAGATAATGAATGACCCGTACATGTAAAAACTTATTTAAAGGAGATTTGTGTGCATCATAATGAAAGCATATTTAAAATAATCAAATTTAATTGAATCATTAATTATTCCTGCATAAGTGGCTGACGGAATCCTATTACTACTCTTTAGTCATCGACAGGGACTGTACTATATTTTAGTTATGAAATACGAATATCTAAAAAGAGTTAAGGAATTAATTTGGGTTCGTAATTTGAATGTTTATTTCAATAAAATAACTAGTAAATATAAAAAAGTGTGCATTCAAATTGTCGGAATTAATTATTTAACGTAACATAAATTTTGCTCCTACATGAACTATGAAAATGACAAACACTCAGGTTGAGCATACATCATTATGGGTAATAAAAGTGATTTTATCAACATCATTTTTTTATTTTCAATTGGAGGCATATTCCCGAAAAATAGACAAGACTTTATCCACCATATACTTTTTCTTCAGAGTACGCTACGTGATCTGTCCAGGTAAGTCTTGGGTTGAAAATCATACCAAGATTCTTAACTGTTTGGCAATAGGATACTCAAGCACCTTCAATTTCAACTTTAGGAAAATACGTCGTATCAACAACTTCTTGAGGAATCACAATTGCTTGTCTTTGTTTTAAATTTCATTTTTAAATGATTTCTCTATGACCACTTGTTGCATCTTCAATCAAACCCAGGCGGTAGCTTGAACATTGTGAATAGGAGAGGCCCGAAAATCGACCCTTGGGGAACTCCTGCTTATATTTCCCTTATCCATCCCAAGTCGGAAGTCTTCTTGGAAGCCCAATAAAGTAGTCCTACAGCTGTGGTGGGCTTTAAGCCCTGTCTGAAACACTGAGTTTGTGTGACTTTAAATAATCCATTATTTGAAACCTAACTAATTTTTCAAACAACTTGGATAAAGATGGCAAGATCGATATTGGACGACACTCTTTCACGATGCTTTTTTTTCAAGAGATTGTGAAAAGTTGAAGCCGTAAGAATGCTGTTGAAAACATGCGTGTGAAAAAGAAGAATTGATGGAAGGATGCCTTTTGAAAAATTATGATTCATTCCGTCAAGTCCAATTGTGTCTGATTTTATTGCAAACACAACTTTGCTAACCTCGAGAGCATCAACCCTTTTAAAACAGAACCCGATTGTAGATTGCGACTGAATGGCGGTGTCAGAAAGCAATTCCTCATCGTCATAACCATCAGTTTGAGATATTTGCAGCGGCAAAAGTTAGGATAGGAATCTGCTGTGTCCTGAGGTGGTTGCTTGTCCACGCCCATGGTTTTAATATTCTGCCACGTTTTTTTATTGGAAAGGCAAAGAAAAGGTTTTCGGACTTTTTCATTTCACAATTTACGCAGTTCCTTATTCTCTTAAATTCAGCATGGAAAGCGGGCAATCTAATTTCTGTTCCAGTATATGCCTTATCCCTTTTATGAATGAGTTGTCGAATTTTTTCATTAAACCATACGCAGTTTTCGATGCGATACGTTTAATTGGAACATTCGCAATTAAAAGATGGTGAAACGAAGATGTCAAAAATTCTACTTGTTTGTCCACAGTCTAAAGACGGGACATCGTGAGTTAAGGAATTGGAATTGATTGCATCACGAACGCTCACAGTTCTATATATAGTTTCAAATGAGTCATCAAGTCAAGTGCGTAATGAACGACCGCAAAAAAGTCGATATCGAATTCTCCGTCATTATTCGAACTTTTTGCCAACTTTTGTTTCCTTATCATTCTACTCGCTCTTTGCAAATGCATTTAAAGAATTGTCACAATCCCTTGAGAACAAATTATACAAAAAAAACTGCAAGAATGCTTTAAAAAATGGGAAGATTTAAGGAACCGAAGTTTAAACTCCTACGGAAAAAACATTACGGAATCAAATATGAACGTTACACAGAAAGACCTCTTTCCAAAAGTAAGAAACGTTTTTCTAAGCTGTTTTGCTTTAAATAGGGCCACCTTCCACTCTCTGGTTTTAGTCACGTTATCTTTAGTTGTCGGGTCGGACTTGGACCTGTGATTCGTAGATTATATTTTTGAAGCATTATTCAGTGTTATTGATGTGTTTAATCATTGAGAAAATGCATGCAGAGTAAATTCATGTTTCCGAGTGAACCACAGCTATGGTAAAAGTCCTTCATGATATGCGCATAAAATTTGAATGAGATAACTTAAGGATGTCGCACTTTCTTCGATTTTTCAAGGCTTTATTTAAAGTTTTG
Organism: Orthonevra nobilis; assembly: GCA_963555765.1. Taxonomy (NCBI): domain Eukaryota; kingdom Metazoa; phylum Arthropoda; class Insecta; order Diptera; family Syrphidae; genus Orthonevra; species Orthonevra nobilis. The sequence continues at coordinate 70,435,364 of OY743226.1, read as the reverse complement.
CTGTCATAATTCCCTTCATCCGCGAATGATGTGGATATATTAGTATGTAAATGAGGACAGATGGAGACCGATTTTACCGACCGACTCGCTTAGGATCTCACTTAGGAAATCAATGAGGATCTTTCTGGATGGTATGCAATGAATTATAAAACACAGTTAATCGCGGATTAAGGATTATGCTTGGAAGATCTAGTAAACATTTTACTTTTCGATGTTAGATTCAAATGTGTTGACGACGACCTTGAAGGCAAATCGATTCCTCTCAGCTAGCAGCCATATTACACCACTCGTACTTGTATGAAAAATAAGGACGTCTTTTGCTTACTTTCTGAACTCTTGTCGTATGTTTTCCATTTTAACGATAAAGATTGGAAACTCTCTACAATTTAAGATACTTATCAGACCATTACTCCTTGGCGATTCAAAACCTGAGATGAAGATTGGCGACCATACTGCTCACTTCAGAATAATGTCCTTCGTTGGAGTCAAATCTTCAATATTAAGTTCGTATGTACTCAGACATCCGTTCAGCCATGCGTTTTTTATGAGTAGAACCAAAATTCTCACTTGTCGTCTTACCGCAGTTTTTGTTTTACGAGAGTTGACCCAGCCACAAGTCGTAGATATTAAGACTAAAATCCTTATTGTAACAGGTGAAAATTAAAAATACAAGTTTATTAATCTAAATCTATTTTGTCCCATTCAAAGTGCAACACACTTATGCCTGCGGGGATCTTATCTTCAAAACATTTTTAATCTTCGGTTTTTGGTATATCCATCAAGTCTTCAAGAAGTGGTTTCTCACAAACTCATTAAATTCATTACAACTCACATGCTAGACAATGCTTAAGGGGGGAAATCACAGTAAAATTTTAAATTTTTCAAAAAAAAAATTTTTCGCTTAAAAGGTGCTTTAGGGTCTTAAAAATAATATATCAAATGATGGAATACGGCAAAAGTGTCCGAGTGACCAAATTGTATATATATATTGTATGCTCATATATTTTCATATTTTTTCTGAGTACTTAAAATTTTAAACGCGTTTTTCTCGAAACCACTTTTTTTGAGTTCGCCGAAGACATAACTCTAGAAAATCTTTACCGATCGACTTGAAATTTTGACAGTAGCTTCGAAATATCTTGCTCCAAGGAGCTACGTAAATTTTTTTTATTTTTTATGGCTTAGTTTTTTCTTATCGACGATTTCATGGGTTTTTTTTTTTGTTAAAAATTTAACTTTACCATTTTGTAAAAAATCAATATATCGAAAAAATCCTACGCAGCTCGCTAGCTGTTGTTATATGAAAACTAAAAAAATTTAGTGGCTGCGCAGCCGCCATTTTTAAATATTTTTTATTGAAAAAATTACATTTTGTCCATTTTTAGTATTGCTATAAAACCTATTTTACAGATTTGCGATTGATACTTTTATTCAGCCAAAATTAATTCTCGAAAATATGCCTTTTTTTTTTGTGTGCTACTGTGATTTCCCCCCTTAAGGGGGTATTCTAGGCTAGAAATTTTAAAAAATCGATATTTTTATATTTTCAAAGTTTAACTATTCGAGAATCTATCTACAAGAGGATTTTTCAAAATTCAAATTATTTTCAGAAATATCGGTATTTTCCTGACCCCCAAACTGGTTCGGCCGGAACTAATCGAACAAAAGACATTAGGATCCATATTTCTCAGTAAAACCTTTTGTCCATTGTATATATTGTAATACAAGAACCCAAGGTGACTTGTGTCTTTTGTATTTAGTGTTCACTTACGGCCAGCTGCTAACAGCTGAATTCTATCCTTCAAGCCACGTCGACGTACATATGTGCGGTGAGTTAAATGAAAATATTTGTATTTTTAATGAAGCCCTCATTCCTGTTTAAAAATGATGGAGCTTATGGGAATGAAAATTGAGCCGGAAGCTCATTCATTTTCGAGATACGAGCATCCAACGGATCAAAGATTCCTGCTCGATATGAAGAGAGAAACGCGGAAAATAGTTTTTTCAAGGTCGAGGAAGGTCTGATGTATGAAGCAGGAATGCCAGGTTGCATAAATGTAAGTCTACAATATCATTTCATGACTTAGACTGCGAAAAACTTTACGCGAAACTTTAAACGCGTTTTTCTCGAAAATGTCTCTTTCAAAACAATACCCACGATCTCTCAGGTTCTACTGGACCGATTTACATTAAATTTTTAGAGAGTCTTCTTTATAGACTTATCTATGTCTGGAACTATTCCCAACCCCAAATTTTTATTTTTTTTAAATTCGAAACAGTCAAAAAAGTGGTACAAAAGTTGTTTTTTTTCAGGCAGTCGCCATTTTGTGAAAAAAAAATCTTTCCAACTTTTCCGTAGTTCCAGACATTGCGACATTATTTTAGATTAATACTCTTTTTTTTTGTTTCAGATTGCTAGGAAAGTTGAAGTCGTGGGTATGGTAACGCGCCAATTTTTTAACACCCCCACTTCATCAACTGCTAATTTTTGAAATTTTCAACATTTTTTATTTTGTTGATTTTTAATAAAAAATAAAAGGACTACCGGTTGAAAATGTCTTTATTGCAGACAACTTCATATCTATTACTCTGAGGTGAATTTTGACCATGACAGCTGTCACATCAGAAACTTCATGTCATTGTCTAATTATTTCAGTCTAGGTTATTGGTCATTAGTGAAAACATACAAGTTTTTGTGAAGCCGTAAAATGTCTACATTCGTGCCATCAAAACAACATTTGCGGGAAGTTTAAATATGCTTCTTTCTTTTAAGGAAAAAAGCAACCGAAGCGCATCAATTGCTTACCGAAGCTTACCCGGGCTTTACTATAGACGTAAGAATGTGTCAGCGGTGGTTTTAGCGGTTCAAAGATGGTGATTTCGACACCGAAGACAAAGAACGCCCCGGCCAGGTGAAAAAGTTTGAAGACCATGAATTGGAGGCATTGCTCGATCAAGATCCGTCAAAAACGCAAGAAGAACTGGCAAAATCACTTGGCGTCGCTCAGCAAACCATTTCCGATCGTTTGAAAGCAATGGGAATGATCCGAAAGGTAGGACATTGGGTGCCGTATGAATTGAAGCCACGAGACGTCAAACGCCGATTTTGCATGTCCGAAATGCTGCTTGAACGCCACGATTTTGCATGTCCGAAATGCTGCTTGAACGCATCGAATTGTCACTGATGATGCAAAATGGGTACATTACGATAATCCAAAACGTCGGGAAACGTATGGATCCCCGTTCGGAATATTCATGGCCTGAAGGTTATGGGACCAGAAGGGTGTTGTATATTATGAGCTGCTAAAACCGAATGAAACAATCACAGGCGAGGTCTACCGACGACAATTGATGCGTTTGACACGATAAAGTTATTTTGCAACATGACAACGCTTGGCGAAATGTTGCAAATGTCGTCAAAACTTACCTTGAAACGCTCAAATGGGATGTCCTACCCCACCCGCCGTATTCGATTCGATTCGTGTATTGCGGCCAAACCGGTCGAATTTTTCAGAACGGGTATCCATGAATTGCCAGAAAAATGGGAAAAATGTGTGGCTAGCGATGGGCAATACTTTGAATATTGAATTTAAATCTATTTTTCCTCAATAAAGCATTGATTTTTGAAAAAAAAACGACATTTTCAACCAGTAGTCCTATTATTAATTGTTTTTTTTATGACACATCAAAAATTACATGAAGTTCATGCCTTTTGGCTAGTATACACCCTTAAAATAGCTTTAATTACTAAACTATGATGATAATACTGGCACTCTAAGCTAAACCTAATACTTTATTTTACCACCTTGATCAAAAAGTTCCCGGAAAAACTACCGTGTGACGCTCCCATCGATCAGATTTGAATTCTGTTAAGTTGGTACATCTGTTGTTGATATTCCCTCAAAATCTTAGCGTCATAGCTTGAGATATGCAAAAGTTACGTAGGCAGGAGTACATCTATCTCTGTGTGTGTTGGCTATTGTTTAATTCAATTTCAGAAATGGGCATCGCAAAAGGCAAATTCATCAAGACGTCTGCGTGAAGTAATTCACCGAAAGAGACCAGAATTGTGGGCAAAAAACTCGTGGATTTTGCACCATGATAACAAACCGTCGCACAGTGTCATCATTGCAACAAATACCATACAACAGCCACCGAATTCACCTGACTTGGCTCCCTGTGACTTATTTCTGTTCAATCAAGTTTAAAAAAACATTACGGGGAACGCGTTTCAGCAGCCGAGAGGAAGTAATGGAAAAATCGCAGGAAGCATTGATGGACACGCCGAAAACCTAATATAAAAATTGTTTCGAAGGTTGGATCCCCGCTGTCATTAGTGTGTTGCACTCGATGGGGATTACTTTAAAGGGGACAATATAGATTTAGATGAATAATTTTCTGATTAAATTCCGAGAAGTTTTTGATCAAGGTGGTAGATGATCTCGCTTATTGGAATGGTGTTCAGGGCACAGGTCTATCATCGGCGTAGTAGTAGATGCTCGAATTCGCTTAACAAACTTGTTTTCAAAGTTAACGCTGAATCAACAACCATTTACCTAGTGGATGAGTTCACTTTTAATGCTTTTTAAAAAGTCACTGGTGATGTATAGGATGAAATACGCAATATAAGATATACGTATGCAAGAGGCCATCACCCATAAAACTTTCAGATGAAGAGTTAAAATTTATATCCCTTTCGTCTGACTTCAGCAGACTGTTTCTCAACAAAAAATAATTTATAATTTGTATCTTTAGCTACAATTAATGTTACTTCTCTCGCTCTCCTTTCACTGACAGCATCAGAACGTTGTAGTACAAAAGAACAACACACCTTCATCAATATCAGCTCGCACGATGTACTACATTCGTCACTTCTGCCAACATCATGTTAGTCTCACCAACAGACAAACACATTTCATGTTGACGACAAGGAAACTTTAGTCTACAACGAGATGGATTATTTAATGAGGGTTGGAAGAGCCCATGAGAAAACGAAACAACAAAAATAGTAGCAAATAAATACAAGTGAGCGTCTTCAGAGGAATACCTGATGATTTCGTCCTTAAGATGCCACCCAACTACGGCTTTGGTTTCTTAAGTTGTATAACTTCGAAAATTATGTTTATCCTAGGATTTGGGGTAGATGACTTATGTACTCGTACTCGTTTGTGATTTCCTTCCGATTGTGATGGATGAGACATAAAATGCACACAAAACAATTACGTGTTTCAGAAATCTTGTATATATGTACACATATGCTACGTGGTTAGAAATTTGTTAATTAAATTTGGGAGATTTAACTTCAACTATGTAGGTACGGTTTAGATTGAAAAGTTTGTAGTTTTCTTTGTTGCAAACGGTGGTAAATTATGTGATATTTGAAATGATAAAAGAGAGCAATTAAGGTACTAGCATTTTTTTTTGAAAATAAAATATAAACATATATGTTGCTTAAAAATATGACACTAAACATTCGACATCAAAAGTAAGGTCCTTCAGTAAGGTGTACCACCTTAGATATATGACTCTATTAAACTGTGTTGATTGCAAGCTTGATCCAAACTTTTGAATTGGTGTAATGTTTTTTGTTTTAAATCGGAGCTTTATTCTTGAGCAAGCAGATATAATTTTTTTTACAAAAAACGCAAAAATAAAAAAAAAACGGACAGCTCTGAACTTTATAAGTATTCATAAATAATTGCTATTTTATAAAAGCGTTTAACGCTGTAACTCAAGAACTGATCTATCGCTTGATCTCTCCATCAATGGTTTAATGATCGACAGTGCGTTAATCGTATTTTTTCCAAGCAGTTCGAGCCGAAAGTCCTTGTAGCTAGTGCTCTTTATTTTATTTTAACACCTAATTTATAATTTCTTGTTAATAAATAATAATAATAATAATTTTTCCAAGCACTCCTTCAATTGGTTAAGCAGTCAAGGCGTTTGTTGAGACATTGCGTAAAAAAAATTGTGCCAACAACGGGTAGCTTCAAGTTTTATATTAATAGGCCAGTGATACTAGAATGATCAAAGTCGAAAAAAGCTGCCCTCCAGTCCTGACGGTCTTGAACACGATGGTTTTAATCGGTTGAACCAATTTTTCAAGGGGCGGGATTGCTTGATTCTTTAACCGGAGTTTCGGACTTGGATTCGAAAATTCGATTCGAAAACTATCTCGGCTGGAGCTTTATTTTCAATTCTCTCGATGTGGCTGAGCTCGTGTGGTCGACGAATTTTTGCCTTCCAGACTATGTCCACGTCTTTGAAGAGCTCATAGAGCTCCCGGTTATGCCTTCTCCTCCTTCTTTGCATTCCATTCCTAGTATATTTGGACCAAATATACTAGGAATGGATTTTCTTTTGAAGGATCCCAATAGAGCAGGACTAGCAAAATCAGTATTCTGTAAAGCAGTTGTGTAGCAGTTTTATGGCAATTTAATTTTGATTTTAATTAAATTAATTACTTATGTAGAATAATTATTTAACAGAGCTTCATTATGTGTTTAAGCCTTGTACCATAATAGTAATATAATTGGTAACTCCAAAGGCTTAAAGGACACTCTGTGATACGTAGCAAAACCGTTCTGGTCCCCTTCACAATGAGGAGACAACTGACTCCAAGTTTCCAATTGTAAATGAAGGAACCTCCCTGGAATGCTCCAGTGAAATCAAATTTCTGGGTTTTATCTGGGGTTATTATTACCTACGCAGCCATAATTTGGATGATCAAGACTTTAGAAGTAACAACAATTAAAAAACAGGTCCAATGTATAGCTTCTTTTGGCATCACTTTTGCTTTGAGCACCTAGCCTACGGTAGCGCTTGAAGCTGTCTCCTCTTGACATTTTCATTGGGAAATTAGCCACCAAAAATGCCCTTTATGTGCAACTGGCAATGAAATACAAACCAGGTAACCAAACGGGACACTTGAGAATAATCAATTTCATCACGGATAAAGACATGATCTGTTCGATCTCAGATAGAATGAAGGCAACATACTGTTTTGGGCGTCTCTTTGAGGTAGACATTACTAATAGTGATCAATGGTCAAGCAACACACCTGTCCCCGACCCCAGTATTCTGATGGCTCAAAAATGGCAAATGCAGTAGGTGCCAGTTTCTTTGTACCCAACACCAAAAATCTCTATACCCATGGTAAAGCATCCGAGTGTTTTTCAGGCTGATCTGTGCCATAGAAAGCCTTGCCAAATGCCATAAAGGAGCCAGAATGCTAATATACTCAGACAGCCAAGCAGCGCTCAAGGCACTGTCATCCCAACGTAACAAAGTTAGGTCAGAATGGGTTCCAGGTCATTATGGAATCGAAGGTAATGAGATTGCGGACAAACTAGCCAGGGCTGGTTCAAAAACCGCGTTCACTGGTCCGGAACCTTTCTCTCGCGTAAGCTGGAGTACAGCCACAGGTCTGCCCAATAAGTGGGAAAGCAAGCTACGCATATCCCACTGGAGAAGAATACCGGGGCTCAGACGATCTAAATTATTAATCAATCCCTTCTCTTACAGAGAAGGAGAACATTAGAAATCTTGCGAGCTTCCTCTCCCGCCATTGCCGCTTGAGATCACTCAGTACTCAGAACTCAGTACAACCACGGAATTCCGACTCAGTTAAGAAGACGACGAAACTGCTGCACATATTCTTTGTGAATGTCCAGTTCCAATTTGGTTTAGAAGGCGTATCTTCCTGAAAGAGATATGCTCCCCATTGGATATAAGACAATCCAATGCTAAAGACATTCTGATTTTCATCAGAAGGATGGAACGTCTGTTAGGCTTTTCCTTCAGACCGCAGTGGCCGCCTATTGGGCAAGGTTTTGGCTTTTGAAAAAAAAACTCGAAATTCAGATAATTAACTGTTTATAATTTATAATATGAATGTAATGTGCATCCGACACTAGCTCAACGTATCTATAGGATGCACTACAATTATTCCTCAATGTTAAATAATCTATAAAAGTTTAGTAATATAATTGTTATTCAATTGTATAGAATAAAAACAAAATTTAATTGAAATTGAGTTACTCCGAGAGCCTGTCACCACCTTTAAGTACGTCAAGAGCAATGCTGTGGTATTAGTTTTTGACGAGACGTTACTTTGGCTTGTTCAACTTACAACGTAACAAACGAAAATCATTTATACACAAGTCGACGACGATAAATTAATTAATTAAACTAAGTATATACTAACTTACTGGCCCAATGCGGGCACTCTAAGCCAAAACTAACATTTTAAGGTATGCCTTTCGACTTAACACTATATTTTGTATTAGAACTTAGAGATCTAATAATAAGACTATGAAAAAAAAATTATTTTGTGAGACAAAAAAACTCTGAAGACCTACAAACTAAACAAACAACAAAACTAAATCTATGAACAAGAAGATAAAAGCCTATATTAAACTAGCACTTAAAACGGCTTATAGCCTTCTTATGCTACCTTTAACCATATGTGAGCATATGCTAGGCTGACAGGACATGCGAAATGCTATAAAATGTTAACTAAAAAATATTTAAGATTTGCTGCAACAACTTAAAAATAAGAAGTGTTGACGCACGCTTTCCAGGTTCGAACCATGATTCACACATATGGAATCTATCAGGAAGACCATAATAATACCAAATCAACAATTTTGCCAATAATTTATATTTGACAACCATAATAAGGGCGATAATCACTTGCTCCATTCCCGTTGGCATCCACGCAAAACGACTCCGGGTACTTTACAAATATTTTTGAAGAACCCACGGGTTCGTAGAGAAATTAGTTGTGTCCGACGGAAACATGATTTTCAGAAGAAGCCGAAACTGTAATCGGACATTCGGCATTGGTCTTAGTTTCGGCCGAAACCGAACAAGAAGTATATTTTTACACATACAGAAAGTTATCTCGTCCGAAGTCACCTGACACTTCACGTAAGCACTTACTTAAGTTTGTGTTGGTAAGACTCAATGCGATCTCGCCATGCACCAGAGTTGATTTTGATCAGTCCTCAATCTTTGGAGAAGATTTCCCTTCCAACATTTATAGACTTTATACTCTCAAAAACAAACTTTCCTATATCAGCCGGCTCCATCACGATAACAACCGACTGGTCAGAACTCCAACGAAAAGTGGAAGTTTATCTTTTTAAGTAATCTTAGTCTAGAACTCTCCTTCCATGTCTTCCATCTTCACTTCGACCGACAGCCAAGCTGCCATTAAATCTACATCTAAACTTGTCAAGGAACGCCGCGTATCCCTTAAGGAGATAGCGGTCTTTTTTAAGGTTCACCTTTACGAGGGTCCAGGACATGGGGAAATCCACGGAAACTACAGAGCAGATGAGCTTGCCTGTAAAGGTACAATGCACTCTCACAGATGCACCTAACAATATATTGACAAACCATTAGCTGCGGTCAAACTAAGCATTAAAAATAAATACATCAACCATCTTGCAACATCACCAGACAAAGCTGGAACCTCCTTAACAAAGAGAGAACCATAAAGCTTCTAAGTCTCCTCAATGAATGTCCGGTCATAGTAATATCAAGACATAGAAAGCTATCTTCCTATTTCTTCAAAGCCTTGCCACAACTTGCTTAAGCAAACTCAAAAGACCTCGCTCAGTTCATTTGAGAAACAAAGTAGTTCTCTCCACCTTCTTCACCGTCCGGGAGGAAAACCTCTCAATACTCACGTACTCCCGAATCAAGGTAGATACGTTAATCCACATAACCTTCGGTGGTATCACAATGGGCCATATTGCTGTATGCCTTGTGGAAGCCTGAGTTTGGGCGTTGCCGAAGTTTCGGTCGATTTTTTGCCGAAACCGAAACTTTGGCCGAAACAAATTTTTTGGTCGAAACCGAAACCTAAACCGAAAGCTCACTAGAAATTAAACATAACTATGCGAATGTCTTGAAGAAGAAGAATGTGCTCGAGGCAGTAGCTTCTTCTTTGGTTTAAAGGACCTCTAGAGCTCTTTCCCCCAGTCTCGAACTTATAAGTGGATGGGGCCGAGAATCTTATAAGGGAATTGCGCGGTTAATGTGATTCGCCGAATACCCATACCAACAAACGAAGCCACAATCCCTTGAGAGCGAACAAATAATTTATAAAAAATAGTTATAAGGGAGCGGTGATTGATTCTTTAAAGGCTTCCTTTTTTTCCATTCTCAAACAAACTCAGTATCTAAAAAATCATCTTGACACCAAATTGAATGAAGATTGTTTGCGACCACATGACACTCCAAATTTTTGATAAAGATTTTCGCAATTAACGTATTAAAATATTTATCTCGGAGCGGGTAAGTTCGCCAAAAATTAAATATAAATATAAAAGGCCAACACCCAAGTACTTCCAAATGGCACCCATTCCGAATTACTCGCACCAGTTGTTCTCAAACTAAGCAAATGGCTGGATTACCGTTAAATTTTCTCGAAACACTTTGCGCAATTTTAATGCGACTTTGATAAGTTCGCCGCCGCGCCGCGCCGCTAGTGTTTTGAATATTTGTATAATTGATAATGGCGTCAAGGGTACAGGGCGCATTGCTGTTCATGTGCAACTAAGCTACTAAACTGTGATTAAACTGTTTTGGATGGAGAGCCACAAATCGCAAAGTGCCTCACATAGATTAACCCTAGAATAGGGTGGGATGCAAATATTTGCTTCAGTGCACACGTTGCTGGCGAAACTTTGCAAACTTTTGAACTCTTCCAATCTTCCAGATTAACTTTGCCTCTTTGTGCCGACTTCGCGCTACATGTTGTTGTTTCGTTGCGATGTGCGACTTGATAAGTAACTTCCTGATGGAAGTTATGACAGCTTTTGTTTAAATTGATTTTTTGAGAAGCAATTTGAATGACGAAAAAGACTAATTTAAAATCTGTACTTCAACATGTGCCCGTACGAGTACTCGTTTAAGGCAGATTTTATTTATCTTCACTCAAGTGGATATATTCTGTGTCGTCATTTCATTTGAGGATAAAAGACAGTCACGTGGATAAGGAGAACAAAAAGAGGAAAGCTTTATATTGTTTTAAATTTCCTTGGGCGTTCATGGAGTTACATAAAATGGCTCTTCATCGTTTATATTGGGAGCTACTCAAATAACAAGTTTTTATTTGTATTTTAAAGAAAACAAAAATTGATCATTTTATTTTGCTACCTTAGACTTTTCTTCGTTTCACCGATTTTTCAAAATCACTTCAGAAATTAATGCAGCCCATTATTTAGTGAATTAAACATAAAATTTAATTAAATTTGAGAAATTCTAATAGAAAATTGAAAACATTGTTGATAATCGATATTGCCCCTCTAAAAATTCGAGATGTCTCGCTGTGCAATTTCAGCATCTATATTCTTTCCCCTAGGTGCCCCTTAATGGCCATTTTGGCAAGGGCTAAAGGCTGATATGCAATAAAAACAAACTCATGCAGTTGGCGATTGTGTGCTTAATTAACACCCCAACGATATGGGAGCTAGCTACCTCAGATACGAATGGACCCACTTAATGAGGACGAAATATATTAAAAAATGACCAAGCAATATGAGTTTTGGTTGGTTGGTTGGTTAATTAGGGCTCTGGTTGGTCCCGTTGTTTGGATTTGTTTGGTCAGAAAATCTTTTTGTTCGTTTTGCAAAATCCATGATCTCAGCGATTCAAATCTCTTTGAGATGCGCAAGATTCGGTATCAGTACCGACCGCAGTATTTTGTATCACCGTCTCGCTGTTCCAGAAGTGTTCCAGATCTTCCTCTTCCTCCTCGCAGCTTTGGCATGTTGTGCCATGTTAGCAGTCCGACCATTAGCCTTAGATTCCGTTTGCTGGAGGTTAGAGCTCGTTTCGCTTCCTTGTTGATAGGTTTTTCTTTATCGATTTTGCTGTTCTGCACGTTGTTAGGTTGGCCCAGTAATTTTTGAATTCTTGGGTTGCCCATTCATTTAAAGCTCTTTCAATAGTTGTGAGCGGGACACCTATTTCCATTACAGGGTTTTGGGGGCTATTTGCTGTTCCTTTCCCAGCCCGTTCGTCAGCTCTTTCCTTTCCCGTTAAACCTTCATGTTCCGGCACTCAAGTAAGACTGACGTCGTTCACTGTTGTTAGTTTGTTAAGTTTGTGTTTGCACTTCCTTACCAGTGTCGATATTGATAGAGGGTATGCAATGGCTTCGATAGCTGCAGTACTATCGGAGCAGATGAGTACTTGCTTCTCCCGTGTGTTGAGTTCGGTGAGCTTCTGCTTTAAACTCCGTGACGAATGGTTCAAGATGATTTGAGATTTCTATCGGTGGATTCGAACAGTAGATCCCTGCCCCCGATTCAGACGATATGTAAGAACCGTCCGTGAAAATTGTGATCCGTTCGTCCAAGAAGTTCTGGTTGGAAAAGTTGTCGTGAAATTGTTTTTAAAGGTGCAAATTTTCTCATCTAGGTCACTTTGGCAACAGAGCATTGGTGTTATCACTCTTACAATATTTACAATTTTCCTATACCCGGTGTTTTTCCTGTCGTCAGAAGGATCTAGTCCCTAGAGTGTTATAGCTGTGAGTCCTACTTGTCTTTTCACTTCCAGTTGTACTGGTGTTATGTTTAGAATTGCTTCGATGGCAGCGATCGGCGTGAAGTTTTGTGTCCTGTTATTCCCTGGCATGCCAAACGTTGCACTTTAGCGAGCCTGTCGAATAAATATTTTTTTATCTATCGTAAAAAAGGGTTGGTTTCATTGCAAAGTTGAATATCTAGTGGACTTGTTTTGGTTTCAGTTCCAAGGACTGCCCAAATGCACTCCTGCATATAATTCATATATGGCCTCTTGGCTTTAGTAGTACATTCCTCCAGGTTTTTCCTCCAGTTAAGTTTCTCATCGATTATCAAGCCTAAGTACTTCACGCTGTCTTTTACTTCAAGTCAAGTCACTTATTTTGGTCTTTTTTGTTTACATTTAGTCCTTTTTCAATCGTCCAGGTTATAATTGTATTGAGAATGTCCTGCATTCATTCCCGATCATTTTAAGGTGTTTTCCTTGAACTAGGATTGCAAAGTCCCCTGTGTATGCTTTGCATTTGGCGCATGTTGCTTGTAGTTTTTTAAGGAGCTTATCCACTATAAAAAGGACTTTTCCATTCCTTGTTTTGTCTCCGATGGAGGCTTGATGATGCGGTTCGATAGCATGTGTTTCAACCACTTGTTGAATTGTGTGTTGTTACTGTTGGTCAAAAAACGCCCCTTCGATGTCTAGAAACACCCCTACGGTATACTCTTTATATTCAAAGGCATTCTCAATTGTTGCAATACGAGCTTGTTCCCGGAATGTAAGAACATCGAGCTTCTCAAAGAGTGGAAACTATTCTCAAGCCACACCCAAAGGCAAATAACATCAGAAATCGAATAAATAAACGAAATATATTTCAGCTGTCGCAAAAGGTTGTACATATAAGGATGTGGATACTCCGTGGAATTTAAGCTGATTTTAAAAAAATTGATATAAAATTCTACAATGTCAGTTTCTTACGTACATATGCCAATTCCGACGAAGCTAAAGAATATAAAAGTAGAACTCTGCGAGCTCTTGGCATTGGGAGAATTTTTCTCCTTTTGGCGTTCAAAAAAGTCTTTAAGGGTTCGATGAGAACTTTCACATAAAGCATTGTCATGTGGTTAATAGGTTCGTTCGAGGTGCCTGCACATTGGACCCTTGTTCAACTGATGCAGGGTGGCTGGGTCTTAGTCTGTCAATTTCGTCTGCAAACTGTAGTGGCTCCTCCTCATATTCTCATATTACCAGCTGATAGAGATGTGGATTACTTATCTGGCGAGGGATGGGCAGACTACATCGTGCTTTATCTGTCGAGTTTTGTCTGGAAACCGTATGTTTGCGTTTTTTTTTCAAGCCTTCAGTTCCCGTTATTACATTCGTATGGGAAGTTATTCCTAGCGTTAAGTTTAGGGTACTTCGTTTGATAGCCACTGTTAACCTAAACGCCCCCTAAACAATTTGGATAATTAAATCAAATTATTATTTTATGTATTTATTAGTTAGACTATAAGTAAATAGGTGTGGGAAAACAAACGTCAAATGTTTAAACGACTAAACTAAAGCGTTTGCAACGTGGAAGATTAAAGTAACCGCATTATTATCCTAAATCAGGCCATAACCTTGGCATCTATATAGTTGGCTACTTTGAAACAGTCTCCCTGTCATGGCATAGGGTGCTTTTGCTCTGGCTAGAGCAGCTCTATTGATCAACTTTCAAAAACCTTGTTGATGTTGGGAAGGAGACTCATTGACTGGATGGGATGTGTCTTTATTCCGGTTAGGAATTGGTTGCACCACCACTGTCTTCCAATGAGCTGGATATAGTTCTCTTACTTCTAAGCGAACCCAACATAACCAAGATCGGTAACGACATCGTTTGCCGAATTATCATCATTGAACATAGTAAGACCAGTGTACTCCGCTCGCCAGTTCCCAATATCGTTTTGAAGGTCGGAGTTGTATGCAACGAAGCGATCCTCCAAGACATGATTCGGGCGAGTGCTAACATTCACCTTATACACATCTTGAAAGGACTCGCCTATTTCTTCAACTTTCTCCTGAGGATCTTCGATTACGAAAACGTTGTCATCTTCGATTGTTTCTACTTGATCTATGTCTGCTGTTACAAGTATTTATTCGTTATTGGTAGTTCGGGGGATTGGAACTCACTGCTCTCTAACATAAAATGATTGAACAACAGGAACAGCTTCGATGAGGAACTACGTTGCTATTTAAATAATTTTGGTAAAACGGATCTGGCAAATTTGCAGTATTTTTATTTTTATATAATATTCATATTTTGCTTGTATATAGTTTTTAAAATTGTACTTATTTATTTAATTTATAATATTTAATTATAATTTTTGATCTAACGTACGTTAAATTCTTTGTGAAATTTTGTTTTTAATGTACATTTTAACTCTTAATGAAATTACCATAACATTTATATTAAAAAACAAAGTCTTAAAATGTCAAATACAAATACATAATACAAATAGTGTTAGAGTATTTTTCTAACAAATAAAGAACTAAACAATAAGAATGATGAAACTTTTTATCGTTTCTTAATTATGTGTCACCTATCGTTTACGCATCCTGTCACCTAAATCAAAAAAGATGCTTGAAAACCATTGAGAAAAAAATATTTACATTTCTGATGTATGTTTTTGTTTTGAAAGCGTTAAAAACTTTAAGTATCTTTAAGTATCCTGCGGTGTCACTCACTACAACAAACTTTTCCCTCTTTTTGCGTCTCAAAAACATGCTATCCAACTAATTTCGAATAAAAAACTAAGGTCTGATAGCTTCGTTCTCTTTAGATGCCTTAAAATTTTGCCTTCGAAACATTTATATTGTTATTACATTTAAAAACTATTTTTTGCAAGATCTAGCTTTTTATCTACCAGAAGCTCCTCTAGCTTCCAACTTTGAATAAATGATCAAAATATCGCTTCAGTACCTCATCATACCCTACAAATCGTTCGTCAATGCTTTTCGTCAGCTGCTCCAAGACTTTTTAACAAGTTACCGTACAGCCTAAAATGTACCCGAAATGAATCCGTTTTTCTTAAAAATGTGATCATAAAGATATTCTTGATTTGCTTTCTGTAATTGTCCTGTATGCATTCCTGTCATGATCCCGCACTCACTCATTAATTGCACATTTGTAAATAGTTTAATTGTTAATCTGCTTTCGCATCTAGTTCCTTATGAACTAAAGATTGCAGATGCTTTTTCAATTTGTGCACAAATATTTTGTCATCTTGTTATTCGTATGGAATATGCTAAATTTTTATATGTATATTTTAAAAAGGTTAAAATAAATAAATAAAAAAATAAAGTTATATATGAGATATATTTAATATCGTTTTTAAAATATTTAAAGGTAGTAAGATTTTATATTTATTTCATTAAAAATCCAATTACAAAGCTTTTTTCTGGATGAAATTTATCTTCAGTAATTTAAAAAATAAATATTATTAATATTATAAAATTTTACAATTAAAATGGGTTAAGTCAAACGACATGTTCAAAGTAAAACCACACTACCAGTAAGAAATAGCGTTTCGGTCTCGCAAGTAAAAAAATGCATTTTGAATTGAAAAAGAAATCGAAAGCTAGGAGAAATAGCAGAAGTTCAAAGCTCCAAATTGGATAATTGAAAGGACTGATGAAAACATAGCAGTTTGTAGTTTTTTCCATTTCAACTTCAGCAAGTAGTTTTTCCAGAATTGCTCAGATACAATAAATAATGAGCCCTCAAGTCTCTAAATATTCACCCTTATAAAAAATAGCTCAGGGACCATTATAATGTCTCTTTAAATAATAAGACTATATCTGAGCCTTTTGAAGTAGCAACTGTGTTCAGTAATATTATTTTTCTAATGTATCTTAAACTATTCAGGACTCAACGAAAAGAAACGATTCTGATTGTCTATGCGAAAACACACTTACTCATGTGCCTTTCCAATCACAAAGTTTTTTCTTTGAATGTTTTTCACCAATTGAGATAAACACAAGCATACAGTCACTTAAGGCAACTAATTCAACTTCATGTGATGGAATTTCAGGCAACATATTGAAACGCGTATCTTTTCTTGTTTCGGATGTGATGTGTCATATTTTGTTTTACGGGTTCGTAATTCTCTGAGTGCAAAAGTTCTCATCAACATAGGTGTTCCACAAGGATCTGTTTTGGATCCTATCCTGTTTTTAATTTTTGTTAACTCGCTTTTTCTTCGACCTTTCAAGGGTAAAGTAACAACTTTTGCCGACGATACTGCTCTGTCTTATCACGGTAAATGTTATTTTAACTTAACGGAGATGGCTCAAACTTCATAAATTGCCCATCAGTGACAAAACGAAGTTCATGATGTTTAACTTAATGGGCAAAAAATGTGATGATATAACTTTAAGATGCCATGCGCCCAATTGTTATAGATTCCATTTGACTCATTCTTGTGCACATGATAGAGATATGCCTAGTTTTGATTCAAATGTTCGTTGTAATTCTAACTGCTTTGAAATTGAACGCGTAGACAGCTTTAAATACTTAGGTATTACTTTGGACTATAAGCTTAGTTGGATGGATCACGCTGTGTCATTGAAGCAATATCTTAATAGCGTTGTTAGGCAGATTTATCATCTCAGTCAATATTGCAGTTTGCCAATTTTAAAGTTGATTTATAATGGTCTATTTAAATCCAAAGTACAGTATGGCATAGCCTGCTGGAGTGGTATGCATTTGAATAAACTATAGCCTCTGTTAATCAAACAAAAACATGCAATCCGTATACTTTGTAAGGTTAACCGAGTTGTTCAAAAGTCTTGGTTTTCTTCCTTCAAAACATCTGTATTTTTATAAAGTATTAAAAATATGTTTTAAAGTCTCAGGATATACATCGTCGAGGATTTATGATAACCTCAATCTACGTGTCAACACCAGAAATCTCGTCAATGTACCAACTAAAAAAAGATCGCATTATTCTTGCTTTAATTCTATTACTGCGCCCGTTTATTTAATAAATTGCCTGCAAATCTAAGATGTGAAATAGTTAAATCCGTATTCCTCAAGAATGTAAAAATTTGGCTTTCTACGTTAAATTATGTTGTTATTGGTAATCTACTGAATCCTTTAATTTGATTTCTTTTTCATAATTGTTTTTAACTTTTTTAATTTGCAATCCGCAAATCATTTGAATTTTAAATTTTAATATTTAATTTTTATCTTATTAAGTTGTTATTTTTTTTATAATTGCATCCCCATCGATAAATTATTATTTAGTTTTTAATTTCGTACATTCGCCTCTTGTCAATAACTGATTACAGAATGTACTTAACTATTTCATTTAAAATGAACAACAGTATTACTGTTCATAATGTTTTTCTATTTATGATTTTATATTTGTATAGCTTTAAGTTTCTAATTGAAATAAAAAAGAAATCCTTTTTCTAAAATTAACGATTGATCATAAACATGTGTAATACATTTCTGTGCCACTTTTCATCACTTGTCTGTAAAGCACATCATTCCCTATTTCAGAATAATACAGCGTTTCATTATAAACCAAAATATTTAGCTTCGATTGTAATTCCATACGAGCTCAACGTCGTTTTGCTTTGGGGTCTCTTATCTCACACCATGCATCTGTTCCAATAGGCAGGCGATGCTATTAGCTACGACCTGTGACCCAGCATATTTCATAAACAAAAAACAAAAAGATTTAACACTGCATTTACCATAGCCCACAGAAATAGGGCAACCGATGGCGCTCAAGGCTCATCATAATCATGAGGCACCTCACGCCTACATGCAAACAATAATAAATCATACTTCAGCGGCTTTTAGTCCTTTTATCACGATTGCAGTGTGATTTGGATTCACTTTTGGTTACTTTGCCTCCGTGAAATTCAAATAACGTGCTCAGAATATAATTACCATCAGCCACCCTCGTTATCCTTGTATCTTTCCGAAGTTCTCCTGCACGCGTTTCATTATACTCGTACCCTTCCACTCCCATCCAATTCCAGATGTAAACACATCATCAGCTTCAGAGACGGCACAGAGCACATCAAGTTAAATTTATTCCCAAAAGCCGAACAGTATAACATGCATGCAACCATAAGGGATAGCGCTCAAGTGGAATTTATCACCTAGACTTTGGGCTATTCTAGCCTACTATTGTGGGTGCACGTTTGCTAAAACCAAGAGCTATCCCGACAAAGAGAAACCGACTGATTCAACGTCATACATGGAATGGCACCAACCTTCGCTCATGCTGAACGTTATGAGGCAACCGCTACATGGGCCTTGACATACCACCGTTTAGATTCCATAGAAACGAAGGTAGTCACATCAAAGTCCTGCCGGATACCTTTGTAAGGATCTCTACTTTGGGTTTGTGTACGACCGACGTGATTTTTCCTTTTCCTCTTTTGGCGGGCCAGCTCTTGGTGGAAGTCTTTTTTTCGCACCTAAATTTTGTTTGAATTTGGCGCTTGATTTACCGTTATCCTGTGAAGATATATGTATGTAGGTATGTATGTATGTAGTATCTGCGGGAAGTCCTGGTTATTTGCCCACCAAAAGTGATAGAGTGTTTGCTCCTTTTTGAGCCTCTCATTTGCCGAAAGGTTTTCGAAGTTAACTGTGGTCTAGAATTTCAAGTGGCTGGCGTGGAATAAATTTTGCAATGGAAATTACTGTCACATTATAAATTAGGAGCGGTCGGTCGGTTTTTGGGGTATAAAAGTCCTTAGCATAGTGGCCTTTCGACGGCCTATTTTGTATGCGGTGGGGAGGTTTATTTGTAGATTTGATAATTGAAAGGGAGAATGGATGGGTTTTCAGTGCGAAGAGGAAGTTAAAAAAAAGAATGAGTGCTAAATTGCGGAAAGAGAAGGTGCGGAAGTCTTGATTTTTCGGTCAGCTTAAGCTTTTTATGATACTTTTGGAGTATGTCGAGTGATAAATGAGCGGATGAATGGGATCATTAGAAATAAAAAGTGATATTATAAACATCCCCTTTTGGGCAGCGTAATTGATAACAAATGAAATTGAATTTAATTACAAAGTAATTATGAAAATTATAATAGTCGTTTATTTGCTACGACGGTTTATTTATTACGAGACTAATTAGCTTGTGGTACAACTCGATATTTGTGGGATGCAATGCACGGTTCAATAAAGTCATGAAGATAAGACTTCTTTTTTAACATTAGAACAATTTGCTTACCGTGGACAAATTCACTGAATTGCAGATCGACAAATGGGTTTTTTAGATGTCATTGGAACTTTTCATTCATTACAGTTCAAATATTCTAAATACTATATATTTTAAAGAAAAATCAAATTGTACATATTTTGGCTACAATATTTATCTATCTATCTATCTAATTATTTGTAGGGATCTCTATGTTAATCTCCTAGCTTTAGACTCTCATTCTATCAAATTGTTTGACACAATATACGGTTTTGGACTAAGTTTAATGAACCATATATATCTTCTTGATATGGCCCAAACAATGAATGCAGAAATTAAATTCGTCTTTATTTGTCGCGGGCACATAAGACAATGTGTTCATAAAAAATTGCTTCATAAGTTATACTAGAACCTTATTAATGGAAGCAAAAAAAGTTAAAGAAGAAAAAAAAAAATACAAACAAATTTGTGGTTTAAAAATTCGACAATTCTAATTAGAAAAGCTGAAAAGTTGTTGTGTAATCTGGAAGCTCTTTTAGTCTTACCCGATTTGATATTTGTAAGTGGGATATGGATTTTTAATTTTGAAAAAGAGGATTATAAATCCCGGGCTATACTTTTTATGCAAACTCAAATGAAACGTATGCTGCAGGTGAAGAAGGAGATTTTGTAAGCGATTATCTGGATTCTGGTAACTATGAAATAAATTGTACTTAACTGTTTGAGCGCGGATGTTATTGAATTGTCTTGCAAGTAATGTGATAAGATTTTCAAATTTATTTGCGCATATTATATTTTATTATAATATTTCAATGCTCTTGAGAAATGAAAAAGTGGCTAATCTTATTCTCGTGGGTGACTTTAATATAGACATTTTAACTTCCAGTACTTCATCTAATCTTTTTCTTGCTACACTTGCTGAGAACGGTCTATCCTCTTTCATAAACGGAATTACTAGATTTATTTCCAGTACTTGCATTGACCATGTATTTGGACTCTTTAAATAAATAAACCTAAGCGAATGTGCTGCAATCAATTTTGATCTCTGCATTACTGCATGACTGGTATTCTGCTCAATATGCTAAAAATTAAGACACCGGTTAAGTCTCTTCTGTCGCCTAAGGCAACGAAAGTAAATTTTGACCTGATAAATATTGAACTACGTTCCGAAACCTGGAAAGAAATTTATGAGGAAGGTAATGCTTCTAAAGCTTATGACTTGTTTTTAGCATTTCTTCTGATGTACATAAGTAATTTCACATACACTATTGTCCGAAAAAAAAACTGAAAAAAGGTTAAAGCCTTGGATTACTTATTCTGTTCAAAAAAAAATCAAGCTTAACAATAAATTTAGAGAAAAAGTTCTTCAAACATCCTGTTAATACAGGTCTAAAAACGCGTTTCAGAAAATTGAGTCAGGAAGTTAACAATAACATAAGGAGAGATCGGAATAGATACTTCTATTCTTAAGTTCGCGATGCAATTGGTAATCCAAGGAAGGAATGGATGGCTATAAATAGTATCGTTGATGGCAACTCTCCAAATAACTCTAACGCCATATGTCTATGTAAAGATGGTGTTACTATTGAAGATCCTACAACAGTTTCAAACATCTTTAATGTTTTCTTTTCTTCGGTTGTTCTAGTGAGTCATTTTCTAGTGAATCTGATTCATATTGTAATAACTGCGTTAGATCCCATGTAATCAATGACGTTGTTATAAATAATTGCTTCTGTTATGAAGAAATAACGGGCTAGATCGTGTGGTTATGATGGAATTTGCAACTATTTAATCAAGAATATATCACTTGTTGTCGACATATTAGCTTATATTTTTAACTTAAGTGTTTCGACCGGGGTTTTCCAGGATAAAATTAAATGTGCTTATGTCATCCCTCTTCATAAAAAAGGTCGTAAAATCGACGAAAATAATTATAGGCCAATTTCTTTACAGTCATCAGTCCCTAAACATTTTTGAAAAAGCCATCATGACGAGAATGCTGCGTTACCTTGCAAAAATTAACTTCCTTAATCCTGTTCAGTTTGGCTTTAGGGAAGGGCTTGCTGCAGAGGATGCTCTCTTGCAGTTTTGCTCCTTCATTTATAAGGCTCTAGATGATAAAAAATGTTGCGCTGGGCTTTTTGTAGACATAACCAAAGATTTTGACATGATCAACCACAGAGTTTTATTAAACAAATTATACTTGGCAGGATTTCGTGGCTTTATGCACAGCTCGTTTGAGTCCCACTAAAAGGATTGAACTCAAAAATTCATAATAGGTAACTTTGGTAGCAGATCAAAACTATAGACTTAGGTGTGCCTCAGGGATCAGTCCTTGGTCCCATACTGTTTCTTATTTACATTAACTCTTTATTTAACCAACCGTTTGAAGGGAAAGTAACAGCTTTCGCAGATAATCTAAGCATTGGCAACTTAACTTAAGCGCGGGTATAAATCATGATGTTAACCTTTTGGGATTGTGGTTTTCAGAGCACAAACTAGTTGTCAGCAATAAAACTAATTTAATGCACTTCAGTCTATATATGCAAGAGTCGGCTAGGGTGGAAATTTTATTTCATGCAAACAATTGCGAAAGGTCTAATGTCTCCATTGACAGTGCTGGTTGAACAGGCATCTTGTGACTTACGCTGTTTTAAAATTGAAACAGTTAATCAATTTAGATACTGCTGGCATAACTGTTGAAAAAAATATGAGTTGGGCCAAACATATTTCATTACTGACACAATACTTACGATCTACAGTACGAAGCTTTTATCGTCTTAAACAATTTTGTGACATTAAAACTTTAAAAACCGTATATTATGGATAATTCTAATCAAAAATACAGTATGGAATAAGTTGCTGGGGTGGGGCATACTTAACAAAGATTGAACTATTGATTGTTTTGCAAAAATGCGCTATAAGAAAAGTATGTGGGGTCAATCATCTAGCTTCTTCTATAATTTTGTTCAGAGCTTTGAAAATTCTGCCACTGAAGCTTTTTGTGCTATTTTAAAGTTTCAAAAATATTTTTTATGAGAAGTGGCTATTTGTAAACAAAGCCCTATTTCTAATTTGCGAAGCAATTTAATTAATGTTGTTGATCAATAATGAAACGAAGAGAAACAAAAAAAAAAAAATAACCAAAATTCAAACCACGTTAAAATAAATATTTATTTCTCGTTTAAACAAAAGATCAAGCCAAATTGGTGGACTGTACGACGATGCGACTTCGCTGATGATTGCTAGAAGAAAGAGATCGAGATTACTTTGTTCAACAGCAAGAAGCTTGATCCAGAAATCTTGCTACCGTTTATTCCCAACGCTAACAAGTGCAATTGGGGCTTATCGGCAAAAATATGCTTGCATATATATGCAAAAAATACTGTCAAAATGATACGATACCGAACACAAAATTGATATGTAAATTTAAGTAATTCAAGTTTGACAAATCTATAACATTGATTAGAATTAGATAATTTAAAGAAAAGCAATTACTTATTTAGATATAATTAACCATTCCTGAACAGTTGTACTTATTCCTCCTTTTTGTAAAACTCTACTAAACCTCTTATAAGTATCAGTCTTTTAAGATCCTTGTTTCATTTCTTAAGATGTGTAAAAATGTGGCTTCTTGACTTTGATCACGAAGAAATCAATGTTAGTACAGGTACAACACATATTATTCTATTGCCGTTCTATTAGATTATATCTAATTAAGTTTCCTTTATATTTAATTGAATTAATAATTAAATTCTGTTCAATTATTTTTTTTTCTTTGTCTAAACTATGTAAATCAAAAGTTCACCCCACACCCTAAAGTTATATTTTTTTTATGAAGTGACATTATCACTATTTGGTTTAATATAAATGCAAATGTCACCACCTATTATTGTATTATGTACAAATTTTGTGAAATCAAGAATAATGAATTAATAAATTAAATAAATTAAATTAATTAATCCCTCCCTTGTCCTACTAATGGAACAATTAACACTTTGTGGCTTGGCAGATCTTTACCTACCCCTATTCCTCAATTTTTTGAATACCGTGACCAGAAATAAATAAATATAAGGTCAATCCATCTTGATGCAGTTTCGTTGCCGTTGGATGAGTGTAAACTCTTTCCTGTGATTGTGTGCCTGGCGACAGAGATCGTGATTGGCTTCTGTCTGCTTTTAATCTATCATGACTTTGCTCTGATTTTTTTTAAATAATTTTTTGCTCACTCTTCAAGAGGATATTAAGACTCTTATAATGCGTGTAGCACAGAGCGAGCGGAAAATTTGGGAGAAGAATGAAAGATTGTGTAGTGGTTTGAGAATCTCAGGTGTAATTGGTTTCAACTCACTTCCGTGGGTTGAGTCCAAAACGGGACGAAGGATTTTGATATCGACCTATTTGCTTTAACGTAATTCGCAGGATTTTATTCGACATTCGTTTTGATCTATGAACTTTGAAAGTTTGGAAGGTTTAGCTTAAACACCTCGCTGTCAGTGTTATGCCTTCATAGCAGAGCCATGAACCTACATAATCTACACAAACCGCCATTTTGAACACACGAATTAGGAACTAAGCCGATACAACAACCACTACAACAACGCCACCCATTAGCCAGGCTACTATCACTGTTCGACCAACCCAGTGATAGTGCCATTAACTTGATCCCAATGGCAAATGGTGACTGGACCAGATTCGAAAAACTAGACCACTACTCTAGGAATCGAACCTGGGACCTATCAATTGAATCAATTGAAAGGCAGGCGCTCTACCAACTTCGTCACACAGCTGTGATTGAACGCTTCCACGCAATTAGAGAGGTTCCACAATTAACCATTAACACGAACACCATTTTTATAAGTCGTTTGTCATTACAAGCTGTGCCAAAATGCTTGACACTTAATTCCAAATCAACATCATGGTCTCATTATTGTCTAGAATGGAATCCAAATCTCCTCCACTATAAATTATCGCACAGACTCAGATCCTTGTGGTTTTCCTTGATAAACTGGAATGTGTGTTCTTTCCAGCCTTAAAGACATTCTACTTACTACAGCCACTTTTAAGGATATCTTAAATTAAAATTCCTTCAATGAAATAGCGCCAAGTAGCCGTGCTTTGAATTGAGTTCATTTTTAGCCTCCTTCGAATTTTCTACCATTAGTTTCAAACACGAATATGGCGCGCCGGCCGCATTGTCACAAAGCGAATTTCAAAGTAATCTCCACAGTCCACAGTAATCCTGAAAACTTGGCGAATTGGACAATCTGCAATTCTACGAGAAACTAAAAGATTATCTGGCATCCTTAACGATTCCATTTTATCGCGCGACATCAAAAGCTAAGTGCACATTCCAACAAATTTGCCGCCTGACCAACG
Organism: Orthonevra nobilis; assembly: GCA_963555765.1. Lineage (NCBI taxonomy): Eukaryota > Metazoa > Arthropoda > Insecta > Diptera > Syrphidae > Orthonevra > Orthonevra nobilis. The sequence continues at coordinate 70,410,243 of OY743226.1, read as the reverse complement.
CGACAGAGCAACGAGCATCAGAAACTATTCCTATGATTTCGAAGACGACGAACGCCCACCACAACCCATCAGACCATCCTTGAAACACTTAGCTCGCCGTAATAATTATTCAATAATGTGAATGAAAGAGAATCCTTTTCTTTATCCTTATACTTGTGATTTTTTCGTCTCATTCTTCTTCTTGGTGGAGTTTCTTTTTTTTTTGTTTTTTTTTTTATGTCCATTTGGTGGGCGCGAAGGATAATCTTGGCGGTGAATTTCTGAAGTAATCATTTTCCAACACATAAAACTTCACAACGGAGCACCAGTGGAAGAAATCGAGGAGCTATGGCGCGAATTAATGAAAATTGCACCATAAAAGAAAATTACAAAATCAAAATTCAATTATGAACGTTCGAGAGTGTGTGTGAGAAAGAGAGAATGAAACACTCCACACTCCAAGTTGAAATCAAGGCAAAGTACTCGCGTTTGGGGCGGGTTGGATATACAGGCACAATGGTCATCCGGTTGTGGGCAAGACTTACAAATTGAAAGAATTGAACGATGGGGACTTACCTTTGGTGGTGGCGTTAACCTTTATCGAAGTGCTTTATTTATGAGGATTTTATCGGGGTCAACAACTGGTTGTGCGAATGAAAGCTATCGTAGATGGAGTTAGGATGTTCTTTAATTGAATGGGTCAATTGGGAATTTGCTCGTTTAAATCTTTTTTTTTCCATTGATATAGCGGGTTAGTCAATATTTCCCTGATACCAGTAGCAATTTATGAAATTATCTTATGGTCTTATTGGGGAGGATTGTCCTGAATTATCAACTGGGATTTGAACTTGATATTTGAAATGTCTCCTTCCTTAACAAGTGATTCAATTAAGAAGGTTTAGTGAAATAGTTGTCCCTGCAATTATGACTGATTGGCGACTAAACTAAAGATGATACTTTTTGGACCTCCAAGGACCAAGGCTTCGTTTGATGTTCGTTGATATTTTTCCCGAGTTACAGTTTTTAAAAAAAAGTATTTGCACATCCGATTTTTCAGATCAGCTAGAAAGAAACCCTTTATATCCGAACAAAATAGAAAAAAGCACTTAGCATTTGCAAGAAAATATCTTGATAAGCCGTACGATTTTTGGCGTACTGTTTTGTTTTCCAATGAAAGTCAATTTAATCTGTTTGGTTCGGATGGAAAAAAATTTGTGTGGCGTAAGCCAAATTCAGAGCTGAAACCTGAAAATATTAGAAAAACAGTTAAGTATAATGGAGTTGGTAACCTATCGACTTGTTGCGATATAATTTGCCTCGGAGCTTTCAAAAATTAGGCATTCATGAGTCTTACCATTTCCAACAGAACAATTACCCCAAGCATTCAGCTAGAGTAACAAAGGAATTGTTGTTATATGATGTGCCACATCATAACACCGCTAATATCGTCAGACATAAACCCAATGGAAAATTTATGGAATATTTTGAAGAGTCAAATATGGAAAAGAAGAATTTAAAAAAAAAATGACATGAAAACAGTACTGCGGGAGGATCGGCGTAATTTTATTCGCCATATCATTCACAATCTTATAAATTCTATGCCAAGGAGACTATAAGCCATTATTGCAGCAAACGGGATACACACAAAATATTGAAATTTTAAAAATAATAACTTTTTTTTTTCTTTTTTCTTTCAGAAAATAAAATGTGCAAATACTTTTTTGACGATAATTTTTGTTGTGTTTTGAAATGAATTGCATTTTTTTTCGAATAGTTATATGAAACTGATTTTGAAATTAGGACCTTTTCTTTCTACATTTTCTGATATGTAATAAATTTCTTTATCTTCAAAGAAAAATATTAAAATGTCAAAAAACTGAGTGGGCAAATACTTTTTTTAGTCACTCTAGATAAAATCCTTTGGTAAGAAAATGTTACAGCTGTCTAATGACTTTGTCTTCCGTACCCACTTTACTTGCATATCCCGCCAACGATCAGCACGCTAATTACAGTTGGTTTGTCCAAGCTTAGTGTCATCCGTGAATGCTTCATCATTGAACTCTAGCTTCAGTTATTCCGTTCTTCTTCAAACCCATGGCTTGGATTCGAAGTCTCTCCTTGCGGAGCGTTATTGTCCATTCTCTTCCGGACTATTTCTTATCTTTGTACGGCTCGTAGAGTTATGCCTTCCCAACCGTCCTTGCTCCTCGTAGATGAGACCAATTATCCGATGAAGTATTTTTCTTTCGAAGGATTTCAATATTTTCTCAGCTGCATTGCTTTTCTTCCTGCAAAATCTAGTGTTTTGTAGATCAGTATTTGTGTCCTTGACTTTATACTCTTTAAGTTTCGGTAAAGCAAAGTAGTAACGGTTGCCTATGATAAGTCATCCTCGTTTTTGGAGATTATATTAGTTCCGAGGTAGATGAACTCCTTTACTATCTCAAAATTGTAGCTGTCAATAGTTAAGTTTTGACCGGGGTGCTGGTGGTCCACATTGATTCTAAGACCATTCCGGTTTCACTCTTCTTCAATCACCGTGAATACTGCAACTTCGACACGAAGGAAACGAGCGATGATGCCAATATGGTTTGCGTATCCCAGAAACTGGGTCGACCAGTACGGAAGATGGTATCTTTCGCGTTGACATCTGTACGTCGTACTATCTGTAACAAGACAAGATTGAAGAAATCGCATGACAGTTTTTGGTTTGGGTGTTGTACGACACTATCGGGTAAGAAAAAGAGCGCATGCGCAAAGACCATTTTCTAGTGCGCTATATCAAATGACCCAATCTCGCGCAGCGAAAAACGGTATCTGCGCATAAACATACGTAGGCTGCTAGATATATTTCTGGCCTAATAATGAAAATGCGAATATTTATCATCAAAAGTGGTTTTATTGTTTTTCAAAGTATTCTCCAGTATGATTTATACACTTTTGCATGCGCTCAAGACAATTGTCGAAACACTTTTTCCACTCCGATTGAGACACCTCCAAAACATGGTTTTTGAACGCTTATACAGCAGGTTCTGGCGACGAAAATCATTGACTACGCATTTTTTTTCTTGATGTGCGGGAATAAAAAGAAGTCATTGGGTGCCAAGTCAGGGCAGTACGGCGGATGACTCATTAAATCGACGGTCAAAAAGGCGCTGGTTTGAGCCGATGTATGAGAGCTCCCATTTTCATGGTGAGCAATGATTCGTCTTCTCTTGTTCGTTTTTCGAATTTCTCCGAAGACTTCAGGCAAACAAATTGTGGTGTACCACTCAGAATTGACCGTCCTACGTTGTTCAAGCGGAACAGTCGCCACAGCTTTTCCGAAGAAACAGGCGACCATTTGCTTCGAAGTGCTTCTTCCACGAACAACTTTTGTTGGATTTAGCTCGTCTTCGAAGGCCCACACGGACGATTGTTGTTTTGTTTCGGGCTCATACGCATAGATTCATGATTCGTCACCTGTGACAATCTTATAAACGTCTTTTGATGCAAAGAAATGTTAAAAATATACGATTTTTTAACATTTCTTTGCACCAATCGACACGAGCCTTTTTTTGAGCGATTGTCAAATTGTGAGGGATCCAACGAGAACAAATCTTTTTTACGGCCAGGTGTTCATGCAATATCGAATGTATGCTGGTGGGAGAAATGCCCAGGGATGCCTCTATCTCACGGTATGTCACATGACGATCTTGCATTATCAGTTCACGCACAGCATCAATGTTCTCTGGCACAACGGCCGTTTTTGAGCGAGCGTCGGCCATGACTGAATTCACTAAATCAGTGTTTCACAGTGCTATAGGACGCTGCTTCATCGCCATACAAGGATTTAAGTTCATCAATGCACTCTTGTCGTGATAATCCACGTGGAAAGTTGTGAAAAATGATCGCACGAAAATGTTCACGAGTTAATTCGATTTTTTTGCCGAGATGAATTTTTTAAGTCTCTGTAAATAAAACAATCAACGATTATGACAACACGTTCTGAGTGATGTTATGCTAAAAAATGTCAAACTTTCCAATGAAACCTAAAGACAACCACGAACATAAGAAACACCGTAAAATACTTCCTATCTCATTTTCTCCCACGTTAAATCTTGAGAATTTATTTGTCTGTAATTTTTTACTGTCGCCTTTTCGTTTCATCGACTTTCAAATCACATCGATGCTTAAGAAGCTTCCATTTCAAAAAGTTGAAGCAAATCTCCAAACTCGTTGAAGTAGTTTTCCGTCCTTATAATTTTAAAATGGTTCTTTTAACTTAACTGTTCCGAAGTTCAATACACAAAACCGAGTGTTACACGAGTAGTTACCATAAATTTCATTATTTTTATTCTCCATCGAATCTTGTTTAAACAAATTATTCGGATTTTTGCAAAAGAATTTTTTTTATTTTTAACTTTTAATATGTTCTCGTAATAGGAAGGTGATGCGCCTTCAGAACTTTCTTTTTTCTTAAATTCCTTTGAAAGGATAAACTTTCTTAAGGAATTTCATAGCCTAGAAAATTAAAAACAAGTCGTCCAAATAGAAAAAAAGAAAAACACAAAACAGGCGAATGAAAAAGAAGGAAACTACAAGAAGTACAAATATTAGCCCATCGTCGAGGGCGAACGGAAAGTTGAATCAACACATCTTTTGAACTTTCTTGTAAAATAAAAATTTATTCAGCCGTTACGAACTGGGAATGGGATACATACTTGAAGGATAGTTAAGGAAATTCCGGAATTTACCTTTAGTTTCAAATTAAACGAAGAGTTTCCTGATACTTTTCTTCCGTGTTTACTAACAACTGACAAAATACATACACACACACAACACTTTTTCAAATGAATCCACCTTCAGATACGAAAATTCTTACAGACTAGGGCCATAAATGACTATTTAACCAGTCTTCATGTCCTTGTGAACCAAACAAAAACAAAGAACGAAAAAAAAACCCAGAACCTCATTCATGGTGTTTCTCATTCATTTGGAGATTTAAGTTTTGAATGGCACTGCAGTGGTAGAGCTAGCGCCACCATTACTACCACTACCACTAGGAAATGTCTGCTGGTCCTTTTACATCCGGTTACTGCACAATGCGCCGCTTTGTATCCTTTATGTAATTGGCGAGCACCATTTTGCACGTTGGCAACAAAGCGAAGCATTCCCGATGCATGCGAGACAGTGGCACTGTGGCGTATCCTTAATTATGGCCATCATCTTCTTCTCATGGCTGTGCTGCCAAAAGGGGCTTTGAATTAAAGGTTCGGACGAATCCTTGTGTTGGCGGGATTTTTTTTTTTGTTTTTTTTTGTAGCGTTTAAACATGGTTGAGAGCTGTTAATGCGGATATGGTCGTGTTGGTCGCAGGATCATGACGTAGACAGAGATGCGGTGGATCTGGGTCTTGCCATTTACGTGGCTAAAAGATTTTTCTGCGAAAACTTCATTCACAGCTAATTAAGTTTCCAACGACGATTGGTTAGGCAGGATACCACAGTGACGCTGCATGGAACATGGCAGAGAACTAATTTCAGGACGATCTCAGCGGAGACAAAACGTAACAAGTTTTTTTTTTTTAAACATTTTTGCTGACAATTTTCTGACTCTTGCCAGTCCTTGGAGTAATACTACGGGTGTTACAACTAGATGGATAGGTATGAAGATATTTGAGCGCTCTGTGGTGACGACATGATTTCCATATTATTCCGGCAGGAAACTTTATAGCTAGATGGATTCTTGTTCGCTCCTGTTGTTTTGTTCCCTTTTTTTGTCTCAGTGGGATTTTTCTCTGTCCTCGCGGTGTGAGTGTGTGTGTGTGTGACAAAGATCCTTGCTAATTTAAACTAATTTGCTTAAAAGACCATACCATTAATATGATAATTTTTGTGTTCATTTTCGGCTGGCTCTGCATTCATGGCAGAAGGAAGAAGGAAATGGAAATTTAAATTATTCGGAGATGGAAACGGATGTGATGTAGTAGAATTCTTGGTTCGAAAGGACACAAAACTGACTGCGGTCGGTGCGACACGAATACGGATGGCCGCCATGGTCAGGCTTGCTATCGGAATGGGTACAATATATACACACAAATATACTTAAGCGGAGAATATGAAAAGGTAATTTTCTAGGGATTAACGTCAAGTGAAGTTGAGTTGTTATGATAAGGTAAAACAGAGATATTGTTGCAAGAGATTTTGTAAGTGATAGAGATTTACATATTGTTTAAGTTTGCTTAAGATACCTTGTAGCATACTGCGATTCGACTGTCCTCGATAACAGATCGATATTCTATTTAAAATGAATATGAATTTTAAAATAAGATTTCAAAAATTGAATTCCAGAAACAGTGCGCATAGTATTCATGAATAGGGGTTTCATTTTGTCAAACCATCGTGAATTTTCTTGGATTCTTTACTGACCAACGTCGGCATTCGTCAACCATAAGCATATATCAATGGCTGGGTGGCGCATTTGGTAAGCGTTTGCTTTTCAATTGGAGTCTTCAATCGAGTCTTTCCGTAAGTCTTGTCTGATCCAGTCACCTATTTTCATAGGTAGAGAACATTTTACCAGGATTCATCCTTTGACTTTATCGTAAAACAGTTAGTTATGTGTCTTTTTAGATAGATAGATAGAATGTTGTTGATGATAACTGTCTTCCTTGTTTGGACAAGCCTTCGTCTGGCGCTGACTAAAGGGGGCGTTTTCAAGTGAACGCAAAAATATTTTAAGGGATTTTCTTTAGGAAATTATTTTTTATATGACAAAAAAGTTCAATCATATTAATTTTATTGTTTTTTAGATTTTTATATTTTTTTTAATTAAATCAGACACAAAAAACGGGTCATTGATCATGGTAATAACGGCTATTTGTTAATAGAGACCCAATTGCTGCGAACAGTCATCAGCAACACTGGCGGAAATGGCGGTGCTTTCATGTCCAATTATGTAAATTTGGTGCGAATATCCGCCTCAGAAGGTCACCCAAACTGAACATAAAATGGAAAAAGTGCATGATGCACTTTTTTAACCGAGCATGAATGGAGAAGTTTTCAATTTTTATTTTTTTATTAATTATAAAAGATTAAGTAAAATGAAAATGCAACAAAAGTGTGAAAGAATTATTAAAATATTTCTAGAAATGAAAAAGCTACAGGACTTTGAAGTTGCACTAGCAAGAATAATTTCTTAAGTCCGCAGTAAACGAAATGAAAATCGTTGCATGTACATGCGGGCCTAACGTCAAAATCTGTCACAATACTTGCATAGAGTTTGCATGTCGTGAACTACGCATATTTGTGACAGACGCATATAGTCTTGCATTTGCATGTGAGTCCTTGCTATGCCTTTATCGCATGCAAACAAGTGCCATGTACTAGCAAGCAGCATGTAATATGGGACAACATGCGACACTTCATCGCTCAATGCCATGGAAACATCACATGCGAGTGCACGATTAGAATGTTTCAATGAATGGATTTTTTTTTGTTTACATTTTATTCGGCTTTCGTTTTTGAGGATTTAAATACTTTTCTAACAAAATCTATAGCCCAAAAAAGTGTAAAACAATTAAAACGTTTTTTTTTAGATTTAAGCAAAGAAAGATGCTTTCATTTGTAGATCGGCAGAATTTCACGATCGACCCCATACAAAAGCCAAAGAGTTTCAGTTAAAATCTGTATCTGACGGATTTCAAATGTTTCTGCTATAAATACTTTCTAGAGTTTATTGTTCGCGCAACAAGTGAGAATTAAGACGTACGAATTATGGGCTTCTGTAGCAAAATCCACCTTTCGAGTACGAAGTTTTCTTTGTGAGTTTTTCATAGAACAACAAACAATTTTGAGCCATGATCCACACAACATTTATTTTACGAACATACATATGAAAATCAAAAGAATAATATCGAAATCATAAAAGCTTAATGATAATCCTACCCCAGTTGCTTTAGCCAGATAGGGTGGTGTGGCCTCGAACGCTTGGTGTTAATGGCTGGTGGAACTTTGTTTGTTTCATTATCAATAACAAAATTTATAATTAAAAGGGTCATCGACTACCAAACTCAAATACGATGGGTAGTGAGATGTGTTGTCAAAGAATATGAAAAAAAGAAGACCAAAAATACCTCCTCTTAAATTTGGGCTTTATAATGTTCACTGTACTCGGCTTTTTTTAAGCATTTTTAATATTTTTGTTGTTGCCAGAATAGCAATCTTTTCCAGTTCTTTTTCGACATTTAAAAATTTTACCGAATAGCAAACTGAAACAGACTTCAAGTGTGCGAAAAATGTCGTGTACTAGGAATCAATGTTTACGCTGTTTTTCGTTCCTAGAACGCAACGCATGCGATCTCCGATAGGATAAATGACGTCACAGGCGAATCGAAAAATTCAAAATTGCGTAAACTTCAAAGATATATTTCCTAAGTCATTTATTGATCTCAAATTGATTTCAAATTTTTCTTTTACTGATTCATTACTTTTGATCAATTTTTTGATACCATTACTAAAATTGTGGTATTTGCAACATCACGAAAATTCTCCATGAGCTGACAAAAAAATAAAAATGTTGCAAATGTTTGTTTTAATTATGTACGGGGTGCGTGAATGAGGTCAGAGAGAAGAGGATTTGGTTCGCAATCAAGAAAAATAATGAATTAAGTAAACACAAAAATAAATAAATGAATAACAAAAAAAAAATAAAAATTAATTTTGTGAATAAGTTGTTAAAAAATTTATTAAGTAGTAAATGAATTATTCAATAAATAATCTAATAAATAAATGATTAAATAAATAAATAAATAAGAGAATAAATAAATATTTAGATTCAAATTGGACAGACCTACTGAACAATAATGAATTTTAGTTTTAGTTTCAGACAACATCAACCATGGCTGACATGTGGTTTCAACAAGACGGTGCCACATGCCACACAGCACGTGAAACAATGGCGCAATTGAGAGGCGAGTTGGGTGAAACATTTTATTTCACGTTCGGGACCGGTCAATTGGCCGCCTAGATCGTGCGATTTAACGCATTTAGATTTTTTTTTATGGGGCTATGTTAAGGATCATGTCTGAAGCAACAAACCCGCAACGGTTAAAGCATTGGAAACCAATATGGAAGAATTTATTCATGAGATACCAGCCGATATGTTGAAGGGACTATGGCAATCATCATCAGCAAAATCATATTAAGATTTCATACATTTTTCTGAACTTCATGTTCAAAATAAAATCCTCTAGAAAAATCACAATTTATTTCCATTGATCACAGTATACCATGCGTCCACTCACTGGCAAAGACCAACAGGAACAAATGTTGTTGTACAGCAGAGTTAAAGATCTGTCGACAAGTGCAAGGAAAATGGCCTAGGTCTGTGTCTTCAAAATTAAGTCAGTAGTCCTCAGAGGAAGATCACCTTAGAGTGACTACTTGAAAGCGATTTGCGCATTACATTTTTTGTTTTTTCAGATTAGATTAAGATGTTTTTATTTATTGCCCAAATTATTTACAATCATGACTTAAAATTAGACTTATAACTAAGGTGAGGTTTTATCGGCTCAACAACAAGCGCCAGACGTGTTCTTATGGTAATTTTACAACATATTTTTTTTTTTACAAAAAGGTATGATAATGGTGACTTAAACTAATTGCTGACACGCCATTCCATATGTACATGTTGTACAAGACCGAAGTATCCTTCTTTCCATTAAACCGATTTTCTTCATGGTTGTTGGTGACAGGGTGAACCATATTAGCTCATGAGCTGCTTGAAGACCAGTATTTTCGTTTTTTTGCTCAACCCGTTCCTCTTCCTCAGCAGTCGGTTAACAATATGAAGGATAAAGTTGGCATTTTTCATGGGCGTAAAATTTGAACCGCTCGTTGAAGTTGATTTACAGGTATTTGTTTTTTGTATTGTCCCGGAGGATTTCTTTGATATTGCTACAGCGTGTTGCAAATTGTCGTCTTCGCCTGGTTTCCGTCGTTGGTGTCCTGTTTATGAGGCCATTGACCAACAAACAGGCAACTGCCGCTTTTTTGTTAAGTCTCGCGATGATGTCATGGTGAAGTTCAAGCAGTAGATGGATTGTTGAGAGCTTTTCCCAGAATCCGTGTTGTCGATCCGGTATTATTTGCTTTACGTGGCAAACTTTATTAATTTGCCTCAGCAGCACCGACTGTACGACTTTTCCCACACAGCAGAGCAGGTATATTGGCCGTTATCCTTCAATGCACGTTCTGTTGATCTTCTTTGGAAGGGAACAACTTTACCTATTTTCCACGAGGTGGGGAAATATGCGTTGTTTATGCAGTTGTTGATGGTGATGGTTCGGCAACTTTTTGAATAAAAAGTTTGAGATACGATCAGGTCCAGCTAATTTTCAAAATCAACTCCTCTACTGCTCCTGTATTGGCGAAAACATCGTTGGTGTTGAAGAATGTTGCCGTATTATCACTGTTTAATGTTGTGATGCTCTTATGCTCAATGGAAAGCAATTCGACCTTTTCGTTGACCTCTTCTCTGGTGGTGGTCTTTCCTTAAAGTTTTGCTCAAAATGGCTTGCAAAAGCTTTTGCCTCTTGGTCTCCGTTATGCAGAATGTCCGGTAAATTATACGATTTTCCGGCTATCGAATTCATTTTTTTGAACGTGTCCGGTCCTGGTTCTATATTTTCAAGTTGTTTCTGGAACGTTGATACAATTAAGCTGCGATTGGACATTTCGATACTCCTCATTCACCGTGTTCCAAGTTCTTTTTCAGTCTTTGCCTCTGAGCGTAGATTGCCTGGATGTTTTGCGGCAAGTTTGCGTATCTGTCCTTACTCGTTACTGGTTTCTTTTGCATGTCGACAACTCTGTGAAGTGGCTGATGGCAACTTGTTGTTGGAGAGATTTGAAAATTTTAATTTTTAAATTTTAATTTTAAATTTTAATTTTAAATTTTCTCCAATCGATTCGTTTGGAGTTGGTGTGAAGGATTGGAGTTGGACATGTAGACAATTGCACTTGCAAAATTCTGGCAGGATATTTATAAGGTTTGAACTAACCCAAAAATAATCCAACATTGAGGGAGTACGTGGTCCACTAGATATAGTGTAAATGGAATTAACATTATATGAAAATATACTCGCCGTATTTATTGTATGCATAGTTCGCATATCAGTTGCCCCAATACCATGATCTTCGCCTTAGCTCCTAGGCTTCTGTAGTTACTTGGCACTTCTTTCTTGGCATTTTGGATCAAAGTTAGTAGATCCGTCCCGAATAACCTCCCAGCGTCAATGAAGATATTGAACTTTGGTGTTGGGTTTGTTGTGTGGGCTGTTGGAGTCCTTTGTTGTACCGGCTTTGTTGGTTTTGCTGCTCGTGTCTGTGGGTTTTCCTGTTTACTAGCTGCCGTATTGGCAAAACTTATTCCGGATTGTAGTCCTTTCTCAACTGATTCCTGTGCGAATTTGTGTTGCTCCTTCTTTTTTTGTGTCATTTTATTTTTTTCCGCTTCCCGCTCTTTGTACTTCGGGCAACCTCGGTAGTTTGCCGAGTGTTCGCTCTTCTGGCAGTTGTTGCAAAAAACCTCCTAGACCTTCATTGTCCTCGAACAGGCTCTGTAGTTTCTCCCAGTGGTTCTCCCTTTTGGTTCATAAGTAGGGTTTTTTGTCGATGGAGGGTAGATCCGCTCCTTTTTCAACTTCAACAACAAAGTTGTTGAATTTCCGATCTGTTTGTGACTGGAATTACTTCTGTCTTGAGTTCCTCATGGATTTCCCCAGGTTCGTAGCTAAATTCGCGCATTACACGATCAGTGTTTGCTTTTTATACAAAATTATTGAGCTTCTACAAATGAAATTCATTGTAAGAGCTTTTTTAAAACAGAGCTTTAAACATGGCTTTTTAAATACGCTTTAGAACTCAAAGCGTAGTTTTTTGTAATTTTTTTAATAGAAAAAATAAAATAATTTAACTTCCAACAGTGAATAATTAAAAAATTCAAATAGTTAAGATATAAGCAATAAATTCATTAAGGAAATTCATAAAAGTATGACTGCTACAAATTTCATTTATTTTACAAGGCTTATTCTTTTTGTAAGGAGTTTTTAATTTATATTGAGTTGTATCGTTTTTTAACTGTCGACAATTGCAAGCGGTGGTTTCATGTGGTTTTTAATTGTTTTTGTTTTTTTTTTCCAAAGCTGGACAATTTTAAGCTCGGGCGAACATTGGTGTTTCTGTGATAATGTCACTTAACAAATAACTCATTTGTGACAATCATGAGGTTGGAATAGCAAAAGGAATGACATATTTCACAAAAGGAATTCAAAAGCAAATCCACTTTTCTGTTCTGCTAAGCAATTTAGCATTCCAGTTTTAGTGTAATTGCCAGTTAAACCTCACATCCTTAATTAAATGAAAATTAAATTTACGAGTATGTTTCACTTCAAATCAGCTTACCAGTCTGGGCTTATTAAAATCGCATTAGATTCCAAGCATCCCATGAAAATGCCAACTCGGTTCTCATGCCGGATACAGATATGTACCCATATGTATATGCATACTCGTTCTCATGTAATCAAGCCAAATACCATGTTTCTGCATACAGGACGCCACTCCGCACTCCACATCTACACATGCCTTCTCACTAATCTATCTAAAAGGATTATCCCATGAGAAAAACGTATCCATTCAGATGTTATTACAAACTCTGAATATGTGGTAAAACCTCCTTTCTACTGTGGTTGTGGTATTATCAATGGTGGCTAAAGGAAATGAATTGATAAACAAGTTATTTTTTTTTCTTTCCACGAGAATCGCATTGCCTCCAACTGTGCTACCACGAAGTAGGCATTGGCGCTGGCGTTCAAGTGTATTTTCCGCAGATAAACTATCTTTTATCTCGATAATAAAAGAGTGTTACACAAAGAACACAGCTGTAAAGTAAGTCAACATGGAAAAGAGCTTTGCTGAATGGAATGATGTACGAGCACGACCATGAGCAACTTTATGGCTATACGAGAACGAGAAGGACAATCAGTCGGTGTCTGATGTCTGATTCCGTGGAAATGGTGACATAGACATGGGATCTCGGTCTCACGTTGGATTTTCAATTGAAAGCTATTGTCGTTGCAACAATTAAGAATTTTTACTACTTTTTCTGTTTTGGATATGTGAAAACAAGTTTTAAGAAAAATTCCAGTTGTTACATCAAAGTCCACCCATGTAATCCTTATTTCAACACGAATACACACAATAAAGGAATGATTCTGTTTAAGAAGGAGTAACAACTCTACAGGCGGTCAAACAATGACACCACTTAAACAGAACTGAATTTGCCCCAAACTGTGTGGAATTGATGGTGGGTGTTGTTCCTAAACGAGAAGGTACATCCCTAAATATTTATATTTGGTAAATACAAAACAACAAAAAAATGAAAGAACAAATACAAAAAAAATTCAAACAACATAAAAGCGAATTTCTTTAGCATCTTTAGCAGACAAAGAAAGTCGATAAAAATACGAATCCCTCATCAAAGGACCTTGCCAAATGGGAGCACAAAAACCGGTCATAAAATCAAAATGCCGTATCTGTGGATACACTAAAGTTAATTGAACTGGAATAAATGGCTTGTTGTTCCATAAGGGGGGGAATCAAGTTACTCACAGGTTGGTACTTAACGTGTCCTTCGGTCTCCTTCGCAGCAGCACTAGTAAATCAGGAGTGAAAGTCAAAGGATATTTTATGGATGTTCTCTCTTTTTTTCCCCTGTTTTTTGCTTATAGATATAAGTCGTTTTTATGATGCTCATATTTACAAAACAGAACGTGCTGGGATTGCATGTACTCGTACAGTGTACACACTGAGATTGGAGGTGCCTTTGGCTGTGAGTAAATAAATATTTTTATCGTGCATGACAGTACTTAGGGGAGCATCTAGCACAGATCATGGATTCACCATGCCCACGTATCACTTCTTTAGTGGCTTTTTGATGAGTCTTAAGACGTTTGGCGGGCTTTTCTTTTTTTTAACGCAGCAAAGTTGACAACCGAGGATGGACGGAATAATTCCAGCAGCAGGACCATTTAGAAATCACTCAAAAGCTGATAGATGAGCTCAACGAGAATTTAAGTCAAAATTGAATTCATCGAACGGAGAAAGCAAGTTTCTTTTTCAATTCAATTCAATTCAATTTCAATTTATTAAACTTCGACTTCATTATGAGAACATTGGTTTAAATCTCCAAAGCCTTATGGGCTTTTCTGCAGAAGATTGGTAATATAAGTGTCAATGAGCCAACTAGAGTGACCGAGAATTCTAAATCATGCATAGTACATTTATTTTCCGTACGAAAAATAATATTTCACACGTTTAGACAGCTGGGTGGCGAGGTTGGTAGAGCGCCTGCCTTTCAATTGATTCAATTGTTAGGGCGCAGGTTCGATTTCTAGAGTAGTGGTCTAGTTTTTCGAATCTGGTCCAGTCACCATTTGCCATTGGGATCAAGCTAACGGCACTATCAATGGGTTGGTCGACCAATGGTAGTAGTCTGACTAATGGATGGCGTTGTTTTAGTGGTTGTTGTATCGGCTTAGTTCCTAGTTCGTGTTTTAAAATAGCGGTATGTGTAGATTGTGTGTAGATGGCTCTGCTGTAAAGGCATAACACTGACAGTGGGGTGCTTAAGCTAAAATCTTCCAAACTTTCAAAGTTCATAGATCAAAACTAATGTCAAATAAAATCCTGCGAATTAGGTTAAAGAAAATAGATCGATATCAAAATCTTCCGTCCCGATTCGGACTCCACCCACGGAAGTGAGTTGTAACCAATTACACCTGAGTTTCTCAAGCCACTACACAATCTTTCATTCTTCTCCTAATTCTTCCGCTCGCTCTGTGCTACACGCATTATAAGAGTCTTAATATCCTCTAGAAGAGCTTGCAAATAATTAAAAAATATATATATTTCACACGTTTGTCCGTTTGTGCTTGAATGGGATATAACAGACCATTATGCTATAGGTGTGTCGTTCTTCAAACTCTTAGCAATCACTTCAAAAATTGAGGGCCAACTGGGATAAAAAAAAGTAGGACCTTTGTCAGAAGTTGATTTCCAGAAGTTAAATGAATATCCCTCAAAAGGAACATGGAAAAGTGTTTATATTGGTAGTTGTCCTCAAATGCCCTTCAGCATATTTATAGAAATTCTGTCTGATTATTTGGCCGCGAGTCGTTCTATAAGAAAAAGACGGACATTACAGAGAATTAAGCCATGGATGACGGATCAACTTTCTGAAAAAAATAATTTCTACGCTAAAAATAAAAACAAACTTCAAATTCCATCAATAAAAAACGTCTACAAAAAAATGAGAAAAGAGATTTTTGAGCAAATAAATTTACATAAAGAAACTTACTACAAACGAAAGCTTAATGAAAACTGGTCTAATCCGAAACAGCAATAGAATATTATTAATGAGCTATTAGATAAGGTCAATGAAAATACATCCATTAAATGCTTGAGGTTTTTTGAGAGCACGACAACATCGAATGATTTGGAAATGGGAAATGGATTGAATCAGTTGCTGAAGCTGAGGTTTCGCTTGTTGTATCCGACCTGAAACTAAAAAACTGCTGTGGGATTGATGGTATTAGTAGTTTGGTAGTTAAAAAAAATCAGAGACAACATCATAAAGCCATTGACTTTTTTGATTAATAAAAGCTTTGAAAATGGATTCTTTCCGGATTGTCTTAAAACTTCTATAGTAGTTTCGATACACAAAAAAGGTGACAAATGTGATCCGAATAACTATAGGCCGATTTCGTTGCTCTAAGTTTTTTTACCAAAATTTTTCAGAAAATCATCACGAAACGAATGATTGCCATCCTCAGTAAATATGAATTTTTGAGCAAGTATCAATTTGGCTTTAGCAAAGGCAAATCTACAGAAGATGCCATCTTATTGAATTGAATTGAATTGAATATACTTTATTTAGCTTCAATTAGCTATTTTTTACATACAAATATAAACTATTTACATTGATTTTTATTGGACAAGTGAAAAATTATTTGTTTTCAAATATGGTTTAGTTTCACGAAGTGAATTAATTTTCTTTTAAATTCTATTATGTTTGTTAAGTATTTGATGTCAGGTGGCAAGTTGTTAAATTCTACAAATCCCATGTAAAAAATGGTTCGCTGACCGCTCGTAGTTCGTGCTCTATCAATTCGTAGATCTCTCGCATTCCTTAGTGCAGAAACTGCTTCATCTTCAGTATGAGCGTGGGCACAAAGGTATCCAGGTAGCATATTATTTTTTATTTTGAAGACAAATAACATTGTCAGAACATATAAACGTTGGTTTATTTTTAAGCACATTAGGGCGGGTGTCATATTTCTTTTCGATGTGTATCTGTTACACTTTAATATTGTTCTCATAGCTTTATTTTGCAGTAGCTGAAGTCTATCCTTGTAAGATGTTGGACACATGAATAAAACGGTTGCACAATAACCGAAATGAGGCTTTACTTGTACATTAAACACATTTATAGCTGATGTCGTGGAAACATTCTGTCTCATTTTCCTTAACACACCAATTTTTTTTGACACTTTCTTACATATAAAGTCTATATGGGCTTTAAAATATAGTCTGTCTTCAAGCATAGCGCCAAGGTATTTAAGATTATTCACCACTTCAATTTGTTCGTTATTAATTTTTACGTTTACAGTTGGGACAGAATTTACAGAGATACTACGAAACACCATACATTTAGTTTGTTTCTTATTAAGCACAAGTCTGTTAATTTTTAACTATTTATTTATGTTTTCAAGGTCTCGGTTAATGTTATTCGTGCAAGTTTCTATATCGGCACCAGAGATATAAAGCACTGCGTCATGGGCAAAAAGAACAAGCTTAGAAAATTTTACCACTTTAACCATATCATTTATAAATTACAGGAACAAAAACACTCCAAGAATAGTACCTTGTGGTATCCCAACTTCAATTTTTATTGGTTCAGATACTTTTCCATTAACTGATGTTCTTTGGATTCTACAAGTTATAAACGTTTTAAACCAGTTCAGTTCTGTTGATTTTATGCCGTAGCGCACAAGTTTCTTTAAAAGTATACTGCGGTTAACAGTCTCAAAGGCTCTTTTTAAATCTAAGAAAATTGCTACAACCACTTTTCTATCATCGATATCTCGTTTCCATTCGTTAATCCCAAAATTTATGCACGTTTCGCATGAATGGTTAGCTCGAAATCCGGGTTAATAACAGTACAAGAGAAATTGATTTTTCAAATGTTCCTGTAATTGTAACATGACAATTTTTTCTAATATTTTTTCATAGACAGGCATCATATTTATGGGTCGGTAGTCACTAAATGTTATTGCACTAGTTTTTTTCTTTGAAGGGATTATTGTGGATTCTTTCCATGCTTCTGGGAATATTCCTGCACTAAGAGATATATTAATTATTCTTTGGAGAATCGGTCCGGTAATATTTAGGGAGTCCTTAATCATTTTAATGCGCATAAAGTTAAAGTCTTGTCTTTTGTTTAGGGTTTCTTTTACACTTTTGATAGTTTCTAGGCCTACAACATTAAACTTAAAATCTATATTGCACTCATCAATTAAATTAACGTAGTCAAGATGTATCACAGATCGGGTTATAGATATTATACTTTGGACGAAGAACTCATTGAACATATCACAGAGAATTGCACTATCACTTATAATATCGTCATTTTCTGTTCGAACATCAGTTATGGTATCTTGTTTTTTATTAAATGCGTATTTTTTTAATTTGTTCCACATATCTTTTTGATTTGACGCACAATCTATTTGTCTTTTGATGAAGGTTGACTTAGCTATGTTAATATTTTTTTTGTATTGGTTTCTATGCTCGCGGTAGTTTGACCAGAGATGTGGGGTATTGCATAGAACAGCTTTTTTATACAAGTTGATTTTGGTCAATTTGGCCTGTCTAAGTTCACTATTAAACCATTCAGCATTATTAACGGGAATTTGCTTTACTTTCATCATTGTGTTGATTGCTTTTTTGATGCCCGACACAAATTGATTACAAAACTAATTCAAATTGTACGGTCTATGGTCTATCCGTTTCAAAATTAATGAAGAGTGAATTTTTCGTAATCTCAGATATGAAATGGGTCTCGTCATATTAACAGTATTTTATAGATTTCATATTTTTGTTTTTATTGCACTTTTTCCCAATTTTAACTAAAATTTCAATGGTTTCATGGTCACTTACTTTTAAGTTTTGGTCGATTTTACAACTCACTCTGTCTTCACAGTTTGTTATCACATAGTCAATCAGTGTTCTAGTGTCGCTTGTAATTCTGGTAGGTTCGTTCATTATCATATGCAAGGAGTTGTCATTAATGGTATTTGCTATTCGCTGCTTATATGTGTCCGAAGATATCAGCCAGTTTATGTTGAAATCTTCTACGTTGATGAAGTCACTTTTGTACTGTTGGATAAAGTCAATAATATTTTCGAGTCCGACGCAGAAATCTCTCTTTGATCCCTGATGAGATCTATATATTGCACAAATAATTATCACAGGATTGTCTTCCTTTTTAACTTATATTATTAAGCACCAATATTGCATACTAATTACAATTTTTTTGACTAGATGACCACCAGTATGAATAGACTCACTTTCACAGTTGAATATATAATATCCTTCCAACTGAATTTCGTTTAAATAATGGTATTCAGTAAAGTGTGTTTCAGATACCCCTAAAACGTCAATATCTTCGCTTTCAATCAGACTTTGTATTTCACTGAAATTGTTTGCCAATCCTTGTGTGTTAAAATACACACACCTTATGTTGTTTAGTTGCTAATATTCAATACGTTCTTCAACTATTTTAAGTTTCCCAATGTACACTGGACAATTCAAACTATTTGCTTTATGGTTAACATTTATTTCCAGATTCAAATTATTTTTTGCACTACAACAATTTACACATTTTTCCTCGACACTACTGCATTCTTTAATGTCATGAGGTCCCGCACATTTAACACATATTTTTTCCTTTGTACATCCCTCTTGGAAGACATTAACAAAGGACTCGATAAAAGCAAAAAAACCGCTTCTCTATTTCTAGACCTAACTAAAGCTTTTGATCTAGTGAATCATAAACTTCTATTGAAAATTCTTCAGAGAACTAGATTTAGAAGCAATACCCACAATTGGTTCGCTTCTAATCTTAAAAACCGAAAACAGCTGGTACGAGTTAACGTTACATTGAGCGATTCCCTGAGCAGCCTAGGTGTCGGAGTACCCCAAGGATCTGTCCTTGGACCATTGCTCTTTCTCATTTACATAAAGTCAATTTTTTAGTTGTCACTGAAGGGGCGGATCCGGGCATTTGCTAATGATGTGCTCCATCTGCGAACTCTGTTAAATCAGAAATGATAACAGACTTGTCCATGTTAAAAAATTGGTTCGCCTACCACCAAATGGTGTTAAGCAGCAAATCTAAAGTTATGTTCTTTTCTCTTACAAAACAGCGACCTATGGATGGAATTTATCTCCATGATTCAAAGTGTAAGAATTTAAGTTGTTCAAATGATTGCATAAAACTAGAATCTGTCCCAGAATTCAAGTACTTAGGTGTTACCCTCGATAGTAGATTTAACAGGAAAGCACACAATACTTCTATCAAGAAATCTGTTTATATTGCCATGAACAAGATCTTCCACTTACGTAAATTAGTTCCGTCCAATTTACTTAACACTAAATGCTATGCGCTGGTGAACTCTTATGCAATGCTTATGTGAGTAATCTTCAACCCCTTATGACAGCTCAGAAGAAGGTAGTTCGTATTATTGTGTTTAAATCTAGATTGGAACCATCCTTTCCTCTATTTCAAGTTCTCTATATATTGACACTCAGACATTTATATGTGTATAAAGTTTTAAAACTTTTCTATCTGCGTGGAGGTTTTTCTAATTCTAGAAGAGGAGATACCTATACCTGTGTATTACGGCAAAAGTCTGCAGTAATAGTTCCAAAAGTTAACACCTAACATTTCAGACGCTTCGCAACTATTAACTACTATTAGCACCTTTTATTTTCACAGATTACCTCCAGTTATATGCAGTCGCGTCCAATGTAAATCCAGATTTCTTAAAAGCTTGAGAACCTGGCTACTGATAAGACGGGCGTAGAAAATCTAAAGCATGTTACAGCTTAATAAGATAAACCGGTCCATCTTCATTTGTATCTATATATATTGAAAATACAACTAAACCATCTCATTATTCAATTTTTTACGTAATTTCGTCTAGCGGCTTTCATGCAATTTTTGATTATCTTTGATAAATAATGCACTTAACACTGATATTTTTTATCACCAAGTGTATAAAAGACACCATTTCAATAAATCGATTTTATAATGGAATTCATGGTTAAAAATGTCTTCTAAAAATGTACCTAGTTATGTATTAAATTCAACATCTAAAATGGATTATGCAAATGTTTAATTGTTTGAAATATGAATTAATTCATTGTTCGAATATTGCAACTTTGAAATGGAAATAAACTAATAAACAAGAAAAAAAGGATTATTTTGAGTTCTACATTAATAACATTCAAATTAAACTTTTATTGAACATAATTCACGTTTAAATTAAAAGTTTTTGGGAAAATTTCGAAAATCTGCTGGTAATTCGTTGAATATTGTTGGAACTGCGACTTCATATTTTCGCCGACCATATGCATTCCAATATCTCGGAATGGTGAATCTGTCTTGCTGTCTCCTTTTTGTATTAAACGTTTGTTGAGATGGGATTTTGTAAGTGCTGCCATCTTTGAATTGCTTTGCTGATAGAATTTTGATCGGTAGCTCGCTTGCATCGCTATGAGGTTTTGAAGCTGCGGTGCATTTCCCCCAGGCTAATATGAAATATCTCAGTTGAGATTCAACCAGTCCAGTCGAAGTTTTGTTGTCAGGGCCTCTATGTGGTAGCTCCATTTCAAATTGAAGTCGACGATCACCCCAAGGTACTTATACTATACGTTGACACGTTCTTGATTATTGTAGCGCAATCGTCCTTTTTTTGAAGATGCATGTGACTACCTACTCTGTGTAGACACGCCTTATGCATTTTCTACATAACTTTAAATTTCATAATATGAGGTGGGCGAATATGCATAACCTTTGTTTTTTTTTTTAGCATTAAAAATAAGCCCATTGTCGTGACAGCGTCGAATTCCCATTGCATAATTTTTTCTGCTGCCTCAATATTTTTATGACTCACTTCGATGGCAAAATCATCTGCATATGCTTATCCCCTTGGCTTTGCTCTAAAACCAAAGCAGGTAATTTATATATATAATAAAAATAAGAGGATCCCTGCGGTACTCCGTATTTTGCATCATTATCCTCGCTTGAGTACTCCATAATTTTTACTTTATATTTTCTATCTTCAAGATAGCTTTCAAACCACTTTAATAAAGATCCTCGTATACCAATTTTTTCTAGAGATTTTAATTTATTTTTATGACATAGTGTATCAGAGGCTTTTTTGAAGTCGATGAACCGAACAATAGAGTTGCGATTTTTATCTAGACTACTGTTTCTGTTTAATCTATTGGCGAAGTCTCCAAGCAATCGATCTATACTTTTATTTTGCCGAAATTATTAAAATTTACTACCGAAATTCGGAGTCAGTGGCCTGAAAGTTAAGAGCGTTACGTCCAATTTATGGTCGTCATAATCGTCCTAGCAGATCAACAGGCACAGTACAAAATGTTCCATTTCTGGCTGAATGGCTCCGTCAATAAACAAAATATGCGGTATTGGTCAGGCAGCAATATGCACGTACTCCATGAGACATCATTGCATCCCGAAAAAATTACGGTTTGGTGTGGTTTATGGGCCGGCGGCGTCATTGGGCCGTACTTCTTGCGTGATGATCAAGACCAGCACGTTACTGTGAACGGGGATCGCTACCGTTCAATGATAACCGAATATTTTTGGCCCCAATTGGATGATATGGACTTGGAGGACTTGTGGTTCCAAAAAAACGGCGCCACAAGCCACACAGCGAATGTCACAATCCAAGTTTGGAGAACGTGTTATCTCACGAAATGGTCCAGTCGCTTGGCCGCCTCGGTCGTGCGATTTGACGCCGTTAGACTATTTCCTGTGGGGCTACGTCAAGTCTTTGGACTATGCCAACAAGCCAGCGCCGATTGATGAACTTCGTACGAATATCGAACGTGAAATTGCAGCAGTATCGGCCGATTTATGCTTGAAAACCGTCGAAAATTGGGTTCAGTTTCTGGACTTCTGCAAGCGTGCCCGTGGTGACCATGCAAAAGAGAGCGAGTTTCATACATAATGGCATCGAACGTTCTTTCACAGGAATAAAAAAAATTGATTGATATCCAAAACCGTTTCTTTTTTATTTTAAAAATTTTGCAACGCTCTTATTGAAAAACCCGATATTTCTCGCTTGTATTTTAAAATTTTATAATGTTAATTGTGGAAAATAAATGAGTTTAAAAAAAGGTTGTCTATGAGTGTTTGTAGGTACGTACATATGTGAGTATTTCTTTAGTACTTGGATCGTAAAATTAATTAAGACCTTATTTTCGTCAAAAAAATTTTTAGGAATTTGTCTATAGTTTTCAATGTTATTGTCCTCTTAGCCTATGGATAAGAAAATATGGATAAGAAAAAAATCCAAGCAAAAGTGTTCGAAAAGTAATTCAAATCCAACTTGAGTATAATAACCTGCTCCTTGAAAACCAGTCCGGCTTTAGAAGACAACACATATGTGAGTCAGCACTTAATAGCGTAATAATTAACTGGAAAGAGGAAATATCTGTATAAGAACTATGTTGTAGCCGTTTTCTTGATCTTAAATGGGCCTTCGAGACCATCGACAGAAATATTCTTTTAAGCAAACTAAGTGCATTAGAGGGACCGAGTTACAGTGGTTCAATACATTCTTAAGCGGCAGAACACAATGAACCATAGTGAACAGTACATCTTCAGATAGCATCGACTCGAATATTCGCGTTCCTTATGGATCCATACCTGGTGCGCCACTCTTCATCATCAACATAAATGACATTAGGACTGTAATTAAACACATACACTATTCTTTATATCGGGGAAAAACATACAAGAAGACCTGCACGCGTTAAGTAACTAGCTTGAATCAAATAAGCTTAAACTATACGTATCTAAATCAAAGTGCATGATTTTTAAGCATAACCACAGAGTGAATTTAAATGTTGACAATGAAAGGATAGAACCAGTTTAGCAAATAAAATACTTAGGTGTAATAATCGATAATAACTTGAAGTTTGACCATCATTTAATGCATATAATAAAAAAACGTCTTAAAAAGTGTCTTTTCTCAGTAGCATACGAAGAAAAATTTCAACAATGAGTGCAATAAACATATTTAATGTTATGGTAAAACCGCACTTCGAATATTGTTCGTCGATATTATATTTATGCAGTCAATACAAAATAGAGCAATGAGAATAATTATTAAATGTAATAGATACACGCTAGTCTTGTTAATGTTAAATATGTTACAATGGTAAAGTGTAAAACAGAGAAAAATGATTAATGTATTATGTGTTGTCTTCAAAATAAAATATGATATGTTACCTCATTCCACTTTAGACTCTGTATAGTTCGA
The DNA here is from genome assembly GCA_963555765.1 of Orthonevra nobilis. Taxonomy (NCBI): domain Eukaryota; kingdom Metazoa; phylum Arthropoda; class Insecta; order Diptera; family Syrphidae; genus Orthonevra; species Orthonevra nobilis. The sequence continues at coordinate 70,386,584 of OY743226.1, read as the reverse complement.
ACGTGTTTTTAATTCGCTCCAATTAATTTCTCCCAACTTTTAGTTCCCTGCACTTTCGCATAACTTGCAAATCTGTCTGTTACTGTCTGCAACTTCAATTTTTTTGTAATCAATTATAAAATTTTTCTTTGAACATTCTTAGCCCAAAAAATAATTAATAATTAAATAATTAAAAAATCACATACAATCAGTAATTAATTATGGAAATTCAGTGCGGAAACCCCAATTGTGTAATCGACATCGTAAACGCTGACTGGATCAGTCGTAAAGGGCTCTGTGGTAAACACTTCCACACGACATGCACTGGTCTCGGTCGTAGAGCAATGACCTACCTCCGCGAATATGAATCCAATTTCGTCTTTTATTGCGACGAGTGCAAATTAATATCGTTTTCCCATGTGCTTCGCGCTGTTAAATGTTTGAATGACTCAATGTGCAAGTTGTTGACGGAAAATAATCTGTTAAAAAAAACAATATGAACAATTGTCGAAATTCGATGACATTGCGTTGATGATCTTGCTTGTTCAATCGACCAAATGTCTCAACTAAACAAGGCTATATTTAAAAAATTTGAAAATAATCTCTTGAACTTTAAATCGCTTGACCATAGTGATACATCTGATATCAAATCCTATTTCGAAGAACTAAAACGGGAGTAAATTTCTTCCATAAGCCTAACTTCCATAGTTCGTTCAGAGAATGAAACCGCGAAATCAATCAAGACCTCGAAGTGTTTTTACGAAATTCCTCGCATCTCTCCGTTAGATGCTCCTCCAACTCTGATTTAAATGATTTAAATCGGAAAATTGACTTTTTAAGCAAAGAGCTTCAAACTACTCGCAAATCTATCGGTAATGTTATAATGGACTTAAGGTGTAATAACGAAATTCCATCCACAAACATTCACGCCGAGCTCACTGCTGCTCTATCGCCATCATATCTTCATTCTCATCAAAATTCTGCACCCTCGCGCCGGCCGACTATACCTCCAAGCTACATCAACGATTCTGCCCCGTCTTCGATACTGCCCTCACCTGCCGATCCTATTCTAATCAATCGCTTTGACACCATGTGGACCATCGAAGAATGGAATGAACGGCTCGATAGACTTAAGAAAACCAACAATCCGGAGAACTACGTCATTTTGACTGTCAAAGGCACACCTCCTCTTGCTGACTCAACATAGGTTCGGAAGTTTTTCCAACAGAACTACACAATCCAAATATCCCAATGTCAAAAATCCAAACAAGCCAGCTCATTTAAATTTAAAATCCCATTTAAGTACGGTTGGCTTTTTTCAAATGGCATGCGCTTGGGAACACTAATCATAAACATGTGGTCTCCTTTTATCAACAAATCGGCATCGAAATCAACAAGAATAAGAAAGTTAAGCTTTCTCCTCCCAAAAAAATAGACCCAAATTGGAGTTTTTAACAAGCCGTTTTTCCCTTTTTCACCTGACAATCACGCCATCCATCTAATACGTCAACTTTAGCCCCCTCACATAACACGCCTGTTCCCCTTAATCCCGAATCCGATGCACCTCACAATAAAACCAAATCCTACCCCACTCGAAAACGTGTCTCATTTAAACTTCCGGACTCCCATCGCCCTACTCAACCAACCATCAACGCTACCAGTGGTACCGCTCTATACCCGAACTTCATTCGTTCCCATACCCTTTACCCTTCGCCCCCTCCCTCCACAATCTCTCCCACCCCGATTCCTGCTACATTCCCTCGTCTCCAATTCTTGACCCACTACTACCCCGTTTGGCTAAACTCACTAAGCAATCGTCTGATCTTGGCGATGATGGTCGCTACGTCCTATCCCGTCTGAGAGATCGTAGGATCTACGAAAACGTTCGGCTTTACCTAGCATACCTATGACCAACCCGACTCTTGTATCCATGGAACTACCAGAACCAATGTAATAGTATCTATCCAAACAGAAGGTGCTCCTACTGATCTCAAGGAGCTCAACAAAATTTTTGTGCGCTACCACGAGAATTTCAATATTTCACCGAAAAATGTTTCGAACGATCTAGCAACTTACGCTTCCCATATCACCCCTAAACGACTTTCTCATCTCCAAAGAACTCGGTCTCAACTTCAGAACTATTTTCATGCCTAACTCTTTAATTTCAGTTAATACCCTTACTCCGGCGTTTCCCACACTTATTTTCCTTTACTATCAAAATTTTAGAGGTCTTCGCTCAAAAACATCGAATGTTCTTCTTAATTCTCAGAAGCTGCCTTATGATATATTTGCTCTCACTGAAACTAATCTTTCACCAAGTATTTACAACCTAGAGGCAAGCAACCAAGGGCAATCGCAGAAACAGACTATGAACTTGCCCTTTCAACTAAATGCTTATTAAAGAGATCACCTGATCCGAACTAGCTTTGAAAATGCTTACCTAACAAACCAGTTTGTATGAAGCTATAAGCGTCCCTTTATTCCAAATCTGAAGACGCAGAGAAGTATGTAAATCTCGTCAACAGGCGTGAAACAAAAACATTTTTTCCGTCCTTTTTAACAAAAGAAACCAGAATTCACCACCCTAACTGAACAAATGAAAACAAATTGTTCGAGCTGATGAAATATAATAAAAAAAGCGTCTCCTAAATGCCTTCACACCGACACGACAATGCCATGCCATACATTCTCGCCCTAAATGAAGGACACTCGTGCGAACTGCACATTACTCTGTCGTTCCATCTTTGTCCAAAATTCTCCACCATTATTCAAATTAATTTACCCCAGTGTCACTCAATTCCTGTTCACACTTTAACGTTGCCACTATGAAAACACGCGAGCTTCCCGCCAATAGGGCAACGACTTACCCATCCAGTCGGGGTGCTCCGTTGTGACACAGCCTCCAATGGGGTATTAATTTACTTTACAAGTTGCCACATGCATACAAAATCGCTTCCATAAATACTCCGTAGGAAATTGCATCAGGACGGCAGCAGCAGAAGTATCAGCAGCGTGCAGAAGCTGAAGCATCAAAAGTAGACTACAGTAATAATGGATTACTGGAATAACCATAAAGGAGTCAACCGCGTAGGGGTGTGTGTCTGTTTTTGGGTCACACATTGGACGAACGGCACGAACAGAATGTCTATTCCTGCCACGTCAGTGCACAAGAATTGCAATGCAACTGACGCTGACGCAAACAGCAAAAAAAAAAAGGAAATCTCAAAATCAAAATTGATTTCCAGCCCTTTTCCCAAACTGGATGCTTGGACGACTTAGATTTATGACATAATCCCATCACGGGATTATTGAATTTCTATGGGCGAATGTCCGCGTACTTTTTTTTTTATTTTTCAGATCCACCAGAAGCACTCTACAAGTTCAATCCCTTTGCCTTTGATCACTCATACACAAAAGCCGAGTGAGCATTTTGAAAAAGTTTTAACTCAAACTTTAAGCAAAAAACAAAACGTTTTAAAGTATCTATATTTTTGGGGAGTATGCCAACTTTAATTAGCCTGGAAATAAAGTCCAAGTGAACCAGTGGAATGGGTCGAGAAATTAAGCTGGAAATGGTGTACCAATGAGGACAGTGATGACTTTTAGGGTCTGTAATTCATTTAAAAGTAATCTCCCGTGATACGTTGCAGCAGTGTACCTTGTCGAGCTAAGGGTGCTACACGTGCGTTAACGAAAGGAAAACAATTCTACACAGGTTCAGGGCACGAGAGGAGAAAAGTTGATTTTGTTTTCCATAAGCTATCACAGAGAGCGCACTTTGGAATGATTTATGGTTATGCGAGTATGGCTTATGTAGCCATAGCCATGAGTTACTGCCAGAGATCTTCTACTAATGCCCTTTTAAATTAACGATGTTTAAGACATGAAATATATATGGCTAGTAAAACGAAACGTGCAGAGATTTTTCAGTGCGAAACGAGTCGAGAATGTAGCGTTTCAAAATACCTGATGGTTTATTATTTTTTTAGTTTTCTGATTTATAGGCATCTGTTGCGCACATGCGAGTATCGTGTACAAGGAACTTATAAGGAACCACTCAAAGGAACCTCACAAAACGTATATTTACTAATTTAAGAGTTGCAGTAAAAGTGTGATTTAATATTTTGTTTTTCCATTAATAGACTAAAGAGCCCACAGAAATTTTTGGCTGTGAATTATAACAACAAAATTTGTACTCTGGATTCTGAGGTACGGCCATTTATAGAAACGCCTAATATGGCGCATATAAAATATGTAAAGCTTTAGCAGATATGGCCCATATTAAGTAATATTCTCCGGCCCGGAATAGAAATCGTAATCAGGTCCATACATAAAATTGAACACAATTAGGCCCTTACAAGGTGGTAGATACAGCCGGAGCCAACAACGAGTCGAAATAATTAAAATTTACTACAGAAATTCGGAGTCAATGACCTCAACGTTAAGAGCGCTACGTCCAATTTATGGTCGTCATAATCGTCCTAGCAGATCAACAATTGAGCGTCTAGTGGAAAAATTTGAATCCACAGGCACAGTACAAAATGTTCCCGTGCCAGTGAGACAAAGAAGTGTCGGTAGTGTCGAGAATATTGCTGCCGATGAGGCTTCAGTTGCAGAAAGCCCAAATGTGTCTCTCACACGTCGTTCTCAAGCGTTGGGCATCTCTGTGACGTCGTTGTGGCGAATTTTGCGAAAAGGTCTTGGCCTTCATCCTTACAAGATAAAATTGACGCAAGAACTGAAGCCGCTTGACCACCAGAAGCGTCGTATGTTCGTGAATTGGGCTGAGCAACAACTTGAAAATGAGTCGGATGATGATTCGGCTCCGGCGGTATTGGTCAGGCAGCAATCCACACGTACTCCATGAGTCATCATTGCATCCCGAAAAAAATACGATTTGGTGTGGTTTATGAGCCGGCGGCATCATTGGGCCGTACTTCTTCCGTGATGATTAAGACCAGCACGTTACTGTGAATGCGGATCGCTACCGTTCAATGATAACCGAATATTTTTTGCCCCAATTGGATGATATGAACTTGGAGGACACGTGGTTCCAACAGGACGGCGCCACAAGCCACACAGCGAATGTCACAATCAATTTATTGGAAACCAAGTTTGGAGAACGTGTTATCTCACGAAATTGTACTTCGTACGAATATCGAACGTAAAATCGGGTTCAGCGTCTGGACTTCTACAAGTGTGCCCGTGGTGGCCATGCAAAAGAAATCGAGTTCCATACATAATCGCATCGAACGTTCTTTCACAGGAATAAAGAATTTCATTGATATCCAAAACCGTTTTTGTTTTATTTAAAAAAAACTTTTGTAGCGCTCTTATTGAAAAACGCTTTATTAAATAGTAAAAAATCGCAGAATAAAATATTTGTTGTAATCAAGCGTTCTTCATCAATTATTTCAGATTAAATGATATATTTTCCAGTAAATTTCTAACTCACAAATAAACATTAATTCAATTATTATTTGCTGATTTAACTTTATAAGTTTGGATTATTGCAAGAATCTTAGTTAATTTTAAAAATATATTTCAATAAACTTTTGTACAAGCCTATTAACTACACGTTTTTTTTAATTATTTGCTCGCTCTTCAAGAGGATAGGATAGAAGACACTTATAATGCGTGCAGCACAGAGCGAGCGGAAGAATTAGGAGAAGAATGAAAGATTGTGCAGTGGTTTGAGAATCTCAGGTGTAATTGGTTTCAACTCACTTCCGAGGGTGGAGCCCAAAACGGGCCGGAGGATTTTGATATCGACCTTTTTGCTTTAACCTAATTCGCAGGATTTTATTCGACATTAGTTTTGATCTATGTACTTTGAAAGTTTGGAAGATTTAGCTTAAACACCTCGCTGTCAGTGTTATGCCTTCATATGCCAATCTACACAAACCGCCATTTTGAAAACACGAATTAGGAACTAAGCCAATACAACAACCACTACAACAACGCCACCCATTAGCCAGGCTACTATCACTGTTCGACCAACCCAGTGATAGTGCCATTAACTTGATCCCAATGGCAAATGGTGACTGGACCAGATTCGAAAAACTAGACCACTACTCTAGGAATTGAACCTGGGAAATATCAATTGAATCAATTGAAAGAGGCGCTCTACCAACTTTGCCTCCCAGCTGTGCAATTACAGTTTAAATTTAAATATTCGTCGATTCATTGCGAATATCTAAAATAAATCATTCATTCATTAACTATTCAATCTTATTTCATTATACTTATTTCATTATTAATATGTTATTGGAATTTTAAAATCCAAACGATCACCAACAGAACACAAGCCTTAAAAGAAGTGAAAAAAAATGAAAATAAACTGTAGACTTGTGCAGCGTCTAATTTATAAAGGACAAATAAATCGCTTTATCGCAAGTATCATTTTATCATATTATTTAAAAAAAATGTATCATTAATAATTATTCCAATATAGTGACATTTTCAGTACTTGTTAAATATATTTAATATATAAAGTAAATAATTATTCTTTCTCATTTCTTCCTTTGGTTGCGGCTTTTCCTCACGATCTTTACTTGATGGAAAATTATAAATCTTGATTCAACTATTTAAACGAAGCAATAACTAGGAAAGAATATGTGATCCTATTGTTGAATGCGTGACCTACTGTATACTTTGTTATATTCACTGTTAAATATTATTCAAAGAACTTGTAATTTTTTTTTTACGTTTAGAAAAATATTTTAGCCAGTAAAAATAGTAATATTTTTTTTTAAAATATATATATTGGAATTGAATTGAATTGAAAATTATTATTATTTCTTCAACAATATTTGTTGATTTAATACAGAAATTTATTTGAAAAATATGAAAATGGATACATTGAACATGGTTAAAACAAATATTATCATTCGGATCAGAGAACTATTGTTTTCCGTATTATGCATAAAATCTGGTTAGTAAAATCAAGGACATTTTTCTAAAAAGAAGAGAAATAGTAAAACGGGCTGTCAAAGGCAATGAATATCCGGACCTGAAAATTAAAATCGTAATATGGCGATCCGCACATATGGCGGATCAGACCCAATAGAAAACGGCTTAAACTTCTTGAAGGCCTTCGACACGGTTAACTAACATATTTTGAAATTGAATTAGAAAACCAAATAAAATTTTCTAAGTTCGCAGCAGATCTGATGGCTTCATACTTAAATGGGAGAAATGGATCAATTCTTGGGCCACTGTTGTTCAATATGTTCATCAATGATCTGCTCAATGACATTAAAAACTCGTCGGTACATATGTATGCCGACGACGTTAATATCTATATAGACCACAAGTAAGGAATGATTGAAGATGCAGCAGAATGACTTAACAGCGACCCAAGAAATATTATGAACTAGGCGCAAGCTAATCAACTTTCTGTGTTTCTAGTTCTCTATTTAGGAGACTCTGTTCTAGAGTATGTTGACAAGGCCAATAACTTTGGCATTTGGTTCAGTTCTAGCCTTGAATGGGACTATCATATCAGATTGGTAATTGATAAAGAATACGGACCTTTTATGGACTGAAAGCAAATTTGAAGCGAAAGAAGCATAAGAAACAATGCAAGACAAGGGCAGTCTTATAAGTAGAGAATCCACTGCAATAATACTGTTCACTGTGATCCAGTGGCTAATCGGTTAGCTTCTCCCATTGCTTTCAGAAAAATATTCAAATGACAAGCAAAGCAAGAGTTAGATACTCCGAGGGAGTCACCAAAGATTTCCCATTTGACTTTTACCAAGGGAGCTTGCCAAGTCAAGACTTTGAAAAGTACCAAACTTCCCGGCAATGCTCACTTGATATATGGATGGATATTTTGAAATGAAATGCGCTTCGCATCAGGCAAATAAAGATTGAGTACCCATGCTGCCTTTTTCACTGACACAATAGAAATATTCTGAATAGAAAGATTCTTTTAACACTCATCATGTCAGCATATGGTGGATGACTTTGCAGGGATACTCGCCTGTATTCCTCGGCCGAAAAAAGTTCCCTTTGATGTGCGAAATGCTGCATACTACAGTTTTACGTGCGGCGACCAAAATTTCCATCAAATTATGAAATATGAATGCTAAGATGTATATGCTCGCCGTAGATACGTGTAAAGCTTGGTTAAATAAATAGTTCAAGCATTCAAGAAAAGCCTTACGTTAAAAAACTCTTCTCGATTAAAGTGAAGCATGACCGATTCAGACGGATTTGCCAGAATTAATGGAGAGATCTTGCGAATCCAGTCCAAAAGGTAACAAAGAAAAAATTGATAGCCCGACCTTTAGCGACTGGGAGGATGTCTTAAACTGGAGAGTATCCGATTTAATATCATTCTCCGATCATAAGTGGATACTTTACGATATGGCTCTCAAGAACGAGGATCCTATTCGCTTCAGAAACCCTAAAAGAATCAACGGGGCAAAGATCAGCCAGGTTCGCAGATCGAAACTCCACAAAACTCCTTATCGAAAATTATCTTCTCTTGCGGAACTCGACATAAAGGTAACTAACCTTTTGTAAAGGCTTTGAAAACAGCATACAAAGTCTTGTGTTCAGTTAATTTAAGCAAGAAATCCTATCCTCCCTGGTGGTGGAAGCTTACCAGAGAGACGTTCAACATTCATATAAATCTTGCGCAAAAATATACAAACAAGCTGTCAAAGAGCCTAAGAAGCTATCCTGGATAGATTATTGAAAAAATATTGAAATATGAGTAAAATTCTGTCAAAAGAATATTTTAAGTATGGATTGGACGAGCCTTATAATCTTTAGAACTCCTAATGAATACCCACTCCCCCCGAATGTCGAGACAGAATAGCCGAAGCTATCGACTCATTTTGTCCTCATCCGGGTTCTTCTGAAAATTTCCAAGCTTGGACGGCATACTGCCCAGTGTGCTTCCAAAATTACAACTATTCCCTGGCTTATGACGATCTTTAGAAGCAATAACCTTAAGGATCACGTCCCTGATTCGTTGCGGCAAGTTCGAGTTGTCTTCATCCCTAAGATGGTTAGACGTGGGCATGAAAGCGCAACAGATTTAAGGCCAATAAGTCCGACTTCATTCATTTTGAAGGCTCTCGAACGAATCCTGGATAACGACATAAGAGACTCTTTAGTAGAAACAAACAACATATAATCAAATTTGCTAACAGGGATACACCTCAGGGCGGTGTCATCTCTCCTCTTATCTGGCTTCTTATCATGAACAACATACTAACAAAACTGGACAGTGGTAGGCTTCGCGGATGATATGGTAATCTTGATATAAGGGAAATTTCCGGCTATGATCAGTGAGATCATGAAGGGTGCACTGGGTAAAGTTTTGACCTGGGCTTCAAAATACGGTGTTTGTATCTACTCAAGCAAAACGGAACTGATGCTCTTCACTACAAAACCAAGCTTCCCACTCCCCAGTCTGAACGATCAACCGCTTTCTCTGTCTTCCAGCGTTAAGTACCTAGGTGTTACCTAAGACCCTAAACTCAGCTGAAAGCTTAACGTTAAACAGCGAGTTAAGAAGGCGGGCGTAGCTTTTTACGCCTGCAGAAGAACCTTTGGCAAAAATTGGGGTCTCCAATCAATGATCGTATGGATGGCGGTGGTTCGTCCGATCCAAACATACGGATCACTAGTATGGTGGCCGGCCCTTAGGGATAAATACAATGTCATTAAACTAGACAAGGTACAGAGAACAGCATACATGGGCTCCACGGGCCGGACTTCGTCAGATGCTCTGAGGGTAATGCTGCATCTTCTACCTTTGGACCTACACACGACAACACACTGTGCCATCAGGCTGAAAGTCTGGATGCTGGACTTCAATGCCATATGGTCATACCAATATAATTGATCCTATACCAAGAGATTTGGTATCATCACCAACGGACTATGCGGTCCCTAGAATTTATCTGTCAAATGACTTTGACATTCTTATCCCAAAAGGAGCGGAATGGAAAAATGTGCAGATATGCAAGGATTTTAACTGGACAATCTACACTGACGACTCTAAGATGGGCGGTCGAGTCTGTGCGGGTTTGTCACAGTCTCTGAACATCAGTAAAGCCTATAGACTGTCCGACTATTCCAGCGTTTTCCAAGCGGAACTTTATTCAATCCGGGAAACATGTCGTCAAACCAAAAGATTCAAATTTCATTTCATTCAAATATTCAAATATCCTGCCAAGCCAGAAGGTTGCCAGATGCACTGATAGTCAAGCAGCCATCAAAGCTATTGCCTTCTTTACTTCACTTTCAAAACTAGTATAGGAGTGCCGAGCTAAAATAGCGTCATTAGAGAGTCAGCTCATAACCCTTATATGGATTTTCACATCGACATCCGAGGTAATGAGAGGACTGATGAACTTGCTAGGCAGGGATCTGCCCTTCAGCGCTCGTCTGTAGGGGAGGCTTTCGTCTCACTTAGATAGGCTCGTCTGGCTCACTGTGCAACATCAAGGAAAATATGAATATATACAAAGAAACAATCATCTTGATCATAAAAATACAAAGTGACCTGAAGTCAAGGGGCCACACAGGCGATTCTTAAAAGATATACCTAGTTCATGGGGTATATTTTTGCTTTTAGTTTGCTTCAAAGCCTCGATTTTAAGGAAGAATCTTATCTTAGATTTCACGACATTTAAAAGTTAAAAATGAAACTTGGACGGGAAATGCGGAACATAAATGACGTTCCAGTTTATTTATTTAAAGATATCACAGATGAATCGAGGCTTTATTTAATTATGCACTAATATGATCGAAAGACTGATTGCTAACTTAATTCTACGCCTTACTCGCGCTTGGCCTTTTTTTTATTTGCTTAACAGGACAGTTTGCAACACATCTTGGGAAAATGAATTTAGTTTGTCTTCCATTTTGTGAGGATTGCTGTTTTATCAATCAGCTGGTGTATAGCACACACCAAAAAGGAGTCGCTGAATTCAATTTTCATTTTCTATTTATTCATATTCTCATGTCCTGGCACCTGCGCCTGTATTCGAGTGTGCATCTGTATCTGTTTGTGTTACGTTCATTGATAAGGCTAGAGGGAAATGATTAAGTCAACGAACCGGAGATATTAGTGTCAAACAGTTTCCTGTGGCTCCTCCCTTGAGTTGCTTAACGGCATTACCCAGACACTATATTTGTGCAAGTGCATCCACCCAAGATAATGGTCCTCCAATTCCCCTGATAGCGTGTGGTTACTGCAAAATGATTTATTATTAATTTGCAATTTGGCCTGGTTTCGACTTGATTCCGGTGTCCTTAGATACATATTCCAGCAAGCCATGTTGCCAGGATCAACTTCTTAATAAGGAAACGATGAGGATTCAGTCAATGTTGGACGTCAGCAATTTTGTTCCCATGAGTTTAGGGAGAGTGAATTAAAACCTTCTACTCGTACAGTGGAATAGTGCTGCAAAGTTCTACTCGTGCCAAAGTTAATTATTATATTCTTGGTCCCTGCAGTCTCGATGAATGTCTGATTTGATGATAAATTTTCAATGGGCTACTAAATACAATATTCATGAGCGGAACATCGAGACTTGGAGTTTAATCGTTCGATAAAGAATCCGGAATTGAGATGTCAACCTGTCTGAGTAATTAAATTTTGTTAATTAGCTGCAATTTGTTTAGGAGCAAATACAAATAAAGCTTCGAAAAAGTACTAATTAAGGATGTTTACGAAATTTGGTGACTCTATTGAATGGTCTTCACTAGAACCCAAAGACATATTTCGAACTACTAAACTAAAGGGCACATCGATGGACTCGGAACGAAAACACTTTGTTTACAAAATATTAGACTTCAATCTTACAGAAGGATTTACTTGCATGAAAGTCCAGGAAGAACAGGGACACACCGAAAGAGCTTGTCACATTAACTCGCAAAGTCTCTTAAAAAAAACGGTGGATTTAGATGCTGGTGTGTTGGTTCTGCGGTTGATGTCATTTGTGTGTCAGCGACTTGGTTTAATACATGACGAAATACGTGACGAAATCTATGCTATGGATGGCTAAATGTATCAAACTGACAGGCATAATCGAGTTGGTGGTGGGGTAGACCTATATGTCCGCGAAGCTTTAGTTCCTAAACTTTTTGCCAAATTGCATTTTGTTTTATTGAAATGCTCCTTGAAGGAAGAAAATATCTACAGGCCTAAAAAGAACACTGACCTTGGCGGCTTATATAACCTTTTAGAAGAGTATTCAACTCTAAATTTGTGGTAATTTCAACTGCAACATTTTATATCGCAACGAATCCCATCTGTTTGTTGATACAGTGAAAACTATCTTGGACGGACAGCGACCGTCGGACAAGTGGAGTGTCCGCCTAAAGGGGAGCCTTATTTATACATTTGTTTTTTATTAATTTAAAGTTAGTGAATGGTCCTCTAAGGGCGATCCACTTTGTAAATGAATAACACTTACATATGCATGTATCAAGTTTTTTTTATTTAACAAAAATAAAAATAAAAAGATAACATTCAGTGCTAAAAAATTCTGAAATGGTAGACTGACGTACATTTTTCTGTTTCTCTTCCAAAAGTCTATTTTGAATATGGCTTTCTAAATTTTTCAAATGTTTGAATGCATCTTATAAGAACTGCTTTATATTTGCAATCAAAATTAACGCGGTTTTATTTGAATGGACCTCATCATTGTTTTCAACTACGTCTACTGTTTCGCTACTCGTACAATCAATTTCAAGCTCATGGTCTGTATTTTCTGTCGCCATATCCTTATCTGTTGCGAGAAATTCTTCACAATCGGAATAAGTGTTCCCGAAGGTTTTGGTCAGCTGGAAAATAGAAGACAGCGTTGCTAGGGGTAAGTGGTCTTCAGGCTCGAATTCCATTGAACCATTTCCATTTTTGTCGAACCCAGTTTTTTTTAAAACAATTTGTGATTGTTTGCGGCTGCACCTTCAACCAGGCTGCTTTTATGAAATGTAAAGCCTCAAAGACGTTAACTGGTTTATTTGCCAAACAATTCTCAATGCTTGCCAAGATATGTTTAACAAACAGGCAACGATAATGAATTTTGAAATTTTGAATAACATCTTCGTCGTGTTGCTTGGAAGAAAAATAATTTTAATAATTTTTAAGCGTAAGTCACGCGGATGTGATGTTGCTTTGTCTAGGTATAGTAGAATTTTTCTATTCTGCTAGCATATTTTTCGGTCGAATTCCTTTATCCACTGAACCATCAAATCGAGTGTCATCCATGCCTTCTTGTTCGACTGCCAATTTATTGGTAACCTCTTGATATCTACTAAAAAAACCCTCTGGGGCGTTCAGCTTTCTAAATCACGAGTGGCTTTTCTTTTTCTCCGGCAAAAATTCGCGCAAAATAGGACTGTGAGTCTATCTTTGGACAATTTTCCACCATGACATTTTTCTGATTTGAGCGCTAACGTTTTATTTGGCAAATCTCTGAAGAAAAGAAAAGTCTCATCAGCGTTATAAATATCCTGCGGCCTATAACCAATCAATATTGATGGAAGTTTTTCTAAAAAATTTTAAACATCTAATGGGTCTACAGCAGCAGCTTCTCCAGATACACACTGAAAAGTAATGTTGTGCCTATTGCGCCACCTTTGCAGCCAACCGTTAGATGCTGCAAAATTTTCAATTCCGAGTTTCAGAGCGATTTCCTTTGCCTTCTCTTGGATAATTGGCCCATTTTGGAGTATTTTGACCTCTTACCTTACAAAACCAGTCGCAGCACATGGAATCGATTTTTTCATAAAGCTTCTTTTCTTATTAATGTTTTCGCCAGACAACCAACTGGACCGTATATTCTCTTTATCCCGAACAATAAGCGCAGCCTGTGGTTTTCCAATTTTAAATCTGGTTTTCTGTTTAATATTTTAGTTCCTTTTTATCTTTCAGCTAACGCACGCACTGATGAATTATCTTTTTCATAAACACTTAAGATTTCCATTTTTTCCTTTAAACTTGTTTTTCTCCCTACCATTCTGATGTTTTCACTTCAAGTGGTCAACGCTGAATAAGACAATGCAGTCAGAATGAACGAAAATCTCACACTTTATCAGGGAAATCCCCAAACTTTAGGGATTCTACAACACAAAATGTATGACATCATTTTGTGTTGTCCGTTGCCAAGGGGATCGCTCTCGGTTAAGAGAGGCTTTTCTCACGATTCATTCAAATATATCGTCCGGTAAAAAGAGGGTCCGTCCAAGAGAGGAAAAATTGTTCCGAAAAAATATAAAATAAATATGGTTTAGGAGAAAATGTTCACGCAAGAGGGGTTTCCGCCTAACAGGAGTGTCCGTCAGGAAAGTTTTCACTATAATATGAACGCTTTGAATTTGGGGCTCAAAAAGTCGAATACACCAACGATTTTCAGCAGTAGAAGTGGTACTCTTTGGACTCGTTTTTTACGAGTGACAATAGAGAAGTGTCTGCCCGTGCTTTCTCGAAACATTATTTGGCTTGGACGAAGTACATCCAATTTTTTTAATTCCTTCATAACAACTCTGACATTTTCGTTCTCCTGGAAACAAGTCAAAATTATTCCAGTTTAAAAAAAGAAAGCAACGGCTAATTCCTGAGGGGAAAACAGGCCGATTGATATTGTTTGAACGTGTTGGAGAAGTTGATACACCAACAAATATCTGTTTTCCCGAAACAGAGAAAGTTATTATGTGTTAATCAATCGGGCTTCCGTCAACGTCATAGCTGCACAAGGCGCTTCTTAAAGTTTTGGAGGACATACGAGTTGCCATGGACAGTATTAAATCACTTTTTTATCACTTTAAGACTTCGCCATGGACTTTGATATGATGAACCATAGTTTCACTTCGTCTGCTTCAAATTTTTCCTCTTTGGTAGAAATCAAGAAGTTTTTACTAAAAATGGAATGGTCTAAGTTTGTAGACACAACAACAGGCTTACCTCAAGTATCAATTTTGGGCCCATTATTCTTCACCTTAGATATTAACGGTCTTCCTTGTTCTATAAAAAAACTCAATGATACTGGAATGAAATTCGCCTTGCAGAATGGTTTTTGATGACGTGCGGAGGAAGAGAAACAAAAAAAAAATCGTCGGCTAGGCAATGAACAAAAAAAACTTTGAAAATTGATTCCCGACAGGGTTTGAAAATTTTTTGAATTAAAGTTATTTGAAAATTGACTGTTTAATTCCTCAGCCAGATTCTTAAAGATCAGAACCGACGCCGATATAACTGCAGCAGCTCGTTTTATAGCTCCCCGTGAATTTCCAGCATGGTTCCAGTCTCCGGTGTCAGGCACGCTGGAAGATTGGACACTCCGCCATAATGACTTTTTATTTTTGCGGGAAGTCAAGCTCCTATATTTATTTTTTTTTTTGAATTTTCGTCGTCATTTTCGACTTCCTCGGCAAATTTCACGAATTTTCATGTGCCATACGTATCGCAAAAGTCGTCGGACGCAACCTGCCGATTGATCTCACGTTGATCAATTTAATAAAAAAAAAAATGGCGTTAATCCATTCGGTCGCTGTTGTGTTTTGTTTTAATTTTTTTTTGTTTTTTTGATCGCTGTTCGTACCGTGTTACCGTTGGGTCCCAGTAAAGTCAAAAATCTTGGCTTTTGGCTGGACAAAAATATGTGTTGGGACCATCATATGAATATAGTAACAGGAAAAATTTACGGATCCCTGAGAAATCTATGCGTTTCAAGAAACTTCACCCCTTCAAATACGAAATTAAAACTAACGGGTGATTTTTTAGCTATTATCTTTTTGGCAACACTGGTTTAAACAGCTGACGCACGTTTCGTGTTTTGTTTCACTGTCAAACCACTTCAGTTTGGTCATGAAACGTCTTACAAACGAACAACGCTTGCAAATTATTGAATTTTATTATCAAAATGCGTGCTCTGTTAAGAAAGTTCATCGCGGCTCTTCTTCCATTATATGGTTAGTTAAATCGACCCACTGAAGCGGCTATTCGGGTTATTGTGACTAAATTTCGCACCAAATTAACATTGTTGGACATTAAACCACCAACACGCTTACGTAGAGTGCGAACTGAAGAAAATATCGCAGCTGTATCGGCCAGTGTTAATGATGACCATCAATTATCGATTCGTCGCCGTTCGCAGCAATTGGGCCTCTGTTACTCAACAACGTGGAAAATTTTGCGGAAGGATTTAGGTGTGATGGCTTTCAAAATACAGCTGGTGCAAGAATTGAAGCCGAACGACCTACCGCAACGTAAAATTTTTGGTGAATGGGCTCTTGAAAAGTTGGCCGAAGATTCACTTTTTTACCGAAAAATTGTTTTCAGCGACGAAGCTCATTTTTGGCTCAATTGGTACGTAAATAAGCAGAATTGTCGATTTTGGAGTGAATATCAGACAGAAGCATTGCAAGAGCTACCAATGCATTCAGAAAAAGTCACAGTTTGGTGCGATTTATGGGCTGGTGGCATCATTGGACCGTACTTCTTCAAAGATGATGCGATTCGTAACGTAACTGTGAATGGTGAGCGCTACCGTGAGATGATATCCAACTTTTTTTTTGCCCAAAATGCAAGAGCTTGACTTGAATGGACTTATTGAGAGGCGAGTTCGGTGAACATTTTATTTCACGTTCGGGGCCGGTCAATTGGCCGCCTAGATCGTGCGATTTAACGCCTTTAGATTATTTTTTGTGGGGCTATGTTAAAGCTCATGTCTATACAGACAAGCCCGCTTCAATTGACGCTATAGATCAACAAAGAGGGGGCAGTGATGTCAGCCGATTACCTTCAGCGATTTGAGGGCCTGTTTTCACGAAGCTGGTACGGCCACCATTTTGGTTTTTTTTTCAAAACATTTTTTTTTAAGGTTCTGTATATCATGAAGAAAAGCAAGAAAAAACCGCACTCAAAAAGCTTTACGCATGTCCTTTAAAAAATAAAAAAAGGTAAACACCTTAAAAATGTACGAAGGTGAAATTTTGGAAAAAATAATTCTTAAGTTTCTCAATTTGGTTTGGCAGATAAAACTTATAATAATAATTGATACCTTTTATAAAATACCATTTATTTATATACAAAATAATACTATATAAATTTTTGCTGCGACGTCTAGACCGAGAATTTTCTGGTTCCAGTTTGTCAAGCAAGATTGTCTTCTCTTGTCATCCATGACCATGATTTCTTCCATCATTCTTTAATTTCATTGAACCAATGATATTAGTTGACTTGCATCAAACTGTGCCAAATGGTTGGCAATAGTTCACTCCCTTTTTCAGTGCACGTTACGCCAATGAAAGTTTTCACAACTACAACAACTAGCAGCAAGAACTAAGCACAGAGTGGGATAAGCTTCCATCAGATTTTCTGGTACAGGAAATTAAAGAACAACCAAAGTACTTAACATGTTTCGTACACGCCGTTAAAGGGTCCTTTTACACGAATGCACATGCAACGAAAGTCATTAAAAACCACAATGCAGTTTCCATACACTGTCGTCTGCCTCGAATTCAGCTACAGTACTTGCGTTCTAAAACGTCGTTTAATTGAGTTGTCAAGAGCAATTATTTTTAAAGATACGGGTTTGCTGGCCACAAGTCTCCTCCAGTATTCGGCTCCGTCTCTTCAAATGAAAGTTCAAGGATGCATGTGTCAGAAACTAAGTGATGGATGCTAATGTGTACTCCTATATGTGGCGCCATAGAAAAACTGACCACTGGCATTAGTAAATTGCACCCAAGACGAGAGTGACACCAACTATTTGTCTTGTTTAGAGATTCTTCTTGGCAACGCCAATTTCATTAAATAAACTTTGACAATTGATTGCAGAACAGGATGACATTATTAAAGTTTTCTTTCGAAGAAAACAGATACTTTTTTTTTCCATGTTCCATTTGATTTTTAAGTTGATGCATTTGAAAAACTTCGCGATTAGGTTTGGTTAGATAGAGAGCTGGAATAAATAAAACTTTTGGCAACATCATAGGCAAGCTGCTTAGGGATTTTCCTGTGAAGGAGACCTCACCTCACCACTGTTAAAAGGCTTTAATCACACCCAGAGAACGTGTTTTATTAGCTCTGAAACAATGTCGATAGGAATGGCTTTTTGAAATGGGTAGTTCAGTTATTTCTTGTTGGTAGAATTTTTTGCTTCATTCATTCTTCCATTTTCCAACAGTTGAGGGTATCATGACGGGTGATGAAAAATTAATTCATTACATTAATCCAAAGAAAAGAAAGTCATGGGGACTGCCCGGTCATGCTTCTTTGTCGTCGGCTCGGCCGAATATTCACGTTGCGAGGGTTATGCTGGGTATTTGGTTAGGATCAGGTCGCTGTCATTTATTATGAACTGTTGAAACCCACAGTCCAAGAATTGCCAAAAGTAGGGGCATACACATGCTTGAAGTGTGCAGGAAATCACCATGTTTAAGATTTTTTGAGAAAAAAAGATTGAACCAGCAAAATGTGCCAATGGCAAGGAAAAGCATCCAGCCCACTTTAGAGGCTGTCTAGCTGCTAAACAGATTCAGCTGGCAAAAAATATAAAACTAATAAAGTAAATACTAAAAGAATTACCCAAAGACCAAAAAATAAGCAAAAAGGTTCCAAGACAAATGACAGGAGTGGGTACAAAATTGACATATGCACAAGATTATAATAAAGAAGCTTAAAGTGAATGGTATAAAGGACTTAGAAATAAAATGGTTCCAATCATATCTGGAAACAAGAACACAATGAACAAAGGTAAACAAACATTGGCATGGGTGTTCCACAGGGCTCAATACTGGGTCATATACTATTTATTTTGTACGTTACTTTTGACGTACTCAATGTGCTAAAACAAAGCAGGATAGTATTATATGCCGATGATACATGAACTTAGTTTCAACAAACACTTCGACTACATTTGCAAGAAAATAGGTACAAAAATAGGATTTTTCAAGAGAATTAAAAAACAAAATGGACTATATGACTGCAGTAACTTTATATAATATTATAATAAAACCACACTTTGAATACTGTGCCCCTATACTATATTTATTCTGCAACCACAAACATATAAGTAGACTTCAAAAACTACAAAATTTAAGGAATGAGGACAATACTAAAGTGCAAAAGAATGACATCGATAACATATATGCTCGACGTGCTCAAATGGTTAAACATAGAGCAAAGACTACAGCTGAACACCCTACTTGCTCTAACAGGACCATCCGGGTTGTTGAAGCTCTTCGTAATGTTAACATCAATTGATTCAATTGATAGGTCCCAGGTTCGATTCCTGGAGTAGTGGTCTAGTTTTTCGAATCTGGTCCAGTCACCATTTGCCATTGGGATCAAGTTAATGGCACTATCACTGGATTGATCGACCAGTGATAGAAGTCTGACTAATGGGTGGCTTTGTTGTTGTGGTTGTTGTATCGGCTTAGTTCCTAATTCGTGTTTTCAAAATAGCTCTGTTTGTGTAGATTGTGTGTAGATGGCTCTGCTGTGAAGGCATAACACTGACAGCGGGGGTGTCTAAGCTAAATCTTCCAAACTTTCAAAGTTGTTGAATGTCGAACAAAATCCTGTGAATTAGGTTAAAGTTAATAGGTCGATATCAAAATCCTCCGTCCCGTTTCGGGCTCCACCCACGGAAGTGAGTTGAAACCAATTACACCTGAGTTTCTCAAACCACTACACATTCTTCTTCTCCTAATTCTTCCGCTCGCTCTGTGCTACACGCATTATAAGAGTCATAATTAACAAAAAAAAAAAAAAAACAACTACAGACTAGAGAAAACTGAAGACATTTTTTAATAAACTTCCTAATGATATATTCAAAATAAAATGTATTGAATTCATATAACGAAATGATTTGTGAATTATATATTTTAAAGAATAATTTTCAATACATAAAAAAAATGTTTTTTGTAAAAGTATATAATACTAATAAAATAAATAAACAAAAAAATTAACATATATTAATATGATATAAATAAAAAAATTAAATAGATAAACAAATAAATAATGAATAAAAAAATAAATAAATATATGAATGAATAAATAAATAAATATGTAAGTAAATAAATTGATCAATAAATAAGCAAAATAAATAAATAAATTAACAGATAAATAAATAGTGAGAATAAAGTTACGAAAAATAAATTAACAAATAGGACTAGAAATCAAATAACAATAAATAAATATGTGCATGGTAATTTTTATAAATTTGAATTAATCCTGACATCAAGTGATTGTCAGAAGAACTACATGACCAAACATAGGGTTCGGATAATGTTTACGCAAAGTTAATATATTTTAACTTCGAATGAAAAGAGTAAGTAAAAGAGTATGAAATGATATAATTTATTTAAGTATTTAATATTATAATTTTATGGGCAGACCTGCTCGGCCTTAATGTGCTCGATAGTGAGTCAAAAACAAGAGAGACCAACCGGAAAATGATAACATCAATTTATAAGTTTCAGGTATAGTTAAGTTACGTTAAATTTAGTTAAGTTAAGATAGGTACATTGCAATTTTGAATTTAAAGCAGGGTGTTTATATAATTACATAGATAGGAATGAGAGCATCGAAAAAACTGATAAAGTTTTACTAGCAAGAACTTCGATCTTGAGAGAAATACATGACATACATGATGCATAATATAAAACCCTGGCCAACAGATACGAAGAAAACCCCAGATCTTGTCGACTTTTTTTTTATAACAAAGAATATCTCATAAAAACTCTAGACTCAGATCGCTCCACAATACTTTGACTGATTGGAATTACTTCAGATAGAATCTAGAGGATAGTATTCAACTCGTAAAAAAAATTGATATAGAAGATCAGTTAGAGGAAAACGAAATTCAAACAAAACTCATATCCAAAAAAAAAAAAATACGTGATATTATTGTGGACAAGAGAAGAGCCAGAAAACGTTGGCAACAGTCAAGGGATTCCAGCGACAAAGCAATGCTAAAAAATCGAAACAGTAAGCTACAAAGATCGATAAGAAAATTCAGAAATGAATCTCTTAAAAAATTTAAATTTAACGAATGACGGTAGTACCGAATATTGGACTCTGGAAGGCAATAAAGCAAATTAAAAGACCAATTGCATACATTCCACCAGTTTAAAACACAGACGGTAATTGGGCAAACAGTAACCAATTAAAGGCGAATTTATCGCCGAGTATCTGAAAGGTGTACACACTAGCTACCTTCTACCCCATAGAAGGGGTCTTGTTTAACGTTCACACGGAAGCGATACTTGAATCCTTAACCGAACTAGGTATGAAAAACTTTCTGTCAATGGATTGTTACCATCTGTCATCTCTCCTCGTCTCTGGCTTATTGTCATGAACAACATACTTACAAAGCTAGACAGAGATGGCGAAAAGTAGTAGGGTACGCGAATGATATGGTGATCTTGTTATCAGGAAAGTTTCCAGTTGGGTAAGGGTAAAGTTTGCACCTGGGCGTCAAAATGCGGCCTTGGTGTCAACTCAAGCAAAATGGAACTGATGGTCTTCACCACAAAAACCAAGATACCCAGCTCCCCACTCCCCTGTCTGAAGGATCAACCTTTTTCTCTATCTACCAGCGCTAAGTACCTTGGTTTGATTTTAGACCCTTAACTCAGCTGGAAGCTAAACGTTGAACAGCGAGTTAAGAAGGCGCGCATAGCTTTTTACGGCTGCAGAAGAACCTTTGGTAAAAAATGGGGTCTTAAAGCAATGGATGGCGGTTGTTCGACCGATTTTAACATACGGATCACTAGTATGGTGGCCGGCCAATAGGGAAAAATACAATGTCATTAAACTAGACAAGGTACAGAGAATAGGGTGCTCTGCGATCGACTCCTACACATTGAAAACACAAAAGCACACTGCACGTGATCTTATACCAAGAGATTTGGTATCATTACCAACTATACGGTCCCTAGAATTTATTCAACAGATAACTGTGAAATTCTAATCCCAGAAAGAGTGGAATGAAATAGTTGCCAAGGTTTTTAACTGGAAAACCTTCACACATTATTGTATTCACTGACGGCCATAAGATGGACGACCGAGTCGGTGCGGGTGTGTTCTCAGTTTCTGAACATCTGTAAAGCCTATAATCTGCCCGACTAATCCAGCGTTTTCCAAGTGGCATTTTTTGCATTCCGGGAGGCATGTTATTAATAATCAAGCAGCCATCAAAGCTATTGCCTCCTTCACTTAACATACAAAATTCGTACAGGAATGCCGAGTTAGGTCACCTCATTTTCCTTATATGGGTTTCCGGTCACTGTGACATCCGAGGTAATGAGAACTTGCTAGGAAAGGATCTGCCCTTCAGCGCTTGCCTGCAGGGGAGGTTTTCATCTAACTACATGAATTCTCCCCATACTTCCTTGAAGCGGTAGCAGAACTGTGTAACATCAAAACAAACAATTAAAAACAAAAGATCTCCTTCCGCGAACCCGTCATGATGTTGCTAGACTAGTTGCGGTCTGCACTAGTCATAATCATGCCGTTTTATTGGAAAAATGGATAAAATTTGCATGTATTGTAGCGCACTCAAAACTTGAAAACAGTGATGAACAAATTGAACAACGATGCCATTATTGTGTGTCCCACAGCACTTCAATCAATATCGAATTCAAAAATCAATAAACTCACTGAAAGTTTAATTAAGCGCGCAGGGTACGGCTAGTCATAAATAAAAATCAATTTGGTTTCCAGAAACGCTCTCTTGTTATTTTTATTGACTTTAAAAAAGGACTCTATAAACTAAAACACAATCAAATTTTATGAATGGTTTGAAGATGCGAGGATTTCTTTACACTATGGCGGCCCTCAAGGCTCGAAACTAGGATATTATTGTTTATTACATACGTAAAATGATATGCTATCGGGACTCAAATTAGAAATTTGCCAAGGAACCCTAACGTACAGAATTGCAATATGAACTAACTTAATTAAGTATGAATAACCTTATACAGATAAGCCGATGAAGACTTAGCAGATGTAAGAAACAAACACCCTTCCAAAAGTGATAAGTTTTACCCCACCATAATGCTCGGAAGTGCGGCATCCAATTATTACTTGTTCCGTTCGATGGCACATGATCTGGCTGACCAGTAGATAGATAGATAGATATTTTATTTGGTATCACAAAACTTTACAAGTAGGTTTGTTACCGCACATTTTGCATTCAGAGATATGATAATTTACATGTTATCTTTCTACTAAAATATTAATTAATCACGAAATAATAACATAACATTTAGATTTTGAAGGAAAATACCAGAAATACCTCCGATCTCAACAGAACAAAAAAAAATATTAAGCTTTAAACAAAAATAAACGACTAAATTGAAGTCAATAAGTAAAGAAATATTTTTAAACCAAAGTATAATATATAAATAAATGAACAATAAATAAATAAATAAATATATCAATAAATAAATAAGTGGGTAAATAAATAAATATATAAATTTATAATTTTGTAAATAACTATGTAAATAAATAACATATTAAAGGTAATTAAACTAAAATATCACAAAAGTAATAGATATATATAAGAAAAAAAATTATAATAAAAGAAAAAAATAATCAAACAAACGCGAAAATAGTTTAAACAAAATGTACTATATCTCTTAACAATGATAAACAAATGTATACATGAGTAAGAGAATAAATAAATAAAGCATGTACATCTATGAAATAAATAACATTTCATGTAATATTAACTGATTTGATAGTTTCTTAATTAGACAATTGATTGACTAGAATATCTATTATCCGCAAATGCACAACGAATGAACAAGTTTTCGAATTCTGTCAGAAATCAATTCAAAATTCCCTTTTAGATGCAGTTCTTTAGTAGAATAGTGCCAAGGTAAATTGAGCCTCATTTAAAGGAGTTTGTTTTGCGATATTTGCAATCTCTTAATGTGTGATTTGGCAGAGCCACCCCATACTTGGCAACCATAAAGCAGAATAGCTTCCAATCTTGTTATC
The DNA here is from genome assembly GCA_963555765.1 of Orthonevra nobilis. Taxonomy (NCBI): domain Eukaryota; kingdom Metazoa; phylum Arthropoda; class Insecta; order Diptera; family Syrphidae; genus Orthonevra; species Orthonevra nobilis. The sequence continues at coordinate 70,362,616 of OY743226.1, read as the reverse complement.
ATTTGATAGTTTAGATTTTCTTAACTATTTTAGTAGCGATACTAATTTTATTCAATATTTTTGTGATATGATCACTAAAAGTTAACCTCTTATCTTGGTGTATGGCTAAGTAAAGGATTTTTCAACAGGGACGCTAAAAAAGTAGAGCGACAGGGACAGCAAACGACGGCATATTTCTCACCGCTCTTTTGACAATTCTCTTCAGTAAGGTTTGCCATTTCATGATTTAAAGATATACGAGCCAACAACGAGTCGAAACTATTAAAAATTGACAACCGAAATTCGGAGTCAGTGGCCTCAACGTTAAGAGCGCTACATCCAATTTATGGTCGTCATAATCGTCCTAGGAGATTAACAATTGAGCGTCTAGTGGAAAAATTTGAATCCACAGGCACAGTACAAAATGTTCCCATGCCAGTGAGACAAAGAAGTGCCCGTAGTGTCGAGAATATTGCTGCCGCTGAGGCTTCAGTTGCAGAAAGCCCAAATGGGTCTCTCACACGTCGTTCTCAAGCGTTGGGCATCACTGTGACGTCGTTGTGGCGAATTTTGCCAAAAGATCTTGGCCTTCATCCTTTCAAGATTAAATTGACGCAAAAACTGAAGCCGCTTGACCACCAGAAGCGTCGTATGTACGTGAATTGGGCTGAGTAACAACTTGAAAATGATTCGGATTTTCATCGAAAAATCATCTTCAGCGATGAGGCTCATTTCTGGCTGAATGGTTCCGTCAATAAACAAAATATCAGTATTGGTCAGACAGCAATCCACACCTACTCCATGAGTCAACATTGCATGCCGAAAAAATTACGGTTTGGTGTGGTTTATGGGCCGGCAGCGTCATTGGGCCGTAAGTCTTTCTTGATGATTAAGACCAGCACGTTACTGTGAATGCGGATCGCTACCGTTCAATGATATCCGAATATTTTTGGCCCCATTTGGATGACATGGACTTGGTGGACATGTGGTTCCAACAGGACAGCACCACAAGCCACACAGCGAATGTCACAAGCAATTTATTGGAAACCAAGTTTGGAGTACGTGTTAACTCACGAAATTGTCCAGCCGCTTGGCCGCCTCGGTCGTGCGATTTGACGCCGTTAGACTATTTCCTGTGGGGCTACGTCAAGTCTATGGTCTATGCTAACAAGCCAGCGACGATTGATGAACTTTGTAAGAATATCGAACGTGAAATTGCAGCAGTATCGGCCGATTTAAGCTTGAAAACCGTCGAAAATTGGGTTCAGCGTCTGGACTTCGGCAAGCGTGCCCGTGGTGGCCATGCAAAAGAAATCGAGTTCCATACATAATGGCATCAAACGTACTTTCACAGGAATAAAGAATTTCATTGATACTCAAAACCGTTTTTGTTTTATTTAAAAAAAACTTTTGCAGCGCACTTATTGAAAAACCCTTGACCTAACCAATATTACGAATGAAGCTAGTACCGAATATTCAAAGGCAATTGCACACATTCCACTAGTTAAAAACACAGATGGTAACTTTGCAAACAGCAACCAAGAAAAGGCGGATTTATTTGCCGAGAATCTGGAAGGTGGTGTACACACTAGCTACCTCCTTAGACATAGAAGGGGCCTTCAATAACGTTCATACGGAAGCGATACTTGCATCCTTTAACGAACTAGGTATTGGAAGACTTTCTATATCGATGGATTGTTACAATGTAAAGCACTCTGTGTATTCAAGCAACGCTAGGTAATACGAAAAAAATGAAATTTGCTAGCAGGGATATCATCCATCACCACAGGGCGGTATCATTTCTCCTCTTCTCTGGCTAATTGTCATGAACAACATCCTAACAAAACTAGGCAGAGATGCTGTTAAAGTGGTGGGCCATGCGCTTCTATCTAATGATATCTGAGTTTTTTTTTTCAATGTCCAGTTTGTTTTTTTATAAGCAATATTGACAACATTTAAATGAACACAGATTTTTATAATGCATTCAAATCAAGTTGTCACAACAAATCGAAATATGAAATATATTTCAATTGTGGAAAATTATATTCCCAACTATGATAACTAAAACTTCCTACCCCACCAATCATTCTTTTGTGCAAATGTTATTTATTTCTTTCCGATAACATTCGACAGTCTTTGACAAGACAAAAGGCAACTTTTCTGATTACGATACCCCAATGACACAACATTTCGAATTCAGTTTGAGTTCCAAAGAAAGTCCTCTTTCATGTATTGATGCTGGGCTAACGCCAAGAGGTGGGGTGGACATTCATTCAAATTTTTGTTCTGAATTAGGGAAAAGTTTCTCGTCATTATTCTGGGGGATTTGTGGCGCCGTATTGTGGTCAAGGAAGAACATCGATTGGCATACTCGTACATAAAATCTTGTTAAGCTCACAATCTGAAATTGATATGCTTATCAACGTAAACGACTTTAGAAAACAGGACAGTTAATTAGTATCTGCGTTCAATGATTGATTTGTAGTCAAATTAACGACGTTGTTGTTTTATTTCCTTACTTTTATAGCTTCAGCTAAGTTGTTAATACGTGAATTAATCGTAAACTGATACATTGAAGATGTCCTCATTTGATTTGCTTTGTGAGAGCAAATACACCGCGGTTCAAATGATTACAAACAACTGATTATGACAAGTGAAATCGCTCGTTCTACCATTTTACGACATCTGGATAAACCAAGTTACAGTAGTTTTTGTAAGAAAAAAAATACAAGTAAAAGTGCGACACTTGTGACTGTGAGTACGCAATTAGACTCAACAGATTAGACGCAGGTTATGTGAAGCATGGCTCAAAAATAATCATCTGAAGTTGTATTGCTGTATCTTAAAAACGAAATGACATAATTTATTAAGTTTATTAGTTTTTTAAGTGGATCTTTATTTTATTTCCATAACATACTTAAGATGATAAAGGTCAAGTGGGTGCCGCCAATGATGATGCACATTTGTGCTCTTACTACATTTTCAATTGTTTTTTTTTTTTAACAGTGTTCAAGTGCCCGAGGGATTGGAAGTACCCTTAAAGTACTTATTTTATACAACACGAGAAGAGTTTAAATTCTGTTTTTGGATGTACTCCCTGAGAGCTTCCAAGCATTGTTATGGCCCCGTGACTTGAAAAAAGCAAAGAACTCTACAGTCGCCGATACGAATGTCCAGTGCAAAATGCTAAGATAACATATGATGGTGAGTCTGTATCATTCATTCAAGAACGATGAATGTGTGTGGATGTCATGGCTCTTTGTAAAAGAAACGAGGGTTCTCCGTACCTCAGAAGATCATATGTTGTTTTTTGAAGCATCCATTTAGATATGATGAACTTCGCGACGCGATTGACGATATCGAGGCATTAGCTGATCGATTGTCTTTTTCTGCAAAAGTCTTCAGCTCTGTCCATAAAATTTGTGCCGCGCAGATGGTCTGTTATTTGGGACGTCCGACATCTGGTTGACGTTAACCACTCATCCATGATAACTCCAGCCACAAAGGCGACATTCTCTGAACGAGTAAAACGTCGTTGACGGAATTCGTCCCTACTGCTGTCAAGACATAACACTGATATCTGTTAAGCTTATCTTCCAAACTTTAGAATGAATCAACTTATGTCGAATAAAATCGTGCGAGTTTAGTCGATATCAAATTCTCCGTCCCAATTCGGACTCCACGCATGGACCAATTGAAACTTAATACATCTGGGTTTCAAGCCGTTAAACAATCTGTCATTCTTCCTCTAATTATTTGCATTGTGCAACATGCATCTTCAGAGTAAGCATTGAGAGCGAGCTAATTAAAAAAAAGTGATCTTGAGACATTCAGATTCTAATGTGGTGGAAAACACTTGACTAATAAAGATCACACCACGCGAGTTTTCATGTATGTACACACGATTGCCAACGAAGGTGTTTAGTTTTGACGAAAAGAAAACCTTTAAATGAGGTTCTTTGACGATATTTATGATAGCAAATGAGCTGCGCACAGCTCCAAACGCGCAAGTTGTTTTCTATTGATCAACAACCATATGCCTGCATAGACGCATCTGCATCTGAATTTGGTAGCTTACTTTGTTTGTTATCAACGCATATCTGGGGACCGATAATTGTTGTATGGAATTCAAGTCTTCCATTAACCTCCAGCACACAGTGACGATGCTCTGTGGAAGGGGTGCATCCCAGTCAGTTTTTTCTATCCATGACCTTCGAAGAATTATCTTTGACTTGATAATGATTGGACTGAGCAAACCCATTGGATCGAAAAGCGACGACAAGAGAATAGACCTCTTGTTGTACTTTAAGAAAGTCTTGCTTGGTTTATAGGAGAAATTAAAGCAATTGCAGGAGGAGTTCCAAGCTATACCTAATGTACTTGTAAGTCCTGACTCATTGATCTTTATCTCTATCCCTTGCGAACCAACAGTTTCAACGAGATTTGGGTGATTGCTGGTTAACTTTGCTCATTAAAAATGTTTAAAAAAGGTGTTATAGGATGACCCACCTGATTGGTTAACAAATGATATTATTTTAAAAATGCAACAACGTGACGTTGCATGTAAGTTGATAACGAAAACGTTAATGCACTTAGTTTTGCTGGCATACGCAATGATGATGTGGTGGCCTCAATAATATCGATTAAATCAAATATCGCAGGTCTGGATCGATTAAATTCAAAATTTGTAAAAATTCTACTACCGTCCAAAAAAACGCATCCAGGTGTAATTGACTATAGACCGATTGCCATTCTGTATTTGAAAAAAAAAAACATTTTGTTCCAAATCGAGAAGTATCTTTCACTTATCCGGGTTTCGAGCTAAGCGAAGCTGCAAAACGACACTTCTCTTAAAAGTGGAGGCTATGGATACAAACAATTTTTCGTACCTAACCCTCTTAGACTTTTCCAAAGCTGATCTGTTGATCACAGAATACTCTGCAGAAAGCTCAGAAAATATTTTAAACCGTAACCGGCAATAAAATGTCAAGTTTCCTCCCGGTAGTTAGCGGCGTGCAACACTGATCCATTCTCGGTTCTATCCTGTTCCTCTTGAATGTCAATGAACTTCTCGAACTGAGCAAAAACAGTTCTGTACATACATATGTATAGTATGTCGAGTCAGCAAAAAACCTAGGAATCATTTTTAACACAACGTTGACCAGGAATACACACCTGAACGCTACAACTGAGTAAACCTATGGTGGACTCCGAATTCTTCTTTTCTTCAAAAAAACTGATCGTCGCTTAAAACAATATTTCAGCGTACGCCCTAAAAATCAGCGGCTGCTGCATCAGGAATCTTATAAGCCATCGGTGTCGGTAATATAAGAAAAATTAGAAACACACACCATTTACATAAATCACTTCTTATACACATGGCTAATGAATTATTAAATCAGTAGTTCACACTCCGCTCGAAACTGTTCTCTCATTTATTTTATTGTATATTTCCTTATTTTATTCCTCTCCAAATTTTGTATATACACATTTATGTATTTCATCTATGAATTTAATTTCTCATTTTTAAGATTTATTTATATAATCATCCCTTATGTTTAACTTTATATTTATCATTTATATTTATTTCGTTCTGTTAAATTCAACAATGAAGGTGAAACTAACAATCTTTTAAGGCTTCACCTTTATAGCTCCCTAGTTTGTAAATGTGTCAAATTCAGTTACTGCAACGAGAGGTTGTCCCCAGGAGGTGTTCTGTCGTCTCTCCTCTGATCATTGGGCAATGGGCTATGCTGATTTTCTGGGTATCTGCAATCACTAACGTTATGCATTGAGCATTAATGGAAGTCTTAGAATGGTTTAAGTGTAAAGGACTCTCTGTAAATCCTGGCAAACGTTCTGGTCCCCTTCACAAAAAGGAGACAAGTGACTTTGTCCCCAATTATGATTAAAGGGGAACCTCCCTGGAATACTCCAGTGAAGTCAAGTATTTCTGTGTTAACTTGGATAAGAAACTGAACTGAAAATCACATTTCAAGTCCATCACAGAACGCACCACCAAGGCCATGTCGGCCTGTAAGCGGTTGTACTATAGGGCTTGGGGCCTCATACCTAAGATGCTTAACTGGTTGTACATCATGATGGTTAAACCTTTTATTTCTTACACGGCCATAACTAAGTGACCCAAAACTTTAAAATTAACAACTTCAAAAAAACTGGAAAAAGCCCAACGCATAGCTTGTATCAATTCTATCATAGAAAACCTTACAAAAGGCAAGCAGCACTCAAGACACTGTCATCCAATCTAATGGAATCAAAATGTTTCAAAAGCTGCTACTACGCCTTGCAATCCGTAGCCCAACGTTAGGATGGGTTCCAGATCATCATGGAATCGAAGGTAATGAACTTGCGGACGAATTAGCCAAGGCTGTTTCAAAAACCGCGTTCACTGGTCCGGAACCTTTCTGAGGCGTAAGCTGGACTACGGCCACAAGATCTGACCAATAAGTGGAAAAACGAGTTAGGCATTGCCTACCGGGACTCAGACAATCTTAATTCCTTATTCTAAAGCTAATCCTTAATCCTTCAACTCAACAAGGAGAACTTTAGAAAGCTTGTGAGGATCCTCTCATGCCATTGCCGCTTGAGATCACATCTAACCAAACTAGGGCTCAGTACAACCACCCAATGCCGACTGTGTTTGGAAGACGATGAAACGGCTGTTCACATTCTTTATGAATGTCCAGCTCTTATTTGGCAAAGAAGGCGTATCTTACTCAAATTTGACATAAGACAATTCAATAAAAATATTCTGATCTTCATTAGATTGAAGTTAGCCTAAACAAACTCTCCAAGATACAGAAGGTCTAGTCTTTTAAACCACAGTGTCTGTCACTTGGGCGGGGGCAGATACTTAACAAAAGGCAGATACTTAAAATAAAAAAAATGAAAATTAAAAAAATTATGGTACCTATTTACATAAATTTTCTTTTGTTCATTAAATATTTAAGATTAAATCAATGCCAGTAAATTAGTTGGTACTTGCGAAGAGCTTAAACAAAGAATGATCAGTCTAATCTACAACATTGAGCCACATTAAACAACTCATTTATGTAATGTAATCGATGCTGTAACCCACTTAGCAATGATTGTTTTGAACTTTGAACAATCTGATTTTGTGATGCTTCTCAGGGAATCTTCTGATTACCCATATCATTTAATTTCGCCGTGGCTGCACTACGCATTTGACTGTCTCAGCCAGTTGACCATATAAATAGTTTTTATGACCGCCTACGAAGTATCTTTGGTACGAAAGTTCCTCCTTCTAACAGAAACGGCAAGTTTGTCCATAAAAGTGCATTTAAAGAAGGTCGATGGATAAACTGAGTCTGGCAGTAAATGTCTCTACAATGCTCATGCGGGAGTGAATGCAGTTTAAGAGTGAAATAGCTTCCGCAGACTGATTGCAATGGCGTCAAGGTGGTATAAAATATTTTGTCCTTTCGCATCCGCAGATTCAATTCCATTGAAAGTTTATGAACAGAACAGTAAGGAGCATAGTAAAGTCTGAAAGTAAGAAGTTTATGGCAGGTGCCGAACAGATCACAAATGCTTACATATATGGTAATTGGGGAATCTTCTTGGCGGTGGATATAATTGAGTGCAGAGACTATACGAGTACGTTTCCATGGGTAAACAAGTCTTTACGAGATTGTTTGGCTGCTGGTTTGCTTGACTTTTTAATGGCACCCTTAGTGATGATAAAAACAATGAAATAGTTTAATCTTTCGGCAAAGAAATTGCTCCACGACCGGATTGCAATTGGCCATTAAGTAAGAAACAAATACATTACTTTTTAGTTGGGAAAGACTTTAGAAGGGGAAGAAATAAGTCGCCTTCCCAACATCAGTAAGCTATTTGAAAAGGTGATCAATAGAGGTGGGTTGAGGACAACCAATTCGGTTTCAGAGCGGGGCATGACTGCAAACATGCCGCGTCTAAACTGGTTTCTGGTATCCAATGAAATAAAGATAAGAAACAATGCTTGACTGCCTTGTTAATTGACTTGGACACTGTTTGGTTGCAGGCAATCTTTCTCAAGTAAGACAAGCTCGGCAAAAGTAAACTGCCTGAGATATGCTCACCATCACGCAGTTTATTGTGAAAAATGGTAGTGTAACGTCTGCTGGGACTTTTGAAATTAACAACGGCCTACAACAGGGTGTAGTTATTTCGCTGATTTTATCTACGATCTTCACAAGCGATCTTGTAGGATCTCTTCGCCACCCCATAGCGTATGCGTAGCGTCAAATCCGAAGATCGAGGTCATTATACAATAAGTCTTCTGCAACGTGACTTCTAAAAGATTCAGGGATATTGTGATGGTTGGAAGTTGAAGATCAATTTCCGAAAGTGGGAGACCATTCTGTTCAGGCCTCTTTTGTCTAGGGCCTCTAGAATGGCGAATGTTCTCTATCGTTGGACAAAACGGGGAGCCACTTGCGAATCGGAGTGTTGTCAGATACCAAGGGATCTGGCTAGATCAATATCTTTATCTAAACAAACATATATCCAGAGCCCAAGCGGCCTTTGTGAACTCGATGCCAAGGTAAAGGAGATCTGCTACACGACCCCCATTCTGACATTTTGTCTTTAAATGATTCAATGTTAGAATTAGCTTACAGGAAAAGATTCGGGTTTTCGAGAGACGATGCCTTAGGGCTTGTCTCCACTTATATAGAACTCCAGAGTCTGACTACAAAAAATTGTATAGTAATGAAGTCCTGTACAATGGGGACAACCTGATCAGAGTGGATAACTTTCTGATAAAGCTTATTTGAAGTCACATTGCAAGAGTAATGTCTTCGACCAACAATTTGATCTCGTGGGCTCTTAACCCCCACGATATGCACCACGAGACAGTGCGCCTTAACGGCCTTATTCCCATTGAAGTGCTTCTTTATTTCGATAGAAAAGGTCCTGTCCACGATAGATTAGCGGTAGCGTTAATTTTCCACGTTGGCTGAAAAGCTCTGGACGGGCGAGTCAACTAAAGGGTCCGCCAAATAACCTTTTTTTTGAAAATGCTATAAAAAAAAACTGCTGAATATTTTCTCAAATTTCTTTTTTATTTGAAAGTACAATCCTTCCGGTTAATAATGAAAAATAATTTCATTCAAATGGCTGCCTCGGCTGGCCATGCAGTAGCCTACACGATCGGTGCAATTTTGAAGCACATTATCGATTGTATGCAGCTGTATTTCACCAATGGCTTCACGAATATTGTCGTTTAAAGCGTCAATTGTCTCTGGCTTGTCTGCGTTACCCTTATCTTTGAGGGCACCCCACAAATAATAGTCCAACGGTGTCAAATCGCAGCTCCGAGGTGGCCAAACGACATCAGCTCTGCGGCTGATAATGCGATCTTCAAAAACAGGGCGCAAAACATCGAGTGTAGCTTCGGCCAATATCCTCCTCCTCTTCAATTTTTGTGAACTAAAATTCGTTCAACATGGCCTGATAACGATCGCCATTGACTTAAACGGCCACTCCTTGCTCAATTTCGAAATGGTCCAATTATGCCTCTGGACCAAAATCCGCACCAAACAGTGACTCGTTTTGGGTGCACCGGCTATTCAATGTATGCGTGCGGGTTTTCTGTGCCCCAAATGCGACAATTTTGCTTGTTTACATACCCGCCAAGATCAAAATGAGCTTCATCTGAAAAGATGATTTTTTTGGCAAAATCGGCATCTTCTGTAAGTCAATCGCAGCCCCACTTAGCGAAGCGAAAACGCATTGGATGGTCAGTTGGCTTCAACTCCTGAACCAATTTGACTTTGTATGGCGTCATGCCAAGGTCTTTATGCAAAATTCGTCTCAATGATGTCTCCAAAATGGTCAATTGTTGAGAACGACGGTGAATTGATGTTGATGGCGCTTCACGCACACTTTCTGCCACAGCAGCAATATTCTCGGGTAAACGCACTGTTTTTGGCTTTCCACGCTTTCGCTTATCGATGAGGATGCCAGTTTCTTTCACTTTTTTCACAAGATAACGAACATACGGAGCTGACGGTGCTTCTCTTCTTCCAAAATCCGTACGCAATTTTCGCACACATTCTGCAACATTACCATGGTTTTCAAAGTAATGTCGCAATATTTCCCAGCGTTGTTCAAGCGTATACACAACCATATTCGTTCAGCGGACGGATAAAACTAATTATCTGTCAAATCAGACATGAGCTAAGTGTTACCATTCTCGAAATAAGCACTAGTTGAAAAAAAACGTTAGATAGCGGACCCTTTATAAAGAATTACGTGTGAAAGACATTATTTAAAGTTGTTAATTAATTTAAATGTAAATAACTAGATAATTTTTAAATAGAAGATGCATTGAATTGAATTGGTGCGTGGGTCAGCTTTTTTGCAGTTTGAAGTATCTGGGTTCGAATCTGGCTGGGACAATTTTTGTTTTTTTTTGTTTTTTTTGTTTTCTTTTTGATACGCAATACAACTTTTTTGTTTTGCTCATAGACATTATGGCGCGGACACATAAGCATAAGCAAACCCGAAAAAAAGAAACGACAAAAAAACACTTAAGACTTTCGGCAAATGATTACAATGAGATTTATGGAAAAATGGCACGAACTGAGCTTCATGATTACTAGGCGAGTAAAGTTTTTTTAGATGAGAAAACGAATTTCTTTTATTTGTCCATAGTAAAGGGTTTTCCAATAGGGACTTGACAACTTTGAATTTAATTTGTGAACGCACCCTTTCACTAAACATCAAACTATCATTGTCAATTTATTTTGTGAACTCAACATTTTTATCGAGGTAAAGTACACGAATGATCAACGTCTGCAAATTATAAAAATTTTCTACCGGTAATTGAGAGTCGGTGACCACATTTTTAAAAGCATTATTTTCACTTTTCGATCGTAATTCTCAGACTGGCAAGTCTAGTGCAAACATTTTAGTCTTCATATTCGTTGTACCGATGAACCATTTGAAGCGACGCACGTTCCCCGACTGGGCTCTGGAAAAGATGCGCCAAGATGATGAATTTCATCGCAAAAGCATACTTCACAATCGATTTATTGAAGAGTAAGCTTGTTGACTATGTTATCGCAAGAAATGGGCCAGTCGATTGGCCGTCTCGTTCGTGCGATTTAACGCCTCTTGATTGTTTTCATTGTGGCTACGTTAAGTTATTGGTTTATATTATTGTTTAAGCCAACGACGTTGGAAAAGCTCAGACCCAACTTTGAACGCGAAATAGCGGCCTTTTCGGCCGAAATGTGTGGCCGTATCATCGAAAATTGGGTTCAACGAATCGACCGCTGCAAACGTATCCGCATTAGCCATATAAACGAAGTCAAGTTCATAAATGCTTTGATTGTACTTTAAGTCCATTTTATAGTTTTTGAAATATCTCAAACGGGTTGCGTTTAGTTAAAAAGAAAAAAAACGTCAAGCCCTTGTTTGAAAGCCTTTATACACAATTTGGCTTTAAATTAGACGTATAACTGTCGGCTCAACAAAAAGTAGCCCCAAGGCTTTCTATTGTTTAATTAACAATATTTTTCCTCAAATAAAATTATTATAGTGACGACTTAATCTAATTTTTGACTTGAATCAATTTTCCTAACATTTTGTTAATTGTAATCGATGGTGAAAATAATGAAAAATATATCAAAACTAATTAAATGGTATTACCCTTTATAATATCGGTTGCCTGCTTTCTCGTAAAATTGTGACTCCTCACACATGATCACCTCATCGAATCTTTGGTCGATGATCACCCGGGGGCTGAGATATCTGTGTGATCGTTCGATCGTTAGCTGATTGAGGTAAGGTAAGCAAAGAACCCAAACAATAACTAAAGTTCTGCATATGTGCAAAAAACAAGCTCCCAAAACCTGTTCGACTTTAGTTTTAACAACATAACAATAAAAAATGTTAACACATCTTAGGAGTAATATTCGACTCTGAATTCAGTTTTAACGAACATTGTAAATCATTGAAAAATGTTTAGCTACCAGTCTTAATCAATATAAAATATAATAGAATTTATCCAAATCGTCAAATGGTTGTTCCCATATAGACAGTATTATGTGTCGTTAAATCCATCATTTTGTTAAAAATCGACTATGGCCTTGTTATCTACAGTAAATGCAGTAAATCTTCGCTCTCTACAATCAAACCTGAATATGATGCATTTCTCAGATGCGCCCTTAAAACTTTCCGAACTACTCCAATTAAAAATATGCTAACAGAAGGTAACCGCACTCTTCTTCAGAACTATCATCACAAAAAACGCCGATAACATTCGACGCTAAATTAAATACTATCCCGTAAAAAAAATCTCAAAACAACCATTAACTATGTGCAACGCAATTTCCGCAACCCAATAGTTCAACATTTTCTTCGACATTCACACCTACAGGACACCGAATCACCCACCATGACAATTAGACACAGAGTCCTTAGTAACAGATCTAACTCATTTTAAAAAAACTTGACACACAGCGACATATACAAAACATTGTATTGGAAACTTGTTTTTACCGACTCGTCTAAGACAAAAGACTGCACTTCATTTGCAGTTGTCGATGAAAACCAAAGGATCCTCACAAAAAGGTTTGCTGCCGCATTTTGCTTCATCCTTCACCGCAGAAGCTGGAGCTATACTTCAAGCCACAATAGCTGCCAAAACTACACTCGTGTGCACAGATAGCCTATCTACATAAGAAGCTTTAAAAAACATAAATCATAATTGTGTAATTATCGAAGCCATCAGGGATAAGCTGATACAACACAAAAAATTTTTAAAACTTCTTTGGGTGCCTGGGCACATGGGAATTCTAGGAAACGAGAACGCCGATCAAGTAGCAAAATAAGCGATTAAAGAACCACTACAATGTTTAACTGCCTCAACCGAAGTGACTTTCAGAGAGATATCAAAAGACTCTTTGAAGCTAAAAGGCATACATCTTAGAAAGACTACACTCATCACTACTCATCGATTAACCCCGGAAGCCTTTCGACATTATATCTATCCAGCTGTTCAAAAAAAAAATTTAACATTTTTTCTGCGTCTTTGGATGGCACATACCCTAATTACTCTTGGGTACCTCCTGAACAAAACCACACCATCCAACTGTCAACTTTGCTTTGAGAACACACATCAATCCATGCAACATCTCCTCGACTGCCAGAAGATTAAGGACGCACTCACAAGCACATCTTGTTCTCTTTCACTTAAAGAACATGTCATGACACCATCAGAAACCAACATCAAGAAAATATTTATGCTTCTTAAGTATTTTAATATAATTAATAACATTAAACCAATTCTATTATTCTGTTTAATACTATTACCCGTACGTATAATAACAGATAATTAGTTTTATACGTATAAGTTTTCATATATTATATATTAACATATTTAGCTGATAGTCCTGGTTGCTATGGCTAAGCAAATATTGTTCTTGAAATTTATTTACATAGCAATAACAATTAAAATAATAATAAATATTTAGACAGACATTATTAAAAAAAAGGATTTGACGATGTTCTTGTAAATTGTTCTCTGAGTATTAATAACTAATTTATTATTATACCTACATTCTAATTTGTTTATTTACACTGTTATTTATTCTTTTCCATATTTATTTATTTCTTTTTTAACTCTTTATTTATTTATTTATGAATTCATTTATTTATTATTAATTATACAATACTGTCAATTAATACCACACATTTTACATTACAGAGATTCGATACTAAGCTATCTTGCTACTGAAACATAAATTTATATTGATGAAATGGAGTTTTGATATGAACAGAGTATATCACTAAGGAAAATTCGTAAAAAATCTTCACTGAATAGTTATAAAAAAAAATAAAAGAAACATAATAATACAGATGTAATGACTAGATACAGGAATGATATGAATAACAAAAATATTAAACAACTGTTGACATTTATTATAATAAATTAAATAAATAAATAAACAAATAGAAAATAAAATGAATAAATTAATAAGTAATTAAGTAAGTAATAAATAAATAGATAAATAAATATATATAAATAAATTAATAAATAAATAATTAAATAAATAAATTAATTAATTAATAAATATATATGTATAAATAAATAAATTAAATAAATAAAAAAAAACAAGAGAGTATAATTGTAAGTAGATAATTATTTTAATTTATGAACAAACCAATAGTATCTAAGCTATAAATGTAGCGGTAACAGTATATAATAAACGAATAAATGAGTTATAAGAGGGTAAATTAGTTAATTAATTAAAAAAGGATTTTACAGAATATATAACAAAAAATTGTTTAAGATCATAAATTCGATATAAAAGTATTTTCTACAAAAGCAAATTTCCTTATGATAAATGTTGTGAGCTACGGAAGGCCACGGAGGCATCTTTGATGTAGGTCAGGAGGACGGCGGCACGCTTGTGGTTGCTCGGCTGAGCTCGTCGGGCGGAGTAGTCCTTGTCCTCCTTTCCATACATCTCCTGCTCAACAGCAAAGAAGAGTCGTGCCAATAAAGAGAGTGAAGAGAAAGATTACAAAGCGAAAGCGGAAATAGGGATGCTCAGGGTAACCTTCTGAACGGGCTTCGTTATAAAAGTACCGGGGACCGACTTACCCTAGCTGTCCTAGACTTTCCTTTTGCTAAACTAGAACAAAAGGATAAAGCTAACCTAATCGTTATCTCCCTAAAATCTATCCTGGCTACTTAACTAACTAGCCCTTCTTCCATAAATAATATAAAAAAATTATAAACTTAACCTATGCCTTAACTAACTTAATACTACCTAAGGAGTCCTAGCTTAGTTGATCCATAACACTTCCACTTCGAACCCGTCATCCAGGGTCGCACCGTCCCATTGATCTGCCAGTCGATGGTGTTTCTGGCTAGGCCTTTGCTATCTCCCTGGCCAGAGATTACGGGAGGTTGCCCCCTGGTCCACGTTCTTTTCCTTTGGAAAGAAAATATCCTACAAAACCGTAGCGAACTGACCGGACGGCCTTCCCATCGATGCACACACACACACCATCGCTAACCAGAACTCATTCGCACATCTTATTGCGAATCTTCTTCGAAACTAAATTATTCTGGCAAAAAGATTTTGAGGATAAACGCTAGGTAAAGAATCTTTGTGTATATTTATTCCAGCCAAAATCTTTTAATAGTTGAAATAATAAAATAACAAAAAAAAGGAAAAAAAAATGATTTTAAAACTTAACAACTCCAGCCTAAGAAAATGAATTTAAAAATAGAACCAATGTATATAAAAAAAATAAAAAGGAAGGATTGTGACTCACTCGTTAAATTTTAGAATCCCCCATTGTCCTGTCGGAAGTACGATGCGGGAACAGTCACTGATTTTACCAAAAAAAACAACAATCACTTTCTTTTACAACTTGTCTGTTTCTAATATTGAATTCTTGTAGTATAGAAACATTTTAAGGATCAACAATTTAAAAAAAAGGAAAACCAAAATTCAAATCAAATTATTCACTAAATTAAAAAAAAAAAATAAAATTTCACAAAAAAAAAACACAATACCCGGATTCTTCGACCGTCCAAGGAACTTTCACCCCCCTTGGTCTTGTGCTCGATCTTTGTTGTCCGTTCTTTGTCTCCTTTGTTCTCTTCTTTGTTGTTTGTAATCTTCTTTGTTATGTCTTGTCCGTGAAGATATGAATTTTTTTTTCGCGGCCCTCATCCTCCGCTGAGTTTGCGGCACATCCAAGCCTATCCTGGTCCTTGGTGAATGTTTTTTTCTTCAGACCACGTCTGATCTCGATCTTTTTCCTTATTTCCTTTTTTTTCCAGCTCGACAGAGAATCTTCCTTAGCTTTAGTTTTTTTTTGTTAGTTTTTTGTTTTGTTCGAAGAACGCAACGTATTGTTGCCTTTAACAGCCTTCAACAAAATTGCGCTATTTATGCAGGCTTGACGTTGAGTGATGCGAGGGAAGTTTAAGCATCATTTTATGTAGTTTGTAATTTTTTGATGTGAAACTGTGCACAACTACAACATTTTTGTTGCTATACTAACATTGGGAAGGGTCTTAGAGATATGTTCACTAAAAATGAGTTTTGTTGTTCTTATGCTGCTGTTCGGGTAAGGAATTTTTCTGGTAAAAAGATGGCTTGATTTTAATTATTGTTCAGATTAATTTTCCATTTGTTGTTATAGCTTTCGATAATTTTCATCGCATCCTTTAAGTTTGTCTCAACGTTTTGAGGAAACTTATGAGATGAAAATAAAACGATATCATCTGCAAAAATAGCAGCCTCACACTCACTCAGACTCGGAAAGACAGATGTGAATAGATTGTATAAAGAAGGTCCTAAAACAGATCCTTGAGGCACTCACAGTTTGAAATAAATAAGACTAGATAACGCACTATTGACAAAGAGTTTAAAGCAACGACCAGACAAAAAACTTTGAACTATTTTACATTGATACAGAGGAAAATAAAGACTTATCATCTTATATATAAAATTCTCGTGTCACAATGTTAGTTACCATACTCCTCCGAAACGGCTTGACCGATTTTTATCAAATTTTTTATACATATTCAATAGGTCTGAGAATCGGCTACTAACTCTTTTTCAAACCCCTAAGTGATAAGGGTTGTCCACCCCTAAAATTTTATTTTTATTTTTTGGACAAAATTTTAAATTTTACTTTTTTTATAATGTGCCATTAAAAAATACATAAAACCCTAAATGTTCACCCTTCTATCACCAACCTCTATTTTTTAATAGTCATTTAAGTAATTTAATCATTTTTCATCCCACTCGATAACTGATCAACTATCACTTGGTAAGTTATCCCCGCCAGTTGAGCCTAACATTTACGACAACGTCATTCTACGATGTCGTGAGTTTTGTCAACAATTCATGGTCAACATGTACGCAAAGATAGAGCGCGAACGACTACGATACTTACGATATAATCCACTCAAGCTGCATGCGGAAGAGTACATTCATTTGCGAGACGCTATTGTCAACAACGCCGACGCCGCCGAAATTGGTAACTCTGTCGTTCTACCATCATCGTACGTAATGTTACGACAATGAAGTCTATGAAATTGTAGAAATCAAGTTCTACTGTTGTTTTATAGTTCAGTAGAAAGGAAACTACAGAATAAGATAGCTGTTATTAGTCAAAAATAAATTAGTCAAATTTTCTTTTTAAATTGGAATATTTTTCTTTAGTCGCAATTCAGCGGTCGAATCCAGGAAAGGAAATCATAACAATTGGTGTGCCGGTCTCTTGTTTCGCTCACACAATAATCCTTCTCTCACTCCCTCTACATTTTTCGGACATTATTATTGTTCGTGCATCAAGCGTAGTAGTAAGGCTTGCAATTATCATTTTTATCATTTTACTATCTCAGTGTAACTCCCATATTAACTATCTTCTCAAGTCAATTTAATATTTATTTGCTGGACCATAACTATTTATTCCTATTTTATCAATTATTATTAATGTTGAGTGTAGTTCGCACGATTAGTTAATAAAGTGATTAACATAACCTCAAAAGTACTCAACATGTGTCACGAGCTCCCGCCAATAACGGCTGTTGTGTTGTAAGTATAATTTATTTTAATACATTTATTATAAAATCCATATTTTTTTTTTGATTTTATTTATCTATATTTTTTTATTTTATTTATATCGAAAATATATTGTTAGAAAGGTGAAAAAAAAATGTTCACTTATTGTGTATGTGTGTACAATCAAAGATTAAATACATTATTACTATAATGTTTTGTACAGTGAACAATGCCAACAAAACGCAGAGGGGCTTATTTGAGCCGTGTTACAAGAAGACCTAGAAGCATGCGAAATAGAAAAGCCCAAAGAACCGAAGAACAAGTCCATAATTATTCGCTCATCGCTCACAGCGCTCCATGCATCTTTCACTCATATACCACATCCTTACACACTTACAATATGTTCGTTATTTTTAAACACTAGAAATTCCCTAGAAATATTTTATATGGCGAAACAACGTTTGCCGGGTCAGCTAGTTTTACTATGTATAAAAGACCATTATCCCAAACGGAATCGATTGCCTTTTCAATGTCAAGGAAAATCATGCCTGTTGATTTTCCTTGTACGCGATTTCTTTTAACGTAGTTGCATATTCGAACAATGAATTAATTTATTTATTTAATAATTCATTTATTCATAGCTTATTAATTTTTAATGTATGTTTCTTCGTACTTGTACTTTTTCTCTGTTATTTTATTTTTAACTTCCCATCAGGAAGTTCTTGTAATCGGTCCGATTTTCGAAATTCGAAATTTTTACATTTCTCCACGTTTGGCGGTCCCAGTAGTCGGATTCCATGATTTTTAGAAAGATGTCTGTGTGTGTATGTGTACGTACGTACGTACGTAAGTACATTTGTGCGGATTCTTTCGTACAGCCTAACTCGAGAACAAATCAAGCTATCGAAGCCAAATTGGTTTCATTCGAAGCGTGTGTGCATAAAGATCACCTGAAAAGCTTTTGGTTAAATTTCACAGGGTGGTTTGAATTTTATGACGAAAAAACTGTCTAAAAAAGGGACAATTTGACTTCTTCAATTAAAATCAATTTAGTTTTCCAATCAAAAAAGTTCAAAATCAATTTAATTTATAGTTTATAGCTACCTTATTAGATAAAAAATATGCATAAATATATACACTGCCGTTAATAAGTTTCCGGACAAATTTCTATAAAATTTTTTTTTCGTTCAATTTTAATGCCAAAAGTTTCATCAATATTATGTTTTTTTAGCCATTTGACTAAACTAAGTAAGTTACTAAATGTAGAGACTACCAAAAAGACTAAAACAGTATTTAGTTGAGGCCATTTCATACATCAATATGCCTCTTTCTCTATTTGCTGATCCAAATTTCCACGGAAGTTCTTTGAAAATTGTTTCAGAAATGTGAATCCTGTAAGTCTTTTCCATTTTTTCAAGACTCAGAGTGACGTCTGCAACACTGACATATGAAAACATCCTTAGAAAATTATGGGGCCACCAGTTTTTTTATTCAAAACCTGCTCGCCTGTAGCTTGACGCTTTTTTATCGTTAGAATATATTAGGAAAAAGAAGCTCATGGCGCAAATTACATGAGGCAATTGAATCAAAAGCAAAAGCATCGAGAGGAACCTAAATGAGAAAGTTAAAATACATAGATAAATCTGCATTACTCGTATATTGCAAGGAAGACCATAACATCTGATTTAGTTTGTTTTCCACTGTTGTGGTTTTAAACCATGAACCCAATCCTAGAGGTCTTTCCAGAAAATGATACAGAGATAAAAAAATCTCTCGGAATCGGCGTGGAAAATCCTATCAAAATCTGCAAAGAAAACTGGACTGAATGTGATCCTCTTTAAGCCATATATTTACCAGACAGAAAAAGATCCTTTGTTTAACAGTTACCACCTCGAAAGGAAGAGATGGTGGAAATCTCTGGATTGAAACTATGTACTTTTGAACCCTTTCAAAAAGGACATAAAGTTAATCACGCCTTAATATTCCGAGCAGTGGTTAATATCTTCCAAAGAAAAGCAATCAAACAAATTTGATTGATTAAAAATAATTCCAAAAATACATGAAGTTGAGATAAGCAGTTGGTCCTCAAACTTTTAAAATATGAATCCATATAAACAGAGTTCTTACAAAATGTAATACTTTTGAAATTAAGCTTTATAATAATTTGATATAACACTTTATTGAAGAAGTTGAAAAACAACTGCCAAAAGCAAATACAAATTAAACTTCAAATGTTAAAGATGTTGTTATGAAATCGATTTTCGTAACTCTAAATTTAAAATATCTTATCTTCACGTTGAGTTGAATACTCTTAGAGGGATGACTGGCTAAGATTTTTGGTCGTTGGTCCTATATTACATTCGAAAATGCTTTCATTGAGTCGTTTAACGCAAGCCCTGGACAGCCAGCCAGCAAAAACAATTGTCTCAAGGTTACACATCCCAAACCGAAGCCTGCGAAATTCGAAATGGAAATATTATTGTAGAATTGCAGTCAATGCTGAGGACATGGAAGAACCAACAATGCCATCTACCTGACCTAGACGAAGTACAGACAGCAAGATAGAACTTTTAAAAGCGGCGGCGATGACTTAGTTGGGAGTATGCACCAACTCATCTGCAAAACATGGTCAGAAGAAAGCATGCGAGATGAATGGAATCTCGGTATTGGTTGCCCAATCCAGAAGGAAGGAAGTCAATTATAAAGGTATCAATCTCCTCAAAAGTGCCTTTAACATCTTTTCCGCCGTATGATGTGAACGTCTGAAGCAGTTCGTCAATATTCTGATAGGTCCGTATTAATGTGGTTTTCGACCAGAAAAGTCCATCATAAAACAAATATTAACATAACGGCAGATCTAGGAAAAAGCCCAGGAGCGCCAAGTCAGTACGCACAACCTTTTCGTCAATTTCAAGGTTGGTTTTGGTGTCTGTTTCGTCCGCAGAGACGAGATTTATGAAGTCATGTCTAGTTTTGGCATCCCTGCCAAGCTCGTACTTTTGTGCAGGATGGCGATGGAGAAATCAAGCTGCTCTATTGAGGTCGGCAAAGACGTCATCGACCCACTTGATGTCAAACAACATTTTAGACAAGGTGATGCACTGTAATGCTATTTCTTCAACATCATGCTTGGGACAATAGTGCAAAAGAACCTTGTCAACGCCAGAAGGCAAAAAGACGCATATGCTGTCATAAAGAAAGACCAAACCCTGATCAGAAGGTTGCCATAAACAGCTATAACTTTGAGGTAGTAAGAGATCAAATGAAGAATACCTCTGGTTAAGAAAGCTAAGCCCTCTTTTGAAGAACTGAAGCATCGCTCTATAAGACCGATATCATCCCCGTCCTACTATATGGTGCAGAAGCATGTACACTTTCAAAAGCGGATGAAGGCCCCTTAGGTTGCTCCGAGAGAAAAGTGTAATCTTTTGTCCCATCTGCATTGACTGTGAGTGGAGGAGAAGATTCAACAACCAATTGACTTAGCCAAAAGGATACAATGCCAATGTGGACTGTAGCGCCACCTCAAGTTAATAATTAAATGATAAATGACAAAAAAAGTCCAACCAGCTAACATGTTTAAAAAAACGGTAAAAATTAAATTATTTCTGCAGTCAAACTAAAAATCTAATTTTCCTTAAGTATCATAGAAAGGTAACTCAATCAGAAAAAAAGTATTTCCAAATTGAAAAATGTTTATCTATCAAACTTTTCAATCTTGTGCACAACATTAGATAAATGTTACTAAATCAAAAACGATTATTTCCAAATTGTTGTCCTGATCACTTTAAAGAATACTTTCGTGAGTTGTTGAATTAAAACTAATGTTGAATACTCAACTTTACCTTCATAGCAGCTTACCATTCCCCTTCTTATCCCCATTTCAAGTAATAAATGTTATAGAATTTTAACTGAACTAGATAAATTTGCTAATGATTCAACTCAATTATTATAATCTCATAACTTATATTTCAACATGAATTTGTTTTAATTAAGACTTAATCTTTATATCTATATTTTTGATTTATTGGTCTAATATGGTTTAATTCAATTTAACCAACGTATTCCTTATTCCGCTAATCGTCCACAGATTTATAAGTATTTCTTACTGTATTAAAATGTATATAATAAGTATACCCTTTAATCTATACTTTCGACGCAAATCGTATTTTATATGATTCAAAGATGCGAAAACAAATACAAATAGAAACTTACGGGGAGCTAAAAACATGAGTATCTTAAAGTTGATGTTGGGAGCAAATTAAATAGCACCTTAATGTTTTTTTTTTATCATGAGATGGGAAGTTCATGGTATGGGCAGGTCTACTCGCACCCAAACCAATTTTATAATCATTTATAATTATTTATTTATTAATTTTTTTTACGTTCTCTTACGTCTACTTGTAAATGCTTCTTATTATTTATGCAAGTGTGCAATAAATTTACTGCAGAAAGTTTTTGTTTTTTTCTTTTTTCTTTAAATTGAAGGTTTTCTAGGAGTTTCCTTCGGATTCATAATGTTATGCTCCAAATTGTTTTTAAAAATAAAAACCTAACTTGTTTTAGTAGAAAGATTGTAATTTCCAATTATCATTACTCTGTGTAAAATGTGCGATATCGAATAATATGTGTCTACCTATCACTCTCGAGAGGGCAGAGCTATTAGCGGTCTATTCCAAATAAACCACAGTGCCATCGCTTTATTTTTAAGTATTTTCGGGTTTCCTTACTCAAACTTTGGCTGGAACTATTGAGTATTCCAATCAGCCAATATTATGCTCCATGGAATCTTCGTACATCCAAAGTCATGTATCGGACCAAACATAACCAATATGCCTGGTGGTTCTTAAATAGGAACCAATGAGAGAAGATATGACTTGACAAGCTCCCTAGAAATGTTCTTAGTGATTATGCTCAAGCATATTTTTATAGTTTTCAGTTCCACTCTACCTCAAACGTTTAAGTTTTAAAGCACATTTGTCATCGCAACCCACCGCAATTGAATTAAATTTCCAATCTCCCATTCCTTGTATAGTTTTTTTTTTTTTTTTTGCAAGCAATTTATAGAAATACGGAGAAAATAAAATCCTTTGACATATAGTTCTTGCACGACTGGCTCCGTTACACTTTAATTCGTTTCCCTCCCCAAAGTGGCTAACACAAAAGAGACAAATAGTTCATAAAATAGCAGCATACTTTCCCCCATTCGCCATGGCTTAGCCTTTGTTATACACTTGATCTGAAAACTTCAATTCACTTACACTTTTCACGCAGTGATGCCTTCGTCGCCATTTTTTTTTCATTTCTCACACGCGCGTTCCGCAACCTCGATACAAAAGGATATTGCAGTCCTTCTGTCGTCCTCCCCCCCCCAAATGATACTCCAGCAGCAGCACAGTAGGGGTGTAAATGTGCCACAAAATTTATTTCCTTCTCTTATGCGCTTACAAGGATAACATTTTTATTGGTTTACCGCAATTTATATGATTTTATGGGGTCCCTTACCCTAGCAGCTCACACTCGAATCTAACTCACATACAAAAGCACGAGGGACTCGTCTACGAAATGCCAATGATTTTTAAGGTTTACAATCCATTAAGCAATTAAGGATACCCTCAAATGGGTAAGTTCCACATTCTTTCCTTGGTGGCTGATATATGAGACTTCGCAATCGCAGTCGTTAGGTGGAAATATTAAAATAATATCGGGACTAATTAAACACTCTCTCAAATGTCAGCCGTCCCTGCAAGGCTTCGTCTCGTTTACCATGCTCCATGGTTCAAGCAATTGATCGACGTTGGGGCAAGGTGTTCGGGGATGTTAATGGCCATTAAACAGGATATGAGATTTTCAGATTGTGGAGTTAATGTGATTTGATTTCCCAAGGGCGTCTTGTAGCTAATCTCAGCGTATGAAAATCATTTCATGGATTATTAGCCTACACTTACATAGATCCTCGGCCGGCGGTGGTGAGGTTGAACTGCCACAAGACATTTTCTGGTGTTTTTGAAGAATCAAGGATTAAGAAGTGGTAATTAAATCTTTCTTATCCGTCACTTGACTAATGTCTTCCAGCTTTGCATTGAATAGAAAGTTATTCAGATGCTTTTATGCTTTTATGCTTATCGCCTAAAGTCACGCAAATCAAATGTAATTTATAATTTGCGGCTTTAAAACAGTCTAGACAAACAAATGAACAAATTATGGATGAGCTTATCATAATTTATATAATGTGATTGATGCCTGTGCGATTAGATTGTCTGGGAAATTTTTTTGCGTTGAAAAAAAGATTTTCTAGACAGGTTAAAATTATGACGATGGGCGATATTGATTTCGTATTAGCCAAGAAATAGCTTAGTTCAAAATAAAAAAGTTGATCAATGAGGGTAGGATGTTTAAAATTGATTGCGATGGAATGGGTTTGGGGTCTGATCGACTTAAATAACGTATGAATTCATTCTTTTATTTCCTTATTTAATCACGTTCTTCTTAATAGACTTTGCAATCTTTGGGTATACTGTCCTGGACAAAAGTTTTCACACAAAGCAAAACCACCATTTAAGCCAAAACTATGCGATAATCTTAATTCATTATTTAAGTAAAATTATTGCTAAATTTTTTTCAATGTTCCTTAAATGCAAGACAAAGATGCTTAAATCTAGCTTAACTAACTTGACTATGTCTTAAATAGCTTACTGGCCCAAGGGCGCTCTAAGCTAAGCCTAACAAATTAAAATCATGTCTTTCGACTTAATACCATCTAATATTATATATTCGAATTAAATTGAAAAAAAAAACTAAGAAAAATAATTATTTTTATAATTGAAAAACTTAGTGAATGGACGGGTTGTATTTTACTTAAAATAACACTAACACTTACCACCATAGAACAATAATAATAACTTACACCGCATTCGTTAGCCGGCCAAGGCTAACAGGAAATGCTATCATTTTTGACTTAAGGGCACTCAAGAATAAAATTTAACATACAAGAGAGTTCAATCTCCGTCCAGCCACAAATAGAGTCGGTATTGCCTTTCGACATCAGCTATGTCGCGGTCAGATCAACTTGCGACGTCTTGGTCTTAGTTGACTCTCCCGTCCACAGCTTTTCGACCAACGTGGAAGATAAGCGGCACCGCCAATCTATCCTGGACCAGACCTTTTCTATCAAAATAGAGAAACGCTTCAGGGGAAATAAGACCGTTAAGGCACACTGTCTCGTGGTGCATATCATTGGGGTAAAAATCCCCGGAAATCAAGTTGTTTTTCGAAGTCATTGCTCTTGCAATGTGACTTCGAATAAGTTTTATCAGAAAGTTATCCACTCTGATTATGATAGAATTTAATGTACTCAGACTCTGCTGTTCTACATAAGTGGGAAACAAGAGACATCGTCTCTCGAAAACCTGAATCCTTTCCATCAAGCTTGTTCCGACGTTGAACCAAACGGGACACCCCTATGAAAGGACAGGCCGAATGAGGGCCGTATAGCAGATCACCTTTACCTTGGCATCGAGTTGACTGCTGTGAAACAGTCTCTTTGTCAAGGCAAAGGCCGCTTTGGCTCTGGCTGGAGCAGTATCTATATATTTGTTAAAATATATATACTGATCTAGCCAGATCCCAAGGTATCTGACAAAACTGCGATTCGCCAGTGGCTGCCCATTTTGTCCCACCATAGAGAAAATTCGCCACTTCTTATTTTTAGAGGTCCCAGACAACGGAATCCTGAGCAGAATGGTTTCTCACTTTTGGAAATTGATCTTCAACATCCAACCGTCGCAATATACCTGATTCTTTTCAAAGTCACATTGCAAAAGACTTACAATGACCTCGATCTTCGGACTTGACCTGTACGCGATAAAGTCATCCGCATACGCTATGGATTGGCGGAGAGATTCTACAAGATCGCTTGTGAAGATCGTAAATAAAATCGGCGGAATAACTACACCCTGTTGTAGACCGTTGTTAATTTCAAAAGTTTCAGCAGACGTTACACTGCCATTTGTTCGGGAGAAGCGTGTCCAACGCGTCCTGCTATAATTGCAACAGAACGTTTGAATTTATTCCTCCGAATCCGCAATCTAATTGGGAATCGTTACTGCGGCAATTAATACGCAATGGTCGCTGTCATCCACGAATTGTGATTTCTCGTAAAGTTGTTGATACGACGCATTCTCCTAAAATTGAAATTGATGGTGCTGAAGTATCCTATTGCCATACAGTTAAGAATCTTGGTATGAGTTTGCGTACTCTATAGAGAAAGTATATGGTGGGTTACGTGTTCTCTACTTTTCGGGAAGATGCCTCCCATAATGATGTGTGCCCACCTTGTTTTTTGCGATCTTGATAGTTCATGCAGTAGGAAAATTGATGTTGCGTTTAATATTGCTGTCCTTACAATCTGCGAAGATTTGACCACGTCTCTGAATAGGCCTTTCAAAAAATGTTGGGATCATAAAGTTCTTCTGTCTTTGTTGGATCTCCAAACTAAGAAGATGCCCGAATACTTTTTTCAAAGACTACAACTGTCTAAATCAAATC
Organism: Orthonevra nobilis; assembly: GCA_963555765.1. Lineage (NCBI taxonomy): Eukaryota > Metazoa > Arthropoda > Insecta > Diptera > Syrphidae > Orthonevra > Orthonevra nobilis. The sequence goes on along the minus strand of OY743226.1, from coordinate 70,336,520 downwards.
GAACCATGGCTTACATTTTAGCAAAATTTAACTATGACGTAACACGCAAACAATTTTTTGTCTACTCTGTACGGCTTTGGAACTCACTCCTCATATATATTAGGAGAATAAACAACAGACGTAGCTTCGAGAGGGAAATTATTTATTATTTTTTTAGGGGAAGCCAATTTGATTAAAAGTCTTAATTTTATAATTTAAGTTGTTAATCATTATTTGTATTATTCATTTAACTATTTGTAATCAAACTATTATTTCATTTGAATTTCGGATTTTAATAATTGGATTTTTATATTTATATTTTGTTTATTTGTCAATTTTATTACATTTTTAATTTACTTATTCACAAACTTAATTATTTTTTTATTTGAAAGACTATATCTTGTTATGCATGAAATAAATAAATTAATAAATAAATAAAAAAATAAAATAAATATATTTTTCTTCCTACCTGCAGGACATCGTAAAGTTTGGCTTTCATTTTCGAACCTCTGTGTAAAATAGAGGGAGCTAGGAAGTACATTTCCTTCAGAAAAATTACGAATTTAAACGCTCCTAACAACATTTTCGGCCAACAAAAACGTCAAACATGAGCATCACATGATTCAGAGTTTTGCTAATAGTCGTATTCTAACTTTCGATTTTCAATTCAATTTCAATTTATTTAATTTAACAAGAGTAAGATTAAAATTACATAACCTATACTAAATTAAAATTAATTATTATAATAAATAAATAATAAATTCATGGAGGGAAGTGGAAAGGAGTGAAAGAGGTAGCAGAAGGTAGTTGCCTTTTAAGAGACGTAGGCATTTTTAAATTGTGTGGCTCCAATTATTTGCTTTGTTGCTGTAGGGAGAGAATTCTAGAGTCTTGTGGCAAAGACGAAGGAAAGACGCAACGAGTTTAAGTATTTAGAGGAAGGATTTATAAGGCTCTGCTAGAACAGAGCGAGCGAATTGAAGTTTTTCGACCAGGTATGGCAGATCGTCAGCAAGTCAGCACCTCATTTTCAAGAACTGCTGAAGCGTACATCCTAGGACATTTTTGTGGTAATTGGATATGTGGTTGTACCAACGAAGCCCTAACCATATCATTAAGTGCAACAGTTAATTTATGTTGGGATAGGGAGTCGAGTTTACAGTATACCGCTGATGCATAATCAACGTAGGGAACGAGCAAGGTTTTAACCATTCTCAGCCTCGTATCAACCGGAGTAAAGCTAGCCAAAGTTTGCGTAGGCCACCGTATATTCACCCCACAGTGCAGTTAATGTGGCTTATTGGAAAAAGAGAGCGATTAATTTTAAGACTTAGGTTGGTAACCATGTCAACAAACTGCAATTGCGTACTATAAAGGTAAATTGGCGGCACAAGTTCGGTGTTTTAAAGCTTTTTCGATAGGAGAATCAGTTGGGACTTCGCTGGGTTGAGGGTTAGGCAATTGCGCACCGCCCAGTGATGGATTACAGACAAATCTTCATTTAGCCTGAAAATAAGATCTTCAACAAGGCCAATAGGTTTAGACAGATAGAGTTGTACATCATCAGCATACAAATGTAAACTGGCATTGGAACAGACTGTTGGCAGATCATTTATAAACATTCAACATAAGAGAGGACCTAATATTGAACCTTGAGGCACTCCTGCAAGTAAACTTCTTACCAGAAAAGATCTACCACCAAAAACAACCATTTGGCAGCGAATACTCAAGTAGTTGCTAATGAGACGCACCGACCTTTCACAGTTTTTTCTGATTTGTCATGGGGTGCGGATCTCTTAGAAACACTAGTTCAAGTTCTTAGAAATGAAGTGTACCATGTGCTCGCATAAATATGACCGTAACTGTTCAACGAAAATTAACTGAAGTGACTGTATGCATTTTTTTTCATTATTCATGTGTTAATGTCACTGAACAGGATGCTGAATGCATGCCAGTACAGTGCCATACAGTACCGCCACCGGTCTTACCAATGCATGACAGAAACAATCAATTGGGAAACAATGGTTCACTCATAAAAGCAGTTGATTCGTCTACTCTTCAAATGATTTATATAAAGCTCTTTAAATTGGAGGAAACAAATAATCGTCTTTTACAACAATTAAACGACTTGCGAGAGGAAAAAGCAGTTCTTAAATCGAAAGTGGATACTCTGGAGAGCAAGCTCAACTGGCAGCAACAAAACCAACTTAGTAATTGTATTGAAGTTATTGGAGTGTCCAATGTCACTGACAAAAATGCTACCATCAAGGCAAAACAAATATTCCAAAAAGCTTGTCCATCGATGTTGCTGACAGCGATATAGAAAAAAGCTTCATTAAAAAAATGCAACCAAAACGTATCTACCAAGCAGTGAATAATGAGCGCAAAAAAAAAAACCAACGAAATCTCAACACACATATGACTGATATTGAAGATGTGGGCAACAAGTGCAACAACAATAACAGCAACAGTAAGGGAACCAGTATTTACATTAACGATTCCCTGAATAAATACACGCAGGCTCTCTTGTATAAGGCGAAAGAAGCAAAAAAGCTTATAGGCGTTAAGTACATTTGGTACAAAGACAACAAAATTCTTGTTAGAAAGGTTGAGGGCCGAAAAGTTATCTCAATTCGAGCCTTCACTGATCTTGCACTTATTTAGTGCATTTCGTTTATTCATTTCCCGCTAATGACTGAGGAAATTGACTTAATCGATGACTGTTCTACCCTTGATCTTAGTAGCTCCAACTGTGACAATTAGTTTACTAAAAGTTCTTATTGTACACCACAATGTCAGAAGTCTGAGAGAAAACTTTTCAGCTCTTGTCACTCATATTGACTCTTTTGTACGCATTCCAGATATTGTTTTTGTTTCTGAGATTTAGATTTATGATTTTGAAAAAAGCGATTACTCAATACCCGGGTTCAATTTTATTGCCAGGACAAATGAAAATTATGCCGGAGGTGTTGGATGTTTTGTGAAAGAGGAATTCAAGATTCTTGAAAAAGTGTATGTCGATTTTTTGAGTTCTGATATTTTAAAAGTTTCCATTGAAATTAACCGTGAAGTATACGTTTTTTTATGTGTCTACAGATTGAATAATTTTAATGTTTTGACATTCATAGAAGAATTTTCCGGTCTCTTGAAAAAGGAACAATCTGAAAACTTAATTATTGTTGGGGTTTCAATCTTAGCATTTTGGAAAACAGTGAAGCTGTTTCAAATTACTTGGCATTGCTAGCCTCACATGGCCTAGCTAGTCTTATCAATGAACCTACTAGAAATGTGTCCGGTACATGTTTAGATCATATTTATGGACGATTCAGGAACCTTTCATTAAACGACTGTGAGAAGTGTGATGACTTGACTTAATGATTACTGATCATTCTATGACTGGACTCTTAGTAAAAATATCGAACAGCAAGAATAAGAACAATCCAAAATCTTTTAACGGCGTGATGAAAATTAACTTCAGTAAACTTAAAAACAAACTTTTTCATCAGACTTGGGAAGACGTCTATGCTTGTAGTGAAGCTTCGAATTCCTATTCGATCTTCATTGATTCTCTAAAGAATCACATTTTAAGTTGTTCCTCGATGTTGCCCTCTAAAAAGTGCGTCAAATGGCTTAAACCTTGGATCTCCACGTACTTTTTAAATAAAATAAAAAGTAAAAACAAGCTTAGAATAAAATGTTATAAGTATCCTCTTTGAATTTGAATTTAAAAAGGAAATATAAAAAACTAGGCTTTGAGCTAAAATAACTTTTACCATACTCAATTTAATTCAGCTAAGGGTAATTTAAAAAAATGAATGGAAAATAGTAAATAGTATGCTTAATAAATTTACTGTTTCTAAAAAACCAACTCTATTCGTGTCAATGACTGCGAAATTTCAGACAAACGTGATATTGCCCTCAAATTTTATTGCTATTTCACGAATATAGCATGTTGTCTACAACCCTGTCCCGTCAAATCGCTTTGCACTTCACGTTCGTCTTATTGCACACCTGGTGTACGTAAACGCTTTGTCTTTAGGCCCATAACTTCACTTGAGATTTTAAAAACTATTGGAACTTTAAAGAACTCTAACTCGTGTGGAGCTGATTGCATTTCAAATCTGGTTCTTAAAAAAGTTTCTTGTTTCGTGGTTGATGTTTTGACGTACTATATATCTTTAATCGTTGCGTAATGCGGGAGAAGAGCTGAAATGTGCAGATTTTGTGCCTTTGTTTAAAAAAAGGTTCTGATGTTTAAATTGGCAATTACAGGCCATATCACTTCTTCCGGTTTTCAGCAAAATCCTCGAAAAAATTATTAAGGAAAGGATAGTGAGCTTCTTAATTAAGACTGAATTTTTTAACCTTAATTAATTTGGCTTTCAGAAAGGTAAATCCACCCTGGATACTCTATTACAGTTCTGTGCTCAAATAATATCAAATCTTGATGAAAAAAGTGTACGGCTGGTCTTTTTGTCGATATTTCCAAGGCCTTTGATATGGTTAACCATGCTACCTTACTAAAAAAATTGGAAAAAGCGGGCTTTCGTGGTTTTATGTTAGATTTGTTAAGCTCATACCTGAGAAACAGATCGCAAAGAGTTAAGAAAGACGATATAAGAATCAAAATCAAGTTATTTAATTTGGGTGTACCCCAAGGCTCTGTTTTGGGACCAATTTTGTTTCTCATATATATAAACTCACTGCTTGCACTAAATTTTAAAGGCTACTCTTATGGTTTAAGCAGCCCCTTGGATCTTGTTTGTGACATCAACTGGGATCTGAATTTGTTGAGAAACTGTTTTGCTGAACACAATTTGATTATAAGCCCTAAAACTAATATAATGTTTTTTAGTCTGTCGTCCCTTCATAATATGAAAGTCAATATTTGAAATCACGCACCTGAGTGCCAAAGATACAGACTTTCTTACTGCGATTGCATGCCTGGGTTTTCTTCTCCCACTTTTTTAACAGTGTAAGCTGTAATGAACAATGTTTCTTAATTGAAAATGTAGAAGAATACAAATACCTAGGGCTTAACATTGATTCTAGAATGAGTTTTTCGATTCATGCAGATTATCTTAGGAAAAATTTTCGTTGTACACTTCGACATTTCTATTATTTGCAAAAAATTTGTTCTAAAAGGGTCTTGAAAATTATTTACGATGGTATTTTCCATTCTAAATTGCAATATGGAGTTATTTGTTGGGGAGGAGTTTATCTGAATAAAATCAAACCCCTGTTAATTTTACAAAAATATGTTATACGTAAATTATGCAATAAATCTGGAAGACATCCTAGTTTTCAATTTTTCTGTGACCTGAGAATTCTTCCTGTGTGCCACTTGTACTGCTTTAAGGTTTTGAAGACATTCTTTACCATGTCTGGTAATCGCAATTATCGGTTAATCTCAAATTATAATTTACGTGGAAACTTTTCGAACATCGAAAATGTTCCAAAATTTCGTACCACCGCATATCGTAATTTCTTTTCTATTTCTTCATTCCGTTTATTTAATAAGCTTCCACAGTCGGTCAGAATAATATCAGTGCCTGGAATGCATATAAAATTGGAAAAACATTGGTTTTTCAATCTTAATTATACTGAATTAGAATCTATTCTTTTTGACAATCTGGTTTAATATAAATAACATACAATAAGAGTTAATTGGGAACACCTTACAGCTTTTCACTTTCCTTAAATATAGAGTAATGCACTTGTTAATTAAATTGTATTATATATTTTGAATATTTTTGTATCAACTTCATTGATTCTTCTCATGTTATTTCTTTTTTCTTACTCCATCTTACTTGTCTCAATATATGGGTCACCCCACCAATTTTGAATTTTGACTTTTTTGTAGCCCATTGAAGTGGCATTAAACACTTTATTTAATACGTTAAGTATTAAAATATCGAACTAATTCTTATGCTATATTATTATATTTATTCTGAAATGTGTTTCTGTATGAGTTGTGAACTTTTTATGAACTTGCAAGAAATAAAAATAGGTAAATCTAATCTAAAGCCAAAATAATTTCTCAGATTTTCGAAAAGAATTGAGTGATCCACAGTGGCTAGAGCTTGGAAAAGTCAAGGAGGTAAAGCAATGTGATAAAGTCCAAGTCATAGCTAATCCTAATGTCATCGAGGATTTTAACCATAGCTGTGGAATAACTGTGGTTAGCTCGAAACCCGGACTGGACCGGTGCAAGTAAACTAGGTAGATCAAGGTAATGCGTAATTTTCTTAGCGAGGACTTTTTCCATAACTTTTGAAAGGCAATGTAAAATACTAATGGGACGAAAGTCTGCAACCGAAGACGGATGAGGTTTTTTTGGGGACAGGAATGACTTTAGCCAGCTTCCAGTTAGATGGAAAAGTCGAAGACGTTATGCAGGAATTAATTATGTGGCTAACTTTTCGAGACTTCCATAAAAAAGTTGAATCATATAACCGAGTCCAAGAACTAACCAAGCAGCTCTAATTCTCGCAAATTTCCGAAATCCATTTGAATTGGAAAAAAAGAAGATAAATAAACCAAATCACACTCCCTTCAATAACTATGCACTTTGATTTGAATGGCCTGACAACTCAACGATTTATTCATCGTCTGACATTTCCCAATTTATGATCATGCTTCCTTTCAGACACCGGCTGCAATTATGAATATTTAAACCGCAAATCAGCCCAAACTGTCATCGCCACAAGTCCCTGTGAGGGTCCTTGGCAAAATATCAATCAATGACAACACTTAATATCCGAAAATTGACTTTCCGGCCGATCGTCCCTGCGATACACACATCAGGCGATTATCCTCCTGGTTCCATAAAGTAAACACCAAAACCGACCTCTCAGCCACGTACACACCCGATTTACCAAGGCTTTCGTTTCCACAGTGAGTGAGAATTTATGTTTATTTAATATTCGCTTGGTCCTTCGTTGTGAAATATTTATTTACAACTCTTGCTACCAAATGAGGAAATATTCACTTTCAGAGGATATGCGGTTGTTTTTTTTTTGCCTGACTTCTTGGCCGGAAGGACTCTCGTGTGTGAGAGTTGGTCTGATCCCAAAGTGCCAAGCTATTAAATTTAATAATGCGTTTTAACTCATAAAAATGGCACTGATCCCTTTTCAACCCCCGCCATAACTCGTTCTTCTGGTCAGGCATAAGGGGGATTCCTTCTCACATTTGTATTGTGAGGGGCTGTTTGAATCCTGTTTCCTTTTTTGCTGAAAACCAAACGAAACAGTCTTGCTCCCAATGGAATCGATAAATTAAACTTTTATTTACTTCAACTCATTTTGTGTGTCCAGTTCCCAGTTCCCATTTCTTATTCTATTTATAATTTAATAATTTCTTTTTTGTTGTTTGCCTTTTGAAAACTGGCAGCGGCAAGCCGAATTGTGGCGCGTTTAAGGACGAGGTCAGATTTTGGTGATTTCCTTTTGTTGTGAACTGCAAGTGGAACAAAAGCGAAAGGAAGGCAGGCAGCTCGAGCTATAACGATATTAAATTCGCAAACCGAAATACAATTGAATTTTGTTGCGAGTTCTGGCGAGCAGCATAAAGATACGGCGTGGCGGCGGCTATCACAAAGGAAGCAGTTTATAGGGTCTCTGGCGGGAATTTACAGGAAAAAAAATACCCATCGGAATATTAAATTAGAAAATTCCTTATGCAAAGGCAACTTCCGAATTGTTGGTTTGGCTTATTTCCAGATGATTAGAATCACAGATTTCTTTTAAATTGCAAACAGTGGGATGTGGCTGGGGGGGGGGCGGAGAACCGGATAAAAGGGACTCTTGTTTTTTGTTTTATTCGAAGCGGGAGCGAGGAGACTTTATATGAGACGTCCTTTTAAGGATGAGGAGATGTATAGTATATGCGAATTGGATGGTGTAGTGACTTGTAAGGAAGTTAAATCGAGCTTGATAACATGTTGTTAGACGAGCCCGATAGATTGTCGTTGGGGCTATTAAATTTATTGTTTTTGGCTGGAATGGTATGTGCACACGCATAGTGTTTTCAATTATTATTGTGTGTGTACTGACTTGAATTATTTTGTTGCCTAGTAAGGTTAACGTTTCATGGGTTTCAACCCCATTTAGCAGATGAGACGTGATAAACGGGACGACAGCGATCTGTGCAATCGATTTTCATGTTTTTATCTGTCCAGCGATTTTGTGTAGATACACTAAGGCTGGAATAAATATTTAAGAACTGTTAAACGTCCAGAAAGTAGGGGAACAATTGTCCTCGGAACTGCGACAGGTGCGAGATCACGTCAAGTTTAATAAATGCATAAGTTAAATAAATTCAGAAAGAAATAAATACAGTAAAACCCGGATAAGTGCTTCACGCTCAGGTGCCCAAAATATTTCTGAAATGTAGTTTTTTTAACACTTTTCCTGTATGAATATCCAATTAACTGACATTATCTCGAAAGTATAGGGCTCCATCGTATTTTTCAATATATCCAAATATTGAAATTAGTCAATTTTTCCTTCTATTTTTACAATAGGCCCTCCTCCATGCCAGGAAAAAGCACTCCAGACCATAACACTACCGCCAACATGTTTAATCGGAGTGTATCTGGGATTCAGAGCTTGGCTTTTGGACGGTGTATAATTTTTTCTGCTACCTGGCCCTATTCTATTCACTTCGGTTTCATCACTCCACATTACCCGTTTCCAGAACTGTAGGTCCTTATTCTGGTGGTCTCTTACGAAACTCATGCGTTTTTGAATATTTGTTTTGACAGAAGTGGCTTTTTCCTACTAACACGTCCAAATAGCTGGGCCTCGTTTATTCTCCTTCGGCAAATCGGCTCGATACGTCAACACTAAATTCTTCTTTTATATCATTTCCAATTTGCCGAGATAACTTAAAAGGATCCTTCTTGCATTTTCGGACAATGGCGCTAGCAACTGAAGCGGTTTTCTTTTTTTGTTTTCATTTAAATGAACCACGCCTATCTCCACCAATGTAGTTGCATTATAGACCATTTTCTTCGAACTGCCTATTATTTCAGCGATTTCAGCTGGCTTTTTACCGTCTTTGTACAACTCGTAAATAATTTAGCTTTTTTCTAGAGTACAATGTACGCCTCTTCCCGTTTCAGTAAATAATGAACTGACGAAATAATTTTCACAAGTTAGTTATATAGAAACAGATGAAACACTTAAATAATTCGCGGAGAAATTGTAAATACGACTTGTGCTATTTATATGTCGTCCAACGCAAATGATCACTTCGCACACTAAACTCAGCACGATCCAAAAGATTGAATTGACAACGGTACCTTTGTGTACCAGATAAGTGCAGCAGGGTTAGCTGCACCATCAATAAAAAACGGATGCATTTCCATTATAAGATAAGAAATATGCGCATTCACTTTTTATCTTTGTTTGTGCTATTTATGTGTTCATGGCACAATATAAAAGAAGCATTGTATCTATTAGATGTTCTCAGAAAAATCGCTTTCTATAAAGATATACGTAGGCTGCTGCAATCTGACATTTCCATTGGAAAGTTCGACATTTTTTAGCATAACATCACTCAGAACGTGTTGCCATTTAATCGTGAATTGTTTTATTTACAGAGACTTGAAAAATTCATCTCGGCAAAAAAATGGAATTAACTCGTGAACACTTTCGTGCGATCATTTTTCACAACTTTCGACGTGGATTATCACGACAAGAGTGCATTGATGAACTTAAATCTTTGTATGGCGATGAAGCACCATCCTTTAACACTGTGAAAAACTGGTTCAATGAATTCAGTCATGGCTGACGCTTGCTCAAAGACGAATTCCATGAAGGTCGTCCAAAAACGGAACTCGTCATGTGACCGTGAGATAGAGGCATCCCTGGGCATTTCTCCCACCAGAATACATTCGATATTGCATGAACACCTATAAAATGGTTTGTTCTCGTTGGATCCCTCACAATTTGGCAATCAGAAAAAGGCTCGTGTCAATTGGTCCAAAGAAATGTTAAAAAAATACAATCGCGGTGCTTTAATAGACGTTTATAAAATTGTCACAGGTTACGAATCATGGATCTATGCGTATGAGCCCGAAACAAAATAACGATCGACCGTGTGGGTCTTCGAAGACGAGCCAACTCCAACAAAAGTTGTTCGTGGAAGAAGCACTTCGAAGCAAATGGCGACTGTTTCTTCGGCAAAACTGGTCATGTGGCGACTGTTACGCTTGAGCAACGTAGGACGGTCAATTTTGAGTGGTGCACCACAATTTGTTTGTCTGAAGTCTTCGGAGAAATTCGAAACGAATAAGAGAAGACTAATCATTGTTCACCATGAAAATCCGAGCTCTCACACATCGGCTCAAACCAGCGCCTTTATGACCGGCCAAAACGTCGAATTGATGAGTCATCCACCGTACAGCCCTGACTTGGCACCCAATGACTTCTTTTTATTCCCGCACATAAAGAAAAAAATGCGTGGTTAGCGATTTTCGTCGCCAGAACATGCTGTAGAAGCGTTCAAAAACCATGTTTTGGAGGTGTCTCAATCGCAATGGAAAAAGTGTTTCGACAATTGGTTTGAGCGCATGCAAAATTGTATAAATCATGCTTTAGAATACTTTGAAAAACAATAAAACCACTTACGATGATAAATATTCACATTTTCATTATTAGGCCAGAAATATATCTAGCAGCCTACGTAAGTATTCAAATATCGACAATTTCGAGGAGAAAATGAAAATTTCTGAATATTCTAACTCATTTTTTCAAATTTCTATCTATCAAAATATTTGCTGTGTTAATTCATTCATAACTCTTTGAAGTTTTGAAATCGCAATAATATAAGATGCAATAAGAATGTATACGCAAATGTACACCTAACATTGCGTAAATACAGTAATAAACTTGAAGCTTTATTATTAACATACATAATGCAATATGTTTGACTGCAGTGTTATATCCGTTCATGGATTTTTTAATAAAATAGAATTTAAAAACTTTAATTTTTTTACTTAAATTTTAATGTGGGAAACTCGCTTAACTACTTTCTTGGGTTTTACTGTAATTCATAATTATAAGTGATGTTGTGTGATGCGATATGGATACAATTAAATTTTTTTAAGCTGGGAAACCAATGTAGACAGCATCCTCATTTTCGGTGCATAACCAAAATACCAACTCATACTGATCTTAAGTTTCGAGAGCGACAATTTTTTTTTATCCAATTTTATCCAATAGTCAGACAAGGAAAAACTGTTGTCTTGCGTATCTGTTGCTTAATAAGAGTTCCATGATGAGTATGAAACGTAACTTTATTGAAGTGGGTTAAATGACACACAATACTGTGAATTTTATTGGTGTAATTAAATAAACCGGCTTAACGGAAACTCCCTCTTATTCGAGTGCCATTGAAACATTGGCTCTCTGAAGACACATAGCAGTCGCTGACGTCACATGGAGGTGACGTGACACCGGCAACCATATGTTTTCGCACGGTACATTATGTCAGAAAAATGCATATTCAATTTTCTCTATTATTTTTATTATTATTATTATTTGAGTTTACCACATCTCAGCGCATGCGCGTAGATGGGGTGTAGTCCAAATTTCTGACGGTATCACATGTGTTCAGCAGTATCCCCTTCTGAATTTCAGTCAACAGTATTTTCAAATTATGTTTCTTGAGATTGGCGGTCCAATACCAATCCCGTCGCTCAAATATTAATCGGTATAATTGTTACTCTCTCGGCTCGATACATTCAGTTTTACCTCTAAATCCTATTTCTGATCATATGTTTTCACCATTTACCACATCACAAAAACTTATCACATTTAGAATGTTTCTAAATAATAAAAAATCGTACGGCCCTGATCTGATCTCTAACTTCGTCCTTAGAAAGTGTCCCTTTGCGTTACATACATGTCTTTTAAAAATCTTTAACCATTCCATTAACAATGGATACTTTCCAATATTTTGGAAAAAGTCGAAAATACTTCCTATAGCTAAAAGAAGTGCTTCAAAGGATTTTAAAGTTTTCCGGCCAATTTCATTGCAATCAAATATAGGCAAATTGTTTGAGAGTGTCCTATAAGAAATATTGTATGATTTTTGCGAACAATTTGACATAATCCCAAACAACCAATTTGGTTTAAGAAAAGGCCACTCAACCGAACATGCATTGCTACTCTTGGGAAACAATAAAATTCAAAACCTCAGGGTAAAAAAGAGTAATGTTGTTCTAGATATTGATTACCAAGCACCATTCATTAATATATTAATCAGCTTTTTGAGTTCAAGAAACGGCGCTATCCTATATGCTGACGACACAATAATCCTAGCAAGTGGAGTAAGGCCCCACTCTGCCCGACATATATTACTCGTTACCTTCACTAATTGCATACATTAGATCTTGGGGTTAACATAAATAATAGGGCTACCGTTTGAAAATGTCGTTTTTTTTTTTTTTTTTCAAAAATCAATACTTTATTGAGGAAAAAAAGATATAAATTCAATATTCAAAGTGTTGCCCACACAGTTTTAGCATTTTTCTGGCAATTCATGGATACCCGTTCTGAAAAATTCGACCGGTTTGACCGCAATCCACGAATCCATCCATTTTTTGACATCATCGAAATGACGGAAGTGCTGGTCAGCCAGGCCATGTTGCATCGATTGGAAGAGATAGTAATCGGATGGCGCAACATGTGGCCGAGCATTGTCATGTTGCAAAATAACTTTATCGTGTATTGCGACCGTTTCCGGCCGTTTTTCCTTCAGTGCTCGGCTCAAACGCATCAATTGTCGTCGGTAGAACTCGCCTGCGATTGTTTCATTCGGTTTTAGCAGCTCATAATACACAACACCCTTCTGGCCCCAGCAAATGCACAGCATAACCTTCAGGCCATGAATATTTTGAAAGGCCGTCGATGTTGAGGCATGTCCGGGTTATCCACACGTTGCCTGACGGTTTGGATTATCGTAATGTACCCATTTTTCATCACCAGTGACGATTCGATGCAAAAAAGACTTCAAGCAGCATTTCGGATATGCAAAATCGGCGTTCGACGTCTCATGGCTTCAATTCATATGGCACCCAATGTCCTACCTTTCGGATCATTCCCATTGCTTTCAAACGATCGGAAATGGTTTGCTGGGCGACGCCAAGTGATTTTGTAAGTTCTTCTTGCGTTTGTGACGGATCTTGATCGAGCAATGCCTCCAATTCATGGTCTTCAAACTTTTTCACCTGGCCGGGGCGTTCTTTGTCTTCGGTGTCGAAATCACCATCTTTGAACCGCTTAAACCACCGCCGACATATTCTTAGTTCTATAGTATAGCCCGGGTAAGCTTCGGTAAGCAATTGATGCGCTGCGGTTGCTTTTTTCTTTAAATGAAAGAAGCATATTAAAACTTCCTGCAAATGTTGTTTTGATGGCATGAATGTAGACATTTTACGGCTTTACAAGAACTCGTGTGTTTTCACTAATGACCAATAACCTAGACTGAAATAATTAGACAATGACATGAAGTTTCTGATGCGACAGCTGTCATGGTCAAAATTCACCTCAGAGTTATAGATATCAAGTTGTCTGCAATAACGACATTTTCAAGCGGTAGTCCTAGTACCAAATCAACAATGGGAACACTTTGTGCAAAGAATGAAATTTGACGGTAAGCAGAACTACAGTGATATTTACAAAACGCCCACACATACACAAACACTCAGTTATAAGTATTCATATATACTACTGTGTCCAAAAAATAAGGTGACATATGAATTTAAACTGCGCGCGTCGAAGGATTTGGAAACTTTTCTTTCTTTTTAGGTTGGTAGTACTGTCAGTGACATCTATGTGAAATTTCATGTCAAAATATATTCATAGGGTTTGAGATACGCGTCGTTTTGTGAGCTGCTAAAAGTGAGTTTTTCGTTTTTTGCGATGTCGAAATTTATTGAGCAAAAAATTTGCATTAAATTTTGTTTGCGGAATCAATTTTCTGCTGCGGATACGTTGAGGATGGTGCAGAAAGCCTTTGATGATGAGGCTATGTCTAAAAAAAATGTTTACAAGTGGTATAGTGATTTCCAAGCCGGCCGTGAACGTGTCGAAGACCAAGAGCGTTCTGGGCGACCATCAACCTCAACCGATGAAGCTCACGTCCAACAAATCAAAGATTTGGTGTTGAAAAACCATCGATTAACGATTAGAGACCTTGCTGATGAAGTTGGCTTATCGAAAGGCTCAGTCAATACCATTTTGAAGGATGCTTTGGGCCTCAAGCGCGTCAAATCTCGACTGGTACCGAAAACATTGAATTTTTTGGAAAAAAAAGGCGTCGCGTTGAAGTGTGTGAAACAATGCTTTCCGACTACCAGGATGTCATGAAACGCATTATAACTGGCGATGAGACTTGGGTCTATGCTTACGACCCCGAAACAACCGATCAATCAAGCGAATATCTTGCCAAAGGAGAGCCGAGACCAAAACAACCGCGCCAAAGTCGCTCAAAAATCAAGGTCATGTTGACTGTTTTCTTCGATTATCGTGGTGTTGTGCTTTATGAATTCCTTCCAACCGGCCAAACAGTCAACAAGGAATATTATTTGAACGATATGCGTCGTTTGCGTAACGCTATCCGCCTTAAAAGGCCGGAATTGTGGAAAGACAATTCTTGGTTTTGACACCACGATAATGCACCATCCCATACCGCACTCGTAATTCGTGATCATTTCGCCAAAAACTCAACCCATATCGTTCCGCAACCACCGTATTCACCTGATCTGGCGCCGTGCGACTTCTGGCCATCCCGGAAAGTGACTACAACCAGTGTTTCAAAGATCGGAAAATCCGTTGGCATAAGTGCATTACATCGGGAGAGGATTACTTTGAAGGGGAAAAAATTGATTTGGAAGAATAAATAAAGAATTTTCAAAATAAATACAATGTCACCTTATTTTTTGGACACAGTAGTACATTAGGTATGTAGGCAAAGTTGAACAGTCCAACTCAGAAAAAAAGGAATTTAAACTGTTATCACTTCAGATTATGATTACAACTCTTGTAATTGTAATCGCCCATGATAACAAATTGTAATTGTAATTAATGTTAATTACATTTACGATTCCTTTTGCAATTGTAATCCAATCAGATTATATTTATGATTCCTTCTGTAAACTTGTAATTGTACTCAATTATATTTTGCCCAACTTTGCGGCCAATTATGTCGTTTAAAAAAAATACAGTCAAGCGAATAGGGATATTTTATTGCTTTCTTTAGATAAGTTGTAGGAGTGGAAAAGTTCTATCAAAAAGATCGCGACGACATATCTTTATCTGTAAAGGTTTATACACAAATTGTTAAATTGTTAAAAATTAATTTCAATCTGTCAGAGGTGATTTAAGTTGGTAACAATAGATTATTGTCAAATTAATTTTGCTTTAGATGATTTGACAAGATAACAACATGACAACATAGTTAAAAAAAAAGATGCTTCTGTGTATACGCAGTATTCGCCTACTGGAGTTCTACAACTGCAAGTCAAACAACAAATTCACAATTTTGAATGAAAAAAATGTTTGTACGAGAATTTATAGACGACAGTGTACCTACGTTCAAGAAATTTATTCACCAGTTTCCATCCACTCAGAAAGAAGAAGAAAAAAAAGCCTAATACCTAAGACCTGATATTCGCCTGGCACCTACATCCGAAACCTCGAAAATCATGTTTTTTGTTACCGGGTGACGCATAAAAAACCAGAAACTCTTAAAAACAAAAAAAAAAAAAAAACACCCACCAGAGCTTAAAGGTCCCCCAACGAGTCTCACTGTTGACTCGGAATGAATTCCATTTACAATTCCAGTCGACACTCTTCAGAGACCGGGAGCGAGAGTATCGGCCACTTGCAGCAGGAAAGACTGGAAAGAAACCACATCGGCGGCGGCTTACTTGGCATTACCAGAATTCAGCTTAAAGAAATGTCTCCGAACCACTCTTGGCTGACTTGACTCTCTGATGAAAGATATTTAACAAAGAAACAGAGTATCGGGTCTCCTAGTCGTTTCTTTGCAACTGCACAGTGTACACGCGAGAAAAAGTAGTGCAGTCGATTGTAGATACATTATCTTTTGTTTTTTTTTTTGTTTTTAAATTGTTTTCGAACGTTCTTCGAGGTTCGATTGTCGGAAATGGCATTTTTGAGGATTTTCATTCTATTCCTAGTTGTAGGTGAGTAACAAGACACAATTTGTTTTTTATTTTTTGGAGGAACTCCAAAACGGGCTTATTTGCATACGCTTCGCTGTTTCGTTTTCTTAAATGTCAGCGGGCGGCAACCAGATATTAAAACTGGTTTTGAAACGTGGTCTCGGGACGGTGCGGCACGCTGTTGGGTGAGATATTATGAAATGACCTTAAAAGTGAAAGTGTTTACTGTGGATTTGTGTTTCTTACACGTTTTTTTTGTCTGTTTGAATGCGAAAAATATGAACGTAAGGAAATCGGCTGTGGATGTCTTAAGCTAATCAGAAATCTTTAGCCATTGGTTAAGTCGTTATGAAGCTATAAGCAATCGTTCGTAACTAATAAACATGTCGCATAGAAACGCTGCGGTGTTGAGTGAGTGTAATCCAATCGAATCACACAATGTCAATGCAATACTGATGTGGAATTTTGTTGACGGCTCTTTGTGTTGGCGTTATGTATCTTTTTCTTGTTAAAGTTGTTTTTATTTTATTTATACACGTTTATGTTGAGTGTAACCGGATTGGATATTTTCGCTATGTGCATGGAAAATCGGCTTTCCTTTGTTGGTTCGAAACTAAAATAGTTCAAGGTCAATTGTTGATGTTGGCTCCTGTTACGTTATGGTGTGAATAAGTGACAATGTTGCATCGATAAATTTTGTAATCTGTTTTTTTTTTTTTTTTTGTTTTGCTCAAAAGGACTGTGTGAACGTATTGTCTTGAGATAGAATCATAAGCATTGTTTCTTTTGTGCCAAGTGTTTTGTCAAAACAGCGTTCTGGCTTACCTTACTGGCAAGAAACGCACTTTAATACATTTGCACAAATATATCTGAGCCACGTATCGCGGGTTTGCTGGTTGGGACAACCCGTCTTACAACCTTTCATTCGAAAAGTTATATGTAAACTTTAATTATTAGTTTAAGTTTTTATTCAAGGACTATTCTTATCCGGAAATTTTGCAAAGCAAATGTAAATACGCTTTGTCTGAGTTCTGGTTCTGAACAAAGTCAGTAAGCAGTAAATTTATAAATACAAGGCATCATTACTTTTTTTCCGCAGTTTTAAATGCTTACCTCTGATTGCCTTAAAATGTATTATCTCAATTTTCTCTTCGACATTCAAGTTATCGTTCGTTTCTGCTCAGCAGCTTATTATGAGCGTAGCAAGGCATG
The DNA here is from genome assembly GCA_963555765.1 of Orthonevra nobilis. Taxonomy (NCBI): domain Eukaryota; kingdom Metazoa; phylum Arthropoda; class Insecta; order Diptera; family Syrphidae; genus Orthonevra; species Orthonevra nobilis. The sequence continues at coordinate 70,319,128 of OY743226.1, read as the reverse complement.
CCATAAGAGATGTTAGTTTCATTCTGTTGAAAAATGCATGATTTCTTTCCAGATGTCAACAACGACTTATTGGGTGGGCCATTTGTTTATTTGTTTTTGAATCATGTTTTTGCCAAGAACTGGAAAAACGAACGCTCAAAAAATGAACAGAAACTACGTGTTATATTTTGGGGGCATAAAACTAATCGACTTATGTATTACTAGTGAATAATCCTGCCGAACGACAGTAAGAATGTCGGCCACATTTTTGTAAGCTATTTTATTTAATATCCTTAAACCTTTTGCAATAAGTTTAAAACTGACGTATTTACGACGGAAGCTTTCACAGAATAGCCCTGTTCTGTGTGTAGTCTCTTAATATATACTATTTTTTTATATATTTTTAACTTCTCATCAGGAAGTTCTTGTAATTTGTTTGATTAATGAATTCAATTCATTTATTTTTACATATCTCCACGTTTCGAGGTTTCTGTCACCTGAAAAACTTTTGGTTAAATTTGACTGGGTGGTTTCAATTTTATGACGAAAAAACTGTCAAAACAAGGGACAATTTCACTTCTTCAATTAAAATCAATTAAGTTTTCCAATAAAAACAAGTTCAAAATTCATCATCATCAATGAGCCAATTGATTAAATTAATTTAGTTGTGAACTAAAAAGACTTAAACAGTGTTAAGTTGAGTCCATTTCAAATTTTGACGTGCCCCGTTCCCTATTTCTTGATCCACGTTCCCATGGAAGTACTTGGAAAATTTAGATGAGGCAATTGATTTTGTAAATAAACCATTAAAAGAAAGCTAAATGACCAAGTTTTAACACATGGATAAAATTGCATTGCTCGTAAAAGCATTGCAAGCATGATCACGAGATTAAGCTCGTTTACCGCTGTTGTTTTTTCTTTGCATGAACCAAATTTTAGAGGCGTTTCCAGAAAATGATAAAGAGATAATCAATCTCTCGAAATCTGACTGGAAACAGCTATCAAAATCTGCAAAGAAAACTAGACTGAATGTGATCCTAAAGCTAAATAGAAAAGAAAGTAAAAGATATTATGCTGAGCAGCTCTCAGCTCGGACGGAAGAGGTGGTGGAAATCTATCGACTGAAACAGTGTACTTTTGAACCCTTTCTAAAATGACATAAAGACAATCAAAATTTAGTAAATTAATTTTGAAGAAAAGCAATCTAAGAATTTTTATAAAATCCATACGGAAATAATTTTGAAAATACATTTGACAAGGAGTTGGCTTAAGCGGTCTTTCACAGTGTACAGGGTTTTCCAATAAGGACTTGACAACTTAAAAATAAAAATACATCGATTATAAGGTGTGCTGTGAGTTCTTGTGGTACCAACTTCTTGAAACCATATTTCGTCCAAGTCCATGTCTTCCAATTCAAGCCAAAAATTATCGGAAATCATGGCACGATCGTTATCATCTACGAAAATATATGACCCAATAACGCCGCCGGCTTGCAAACCATTGAGCCAAAAATGAGCTTCGTCACTGAAGATGATTTTGTTATGAAATTCATCATCTTGGGCAATCTTCTCCAGAGCCCAATCGGAGATCGTACGTTGCTTCAAACGGTCCATTGGCTTCAATTTTTGAGTCAGCTTGATCTTGTATAATACACCATAATGTGTTCGGAGAGATCGCCAATTCTTGAGATCGCCGTGGAATTGAATTTGGATTATTTGCTACGAACGCCTGAACGGCAGCGATATTTTTCAGACTTCGACCAACTCGTTGTCTCACTGACACGGCAACAATACACAACGAATATGTAGACTCAAATTTTTGCACCAAACTTGTTATTGCCTGTCTACTAGGGCAAGAATTACGACCGAAAATTGGACTTAACGCCCTTAAAGTTGCGATCATCGACTCTAAATTTCGGCAGAAAATTTTTATAATTTGTAGACGTTGCTCGTTTGTGTACTTTACCACGATAAAAAATTTGAGTTTACCGAGTAAATTGACAGTGTCAGTTCGATGATAAGTGAAAGGGTGAGTTCACAAATTGAATTCAAAGCTGTCAAGTACCCTTTTGAAAACCCTATGTGTATCAAAAACTATTTAAATTCTGCAAAAAAAGCAAAGCCTGGTCACATTTGCTCATTGCAAAACTTTTATGCCAGAATAGCACTATTAATGAAAATGATTTGTGGGTGATGTTTCAGTGAAAGTTTTCTGAGGAAGGAAAAGTTTGCAAATGAATTGCAGGGTTCAACCGAATCAGACAAATTTTAATTCCAAATACAAACCAGCTCCAGTTTTGATTGGCGCCTGAGCTTTTGATTGCGCTTGTTATTTATTTTTTGTCACTATGCAACTAGTCTTCTAATCTATAAAATATGAATCACTATAAACAATGTAATTTCTTGCAAAATGTTATACTCTCGAAACTAACCTTAATATTATTTCTTAATTTTGGCTGTCTTACCGTTAAAAGTCACGACACCACCTCTGAGAACGGATTGAGGCTAACAATTGAGTAAAGTAAAATCTCGAAGAAATAAAGTATCCCTCTATACGACCATCATCATCCTCATCCTGCTATATGGCGCAGAAGAATGGACACTTTCTTATTTTTTTATTTCAATGCATTCGTCTAAGGAAAGAATGATGTTTTCAAAACACAAATTAAATTTTTTGGTGGCGGCAAATAAAATAGCACCTACTTAAATTTTTTTTTATCTTGAGAAGGGAAGTATGGGCAGACCTACTCGCAACCAAACCAATTTTTTTTTTATTTTTCATTAATTTAGCTTATGGCAAGTTAAATAGTAAATGTTTCTTTAAAGTGAATGTGTTGTCTGAACCTGAAATTATTTTTTCCTTGTGGTGGACCCGGAATAACTTTAATTTTTCAGTCACTTGCATGACGAACTTTGGACATTGCATCGTATAGTTGATCATGTTTTGTAAACAAATACTGGCCTTTTGAAACGTTCGCCCTTGTAACATATTGAGTGTCATGGCAAGCGTTAATTTTATTTATTAATAATATTACTACCCCAACTGTGAAGGAAGAAGAAGTGCATAAACCATTCGATCTAAGTTTGGGTAATGAAAATATATTTTTGTAGTTTTATCTTAAATTGGGTTTTTTAGACCTGATCGACAGTGAACTACATGATAATTCATACATATTGTGAACTACACATAATCCAAGTGGTGATTAACCATCAGCGTTCTGTGATAAATCAGAATTTCTATCTTGTTAAATTTACATTATGATATTCAGTGCTTTTATTTGTGCACTTGTGCATCTCTTTAGCTTTCCTGTTTATTTATGCAGCACTCTAAGTCCATCTGCAAATGGAATATTGTTTTTCATGAAAAGGCTTAAGGGGGTATTCTAGTCTAGAGGCATGAATTTCGTAATTTTTGAAGTGTCATAAAAAAAAGGCAATTAATATTTTTACTATACATTTTTATTTATCAACATAACAAGAATACAGAAAAAAATAAAAAAATAAAAAAAATTGAAAATTTCAAAAATTAGCACTTGAAGAAGTGGGGGGGGGGGGGGGGTCTCAAAAAATTGGCGCGTAACCATACCCACGATTTCAACCGTCCCAGCAATCTGAAACCAAAATGAAGCAATGTCTGGAACTACGGAAATGTAGGAAAGATTTTTTTTTTCACAATATGGCGACTGCCTGAAAAAAAAACAATTTTTGTACCACTTTTTTTGACTATTTCGAATTTAAAAAAAAATACTAAAAATTTGGGGATGGGGATAGTTCCAGATATAAACAAGTCTATAGAGAAGACTCTCTAAAAATTTCAGGTAAATCGGTCCAGTAGAACCTAAGAAATCGTGGGTATAGTTTTGAAAAAGACAGTTTCGAGAAAAACGCGTTTAAAGTTTCGCGTAAAGTTTTTCGCACTCGAAGTCATGAAATGATATTGTAGACTTACATTTATTCAATCTGCCATTCCTGCTTCATACATCGGATCTTCCTCGACTTCGGAAAAGTATTTTCCTTATTTTTTTATATTCCTAGACTAGAATACCCGCTTAATTCTCGCTTCAGTGAAAGTTCGCAACTACTTTTTTCATTCAAACTTAGTTTCTGATCGGCAGCTGCACCAATATTGGGATATAGTTAAAGTTACAGGAACAGTTGGGACTGTATCAAAGTGGTGGCGCATTATTTGCACTCTACCAAGCGAAAGCCAATGAACTGTTAAAAGACCTGACATTTTTTATAAAATTTATTAAATTACTATATATCAAATCTGATGGGATTTGAATTTGAGTTTTCAATCGGAACCACCAAATGTTTTTCTGACACACTTTTTCACATCAGATTAACCTAAAATTAGAATATCTCACCGAAATCAACATAAGGGAAGAGCAAATACTCATCTGCTCCGATAGTACTGCAGCTATCAAAGCTATAACAATCCCTCTATCAGTATCGACACTGGTAAGGAAGTGCAAATACAAACCAAACAAACTAGCAACAGTAAACGACGTCGATCTAACTTGAAAGCCGGGACATGAAGGTGTGGCGGGAAACGAAAAAGGTGCAAACTGGCTTAAAAAGGAGCAGGAAATAGCCACTAAAACTCTGCAAATGAAATAGGCAACGCGCCAACAGATTAAAAAATCACGAGGTCAACCATACAACGTGCAGAACAGGTAGCTAACAAGGTAGCGAAATGAGCTCTGAACTCCAGCAAACGGAATCTAAGTCTAATGGTGGGATTGGCATGACAGATTAACCTGAACCTCCACTTACATAGACTCGGAGAAGCAGAAACCTCAACAAGAGGATGAAGAGAAAGATCTGGAGCACTTCCTCTTCCACTGCCCAGCAACAGCGAACTGAGATACAAAATACTGGGGTCTGCACTGATACTGGATTTTGTGCATCTCAAAGGAATTTGAATCATGAATTTCGCAAAACGATTTCCCGACCATATAAATCAAGACTCCATAGTAATCTCTCTAACCTCCTCCCCCACTTTAATCCAAATTTTCTCAACATAGGAAAAAGGGGAACACAACGGGCCCAACCAGACGCCTTAGTGAAGAGCTAACAAAGCTCTTCAAATATTCAGCGACAGCGGTGTACCTTTATTCGAAGTATTTTTTTTTACAACAAAAGATCTGCGATTTGTGAGTTAAAACATAACTAAGAGGATAACATGAGAACTCAGATTCAGCCCTCTTTGTTCCTACCCCACACTTTTCATATTCCAAGATATGCCCTTATCTTAATATTAAGTCTATGGTGGCCTTTTCTTTTCGAAAGTCATATTGATATGGCTGATACGACAGAAAAGGTGTTATAGGCATTGCTGAAGAGAATGAGACCTCTATAATTGGCGCAGCTTAGATGGTCTCATTTCTTCACGATTGGGTGACCAATACTCAGATTCCATTCATCCCGCATGCTTTCTTCTGACCATGTGTTGCAGATTAATTGGTTCATTCCAAGTCTTCACCACCACTTTGAAATGTTCGGCAGCTAAGTTGTCCTTTGTGGCTTTACTTGACTTTAGCATAGATATTGCTATCTTAACTTCGTATAGGCTGGATAGATGGTATTTTTGGCATGCGTGGTCTTCATCGAATGGTTAAGGCTGCCTGTCAGTGGAATTTGATTCAGAATTGCCATTATACAGTCTGCACAAGTGGTTTTTCTATGTCCTTAGCATGGACTGCAATTTTACTGTGATATTTCCATTTTGAACTTTGCCTGCTTAGATTTGGGGTCTGTAACCCCAAGTTAAGTGTTTTCTCTGTTGGAATTTTCGAACCTCAGGATCTTAATCTCTCAACACCTTCGATCGCCCGCTATCATTCTATTTTATGATTGTTTTCGTAGTGACCGCGGTACTTAAAACATTGTGCGGAACTTTTGTTTGCCAAACAAACGGAAGTTGTTGAAACAGATTGACACCAAAAGTGTCTGTGACCAAAACGTCCAACTTGTTACCAGCCGAGCTTTACTAACAGTCGCAGTGTCTATGGCTTGCATTACTCGACTCAAAGCTCAAATTTATAGGACAAATGACCCAAATTCTTAGACAGTCTTCTGTAGGCATAAAGTAGCACACAGGCATCCCTCTAAGAGCATCGATTTCAATTAAACAACTTGAATATTGGAAGTTGCCAGTTGTTTTTCAATATCACCAATAAAGTATTATAACTCGTTTTCGCACAGACAGCCAAAATTATGAAATAATATGGAGGTACATAAGTTTCAAGAATATAACATTTGCAAGAACTTACTCCGTTTAAAGAGATTCATATTTAAAAAGACCAGTTTGAACGACGCCATATTTCTTGCCGCTTTTTTGACATTTCTCTTCAGTAAGGTTTGCCATTTCATGATGGTCCAATTATGGTCGTCATAATCGTCCTAGTAGCTTAACAATTGAGCATCTAGTGGAAAAAATTGAATCAACAGGCACAGTATAAAATGTTCCCGTGCCAGTTCCCGTGAAGTGCCCGTTGTGTCGAGAATATTGCAGAAAGTTGCAGAAAGCCTAAATGTGTCTCTCACACGTCGTTCTCAAGCGTTGGGCATCTCTGCGACGTCGTTGTGGCGGATTTGGCGAAAAGATCTTGGCCTACATCCTTACAAGATTAAACTGACGCAAGAACTGAAGCCGCTTGACCACCAGAAGCGTCGTATGTTCGTGAATTGGGCTGAGCAACAACTTGAAAATGATTCGGATTTTCATCGAAAAATCATCTTCAGCGATGAGGCTCATTTCTGGCTGAATGGCTCCGTCAATATACAAAATATGCGGTATTGGTCAGGCAGAAATCCACACCTATTCCATGAATCATCATTGCATCCCGAAAAAATTACGGTTTGGTGTGGTTTATGGGTCGGCGGCGTCATTGGGCCGTACTTCTTCCGCGATGATCAAGACCAGCACGTTACTGTGAATGGGGATCGCTACCGTTCAAAGAGAACCGAATATTTTTGGCCCCAATTGGATGATATGAACTTGAAGGACATGTGGTTCCAACGGGACAGCGCCACAAGCCACACAGCGAATGTCACAATCAATTTATTTGAAACCAAATTTTGAGAACGTGTTATCGCACGAAATGGGGAGGGAGGGGGGTGGTGCTATGTCAAGTCTATGGTCTATGCCAACAAGCCAGCGACGATTGATAAACTTCGTACGAATATCGAACGTGAAATTGCAGCAGTATCGGCCGATTTATGCTTGAAAACCGTCGAAAAATGGGTTCAGCGTCTGGACTTCTGCAAGCGTGCCCATGTTGGCCATGCAAAAGAAGTCGAGTTCCATACATAATGGCATCGAACGTACTTTCAGAGGAATAACGAATTTCATTGATATCCAAAACCGTTTTTATTTTATTTAAAAAACTTTTTTACCGGCAAGATCCCCAAAAATAATTTTCATGCATTGTCGTCCACTTTGGTTGTAGAATTGTCAGAATATAGAAACTTTGTTCCAATTTCTGACTCCATTAATCATGAAGGCATCACAAAAAGAGTAGAAATCCTTCTGCTATAGTTAATAGAAGGTAGCGTAAGTGATTTTCGAGTACTCTGGCCAGTTGAATTCTTTAAGCAAATTCAATTTGAATTCATTTTTTCAGTCTTATTATCTTAAAACAAATTAGGCGGTTTTTATTCTTGTTACTTTCTACAGAGACCTTTAGAAACTAACTCTGGATCTCAGCTCGGTTCAGTTGGTGCAGTTGGCAGAGCGCCTGCCTTTGATTGTGATGAGTTCAACTAGGTTCAACTCCTAGTCCAGCCACTATCACTGGATTGGTCGAATAGCGATATAAGTCTGACTGATGGTTGGCGTTGTTGTATCGGCTTAGTTCCTAATTCGTGTTTTCAAAATAGTGGTTTAGGTAGATTTTGTGTAGAAGGCATAGCACTAGGCGTGTTTTTCATTTAGACGATTCTCAGCCAGTCAAAGCCAGCCGACATGACAACAGCTATTTACTCATTCCAAGTGTCCAGAAGGAAACCAGGCTTTTTTTTCATTTGTTCTGAAAACAATAATTTTTAATTAATAAAGATAATAAAGAGATAAGTTTTCATAACATAGTTGATTATATTTGTGAAACAACTTTAATAATTCAAATTACAAATTTTATCAGGAATGCTTGGTTCATGTTCATAAGCGTATGGTGCAAGAATTCTTCCTTTCGCACATTGTCAAATTCCGCTTCTCCTCTGCATCAATTTTTCGTGCTGTGTTAAATTATTTTTTTTTTTTTTACTTCAATCATTCATAAACAAAATAATTACGTTTTTCCATGGTCCTCCATTTTCGTTCACAGACTTCCGTCAAATGTCAAAAGAACAGTACAATTTCACAATTGCCAACGACTATAAACAAAAAAGGGCTTTCTGCGCCATCTAGCAATGAGATATCATAAATAAACGTAGATATATCTAGACTCTGAGAGGAAAGAGGGAAGGTGTCCTTAACAAATTCTCTCAATGTGATAAAATATTTGCAGATCATCATCCATGCCCGTCATTTTACGATACTCAAACTTATTTATAAGCCCAACAGTAAAATAAATCGCCTCACGTAGTCCAAAGTTTCTTATTTGCGATCAAACTTAAGAGCTCTCCATTTCATTGTCAAAAAAAAAACACTCCAAACAGACGCTTTCTTCTTTTCCATAAACGACTCACTTTCACCTCATTCACGGCAGCACAAAATCGCGCAGACTTTCCGAAATTACCTCGCAAATTAGTGAAATTTGTTGCTGCACACAATAAACTCCAGCAGTTCCAGCTGGAACAGCTTCAGCGAGCTATCTTCATGATAATTTGCAGCACCTAATACAGTGTTCAGTATCTTTCAACTCATTTAACTTCAATTAGATAGGTGGGGAATAACAGTGCGGGTGTTTAAGTGTCATAATTAATCCCAACGCTGTAATTTCACTTTAACAGCTCCTCCGGTGGTATACCCCTACCCAACACATGGCAGAGCAATAAATTTTAACGGCATTAGCCCTAAGGAGCCTCAATTGGTTTATCATCCGCTTATGACAGTCTCAACGCCAGCGACAATAAACGTCGAATCCCTACGTTAATGGAGAGCCCTCGTTTTGCCTTAAAAGTGGCAATGGCAGACGCAAAGTGTAGCCCCGGGACACTAACACCGAACATCGCCTGGGGATTAATTATTTTAAGTGTCATCGAGATGAAAACACAAGCCACACATGCACATATTATACTGCACACAACTAGCGCCACAAAAACCACAACCACAGAAACGCGACAAGAATGAATTAAAATTGTAAATTTTTGCAAATTGAAAAACTGCTTCCATTAAAAAGTAAATACAATGAACCCGGTCCGGTGAGTGGCCATTCCATTCCATGTTGCTAAATGTCCAGAGAGGCAGTGGTAAAAATGTCACATCCACACCTTGATTGGTTTGTTTTCCTAATGGAATGCACACGCCATGGGTGGGGTACCACAAGGTGGACAGCTTTTTAGTGTTTTGTTTGCGAATGACATTCAATTTTTTTAAAGGAAAAATATTCACTCCAACCTAAAGTCGTAGCCATGTGCAAGTGTGTCTGTTTGGCTCGTCAATTGGCCTGCATCGATGTGGTCTGTGGACCGACTGTTGCCACTGGTGAGTAATTAACTCCCTGGATACATAACTGTCGGGTATGGCTGGAGTGGATTTTGCCATTGCGTGTCCAAGTAACAGTTGAAGGAAGCGAATTGTTGTTAACTGGTGATACTAGTTGAGTAATTGCCTGGTTCGACTTTTGATCACGGATGCAGTCATTCGTGATAAATCATTGACTGCTTATGGCCAATTGAATGGCGGTTCGGTTTGGGCCGGTTGGTTGCGAATTTGTGGCGATTAACATGTGGAAATTGCGGAATTCGATGGAAAACTTTAAGGAATTTAAAGTGGTCATTGCATTTGGAGCTTACTTTATGTTCTGCTGTCTGGGTTTATTATTTATTTTATGGAGCGATTTTCCATTGGTGGCCTTCACCTTGAAAGAAACAATTTTCGTAAAGCAGTGGTGAAAAATCAGTGAAGGTAGGAATAACTTTAGCCATTAGCCTACTTGGCACTAACTGACTGCCTTACAAACTTACGGTCTGGAGAAGATATGATTCTTAAAAAGTCTCTCCGGAGTCCAAAAGCCTTGATCGCGCATAGTAAGTAGGTTGAGGTTCCTTTTACCCTTCTTTTCTCCATCGAAGAGTAGGTCCTCCTGGTGTTGTTCAAGAGTGCATGCCATTTCCAAACAAATTATGCCAATAGTTGTTTTCCCAAAAGAGGATTAGATTTCGGATAACCACAGCCACAAGTAGGCCTAGTGTGATGTCCTCTTTCCTGACGTCTTTGGTTGGGAGCGGGTAGGCATGCGCATATCATCAACTTCCCTTCTCAAGATAAAAAAAATGTAAGTAGGTGTAAGTTTGGATCATTTAAAAAAAAGATTTCCGGATTTAACATTAAGGCGCCTTCATCCGCTTCTACCATGTAGCAAGATAAGGTTGATGATGGTCTTAAAGAGCGTTACTTTATTTCTTCGAGATAGGACTTTACCCAAATGTTTTTTAAGCCCAAAAAAACAGTTATTATAATAAAGGGTAACTTTTTAGCTATTATCTTTTTGGCAACACCTGTTTAAACAGCTGACGCACGTTTCGTGTTTTGTTTCACTGTCAAACATCTTCAGTTTGGTCTATAATTTAACCATGAATCGTCTTACAAACCAACAACGCTTGCAAATTATTGAATTTTATTATCAAAATGCGTGCTCTGTTAAGAAAGTTCATCGCGCGCTTCTTCCATTTTATGGTCAGTTAAATCGACCCACTGAAGTGGCTATTCGGGCTATTGTGACTAAATTTCGCACCAAATTAATATTGTTTGACATTAAACCACCAACACGCTTACGTAGAATGCGAACTGAAGAAAATATCGCAGCTGTACCGGCCAGTGTTAAGGATGACCATCAATTATCGATTCGTCGCCGTTCGTAGCAATTGGGCATCTGTTACTCAACAACGTGGAAAATTTAGCGGAAGGATTTAGGTGATGCCTTTCAAAATACAGCTGGTGCAAAAAGTGAAGCCGAACGACCTACCGCAACGTAAAATTTTTGGTGAATGGGCTCTTGGAAAGTTGGCCGAAGATCCACTTTTTTACCGAAAAATTGTGCTCAGCGACGAAGCTCATTTTTGGCTCAATGGGTACGTAAATAACAGAATTGTCGATTTTGGAGTGAATATCAGCCAGAAGCATTGCAAGAGCTACCAATGCACCCAGAAAAAGTCACAATTTGGTGCGGTTTATGGGCTGGTGGCATCGTTGGATAGTACTTCTTCAAAGATGATGCGAATCGTAACGTAACTGTGAATGGTGAGCGCTACCGTGAGATGATATCCAACTTTTTTTTTTGCCCAAAATGCAAGAGCTTGACTTGCATGACATGTGTTTTCAACAAGAGGGTGCCACATGCCACACAGCACGCGCAACAATTGACTTATTTAGAGGCGAGTTCGGTGAACATTTTATTTCACGTTCGGGACCGGTCAATTGGCCGCCTAGATCGTGCGATTTAATGCCTTTAGACTATTTTTTGTGGGGCAAGGTTAAAGCTCATGTCTATACAGACAAGCCCGCTTCAATTAACGCATTGGAAGACAACATTGAAGCATTTATTCGTCAGATACCGGCCGAAATGTTGGAAAGGTTATGCCAAAATTGGACTAAGCGGATGGACCATTTGAGGCGCAGTCAAGGTCAACATTTGCATGAAATAATCTTCAAACATTAAATTATATGGACCGTACTATCGATTTAAATAAAGATTTCATGCATTTTTCTGAATTTTATGTGTTTTTTTTAAAAAACTTTCCTATAGCTTTTAAAAAATCACCCTTTATATCTATGTGATTGATCAAGAGACTTAAATGGCAAATAAATTCACATTTTAAAAGTTCAAAAACTGGTTGGATACTGACAAGAACTGAACAACGAGCACGATCAAAAGCTCGGTCGCCAATAATAACTAGTATTTAATTGTATTTGGAATTGAAGTTTGTCTGATTCGGTTGAACCCTGCAATTTCCTCGCAAACTTTTCCTTTCTCAGAAAACTTTCACTGAAACATCACCCACAAATCATTATCATTAATAGTGCTATTCTGGTACAAAAGTTTTGCAATAAGCAAATGGGAAACTTGTGACCAGGCTTTGCTTTTTTTTGCAGAATTTAAATAAATTTTTTGATACATATCGAGTTTTCAAATTGGGACCTGACAAATTTGAATATAATTTGTGAACTCACCCTTTCACTTATCATCGAACTAACACTGTCAATTTATTGAGTAAACTCAACATTATTATCGTTGTAAAGTACACAAACGAGCAACGTCTGCAAATTATTTAAATTTTATACCGAAATTCAGAGTCGGTGACCACAAGTTTCAGGGCTTAAACTCCAACTTTCGGTCGTAATTCTCACCCTAGTAGAATGGCATTTACAAGTGAAGTGGAAAAAATTTAGTCTTTATATTCCTTGTGTGATTTTGCCGTATCAGTGGGACAACGGGATGGTCGAAGTGTCAAAAATGTCGCTACCGTTCAGGCGTCCGTAGCAAATGATCCAAATCAGTGAATTCCACAGCGTTCTCAAGAATTGTCCATCTCTCCGACCTCATTATGGCGTATTATACAAGATCAAGGTGACTCAAGAATTGAAGCCGATAGACCATTTGACGCCACGTACGATCTCCGATTGGGCTCTGGAGAAGATTTGCCGAGATGATGAATTTCATCGCAAAATCATCTTCTATGACGAAGCTCATTTAGAAATTCATTAGAAAATCCTGTACATTCGCAAAGACCGCTTATGCCAACTTCTTGTCTAATGCATTTTCAAAATTGTTTCCGTAATAATTTAATAAAATTTTTTAGATTTCTTGTCTTTGAAATTTATTAACTATTGCTCGGAATATTAGATTTTTGATTGTCCTTTAGTCCTTTAAGAAAGGGTTCAAAATTTCACAGTTTCAGTCGAGAAATTTTCACCACCTCTTCGTTCCGAGCTTGGGAACTCCTCAGCATAGGATCTTTTTCTTTCTTTTCTATTTGGCTTTAAGAGGTTCACGTTCAGTCCAGTATTCTTTGGAGATTTTGATCGCTGTTTCCAGGCCGATTTCGAGACATTGTTTATCTCTGTGTCATTTTCTGGAAAGACCTCTAGAATTTGGTTCATGAAAAGAAACCACAATAGTGGAAAACAAACTTAATCTTTGGATCTTGTGATCTTCCTTGCAACGCTTTTTAATAAACGAGTAATGCAATTTTATTAATGCGTTTTAACTTTGTCATTTAGCTTTCTATTGATCCTTTTTTACGAAATCAATTGCCTCATCAAATTTTACGAGTACTTCCATCGGAAGGTGGATCAAGAAATAGGGAACGGGCACATTAAAATTTGAAATGGACTCAATTTTATACTGCTTTTATCTTTTAGTTTAGACTTTAGTTCATAACTAACCTTATTTAGTTAACTGGCTAATTGATGAAACAAAAAAAAATTTTATAAGTTTGTCCAAAAACTGATGAAAGGCAGTGTATATATGTATACATATTTTGAAATTGATTTAATTGATTTTGAAGTTTTTTTATTGGAAAACTAAATTGAATTGAATTGAAGAAGTGAAATTGTCCTATGTTTTGACAGATTTTTCGACATAAAATTAAAACCACCCTGTCAAATTGAACCAAAAGTTTTTACTGGTGATTTTCATGCACACACGCTACTAAGCCAATTTGGTTTCGATACCTGGATTTGTTCTACGTACGTACACACACACAGACATCTTTCTAAAAACAATGAATTCGAATACTGGGACCTTGAAACGTGAACATAAAATAGACGTACAGACGGACTTCTATCATCAATTGGTGCGGTATTTACGCCTAAGCAGGTTGTATTCGGTGATCGCTGAAGCTTGAGCTTTTATACTCTTGAAGTCAACATTTATGAGGTGCACCCCATAAAGATTGGTTACTCGAGAAAGCGCCACGTAGTCTTGGCCACAAGAGGATATGGAGGTGCCAATGCCCATGAGGGCATTTTTTAGACTTAGACCTTGGCTCTTGTGAATTTTTAGGGCATACGCCACACAGATTGAGAACTGTTTTCTCTACACGTATGCCCGGGGTATGATCTCAAATTTTGACTTAATAAGCAATAATTCGTGAAGCAAATTATAAGCGAATTCTACTACCAATTGTTTAGGATTGGTTTGGTCTTCCGGGTCCCCATAAAAGCCAGTCGAGTCTTATCAAGAGTTTTCCTTTAATTTTGTTCATACGCGTATTAAAAGCAGAAGGGAGGCATTCACCCAGCAGAGGGACGAGAGAGAGAGTGTCCAACTGCGCTGGATTTTTTGCAATCACAGTCGATTTTTTTATGTATCAATAGTAGAAGGGGGCATTACCATATCTTTTATACAGCTGAGACCAAATGAGGGTTCTTCATCAGATACTTCAGACCTTCGATTTTTGACATCAAATGTAGCGGCCCACCAAGTTGAATATTTCTTGTAAAGGCGGTATGTCGATCTCTTATAGTTTGGTTGGTCTCTTGTGCTTTCTAATCAGGGTCACCAGGTACTCCAAATCTTCGATTATCCAAGTTTTTATAGTTTTTCCTTTATGTGGCCATTAAACCCTAACTTTGTACCAAATTTCAGCTCTCTCAGTTTATGGGAAGTACTAGTTCTATTCTGATGATCATGAGTGAGTGAGTGTCATAAATGCGAAACTTTGCTTTCGCTTAACTTCGAAACTAAATGACCTACAGATTTGAAATTTTGGACTTTAAGTTTGTGATTATAGCTTTGATGCATTCTGGTTTTACTCAGAGGTTCTCAAACGGGGGCCTGAAAATGCGGCGAAATGGTTCCAGTAAAGGATGGTATGGCAGTGTTTGCTTCGCGCTCGACGTGGAAACTATCGAAACTATCCTTTCTTGTTAATCTTTGTGAATATGTCTTAGAAGTAAGGGCCTTATATGCCACATTACAATTTAAGATCAAATCTTTCCTAGTTTATACCTTTAATGCCGAGGTAAAGGAATGCCTGATATTTGCAGTTAGAGTAAAAACCCAGACTTCCTTGTACTTGCCACTTCAATTAGGCATCCTGGTGTTAAGGTGCCCTAAAAATATTTTAGTCACATATCTATATGATAGCTGAAAACCTCTCGAAAAGCTCAACAGTATTAAATGTAATGTCATGAGCCCCATCTTGCATAAAATGACTTGAATGCCCTTAAGGCCAACATAACACCACAGTTGCTACAACAAACACAGAATTACTGGTTGCATTTAACGACTCTTTTCTGGTCGTAGGAAAAACGGTCACATAACTACCAGTCAGACACCGTTTCGAAATCAAGTTATCACATTTCCAAGAAAATTACATGTTTGAAATCAACTGCAGACGTTCTGTTTATGTATATACTCTGCAGGGCAGCATATTTAACTATTCACTTTTTACCAAAAAGCAATATCCTTATTTAATTGCATCTATCCTCAGGCCTCATACACTCCTTTGAGCTGTCATTTCTTCTAAATACATTGCAATCAAATTCCCTCTTAACACTTTATCAGATACAGAAATCAACTTACATACATAGATTCAAATTGGGCCTCGAAGACTGGTACCCAGCACAATTAATACTTGGGTTTGTTTATGTTGCCTCTGTGTTCATCTGTCAATCGTTTTTCTGTCATTAAACCAACGGAAATTTGTTAAACAGACAGACAGAAACAAGGTCTGGCTTCTTTTTCCATTGAACCATGTAACTGCGCCATTGAGGGTTTGTTTTTATTTTATTTTTTAAATTTAAGCCAACAAATTTTCAATGAGCCATTTCTGCTTTTCTTGTTTTTCCTGTTGGTCTTTTGTTGATTCTGGTTCTTTAAATGCGACTACAATGTTGGACGCGCGGCGCAGCGTTTGAATTTAATTAATAACAATTTGCCTCGCCGCATGTGCTGCACAGACGGGATATGCATACAAACGGTCTAATGGGCCCTGCTGGTCGGTTAGAGAAAGCTTTTTGCCACTGACAGTCGCCGAATGTGATAAATTGGTAGGAATGAATACAATTCATTTTTTCCTTTCCTTTTTTTGAACATGACTCGGGTAAGCGGATCAGGTCTTATGAGTGAGCTAGTTCTCATTTAGTGGGGTCAATCAGGGCAGTAAAGAGTGTTTTCTTAAGAAGTTTCGTAAAGAAAGGTTAAAAAATCAAAATGTTTCCGATTTTAAAAAATTGATTTTGTAATAAACATTTATATACGATGTCAAATTTTCCTTTGCTCTTCAAAAATTCGCATTAAGGTATTTAAAATATTATGTCTCAGAAGATGTCACTGCGGGTTTTATCAGAGTTTGCAATATAACGACAGTATAAGACAGATCTTCAAATATTTAACTATCTTGCTGGTCCTTCGCGGGTGCTCTAAGCTTAACCTATTACTAAACTTTGTGACTTCCGACTTAAACAAACTAATTTTTAACTTCCCATCAGGAAGTTCTTGTAATCGGTCCGATTTTCGAAAATCAAAATTTTTACATTTCTCCACGATTGGCGGTCCCAGTAGTCGGATTCCATGATTTTTAGAAAGATGTCTGTGTGTGTGTGTGTACGTACGTACGTACGTTTGTGCGGATTCTTTCGTACAGCCTAACTCGAGAACAAATCAAGCTATCGAAGCCAAATTGGTTTCATTCGAAGCGTGTGTGCATAAAGATCACCTGAAAAGCTTTTGGTTAAATTTCACGGGGTGGTTTGAATTTTATGACGAAAAAACTGTCAAAAAAAGGGACAATTTGACTTCTTCAATTAAAACCAATTTAGTTTTCCAATAAAAAAAGCTCAAAATTAATTAAATTTATAGTGTACAGCTACCTTATCAGATAAAAAGATATGCATAAATATATACACTGCCGTTCATAAGTTTCCGGACAAATTCATATAAATTTTTTTTTTTTTGTTCATTTTTAATGCCAAAAGTCTCATCAATTTTATGTTTATTTAGTCAATTGACTAAACTAAGTAAGTTTATAACTATAGAGACTACCTTAAAGACTAAAACAGTTTTTAGTTGAGGCCATTTCATACATTGATATGCCCCTTTCTCTATTTCCTGATCCAAATTTCCACGGAAGTTCTTTGAAAATTGTTTCAGAAATGTGAATCCTGTAGGTCTTTCCCATTTTTCAAGACTCAGAGTGACGTCTGCAACACTGACACATGAAAACATCCTTAGAAAATTATGGAGCCACCAGTTTTTTTGTTCAAAACCTGCTCGGCTGTAGCTTGACGCTGTTTTATAGTTATAATATAGTATATTAGCAAAAAGAAGCTCATGGCGCAAATAACATGAGGCAATTGAATTTAAAGCAAAAGCATCGAGAGAAACCTAAATGACAAAGCATTACTCGTATATTGCAAGAAAGAAAGAGATGAAAAAATCTCTCGGAATCGGCGTGGAAAATCCTATCAAAATCTGCAAAGAAAACTGGACTGAATGTGATCCTCTTTAAGCCATATATTTACCAGACAGAAAAAGATCCTATGCTGAGCGGGAAGGAAGAGGTGGTGGAAATCTCTGGATTGAAACTATGTACTTTTGAACCCTTTCAAAAAGGACATAAAGTTAATCCTTAATATTCCGAGTAGTGGTTAATATCTTCCAAAGAAAAGCAATCAAACAAATTTGATTGATTAAAAATAATTCAGAAAATACATGAAGTTGAGATAAGCAGTTGGTCCTCAAACTTTTAAAATATGAATCCCTATAAACAGAGTTCTTACAAAATGTAATACTTTTGAAACTAAGCTATATAATATTTCATAATTCTGACTGTTTGATTTATAACACTTTATAGAAGAAGTTGAAAAACAACTGCCAAAAGCGAATACAAATTCAACTTCCAATGTTAAAGTTGTTGAAATGAAATCGATTTTCGCAACTCTAAATTTAAAATATCTTATCTTCACGTTGAGTTGGATACTCTTAGAGGGATAACTGGTTAAGATTTTGGGTCGTTGGTTCTATATTACAGTCGAAAATGCTTTCATTGAGTCGTTTAATGCAAGCCATGGACAGCCAGCCAGCAAAAACAATTATCTCAAGGTTACACAACCCAAACCGAAGCCTGCAAAATTCGAAATGGAAATATCATAGACCTAGACGAAGTACAGATAGCAAGATAGAACTTCTTAAAGTGGCGACGATGACTTAGTTGGGAGTATGCACCAACTCATCTGCAATACATGGTCAGTTGTCCAATCCTGAAGTAATGAAGCCAATTATAGAGGTATCAATCTCCTCAAAATTGCCTTTAACATCTTTTCCACCGTATGATGTGAACGTCTGAAGCAATTCGTCAACATCTTATAGATCCGTATAAATGTGGTTTTCGACCAGAAAAGTCCACCATAAACCAAATATTAACATAACGGTAGATCTTGGAAAAAACCCACGAGCGCCAAGTCAGTACGCACCACTTTTTCATCAGTTTCAAGGTTGGTTTTGGTGTCTGTTTCGTCCACAGAGACGAGATTTATGAAGTCATGTCTAGGTTTGGCATCCCTGCCAAGCTCGTACTTTTGTGCAGGATGGCGATGGAGAAATCAAGCTGCTCCATTGAGGTCGGCAAAGACGTCATCAACCCACTTGATGTCAAACAACATTTTAGACAAGGTGATGCACTGTCATCCGATTTCTTCAACATCATACTTGGGGCTATAGTGCAAAAAAACAGCTATAACTTTGAGGTAGTTGGGGCTTTGTCTATCTTGGCTCCGCTATAAATACAGATTGACATCAGCGCTGAGAACAAACGAAGAATACCTCTAGCTATTAAAGCTAAGCCCTCTTTCGAAGAACTGAAGTGTCGCTCTATGAGACCAATATCCTCCCCGTCCTACTATATGGTGTAGAAGCATGGATACTTTCAAAAGTGGATGAAGGCCCCGTTGTTTCGAGAGAAAAGTGTGATCTTTTGTCCCATCTGCATGGAAGGTGAGTGTAGGAGAAGATTCAACAACCAATTGACAGCCAAAAGGATACAATGCCAATCCTACGTGGACTGTAGCGCCACCTCAAGTTAATAATTAAATGATTAATGACCAAAAAAGTCCAACCAGCTAACATGTTTAAAAAAAACGGTAAAAATTAAATTATTTATTCAAACTAAAAATCTAATTTTCCTTTAGTATCATAGAAAGGTAACTCAATCAGAAAAAAAGTATTTCCAAATTGAAATATGTTTATCTGTCAAACTTTTCAATCTTGTGCACAACATAAGATAAATGTTACTAAATCAAAAACGAATATTTCCAAATTGTTGTCCTGATCACTTAAAAGAATGCTTTCGTAAGTAAGTAATTACCGAAATGTTGAATTAAAATTAATGTTGAATACTCAACTTTACCTTCATAGAAGCTTACCATTCCCCTTCTTATCCCCATTTCTAGTAATAAATCTGGTTTTAATTTTATAGAATTTTTACTGAACTAGATAAATTTGCTAATGATTCAACTTAATTATTATAATCTCATTCCTAATATTTCAACATGAATTTGTTTTAATTTAGATTTAATCTTTATATTTATATTTTTAATTTATTAGTCTAATATGTTTGAATTCGATTTAACCAACGTATTCTTTACATCGCTAATCTTTCACAGATTTATAAGTATTTCTTACTGTGTTAGCATGTACATAATAAGTATACCATTTAATCTATACCTTCGACGCAAATCGTATTTTATATGATTCAAAGATGCGAAAACAAATATAAACTTACGGGGAGCCAAAAAAATGAGTATCTTAAAGTTGATGTTGGGAGCAAATGAAATAGCACCTTAATGTTTTTTTTTTATCATGGGATGGGAAGTTCATGGTATGGGCAGGTCTACTCGCACCCAAACCAATTTTTTTAATTTCATAATATTAACAATTATTTGACTAAGAAAATTTTGAAAAAATAAAACTTTGTGGTCGGACGTTTTAAATTCTATGTCTTAAGCTTGTATGTATAAATATAAAAAATATATACATACGCTTAAAAATTCACGAAAATATACTATATAAAATATAAATATATATATTTTAATATATATATAATATATATTTTCCTAACTAATCCTACTTACGCTAAGAAAACTTAAGTCTATGTAAACCGGCCAAAGCATTAACAGAAGCTTCCAGATGGGAAGTTAAAAATAGGCCGACTTTGCCCGTTAAGGTTACCTGACTTCGAAGGGTGTCGATGACAGAGTTCCCTATCAATTTGCTAATGGCCACAAAAATTTTTGGTTTTGGTTCTGCATATCTATCACATCGCGGGTTGATATCACTCTGCTGAACCCGGAAACAATCTTCGGAACTGTGGGCGATGTTTGGATTGTAATCCACTCGCCAGTCTTCACCTGAACGGGCGATGTGGAAAATAAGTGGCACCGCTCTACTATTCTGCATCGAACCTTTAGAACCGAAGTAAAGGAAGGCCTCCGGAGGGACGAAGCTAAAACTTAGACGAACACTCTCATGGTACAAACAATTGGGGTAGAAAGGCCCCGGAGATCAGGTTGTTGATCGAAGTCATTGCCCTTGTAACGTGTCTTCGAATTAGCATAATAAGGAAATTATCCTCTCTGACAAGGTTGGCCCAATTATAAAGGACCTCATTCCGATAGAATTTTTTGTATTGGGACTCGAGTTCTATAAAAACGAAGACAAGCGCTGAGACATTGTCTTTCAAAAACCCGAATCTTTTCCATCGAATTTGCTGTCACGTTGAACCACACTGGACAGTCATAAGCAATTATTGGCCTGACAACTGCCACGTAGCAGTTAAAACAGTCTTTTTGTCATAGCACAAGCCGCTTTGGCTCTGGCTAGAGCTACATCTATATATTTATTAAAATATAGATATTGGTCGAGCCAGAGCCCTGATTTGACTTTTGTTTGCTTATGGTTGCCTGTGTTGTATCACGATCAAGAATTTTCGCCAATTCTTTCTTGTATCCCAAGAGGTCCCAGACAGTGGAGTCCCGAAAAGAGTAGTCTCCGATTTCTGGTAGTTAATCTTCAACTTCCAGTCGTCACTATAACGCTGGATTTTATCAAAGTCACATTGCAAGTTCAAACCGATGTCCTCAATCTTTGGTCCTGATCTGTACGCAATCAGATCGTCTGCGTACGCTATGGCATTGTGAAGAGAACCTAAAAGATCGATCGTAAAAATGCTGAAAAGTATCGGAGAATTAACCGCACCTTGTTGTAGATCTCTTATTGATTCGAAAATATAAATAGAAGTAACATTGTCATTCTTCACAACAAACCGTCTATTGGTAAGCATATGGTAAAGCATTTACAGTAGTGGTTTGCTTATGCCAAGCATGTTCAACTTGTAAAAGAACGCTGTCATCCGCGAAGACATTATATGCCAAATTTTGGTCATTGAACTCAGTGAAACCTTGGTTCTCTGATCGCCATTGTTGGATATCACTTAGAAGGTAGAAGTTTTGGAAAAGGACACGATTCCCCAGTCGCGATTTAGGCCAATGCAAACATTTGCCTTATGTATGTACTTCCTGATTCTGCTGTCATGCTTATTGTCTTACATTCGGCTCAAAATAGAACCGACGGGCTTTGACCTTATTGTTCTGACAAAACGCAGTAGCATCGATTTCCTATGTTGAATTTTGGATGTGTATCTCTACGAAGTTGTCACAGCGCTTGTCTTCTTTTGCCCGAACCGGTGTTCGATGGACAACATTTTTTTCAACTGCATTAAGTATTTTCATTTCAATAAACTTAAAGACTAACTCCTCTTCAATCGCTTTGATAGTTAGAAGCTGTTGGAAATGCAGCGGATCAGAATTACGGACACCTGCTGCCGATTTGTTAAATCTCTGTTTCCTAACCTTTCAGTAATTTTGATATTGAAGACTGGTGCGGGCTTTTCCTCTGATCGATTAGCTCTAAACTCTTCTCATGGTGCTCGAGTTGTTTCTCGTCTGTTGCCTTTTCCTTCGCACCCCTCCACACATTTCTTGCCTGGAATCAAGCCTCTAGTTCTTTTCACTGACACCTGAATTTTAGTGTGCCATTGTGATCACATATTATTGACGTTTGTGGTAGACATGGATTTATTTCAGAATCTTTTGCTTGGATGTTGCATTCCAAATTGAACCTTCTTATTGTTGTCTGGTGCAGCTTTCTCAAACTGGGCAGTCGCCTTTGTAAGAAAATTATTCAATATAAAGGAATAATTTGTTTATAATAAGAACATAGAAACACTTTACTTCTAGCACTTGACGATTCAAACTTTATTTTTCTTTATAAAACTGTCGAGGAGGTCGCTTCCTGTTGGGTGGTAAGAGATACGTTAGCATTTTTTAAAACAAAAAAAAAATAGTTTTAGTTTTAGACTGACTTTACGACAAGTACAATATCTCGATGAGCTTAAATCGTATGCTGCACCCGAAGCAGGAAAACGCACTTTTCCGGGTGTGATAAAAAGTGTCAGACAAGCGGAAACATCACAGCGAGCCGACAAAATCAAAGTGTATACTAGGACGACACCATCCAACTCACCGGTACTGCAAAGGGTGGAAAACGCACCCCTTTTCACCTCAAATGAGTTGATTCTCTTACTCCTAAACTACACTGGGCTGCAGTCCTCAACAAAAGGAAATTAATCCACTCACTCTCATGCGACTACAACTCGTATTTCGTGCTCGTAAAAGCTCGGTGAAGAATAACTCACCCTAAACTTTTTTTTTTGTTTTAAATTGTAGTAAAATGCATCCTTTTTATTGTTATATTTTTATAGTGAATATATTGTTATTTTCTAACTTCTTTCGTCTATTCGACACTGAATGAGACCAGAATCGAAGAGGATCGTGCATGCACTACACACAATACGACACACTCGACTGTCAGTTAAATTTCCTTCCACCTTTTTTTATCTCAACGGGATAAAGGATTATATTGTGTGTGCAGCTGCTATCCTTTAATGGCTGTCGATAAGGCGTTTTCGGTACCTCATCTAAGATGCTGACCTTTTTTATGTTTTCGACACATAGTCGCCAAAGAATTCTTCTACGATCAATGAGTGTAAACAACGATAAGGAACCATCCACTGTGCAATGTGAGTGTGTTCATTCGTCGATGGTTATTGCGAAAATACTTTTTTAGACATTGTTATTTTTGTTTTATTCTATAATATTTCAATGACTCGCTTAACTAGCGGTGTCTTACACGTTCTTAGTTCTTAGTCAAGCAACTAGCAAGTTGTCAGAGTCAGTATTAGACTCTCTGAAAGTTCACACATCAAGAATGCTTGTTTTGTATCTAACATCATTTTACACGTTATCGATCTGGTTTGTAATGCGATCGTCTTCAGATAGCGAGTTTGCTGTAAGGTTATTACAAGGTGTCGTTAAGCCTATGCCTTTCTTGGATGTTGTACTTTCTGATCGCTCCACCAAATATTTTTTGTAACCGATTTTAGACCGACCAAGATCGATTTTTAAGTCATTCTTTAGACGAAGAGTCTTCAGCTTATTGAAATTACATCATTGGCTTAAAATCGATGACTTTCGTTTTCAACAGTTTTCCAAAGCCGAATCAGTATGGTTATATGTGCAACGTAAAGCGACGACAAACAATGGCAACAATTAATATCTTCTAGCACAAGTAAAGAGAAAAATTTGAACTACTATATTTTTTTTTGGAAATGACAAATCAATCTTACGCTAAGAAGAAGGCTATGGGAAATTTCGAAGAAGAAAAATATGTAGTGTGCCGCATATTTTGATACACGCAAGTGAAATATGGGGAAACTCTTCGAGACCATATTTCCATGATGAACGAAATTTTTACAGACCCACTCGTTGTGTCCGACTCGTTCTTGGCCGATTTTTCCAATATTTTACACTGTAACCCTTGCCAGAAAATCTGTTTCCCATTTCACTATCAATTCTTTACTAAGTCCGTTTCAATCTGGTTTTTGGAAGGGTCATAGCTGTTCGTCCACAATGGTTAATATCTTGGATGATATTCGGAAGGACTAGCGCATCCCCTATGCGCTACCTTGCTTTGCCTGCTGAACTTTTCAAAGGCCTTCGACAAAGTCAACCACCATATACTTTGCTGTAAACTGAAGCATTTGTTTGGTTTCATTGAAAGAGCGGTTGAACTTATAAAAAGTGTTTTGTCTGACAGGTGGCAAAGAGTCGTTGTTGATGGTAAGTGCTCGACTCTAAAACGTCTTACTCAAGGTGTGCCACAGGGCTCAATCCTATGGCCAAAATTGTTCTGCATATTTATTAACGATCTACATTTGATATGTAAGCATGTGCGGATTCATTTTTATGAAGACGATGTTCAGCTCTATCTGTTCGGTCACCAGAGTAAGTTAACGAAGACTTGACAGCTATCAATGACTGGACGATAAAAAATTTTTTGCTACAAACCTATTGGGTTGAACCCTGCATCAGTATCTTAAGGCGAGGGCAAGTATTTACTTTCATAAAAAAATAATTCAATTCAATTCAATTTTATTTATTTATTTCACATACAGAACATGGATATATTTTTTTTAAATTAATATATTTTAAATTCTTAATTAATTTTATTTAAGATTTTAATACCATATACAAGGAAGAATAAACTTAAGTATATTTAATATAAAGGTTGTGGAGTGTTTAGTAGAGATACCAGCAGATTGAAGAAGGCAAAACAAAAATAAATACATTGAAGGAACCATTTAAGGAATATTAGAAACAATAGTAGGAGATATTAGTATTATACTTATTATACTACTAAGCTGATTAGATTATTGATTTGTTCGAAATTAAAGCAAAATAACCAGGTTTGGATTTTTTTATGAAGAGAAAAAGGACTTGAATTGCTTCTTAAATCAGGAGGCAACTTGTTGAATAGCCTTGGTGATACCGAAGAATAAAAATTTAGGAACTGCTGCGTACAATGCATTGGAATAATAGCATGCCAGCTTTTATTACTTCGTACTTCGTTTGAAGTAGATGCTTGATTAAGAGTATTACCGCTTCTTACAAAAAATACCTTGAGCACTTTATAATAGTAGAGATGTTTTAAAGGGAGAATGCCAGGACACAAGAAAAGTGGGAAGCTATGCTTTCGACGTCTTTTTTTCCACATAATTCTTAAAATATGTTTTTGCGCCACTATCAGGGGTTGTATGTTGTAGTTATAAGTGCAACCCCAACACACTAAACCATATTGGATTTTAGACTGGACTAGACCGTAATAGACAGTTTCTAAAAGTTTTTTGGAACAAAATTTTCTTAGATGATACAATATACGAGAAGTCGTTGATAAGTATTTTTTTAGGAACGCAGTGTGCATATTCCAATTCATTTTGTTGTCAATGGCCTGGCCAAGATACTTAAAATATCGGACGTTTTCAATCTTAAAGCATTTTGTCGAGCAAGGCAAATTGACATTAAATGTATGAGGAGTCTTGAACGATTTACAAACCTCTGAGCTCACACAGATATTTGACAGTCACAACTGTGGAAAACCAGATCTAGTGAAACGTGTTCAAAAGTTGTTAGGTTAAAAAACATCAACTTGGTTTTGTCGCTGATTACGAGCTTATGAATCGAAAACCAGTGTCTGAAGAGAATTATTTCTAAGTCGCCACCTTATTTGTTTCACAAGCTGGAATTCTCTCGATGCAGTAGGACACTTAACCTCAACACACTTAACTATAGATATCTTAACTCGTGTAGATTGTTCTTCAGTCACGCCATAAGGATATGGAGCTCTCTGCCCTTGAGAATTAAAAGTACAATTTCAATTTTACTTTAACTTTAAAACCTCGATAATTAATCATTTTTCGTCACGACAGTAGAGACTAAGCATTATTGTTTCCTTTTCCTCACTCCCTTGTTTATTTAACGAATTTTTCGCAAATTTATTGTACAATAAGAGACACTGTTTCAATGTAGAAACCCAATTTGTAAAATAAATTGAATTGAATAGAAATTGAATTGAATTGAAATTGAATTGAAATTGAATCGAATTGAATTTACCGGTGATGTACTGCCGCATCCCTTACAAGAGGTACACTGGTAGTAAGTGACGAGCTGTTTATAATGATAATGATGGCTTATGTATGTGTATTGAGGACTCTCGTGGTGTACCTTGCTCTCAGGTTTTCACGCATTTTCCCTTTTTAATGATTTTCCAAACCAGAAAAAAACAAACATCCTTTTCTCTTTTTGAAGTTGTATCTCCTTCTCAAACACCACTTTCTTTTCAGCCTTCGTTCGCTTGTTGGTATCTTGTGTGGATGTGTCACAGACATTTTGGCACCAGCATTTCTTTTTTTTTAACACAAGAAAAACTTCAACTTTTCGAAAGATAATTAAAAAAAAAATGTTTTTTTATTGTTTTGTTTGTACTTTTTGCAGGATTGACAGTGGCTGCCACTTTTCCGAAACGAAATCGTGTGCTGCCACCAAGAGATGGGCCGATACCAATTAAAGCTCCAGTAGAAGTAGAGGATGATACCCACCCGAAGGCTAAAGCAAGTGATCTGTGTCCAGAGCCAGATGGTTTCTTCCCCGATTCAGAGCAATGTGATAAATATTATGCGTGCACGTAAGCATGGGGGTTCTGTTTGTTAAAATGAACAAAGTTTCTATTTTAATTTTTTTTTATAGTGAAGGTCAACCAGAGGCGAGGTTGTGTCCAGATGGTATGGTTTTCAATGACTACAGCCCGGATCAGGAGAAATGTGACTTGCCCTACAATATTGACTGTTCAAAACGACCAGAGTTGCGTAAGTATTGACATAGTACGTAAATTGAGTTCATAGTGTCGCTGTTAATGGGTTTCTAATTCGATTAGTATTCGCAAGGACAGTTGAGTTAAGGGCTAAGCAAGAAGATTGAGTTATCTATTATGAGTTATGAGGCTGAACTTGCATAATGGACAGTTTAGCTAAAGTCGTCAATTAAGATAATTTCTCTAGCTCTGTGATGACTGGACCTTTGTTCAGTGCAGTGAGTGTAAGCACGTTATAATGACACCATGAAGATAAGAACTAAGATTTGCATTTATGAGCAAAATGTTTCTATGATAGAGTCTATGTCTACTTAGTCTGAATTATACAGTTGGAATAATAGGCGCTTTTACATCGAAGAAAGAAATAAGCTTGGATGTGAAAAATATTAACTTAATTGAATAGATATGCATATCATGCACTGCATCGTTTCCGGAGCATTTTTGTATAGGTTGAATCGACTAAATAATAATGGTGTATGATCTCATTTTCACGTTCATCAGAGCAGTTGCTCTGGGAATTGTCGTATCCTGCGGCAATTCATTTGTTCTTATTCTTATTTAGTTTGAGAACAGGCTATAGGATCCGCGACGTGCCACAGTCGCTTTTGGGTGATTTTATTATGTGCCCCTCTCTGGTTTTACTATGATTTGTGCACCCTGAAAGGAGTTGGACGTGCAAGATCCATTAGGTAGGCTTTAAACCTTTTAGTTCTTTATTGTAGCGTAAACACATATTCTTTTACAAAAGATTTAACTATTGCACATTTTACAGTAACTTGGCATAAAAGTATGAAATATTAATAAAAAACTTTACCCAATAAAACAATAAAATCACAGATCTTAATTTAACTGTGGAAGGTAAAGCTACTTGAAAAGCCTTCATACAAACGTTGACTGGAGATGAGAGAGATACTAGATTCCAAGATTATTTATCACAGAATTTAAATAAATAAGTGATTTACATAAATATAATATAAAATATATATATAATACATATAAATACATAAATAAATAAATAATAAATAAATAGAATAAAAGAAAAAAATCAATTAATATATAAATGAATAAATTAATAAATATTTTAATAAATAAATTGAAAAATAAGAAAGTTAAATAAATAAATAAACAGATAAATAAATATGTACGTGAGAATAATGTTACGAAAAATAAATAGGACAAGAAATCAAATAAGAATAAATTAATATGTGCATGGTAATTTTTATTAATTTAAATTAATCCTGCAATCAAGTGATTGTCAGAAGAACTACCTGACCAAACATAGCGTTCAGATAAATTATTCAGTCTATCAGGAACTTCGTCTATATTAGCGATCAAATGCAGCTCGTCAATTCCAAAAAACTAAGGTGAATTCAAAGTCATTTTCAAAGGCCTGTTTTGCATTACTTGCAATTTTCGTATATGACTTTTTGCACAATTACCCAATACAGGGGACTCATAGAAGAGAATTGATGGGAATATAGCTTTGAAAATCATAAGTTTATTGTCAATGCTTAATTTAGACTTTCGTTTAATAAGAGGGTAAAGTATTTTTATTATTGAATTAATTTTCCTGATAGTTTCCTGTATATGAAGGCCGAAAATTAACGTTTTGTCCAGGTGCACCCCAAGGTACTTGGTGTTCGATCTCCATGCCAATTGTGTGTCGTTTAAAAATAGTATGTGGCTTGGCAGAAAACAGGCTTTTATTTTCTTAGTAAAAAAGATAGCCTGAGTCTTTGAAGCATTGATTTTAATCTTCCAACTATTGAAATAAATTTGAATTGTGTTTAAAGCAGATTGCAAGTTAGTTTCAAAGTTGAAACCAGTTGCATCTGATAGTAAATTCATGTGTCACCTGCGAAGATAGCACATTCACAATTATTCAGCCGCTGGAAATCTGAAGTAAGAATATTATACAGGATGGGTGAAGGAACCGCACCCTGACGTGCCCGGCCTCAGCTTAGAATGCATTCGAGTACCAGTTGCCCTAGGAAACCTTAAAGGATCTGTCTGAGATAAAGGACTGAATAATCTTGACTAAGTACATTGGGAATCCAAGGGTGAAGAGCTTATGCAGTAGACCTTTGTGCCAAAGAGTATCAAAAGCTTATTCTACGTCGAGAAAGACCATACCTCTGCTTCGTCCTTCTGCGAAGTTGGTTTTGACATGCTGGGTTTTGCGATGTATTTGGTGCACTGTGGAATGAAATGGTCTAAAACCAAACTGTTCCGCGTGGAGAACATCGTTGTGATCTAAGCGTGTTGGTAGATTAATTTTTATTAACTATTCAAAGCACTTGCTTAATGAGCTAAGTAAGATTATTTGTCTGTAACTATTTGGCGAAATCGCAGTCTTACCTGGCTTAAGTATGGGTATTAATTTTGCCATTTTCCAACTGCAGGGAAAATATCCTATTTTGATGCAAGCGTTGAATAATTTGAGTAGGAATGCAAAACCACTAGTGGGAAGATTCTTTAGGTGTTAATATTTTATCCCATCAAATTATAACAAATAACATATTACAAAGTGATTCCACCTCCAGATTTTCCTTTTGGGGAATACAACTGGCATCATTTTATTAAAGTTTTTGAAACAAGTGATGCAAATTATGGTCACCATGCTTTTGAGGTCATATCTTTCCGCTATATTTTTTAAGGAATTTCATCATTTTTGATGTCTTATGTTGTTCAGAGTTCAATTTTGATTAGTAGGATGGAGAAGTAAACGTAGGTACCGACTCATTACGGCTTGCAATGCATGGACAACATTCTTGTGGCCCAGAACAGATGCTATTTGGTTATTTAAACTAAGGCTTGACTAGACAAGAATACAAAGCTTTATTATTATTAGTGAAGACAGAAGACAAGCATATTTTTGTTCAAGTGAGTCAATTGATAGATCCCCTGTTTGAACTTAAGAGTGAGAACTGAAGTTTTATTTTGTTCTGGAATAGTGGTCCGACTATGTGACTATGTGGATACCTGTCATTCTGGAGTTCTATGCTCGTGTCGACAAAAATAAAAGCTTGAAAAAATGATGTTAATGGGTCTGCTGACATCAGACAGTTATGAGAAAATATAAAAATTGCACTTGCTGCTACGTTAACTAAAGGCGAAAAAAATAAAATTCTGCGAATTGTACAAGTGCAAATGAGTCAAAGTAAATTCGTAATCTCTACATGAACAGGACGGGTCGAATATTTTTTTTTGCCTCTGTGCAAAATGGATTATGTTTTTGTCATCAACGTTAGAAAATGTTATCGTTCAGTGATCACGAGTTAAGAGTGAGTGCGTGAATCATTGAGCTTTTCTCACCAGACCTGATATACTACTGTGTCCAAAAAATAAGGTGAAAATTCTTTATTTATTCTTCCAAATCAATTTCATCCCCTTCAAAGTAATCTCCTCCCGATGCAATGCACTTATGCCAACGGATTTTTCAATCTTTGAAACACTGGTTGTAGTCACTTTCCGGGATGGCCTTCAGTTCCGTCTTCGCTGCGGCTTGAATCTCCTCTATCGTATCAAAACGGAGCGGTCTTTTGAGCTTGTTGAACAGCCAGAAGTCGCACGGCGCCAGATATGGGTTGAGTTTTTGGCGAAATGATCACGAATTACGAGTGCGGTATGGGATGGTGCATTATCGTGGTGTAAAAACCAAGAATTGTCTTTCCACAATTCCGGCCTTTTTAGGCGGATAGCGTTACGCAATCGACGCATAACGTTCAAATAATATTCCTTGTTGACTGTTTGGCCGGTTGGAAGGAATTCATAAAGCACAACACCACGATAATCGAAGAAAACAGTCAACATGACCTTGATTTTTGAGCGACTTTGGCGCGGTTTTTTTGGTCTCGGCTCTCCTTTGGCACGATATTCGCTTGATTGATCGGTTGTTTCGGGGTCGTAAGCATAGATCCAAGTCTCATCGCTAATTATAATGCGTTTCATGACATCCTGGTAGTCGGAAAGCATTGTTTCGCACACTTCAACGCGACGCCTTTTTTCCAAAAAATTCAATGTTTTCGGTACCAGTCGAGATTTGACGCGCTTGAGGCCCAAAGCATCCTTCAAAATGGTATTGACTGAGCCTTTCGATAAGCCAGCTTCATCAGCAAGGTCTCCAATCGTTAATCGATGGTTTTTCAACACCAAATCTTTGATTTGTTGGACGTGAGCTTCATCGGTTGAGGTTGATGGTTGCCCAGAACGCTCTTCGTCTTCGACACGTTCACGGCCGGCTTGGAAATCACTACACCACTTGTAAACGCTTTCTGCACCATCCTCAACGTATCCGCAGCAGAAAATTGATTCCGCAAACAAAATTTAATGCAAATTCTTTGCTCAATAAATTTCGACATCGCAAAAAAAGAAAAACTCACTTTTAGCAGCTCACAAAACGACGCGTATCTCAAACACTATGAATATATTTTGACATGAAATTTCACATAGATGTCACTGACAGTACTACCAACCTAAAAAGAAAGAAAAATTTCCAAATCCTTCGACGCGCGCAGTTTAAATTCATATGTCACCTTATTTTTTGGACACAGTAGTATGTTGCTTAAGATGTAGCAGCAAAAGGTCATTACTGAAAACTAAGAAGAGAATCGGAGACAAAACCCCATTTATATAAGGAGATGCACACCTTGAACAGCCCGTAGAGAAAGCATGAGCTCAGGGATACCAACTACATGTATTTTCGACTTAAGAACCGAATTTCACACTCTTTCAATCGTTTTCAAAATATCTTTGTTACTCCGAGGTTATTTTTACTTTGAAGACCACTGTATTGGGCTACTAATGGATTAAACATCCCGATAAATCCGTTTCGTAATCTTTTAGATGTCTCTAGGAGAAAGATAGACTGACTTATTGGCCTGTGACCTCTAAATTTTTCAATAGATAGATTTGTTACATTTCTTATCCTGTTCTCTAAATGTGTAGAGTTTAAAGAATGAACATTTGTCTTTCCCCTGTCTGATCAACAATTACCTCCTTATACGTTGATATACGCAATGCGCAATCGGGCGTGGACATCGAGCGACAACGTATGCTTAACTCATTAAATTCTGATATTGACAGCATAACCAAATGGGGACAAGCCAATAAGGTAGAATTTAATGCTTCCAAAACCCAATGCTGTCTTATGTCATTAAAGCGAAACCCCTTACCCAGCCATTGTCCATGAATAGCATTTGCGTTTTAGAAACTGAAAAGTTTTCAATGCTCGGTATGTGCGTCAATTCTAGCCTACGTTAGGATGACCACATATTCGATATTGCCAAGAATGCAGCGAAATGCTTAGGTTTTCTACCCCATCTGATTTAGCCATAATTTATAAGGCTTTTATTCGGCCTAAAATGGAGTACAACGCTCACATCTGGGCAGGTGCACCCAAGACAACCTGGCAACTCCTAGATAGAATTCAAAAGCGAGCGGTAAAACTCATAGACGATGACAACATATCGAAAACAATTCACTCGCTGGAACACCGTCGAAATGTGTCTTGCTTGACTTTGTTTTATCGCTATTTCTACCACCAATGCTCCGTCGAAATAGCTAATTGCATTCCGCCCCTCCAGAAATTCACTCGCAACACCCGTACATCATCGAATGCTCATCAGTTTACCCTAAAGCCTACTTTCGGGCGCACTGTGAAATATAGAAATTCTTTTATAGGCCGTACAATGCGCATGTGGAATGCGTTACCTCGCTCTATTTTTCCTTTGCACTGCAACCTATAACAATTCAAAACCAATGTGCACTGGTACCTCCTTTCTCTCCCTTCCACTTCTGCTCGTGCTGTGTAAAAAAAACACCTGAAGGGTACTTCAAATCCCTTGAGCACTTGAGCACTATTACAAAAAAAAAAAAAATCCTTAACAGAAAGTGCGTCTTGAGTTTTTTATTCGCCAGTTTCATTGCAATTTTGAATTAGTCAAGGCCAAACTTTAGGCTTTTCGCTTGCTCGCTGTGAAGTTTAAAAACATTTCTGGCTCCGTTCTTGCTATTAAGATATGTTTTTAGATAAAAAATATTATATTGGATAAGTTTACAATTCAAAAATGAAGTTTTCCTAAATGACAATCGAACAAGCTATTTTTGCAGACAGATTTTTTTTTTCCTTTGGCTAAGTTTGTTTACGTTTTCGATCAATTTGTGTCTTCGCAGAATAAAACCAATTTGCAGGGAATAAAATAATACTTATTTGCCCTACCTTACCGTAGTATTCATAAGTTTTATATAAAACAAGAACCTACCTATGAGGTGGTATTTTGTACCAAACCGGTGCTTATGATAGACATAAATACATTCATGCCTCCGGTGATTACATGTTAAGCATCACGCATATAATCATACTACATCACAGCTCGAGGATACACACTGTGGACACCCACACCTAGATCATGACTTGCTTAAAGTCCTGAATCGAAAACAAATATATTTTTTTGTCTTATCTTATTGTCGTGCCATTCACCTCACAGGAACGCACACGAACGTATGGGGGCTTTGTATAATCCTCCTACTCGAACAAATTATCAATGAGCACGAGGAATGCAATACGGCGTATTGAATACAAATTGTGGACACATTCTCCCACAGGCGAACCCGTATTTACATATGAATTTATACGAGCGTGTGTGTTGTTCGTCGTTAGAGCCTGAAAAGCTATTAAAAGTGTTAAAGTCCTCTGACAATTGATGATTGGAAAGCAAATGCACAAAAGTCCCAACCACAAATGACGACAGAAAGATCAAAGTGGAGGAAGATGGAATGGCCAATCCTGTGTGCGAGAAACTTTCCTTCCTGTACGACTATTTCCTGGGCATATGTGGTTTTGATTATCCTCTAGCAAACG
This sequence comes from Orthonevra nobilis, assembly GCA_963555765.1. Classification (NCBI taxonomy): domain Eukaryota; kingdom Metazoa; phylum Arthropoda; class Insecta; order Diptera; family Syrphidae; genus Orthonevra; species Orthonevra nobilis. The sequence goes on along the minus strand of OY743226.1, from coordinate 70,285,355 downwards.
ACCATTTGAGGTCTTCATCATTAGATGTTATCTAACTCAAGGATTGTTCAGATTGGACTTGGACGATGTCCGCAAACGCAAACGTTTAAAATTCATGGGAACTTCTTTAAAAAAAAAACAGGAACATAGCATTCGGGACACGATGAACAAGTAACAATATTTCACTGTTAACGATGACCCACAAGTGGCCAATAATTGCCAGATTAAACTGGATAGGGTATGTGGTTATCGTGCTCATAAAAAAGATAATGCTCGCTGCCAATGTGATTCCTATGCAAATTGAAATCAGAACGTGACTCCACCTGGATACGCGCGCGGGTGTAGGCCTCACATAAGCATGGTTTGAATACCGATTGTTGTTGAGAAATTAGAATTGGAGCAGAGCGCAATCAGAATACACACGGACGTTAATTTTTTTTCTATTGCAAAGTCTGAGTTTAATGGCAAACGACATTGGATGGAACTCAATAGGAGGAGAGGTCAAAATAAAATCAGAGGCAATTCGAGTGACACATGTTCCTGAAATTAAAATATTGAAATGAGAAGCCGCAATGAATGAGGTTACATTCGTGAATTAGATTAATTCTAGATTATCGAGCCAACGACGAAAAGAAGAGATAACTCTCTACAGCGATAATTATTTTATTAGCATTGCAGGTCTTGTTATAAATATATGCGATACTCGTACGACCATAAGTCTTTTTCACAGGACTGGATATAGATCCGAATGTATTGATTGACGAAAATCATATTCATTCCGGGGGAGACATAAAACGTGAAACTACATTGCCATTCTCGCGGAGTATCCTTTTTTGTTCAAACATCGCTACTCATCAAAATCCAATAGCTAAATTTAAATGTATTGTTTTTGGAATCTAAGACGAGGCTCAAACCCTCTTTTTTTTTTTAAACGAACACGCTCATACAAGGGGTTATGACTACCCTTAAAATGTTAGTACATAACGCGAGTGGAAGGGATATAAGGATAAGTACTGATGCACTTTGTTTTTGAATCTCTGCAGATTACAATGAGTGGGAAATACCGAGATGGTAGAGTGTTCCACATTCATATTGTGCGGTTAATGAACGAGTCTCTATACTTGACTGTACGACTGAAGTTGGGCTTGAGGGTGAACTGATGAGCATTCCTGGCGAGACGGATGTTGTGGTGAAAGTGATAAGAGGGTGGAATGCAGCTGGCTAATTCGCTAGAGCCATGGTTGTAGACGTATAATAGTTGGCGTATTATACACACTTTTTTACGTATATAAAAGTGTGTATTATACATCTGAAAAATATTGCTGGTGTATAAAAGTGAAGAAAAGCAAGGAATATGAATAAAACTGAAAAAAATGTATAAAAGTCAAAGTTTGAGAAATACAACAATAAAAGCATTTTCATTTTTAATACAGCTCCGCTTTATTCGAGTCCTTTATTTTGAGTGAATAGTAAATGTTTTAGTAAAATTTTGGTCTTATTGAAATCCTAACGATTTCTTAAATTACTATTGATCATAGACCAATTGGAAAACACCCTTTCCAATTGTACCGAAGAAGCTGGTACGCTTAAGAGTTTTTGAGTGTATTCAGCAAGTTCCATATGGTGCCTTTTAGCGAAATGCCAGTATATGGCTACTTTGTAGTTGCCGTTCTCGAGTTTTTCACCCAGTAAGGAGAATAAACCTGTTTTGTGATCGCAAGCAAATATTGAATCCATGGCCTTTGAACTCAGTATCGAAATAAGCCTCTCTTCAGAGAACAAAAGCTGCCCTCTAGATTTGGGGTGCAAATAATTTGCTGATATTGAATGCACATTGAAAACATTATTTTTGAATGTCCGTTCCAAAATTTTTTTGTGACATCGTTCATGTCCATTTTCCAAGGCTTTGTTTCAAATTGTTTACCATTCCTCCACTGCATCTGCTATTGAAAATTCCCTGGCCTATGATTTCTTGATGAGTTTGCATATGGAGTCTAAATCGGTGTAGAGCTTTTTTAAGTCTCCGACAAATTCTTCTTTAACAAGAAGTTCAGCAGAGGAAGCACTGACCAAGACCCCAGTAACGACATCGCTGTACAAAGGCTCTGCAACTATCTGCTTCATAATGGGCAAGTTTTTTTTAAAAAGCTATCGATTGCACTCCTTTGTGTCGTCCATCTTGTCTCATTTGGAAGCACTACCTTTGTTCCTCCTTTTTTCTGAGCTTTTGCTCCAAGTTTGGTTTTTTGAACTCCTTTAGTATGTTTGTAACTTGGTGAACTCTTAATTTTTGCGGTTTCTTAGCCAAAAAATCTTTAACTTTGCCGATGTGGCTTTAAGATTGCCGATGTGGCTTTTGCAGGTGTTACTAGCGTTGTCGCTGACAACCGCAAAAACGTCAACATACCATAGGAGTTATCTTGTCAAATCTTTTTCCGTCTTTTTAATTTTTCTTGACGGCAGTTTAAAGATAGATGCTATATTGGCAAGGGAGCTCGTCGCCAAGGCTCTATCTGCTGCTGCTGCTGCTGCTGACTTTAAAGGAGGGCAAGCATTGCTTGTACCATCAGAAGGATTAGTTGAACGTATAGATGTAGTGGAGTTTGCTTTTTTTTATGTTGATAGTCTGATCGGCACGGGGTATCAAATTTTTCCTGCACAAACTTAAAAGGGTTAAAGTTAAAAAGAAAACACTTGATCAAATCTTACATCATTACCTCGTTGCATGACTTAAGTCGAGCTCAGAGATTTATGTTGTGTCAACCTCAAAATCAATGTATTGCGTTAGATACAATCTAGGAACAGATGCGGAGATCTCAACGTGTTTAGTGTTGAAAGCCATATCAACAACTGAGTACTGAGTATGCGGTACTTAACGAATTGGTTAGGTACCCTGGAACAGAATAGGGACCTATTGTTTTATTCATGTTTTATGCCCTTTAACACTGATTAAATTTTTATGTGCAGTTTTATTGGGTACAAGTTGGAAACCAATTATTACAATAGACTAATTGGTTCGCTGTGTTTATTTTTCATTGACAAAGTTGTGGGTTTTTTCGTTTTGCAATTTCTGTACACTTAACTGTAATTGTATATACTTTTAGATACTTTTTTACCCTTTTATACATTTAAACGCAGTTTTATACATTTCTAATACAATTTTATACATTTTTATACACTTTTATACGCTTTTTTGAAAATGTGAAAATGTATTAAAAACAAAAAAGTGTGACACTTAGCAACCCTGGCTAGAGCAGCCAGGTTCACAAGGAGGCTGTTTATGACCATATCCAGAGCAGAGGCGACAGAATATCTCACTGAGGACATCCTCTCGTTGCAGTGACTGACTTTGACACGCTTATAAGCGAGGAAGTTATAACTCGATTTTCAAGCATGAATCTCATCCATCTGTTAGTCGAGTCTTCAATACCTTTACTCCGTTACCTTGCGTTCGTAATGGAGTTGTAACTCGTATTGTCAAAAGCAATCTCAATATCCAGGAAAGCGCATAGAGCAATTTTCTTAGATTGAAATGCCTCTTCAACAAGGATGACCAGATGGTAAAGAGCCCCCTCAGTTGATTTTCTCTTCCTGTTTGCATATTAGTTGGGGTGCAACGAATTGCGCGTTTCTTAGTGTCCCCTGATATGCAGATCTATGTCCTTCCATGGTCTTAAAGATGAAGGAGGATAGACTTATAGCCCTAGATGATTTTAGGTAGCTCCGGGTGTCTGTTTCAAGGTATTGGTATAAATAAAAGCAATAAGAGCTGGAAGGATGTGGCTCATGACCTTTCAGAGAAGGGCAGGAAAGATATCATCTCCACCGGTTGCTCACCCGCATTGGTTGACGAGCCTGGGAAGTGTATGCTCAACAGCAAGTCAAGATTATCCGTATGGTCCGTCTTGTAGGATCTTATTTACATGATCCTTGCTAATGGTTTTGTGTATTCGTGCTGTAGTTGGCATATCAGTAATGTCATTGCAGTACTTTTTCAATGCAGCACGCTTGGATCTTTTCAACTCAGAGTTGCACTCCGTGAGAACCGATCTATATTCGTCCCACTTTTTGGTTTTCTTGGCAAGATTGAAGTGTTTCCTCGCTTTCCTCTTAAGCAGAGTGAGTTTTTCATTCCACCATGGAACTTTATCTCGTGATAGGAGGACAAAAGTATCTCGTTTAGTCCACTGGCTCTAAGCTCCCAATGGATTCAATAGCCGGAACTAGCGTGTCAACTTTAGAGAGGAATTGGCTCCGATACAGATTCCAATCCGTGGATTTAAGGTTGTATTTAGTGGGAATGGGAGTTGGGCTACAATGTCGAACCTGATGTTTTGTTGGTCCGCCAGCGCTCTAAGTTAAACCTAGTACTTATGATATATCTTCCGGCGTTCATTAACTTTTTGTTTTTATTTAATTCTTTAAATTTACAGCAAGGTATGAACTAAGAAAGAATGAATGTAAAAAACTTAGTAACCGGACCTTTTTTTTTAATTCTTTTATATAAAACTATCTTAAACATCTTAAATAACCTAAAAATACACTTAAATCTAAAAACCTTTAAACTGATGAAATGAATATGGAATAAATATATATATATATAATATTGTTATATATATTCCAACAGCAAATCCTACTTATGCTTAAAGTTAACTAAATCTAAATCTTAATCTATGTAAGCCGGCCAAGGCTTTTCTAAAAGGAAAGAGGCAAAATTTGCCCCGCAAGGTAGTTCGTAGTGGAAGCATTCAACCAGGGCGTTCCCTACAAATTATCTACCAGCCACCGAAATTGCTGGTGCTGCTTTCGTTCATCTGCTGCGTCGCGGACCGATAACGCCCTGCTGAAACAGAGACACTCTTCGGAATCTGATTGTATGGGAGTCGCCGGTCTACTCTTGAGCGGGCGAAGTGGAAGATTAGCGGCACCGCCAGCTTGGTTTGGATCAGACCCTTAAAATCGAGGTAGAGGAACCCCTCTGGAGGGATAAAACCGTTAAGGCGCATACTTTCGTGATACAAATCGTTGGGGTAGAAAGCCTTCGGATAAGCTTTATCCAATCAACGCTCTTGGTTGTGTCATCACATCGTCATCACCGGGAAAATAGGCTGAAGCACATACCACCTTCCGTAAGGACTTCTAGAATAAGGGCAACGAGGTCCTTCCTCAGAAACTCTGGAATAACAAGAAAGTAAACATCTCTGTTGACAAGAAAGGCCTGGCAAGTGTGGTTGTCTATTATCTTCATTCCACGGTCATAACTTGGATCATATGGACCTAGAAAAATAAATCAAAGATCACGGTATTTAACTCAGCAGAGATATATACAAATTAATCGTACCTTTATATACACCAATGTATCTTTCGATGATGTTTCTTGCTTTCGAATGAACAATTGTTACTCATTTTTAGGGTTCCGTACCTCGAAAGGAAAAAACAGAACCCTTATAGGATCACTTTGTTTTTTTTTTGTTTTAATTATTTGCTTCGCTCTTCAAGAGGATATTAAGACTCTTATAATGCGGTTAGGCCAGAGCGAGCGGAAGAATAAGGAGAAGAATGAAAGATTGTGTAATGGTTTGAGAAACTCAGGTGTAATTGGTTTCAACTCACTTCCGTGGGTGGAGCCAAAAACGGGACGGAGGATTTTGATATCGATCTATTAGCTTTCACCTAATTCCCAGGATTTTATTCGACATTAGTTTTGATCTATGAACTTTGAAAGTTTGGAAGATTTAGCTTCCGTCCGTCCGTCTGCCTGTCAACACCCTTTTTCTCAGGAATGCATGGAGGCATCAAGTTAGAATTTATATCAAATACTCGAGTCTACTGTCCCTTGGAGCTTGATGCAAAGTTCTAGGCCAACGCAATCAAAATATGCAGCCGTTTATGCCGCAAATTTTCGACACTCGCAAGGGAATCAACACTTACAGTGTACTACTTATGCCAATAGATTGATTAATAGATAGTCGTGATACGTGAACTTTTACTTATATATCTCCAGGTTTGTACGGAACCCTCGGTGCGCAAGTGCGACTCTCACTTTGCCGGTCTTTTTCCTTTCAATTCAGTAAAAGCACGGTAACTAGGAAGATTAATTCGCTTATAAAGGAAAACACTATTCCGACGCATATGCTTTTTCTTCGTATGGAGAGATTTTTTATGGACTCCTTGACAGATTGATGGAGGGATCAAAAGTAGAAATGGCGGTCTATCTCTTCACCAAAATCTTGGCCGCGTCATTAAAAGTTGAAGTCCCCTCATTGTTGCATTGTTTGCTGTTTATTTTTTGTAAGTGGGGACATATTACTCAACTTATCTCTTCAGCTGTGTTATGCGCTCGAGTTGGACGAGAGCATTACAGCTCCAGTTAATCGAATTCGAAAATTCCGCCAATGGCTTTCCTGTTAAAGTGGGAATAAAAGAAAATGCTTCCCTCGAGATAATTTTATGGAACGATTCCTTCCGATTTGCATTTTTCTTTGAGTTCGGTCTGGGGTCAGGATATCTGCTCGTGTATCTCATTCGCATAAGTAAAGCGTTTACCTTCCATTGAGTTTGTTACTTAACACTCGTTTATGCAAGTATTAAAGCCTTCTCTGTGAGCTTTTCCCATTTACCAATGTTTTCATTTAATTATTTGCATAATTATCGGTGTTATTACACGGTCGGAAAATCCGTTTTCCATTATCGCAATCATTACAATTGATTCAATGTACTGACTGCACATACACACCTCAGTAGAATCCTCTCCAGCTTAATATTAAAAAAAAGGAAATGTTTTGTTCAGAAAACGAATATCGAACATTTACTTTTTCTCGATGTTCAATTAGTCCTTTTTCTGCTGTACGTTTATTTTCTTTTTTTTGTATCCTTTTGAACACATGAGCATATTCATTTAATTAGCTTTTGTATCGTCTTCTTCCTTTTCCGACAGAAACACCGGTGCCGAGTCAAAATTGTCCCCGCAAGAACGGCTACTTTGGACACAAGGACGAAAGCATATGCGATACATTCTACTATTGTGTGGATGGTAAATTCAATATGATTACCTGCCCATCAGGATTGGTATTCAATCCGAAAACCGGCATTTGCACCTGGCCGGATGAGGCGGGCAAGCTTGGTTGCTCATCGAAGGATGTTTTCGAATTCAGCTGCCCCAAAGTGAATGAAAGCGAGGCACAGACTCATCCACGTTATGCCGACCCAGATGATTGTCAATTCTTTTATGTGTGCATCAATGGCGATACCCCACGCCGTAATGGCTGCAAATTGGGTCAGGTGTTCGATGAAGGAAAGAAGCACTGTGAATGGGCACGAACCGTTCCTGATTGGTAAGGACTAGAAGTTTTTTGTTGTTTAACATTTCAGTTCGTGATGGTGGCAGTTGTCCTGAACTGAAAGTTCTGAAATTAAAATTTATCCACTCAACTGAAAAATTGTTTTAATATTGACTTTTAATTTTTTTTTTCTCTTCCTATTTGGATTCACATTGGGTGCGTTTTGCAGTGCCGACTGGTACAAGGACCGTTTAACTGATGCTCAGCTCGATGAATTGGAAAATCCAAAACCAAAACCAAGAGATCCATTGCGTACAAAGGGTCCGCAGAGAAAGAGACTGCCAAGGCCCAAGCCCGTTGTTTATGACGAGGATGTTGAATAAGAGCTCAGGATGGAGGAGAATACAACATTTCTTTGTGGGTGTTTTCACTTGATGCAGTTTTTATGTTTGTTGAAGATTTTATTTTTTTTTTAATTTTGTTGTAATGCCTATTTTTGTAATATAAAGTAAAATGATTAAAAAAAATGTACTCATATTCGTAGTTTGAAAATTGTACACTACTTTGATTCCACAAAAAGGGCCAATTATGTTCCCTTTTTCAAAGAATATAAATTCTTTGATGCGTCCACAGAGTTATTAAAATGTATTGACCTCACTGACGCTGAACCGGAAAACTTGCCTGGAAGTGAAATTTGTTATTTGAATCCTTAAGTTCCGTCACAGTCTATTAGACTCTCTTACAAAGGCACACGAAGCGAACTTCAGTCAAAATGGTTCCAAGGATCCTCGTTATACGACCAATCAATCGACCATATTATCAGTATTCTAAAATAGGACAAAAGTTGCTTTAAATAATCCACATGTTAAAACAGCAGCTTGTCAAAATTTGCATAACTATATTTTTAAGTGAAATTTAATGTCGCGTGGAAGTTAAGCTGACCCACATGCAAGACACTTAGTGCGCTCGTATTTTGCGTGTGCAGCATTTGGATTTATTTCCGCTCCCATATGCGATTCCATGCTTGAGTTTGAGTTTTGATACATCTTCTGCAGCACTTAGTGAGTGTACTCGTAAATATTTCAACGCACAAATATGTATACATAAATACATGAATGTTGCGCCGAAGGGAATAATGCAATTAGGACGAAATTTGTTTAATATTGGGCTTAATGTGTGCGCGACGATTTTAATGCACCGGAAAGTGCTTTAATTAATGAGTTCCCGCCAGAGTCCATAAAAGCCGTGTAAACTTTGAATTAACTCAACTAATGTTCCAGCAACAGGATACGGGGGCGCGTGAATTATCCTCGGCTGTGTCCCTGAACGTAGTCGACATGAATATCGTGACATGAACATAATTAGGATATCCCCTAAGCTGCGGGTTGAAAGGTAAATGTACAAGAATCAGGCGGGCGAACTAGGCTATGGGAGGTTTCGTGCAATATATTTAAGTCAGTTTAATAAGCAATCGATTTATATCGAGGAGCTTTTTTCTAACTCTATTGTAGGGACTTACAACTGCAAAGATTACTTTTGAATTATTTCGTAGAAGCAAGAAGAATGAGATGTTTAATAGTGAAGAGTAGTGTAAGGCTTTGCTCTGAGTCTTTTAATAGTTTCCACTTGGTAATCCGCATTATAAATAATCTAGCTTAATACAGACATTTATCCTAAGAAGAAGAAGAGTCCATTGCGGATAAAATTTTGAAGTGTTACTTTCCTTTTTATACTAATTTCTTTGTTTTTAAAATTTAAAAAAGAAAACTATACGTAGGAGTGAGTGAAATGTCATTCGGTATGCGAGTTATATTTATGTTTCTCTTTAGAGGTGAATAAAACAAGATCGCTTTTTGAAGGTCTTTATTTAACGACGTCTGCACAAAGAATGAGAGGTGTGTGTGTTACATATATTTACTTACATACTATTCTAAAGACCAAACTAATTAACGGGATGGATTTTCTGTTGCTTATCAGTTTAGTCTACATAACTTCTCCACCTTTTAAACTAAAGCTCGCCTGAGCTTTTATTTGTTTTTATTTTTTGTAAATATATAAAAAGAAAAGTTTTTAAAATTCACTTAATTGTATATGAATGAACAGAAATGTGCAACTGAATTTAAGATTACTTCTTTACCTATGATAACATATATGCACTTATATTTATACAAATGTTTTCTCTATGAACTATTGTGTCCAGAAAATAATGTGACACATGAATTTAAACTGCGCGCGTCGAAGGATTTGGAAACTTTTCTTTCTTTTTAGGTTGGTAGTACTGTCAGTGACAACTATGTGAAATTTCATGTCAAAATATATTCATAGTGTTTGAGATACGCGTCGTTTTGTGAGCTGCTAAAAGTGAGTTTTTTGTTTTTTGCGATGTCGAAATTTATTGAGCAAAAAATTTGCATTAAATTTTGTTTGCGGAATCAATTTTCTGCTGCGGATACGTTGAGGATGGTGCAGAAAGCCTTTGATGATGAGGCTATGTCTAAAAAAAATGTTTACAAGTGGTATAGTGTTTTCCAAGCCGGCCGTGAACGTGTCGAAGACGAAGAGCATTCTGGGCGACCATCAAACTCAACCGATGAAGCTCACGTCCAACAAATCAAAGATTTGGTGTTGAAAAACCATCGATTAGAGACCTTGCTGATGAAGTTGGCTTATCGAAAGGCTCAGTCAATATCATTTTGAAGGATGCTTTGGGCCTCAAGCGCGTCAAATCTCGACTGGTACCGAAAACATTGAATTTTTTGGAAAAAAGGCGTCGCGTTGAAGTGTGTGAAACAATGCTTTCCGACTACCAGGATGTCTTGAAACGCATTATAACTGGCGATGAGACTTGGATCTATGCTTGCGACCCCGAAACAACCGATAAATCGAGCGAATATCGTGCCAAAGGAGAGCCGAGACCAAAAAAACCGCGCCAAAGTCGCTCAAAAATCAAAGTCATGTTGACTGTTTTCTTCGATTATCGTGGTGTTGTGCTTTATGAATTCCTTCCAACCGGCCAAACAGTCAACAAGGAATATTATTTGAACGTTATGCGTCGTTTGCGTAACGCTATCCGCCTAAAAAGGCCGGAATTGTGGAAAGACAATTCTTGGTTTTTACACCACGATAATGCACCATCCCATACCGCACTCGTAATTCGTGATCATTTCGCCAAAAACTCAACCCATATCGTTCCGCAACCACAGTATTCACCTGATCTGGCGCCGTGCGACTTCTGGCTGTTCAACAAGCTCAAAAGACCGCTCCGGGGCCATTCCGGAAAGTGACTACAACCAGTGTTTCAAAGATTGGAAAATCCGTTGGCATAAGTGCATTGCATCGGGAGGTGATTACTTTGAAGGGGATGAAATTGATTTGGAAGAATAAATAAAAAATTTTCAAAATAAATACAATGTCACCTTATTTTTTGGACACAGTAGTAGGATTCTAAGCTTCTCACTGATAGTGCTATGAAATCTTTCAATGTCGCCATTTCCGGTGTGACTATTAGGTTTGGTAAAATGCACATCTATTATTTCTTGCCTTAGAAAGTCTTTTATATTTATAGTATTAAATTGGTTATCCATTACAAACTTGTCTGGTTTTCCTTTTATTGATATATAGAGTCTAATTTTTTCGATGAGTGTAAGATTGTTCCTGTTTTCTAAATAAAATGCAACTGTATGCTTTGAAAACTTATCGATGAACGTAATGAAGTTATGTTTTGAGTTGGTATAAACATCAACATGTACTATCTAATGTTATCTGGGGTCTCGGTCAAAAGAAATTTAGGTTTTGGTAGTTTTCTGTCATATTTTGTACGATTGCCAATGTCGCAATTATTTATGTACTTTTGTATTAGTTCTTTGAGATTTTTAATGTAGACGTATTTCTTAAGACCTGCATAGTTTTCGTTAATTCCTGCATGCATTGTTTCGTTTAGATGATATTTATGTATTTGCTTATAGGCCTCATTTTCGTCTTTTAAATCTTTAGCATGGTAAACACATTTTACATATTTTTTCCCGTTTTAACATACCGTTATCAAATAATACGTTATATGCTTCCCTTAGGTTACAAATATTTCTACTTATAATTATACTACTTAAATTTGGATCAATACCGTTCACAAATGTTTCAAGAATTATTGAGTTGTTGGCGGATAGAGAAAATTGACTTGGTTTGGTCTCATCGAATTCATATTTTAAGTTTAAGTCATCCAAAATTTCTTTTAATTGATTTAAATATTCTGTAACATTACCTTGATTTTTAATACTTAGTGCTCGATGATAAAGGTTGTAGTAGGTCTCCCTAATCCCAAAGTTTCTTATCAGCTCCACCTTAATTTGAGTCCACTTGGGATTTTCTCCCAATGAGCGAATGACTTCGGCTGCTTCTCCCTGAATTTTATTAACAACGCTTCTTTGCAGCACGAAATTATAAACTGCTGGATCAATCTCGAATAACGGAAGTATTAGCTCAACTTCCCGTATGAATGATATTACATGATATGAATTGCTTACTTCAAACTCTTTAATATTTCTGGCTTCTCTAATCAAGTCGTTGATTGGAATTTGGTATCCACTTGCTGTCGGTTGAGCCATTGTATAAAAAATGTATAACAGTTCAAGGGATTTTTTTAATCACTGTTTTCTTTTTTTTTGTTTTTTGATAGGGAACTTTATAATTATAATAATTTTTTTTTTTCTTTATATATATTAATTGCATCAAAAGTTTATGTTTAGTTCACTAGCACTGTTCATTGAATTAATATATTTTTAAACACTGTTAGTCATTTCCATCTATCGATGAAATGTTGCACCGACTGCGCCAGTTATATTTATGTTTCTCTTTAGAGGTGAATAAAACAAGATCGCTTTTTGAAGGTCTTTATTTAACGACGTCTGCACAAAGAATGAGAGGTGTGTGTGTTACATATATTTACTTACATACTATTCTAAAGACCAAACGTAACAAAGTTGCTCAACAGTCTCATCTGAGTAATACTCCACCAAACGCAAACGCTCTCAATGCAACTGAATTGTGGAACCGTATCGAAAAACGTTGTACTCTTTTCGCCGAAGAAATAAACCGTAAAATCTCTCACCTAACTCTTTTTGAAGAGCGTATTCTCCAGAAAGTAAATGAGATCGAGCTAAATATTCTTGGGAAGTTAAATGAACTACAAAACCTCCACAATGAACTCAAGTCCCGTGTTGATACTCTTGAGCGAAAAGAAATTAGTGGTGACGCTGTGTTAGTAGTTATCCCAGCTACTGAGAATAAAAACCTTTGAGACATGCTTGCAAGAATATGTGCTGCAGTGAACATCGCGACTCCATCAAAAAAGAAGATTTTCCGAGTCAAACCAGCCAATCAAAGTGGCAAACTTTCTTCATATGATCCATCGTTATGAAATTCTTTGATGTTCACGACAAAAATACTCTGCTTAAAAGCTGCTTAGCCAGGTATAAACAAAAGAAAACTGGGCTTTCACTCCGCGATATTGGCATGGAATCGGATCAGAGGATTTATATTAATGACAGCTAGACGAAAAAGAATTACATCATACACAGGAACGCTCTGAAACTAAAAAAAACGAAAGTCATCTTTTCAGTGCATACCAGCAACGGGCAAGTGCATGTACGAACGATAAGTGGGCAGCCCCATCTTATCACCAGAGTCCAAGACTTGGAGCAGCTGAGAAGTATAAACAATGATCGATTTTAAACAAAGCAACTGCAAACCTTTAAACATTCTTACGATCTCTCCTAACTTTTCTCTAATTTTTCATTTTTCGTAATATCAAAGACCATATAATACCAAGATAGTGCAACTGGCACTTAAAAACGATGAAAAGTAAAAAGCTCTCCCTGGCACGGGCAGTCGGAAACAAGAGGTGATCATAATCAAGAGAGGAAAGCTTTGTCCCTTTTTTCAGAAAGTGTGTATAGTATATCGCCAACCGAAACATATGGGAAAATCTTTCGTCGCCGCAGCGGGCACTTCTGCCTACGATGAGTGATCGGGGAAGGGATGAATAATAATGGAAACAGCACACGAAATTCTTTAATATCCTGGCTTCTGGTTTGTGTATCTCTATTTTGTGATATTCTTTCATTCATGATATTCTTGAGTGAGGTTGTATGCGATTTGTATGAGTATTTTAACAATTGGAAACATTTTTATCGATTTTTTTGGACTCTATTTTGTATTACTTTTGTACTTATTTTTCGTTATTTTAATATTATCTTATTTTTTGCATAATTACTTATTGTAATTATTACGTTCTGTAGCAATTCCCACACTTTTTCTCGGCAATTTCTACGATCTTAAGTTATCTACTTTACAACTCCCTGCAAAAAGAAAGTACTCTCAAAGCAGTGGTTGCTTAGAAGCTAAGTGTTCTTATTGTGAAAAGTATGTTAAATTGACGGGCTATTATCGGAAAAAATGTATATTCATACAAAAACGAAATTTAAGACTAAAAACCGCCGTTAACAACTTCAAGAAAGAAATAAAGAAAAAAAGTGTCTTACCTGAGTAAGACTAGTAGAAAAAACTCTGATATAATAAATATTGAGTCTTGCAATATAAGCGAGGAATCAAAAACTTTTTGTAGATTGCTGTTTAGCAGCCGGCCAAAAATATTTACCGAAAAAGAGAGGTGGTTCGTACAAAATATATTTTATGTATCTAAATCAGCATATTTATTTTTGAGAAATAAATTGAATTTGAATTTGCCTCATGTAAGTACTATTAATCGTTGGGCTCCAGTTAAATGCCTTCAGCCAGGATCAAAAAATTTGGCATTTGAAGATTAAAGAAAAAAATGTTCCCTTTTTTGATGAAATTGCAATACGCTTCTTCTGATTGAAGAAAACCTAAAGCCAGATTCCTGTTTCTGATTCTGTTTTTTAATAACTAAGCGAAATTTATATGCTCCGTCAGATCTTTTCTTTGACGTTGGGAAGAAACACATCTTAAAATTTAATTCTGTGTTTACTAACAGTCCTGAAATAGTTGGCATAAAGGCAAAAAATTATTGCAAAATGCAAGGAAAGTACACCTGATTGGTTCTACTCCGATAGCTCATGCCTTGATCATAAAATTAAAATTGCTGAATTTCTTATTTTAGTTCTACTTTGAAAGCATTGCTCTTGGGCGGTTGAAAAAAATGAACGTAAGTGCAGTAAAAAGGTTCAAATTTTAACCGACTAGACTAAAAATACATAAGTATGTACCGATGCAATTTCAACTTGTGTAAAGAAAAACAAAAGATTTTGCAACATCACCGAAAATTTATTCCCACGGGATTTATATTGATATGCATGTACCCACTTATAAATGTACGTTCATACACACAAGCATACATGCTAACCGCTCAAAAGAAAACACAATAGCAAAAAAAACAAGAACACGAGTTTCTGCCGATCTTTTTTCCCTCCCTTCTATTGTTTTGCCAAAGGGTATTCAATAAGGAAAAAAATACAACAAATAATTTAAAGCTCTGAGAACAAATGAACTTTTGAGAGCAAAAATATTCTGGAAAGCTCAGGGTCGTATTATAGGACTCCAATACAAAAATATCTACAAAATATTTTTATATAGTATGACGTGCACTATCTTGTTGTTATATGGTATTTGGTAATATGCAAGCACGTCACATATATAGTATATACAACACAATAATCACAACAAGTGTATTTCACAGTGACTGGAAGAACGGAAAAATGTTACCAGTCCCCAAACCATCTTCGCCAAATAACACTTTAATTCAGACCCATTACAATTGTTCCATTTCTGACCAAAGCCTTCGAAAAAATAGTTAACAATCAAATGAAAACCTATCTTGAAGATCAATAACGAAGCTCATAACGAACTTCCAATCAGGCTTTAGACTGAAGCATAATTGTATAACGGCCTTGCTGAAAGTAAGTGATGATATTCGCTCTGGTTTTGTTTTTCTGGATTTCTCAAAAGCACAAGATCTTACTACATAAACTTAAGACTCAATTTGCTTTTGAGAGCTCCGTGTGTCAGCTAACCGTATAACCGTACGCATGTTGTGTTCTGTGGAGGTAAAAGTTCAACAAGTTTACCTGTTTTATTGGGTGTGCCCCAAGGCTCGGTTCTTGGTCCTCTCTTATTTTTACTTTTTATAAACGATATCGCTGAATATATCAAAACCTGTGAGCACCATATACTATATATGCAGATGATGTGCAGCTTTTGAAGCGATTCAAGAGATCCGAAGAATTATCTGTTCATAAATGATTTGTACAGCGATCTAAACGCTATATATGTTTGGGCGCAACAAAATTGTGTAAATTCTAACTCTTCGAAAACTAAAGTTATGATTTTCAGTCAAAGTCCGGTAGATTTTCCTTTTTCACTTCTTCGAATCAATAACACTGCCATAGATTCCGTAAGGAAATTCAAAAATCTTGATGTTTATTTCAATGAATTTCTTTATTGGAACATTCATATCAATCATATTGTTTCCAAAATATATGCTATTCTTTGTGGTCTAAGTCCTAACTTTTGAAGCTAAACTGAAACTAATAAAGGCATATGTCTTACCCAATATCTTATATAGGTGTGAAATTTTTGTCAGCTTAGATTTTGAATCAGCTAGAAAACTAAATGTTGCCTTTAACAATTGTGCCAGGTATATCTTTAATCTGCATCGCTATGATCATATCACTTCCAATGTAAAACGCATCATTAGTTGGTCATTAAATGCATTGCCGAAATTTTGCACGGTTTTTACGCAATTTAAGATCATCAACAGCAAGACACCAAGCTATTTATCTAATAAACTCAGATTTGTGCAATCTCAAAGGACATTTAACTTAACTATACCAAGACACAGATGTACAGTTAGTAGCCGGCAGTTCTTTATTCATGCAATCCACGTAACCCCCTCTAAGTTTAAGAAAGGTGAACACAGAGAATCGGTTTAAGAGAGAACTAAAGAGTCCGCCAAATAACTTTTTTTTTTTGAAAATGCTATAAAAAAAACTGCTAAATATTTTCTCAAATTTCTTTTTTATTTAAAAGTACAATCCTTCCGGTTAATAACGGAAAATAATTTCATTCAAATAGCTGCCTCGGCTGGCCATGCAGTAGCCTACACGATCGGACCAATTTTTAAGCACATTATCGATTGTGTGCAGCTGTATTTCACCAATGGCTTCACGAATATTGTCCTTTAAAGCGTCAATTGTGTCTGGCTTGTCGGCGTAACACTTATCTTTGAGGGCATCCCACAAATAATAGTCCAACGGTGTCAAATCGCAGCTCCGAGGTGGCCAAACGACGGCTGCGGCTGATAATGCGATCTTCAAAAACAGGGCGCAAAACACCGAGTGTAGCTTCGGCTGTGTGGCACGTAGCGCCATCCTGTTGAAACCAAATGCTGCCAATATCCTCCTCTTCAATTTTTGTGAACAAAAATTCGTTCAACATGGCCCGATAACGATCGCCATTGACTGTAACGGCCACTCCTTGCTAATTTTCGAAGAAAAATGGCCTAATTATGCCTCTGTACCAAAATCCGCACCAAACAGTGACTCGTTTTGGGTGCATCGGCTTTTCAATGTATGCGTGCGGGTTTTCTGTGCCCCAAATGGGATAATTTTTCTTGTTTACATACCCGCCAAGATCAAAATGAGCTTCATCTGAAAAGATGATTTTTTCGGCATCTTCTGTAAGTCGATCGCAGGCCCACTTAGCGAAGCGAAAACGCATTGGATGGTCAGTTGGCTTCAATTCCTGAACCAATTGGACTTTGTATGGCGTCATGCCAAGGTCTTTATGCAAAATTCGTATCAATGATGTCTCCGAAAAGTTCAATTGTTGATGGCGCTTCACGCACACTTTCTGCCACAGCAGCAATATTCTCGAGTATACGCACTGTTTTTGGCTTTTCACGCTTTGGTTTATCGATGAGGATGCCAGTTTCTTTCACTTTTTTCCCAAGATAACGAACATACGGAGCTGGCGGTGCTTCTCTTCTTCCAAAATCCGTACGCAATTTTCGCACACATTCTGCAACGTTACCATGATTTTCAAAGTTCAATGTAGAAAACATTGTTTAGAGAATTATATCCACTTTAGATTTTTGAATAAAAGGAATAATCTCTTTGAGCTTTGTATTTTTCATCATGTTACATCACCATATAACGGTTTAATCAAATCGAAAGTGCCAAAATAAACTGAAAAACTTAAAAGTTGCAAAATTCGAGTCTGATTTGAAGAACCGCACTCGGTGTCTTCGGCCACTGGAAAGAACTTATGAGGTTACTGAAAATGTACTGCACTTGGTTAGCACTTTGGCATACACTTATATGTTTGATCATATACAACCTTTTTCGGAAAACGAAAAATAAACTAGTTCCAATATTTTAATTTTTATTTTTGTACCACCGATTTATCCTTTTGATTAATCTATGCAGATGCATTGTAAGGGAAGTCATAATCCCTCTAAAATGAACAAATTTTTATTAATTTAAAGGTGGGATTGGTGCAAATCATTCAATATGTCGCCAAGTCTTCGACAGTGCACGCACTAGTGCTTAAAATGCATATCAGTGTTGCATCAGACTTAAACAAGTCGATCTGCTCCTTTTAACCAGGCTTCTGAGCAAAATAAAGCTATGTAACAGTACTAGAAAAAAAAGTTTTGCTCGACCTTTCAAAAGCTTTTGAAACAATTGATCACGGACTAATGATAAAAATATATTTAATAAAAATTAAAATTTTGTCCCACCCTACAGCATCTTAATTCCCTCTAACGCAAAGGAGTGTACCACGGGATAATTACATATTTAAGGACCTTTTCTGTTTACAATTGTCTTCAACTATCCTTTTTTTTTGTGCGAAAAAATCATCTAAAGTGGGCAAGCTGGGATTAATAGAAGATGGAGTTTGCAAATTGAACGAAAGTCTTTTGAATAAACGTCATTGTTCATGTATCAATGAATTTAATCAAAAGTCAATTTCTTATCTCATTTAAATTAGTTAATTCACCTCACATTAAAATCCATAAGCTTTTTGCAATAGGACTACCGGTTGAAAATTTCGTTTTTTTTTTTTCAAAAATCAATGCTTTATTGAAGAAAAAAAAATATAAATTCAATATTCAAAGTATTGCCCATCGCTACCCACACATTTTTCCCATTTTTCTGGCAATTCATGGATACCCGTTCTGAAGAATTCAACCGGTTTGGCCGCAATCCACGAATCGATCCATTTTTTGACATCATCGAAATGACGGAAGTGCTGGTCTGCCTGGCCATATTGCATCGATCGGAAGAGATAGTAATCGGATGGCGCAAGGTCTGGACTATACGACGGGTGGGATAGGATATCCCATTTGAGCGTTTCAAGGTAAGTTTCGATGGCATTTGCAACCAAGCATTGTCATGTTGCAAAATAGCTTTATCGTGTCTTGCGACCGTTTCCGACCGTTTTTCCTTCAGTGCTCGACTCAAACGCATCAATTGTCATCGGAAGGTCTCGCCTGTGATTGTTTCATTCGGTTTGAGCAGCTCATAATACACAATACCCTTCTGGTTCCACCAAATGCACAGCATAACCTTCAGGCCATGAATATTCTGAACTGCCGTCGATGTTGAGGCAGACTTCTTTTTGTGGTGTTCAAGCAACATTTCGGACATGCAAAATCGGCGTTCGACGTCTCGTAGCTTCAATTCATACGGCACCCAATGTCCAACCTTTCGGATCATTCCCATTGCTTTCAAACGATCGGAAATGGTTTGCCGAGCGACGCCAAGTGATTTTGCAAGTTCTTCTTGCGCTTGTGACGGATCTTGATCGAGCAATGCCTCCAGTTCATGGTCTTCAAACTTTTTCACCTGGCCGGGGCGTTCTTTGTCTTCAGTGTCGAAATCACCATCTTTGAACCGCTTAAACCACCGCTGACACATTCTAACGTCTATAGTATAGCCCGGGTAAGCTTCGGTAGGCAATTGATGCGCTCCGGTTGCTTTTTTCTTTAAATGAAAGAAGCATATTAAAACTTCCTGCGAATGTTGTTTTGATGGCACGAATGTAGACATTTTACGGCATTCCAAAAACTTGTGTGTGTTCACTTATGACCAATAACCTAGACTGAAATAATTAGACAATCACATGAAGTTTCTGATGTGAAAGCTGTCATGGTCAAAATTCACCTCAGAGTTATAAATGGTCTGCAAGACCTCACCTTTAAAACAAAATTTACATTTCTCATTCCCTTTTTAAATTATTATACAAATGAAGTAGAAAATTGAAAAAAGGACCTCCTCCGGCCTCCCTACATTATTAGAATGAACCCATCAAAATTTGCTGTGCTTTAAAAGTTTATAATGATTATTTTTTTTAATCAAAATTTTCAAAAAAAAAAAAACACTCGCCTCGTAAATAAATCTGCAATAAATAAACATTTTAACATCAATTTTAAATGTTATCATTAGCGTGGATGAAACTTTAAATTACGCATCCACTAATCTTCTGAGCCAATGATGCATACCTACTATCTACTGGTGTCCATAAGAGACAAAGGCTGTATATTATTTTTAATGAAACTTATCATAGATTTTAAATCTAGTAAGCCCCTTTGTCCTCGTTTCGTCTATCTGCAGGCAACGTAGATGATAACTAGGTTAATGTTCACAACAATCTGTTATTATATTATAATAAACTATAATCCTGTAAT